>CM076243.1:15196478-15848978 GCA_038380765.1 Odontothrips loti | reverse complement strand
GAAAAGGAAGGGAGATATCTTTTCTTTTATAAAATTTATAATTAGTTTACTGTTGTGATGTATGCCTAGTGGAAAAAACATACAAAGTGCGTCAATGAATAAACAGACGTTGAGGGGAAAACATACCCTAATTCTCACTTTTTCAACTCGTTTTTACTCGTTCTTTGCTTACTACTACTACTGCTACGACGTAGAAGCAACTCTGTTAATTGGTAGAAAGCGTTTACTTCAATATTTTTTTTTAAATTCAAAAGTATATTGAATCCTCAAGATTCAGACCCTGCAAATAAAAAATACAACAACAACAAAAAACGGCAAAAATGGGTGGGTCCTACCTCGTCCCAGACTTCCGTCCGGAACCGTTCCTGCTTAACTTCGGTGTTCGGATGGGAACCGGTGTACCAGGAGTTGACCGCCGCTAAGACACAGGCACGACGCAGCCACCTTGGTAGGCAGGCTTCCGCAACGGCCAACATCGCCCCTTCCGCTGACCAGATTTCAGGAGTCAGCCCCCTTCGACCAGCCAGTTGGTCTGTGGCCCTGAGGCCACTCCCTCGCGGATTGAGAGGGAGGTAGGATGCCCAGATCGTACACGGCCGAAGCCGATTGTACTCTACTCTTCTACGCCATGTATCCAAGTAGGTGTTGCCCGAATACTCCAGATTCCGAGGCCTTACGCTTGAAAAATGTAGAAGGCCGAACCCTAGGCCTCTACATTTAACTTCTGCCGAGTCTTGGCAAGCACCATTCCCCTGCTCGGGCGTCGAACCACTGAGTCAACGAGTGTATTCAACCTCCGGGGAATGGCCGCGGCCCAACGTCCGCGGTCACTCAGACAACACACTTTGAACACGTTCTTTTCGTATATTTTACCCACCATCCTCGGTCGGCAGACTTCAGAAAAATTTTACTCCGGCAAAGAGTTGAACCCCGGACCTTGCGGTCGTCGACCGGCCCGAGCCCCTACGCTACGGAGATGTGGTGGGGAGCAGCGCGCTATTGATACTTTAGCCACTGTTGTCCCGCAGAGAGCGAAAGCGAAACCGTTGGCTCGCGCAGTGTGCTCTGTCCGCGCGCTGAGCCTGGCCAGCCGCCATGTCCGAATCTCCATTCGCCGCTGTCTCTCGGACAGCGCCGGAATTACGCGCGATGTTCTCCGTCTGCGCTCAGGGTCTAGTCAGCCCCTTGGTTCCGGTGTGTTTGGTAAGGGAGAGTGCCAACATCCCCCAGTGATGCGGTCTGAACAGCCCCAAAGATCGAGCCTGTCCCAGAACGGCAAAGCGTTCTCCATGCCTGTCTTGTTTCGTCACTCACTGATTCACAGAACATTGCAGTAGTTACATGAAACAGTACACGATATACTACATATTCGCGCAAATCACGCACAAACGATATAATTTCATGCATTTTACTCTTTTAATCAGGTGTTGAGTGGAAAAAAATATTTTTGTTTGCTTCGAAGAAAGAACGGGGGTTGGGAGGGGGGGGGGTGAAGGGAGGTTCGAGGTTAAAAAGGGAGGGAGGTACGACAGCTTGCACCACCGTCTTCAGATCGTCTTGGCGCCCCTGGTGGTTACGATGCCACCGACTCTGAAAGTCATGCTTGCGTCGCCCTGTGTAAGCGGTGCTGACGTTCAGCGCGTCAGTCCACCAATCACGGGCGTAGCCTTCGCCAGCACGCCCTGTGATTGGTGGGGAGGGAACACGCACTAAACGTCGCCGGTAGGGGGCCGACTATTCGGGCCGCGCCCTGCTGCGCCCCGCCGCCGTGACAGCCTCGGCCGGGGGGCGGGGGCGTGGGGAGTGGGGAGTGGGGAGTGGGGAGTGGGGTATCGACGACCAGGCGGCTGTTGCTGGGCTTGCGGCTCCAGTTCATGAGCGTGCCCGGAGCCCGGAGCCCGGAGCCCGGAGCCCGGAGCCCGGAGTCCGGAGCCCGGACCGATCCGACCGAACGGCGGCTGCGTCCGGATGCAACGACACATCCCACAACACATCGGGTCCCCCGACGACGGCGGGGCGGAACGGAGACGTCGTCGCCGGAGACAACCCCTCGGGGCCGCGGCCGGGGCCGCCAGGGCCGCCGGGGCGGTCGGGCTGGCTGGTTGGTTATTGCGTGTCGGCGAGACGGACACTGTCTCGTAAATAACTCTGCCCTGCCGCCGTCAGCGCCGGCCTCGGCGGGGGAGGGGAGGAGAGGGGATGGCAGGGTAAGGGCCGGGGACGACGCGATCCCAATGTATTTCTCATCCCGCAGTCAACGAGTGAGAGCCCGCGGGGGCCGGAGGGGGGGGGGGGGGGGGTGACGCCATGCGTGGGCAGGAAGCGGCAGGACGCCGGCGGCGCGGTCGGCGCGGTTCATGTCGGTGAAGGCCGTCGCGGCGGCGGCGTTCCGTTGCGCGCCGATGACAATGTCGCCTTCTACGCCTTTTGCAGTTTATTTGAGACGCCCTGCTGCTTTTTCCTTAGCGCTCCGACCACGTGCAACATGTGTCTGAGTTAGTGGCGGAGGCGTGTCGTGTCGGGTCGTGCACGGGCGTGCAGGGGCGTGCACGGGCGGGCGTGCCCGCACGCCGGGAGGCGTGAGCGTGACGAAGTCTGCCGCCGTCGCCGCCGCCTCCCCGCCCCGCACCCGGAGGCTACAAATCGCTGTCCTGGCCTTATTACCTCCCGAGGCCCCCGCCGCCGTGTCCGCGCCGGTCCGCACCGCCACGTAGCGTCCGGCCGTCACGCACGGGGAGGGCAGGGGGCTGGGGAGGCCGCCATGCTGGTGCAGTAAAAGCCTCCGCAGCGGCCTGTGGCCTGGCCTGTGGCCTGGCCTGGGGCTGCAGAGAGCTGGCGGGGGGCAGCCGGGGCCGGGGGTAGTTGGGGGCTTCGAGCAATCAAAGACGTCCCGTCTCGAGGCAAAAGAGCCGCGATAATGTTACGTTCCGCCCCCGGGCCGCTCCCGTGCCGCTCCAGGACAGCCCCCGGGCCGCCCCTGGTCCCCGCCAGTCGTTGGCGCAGAGAGGAAGCTGCCCGCGCACCCGCTTAAACGACGCCGTAATAAACAGTGCCATAAAAGCGCAGCTCTCGGTGTTTGGCATTCATGACGCGACTTGGCCGCCGCCCCCTCCCCCTATTGGCTCCGCGGGGGCACAGAGGGGGGGGGGGCTGTTGTGCCCCTTATCGCAAGGCCGGCCGGGGACACTTATGCGCGCTCATTTTCACCCACTGTTGTTGGACCTGACCTAAACCCAAAGGGGGTAAATGGTGTGTCAGCGGTATCTTGCCAAGGCTGAGCAGGGCATGGTGGTGGTGGTGGTGGTGGTGACTAGGCCTACCGGATGGGCGCGCCCAGCCGTGCCGCGCACTGCCGTGGTTTCAAAGGCGCACTCGTGACCTCGTTGACAGTTTTCTGGAATGGGCCGTTAGCAAGGCGATACCAACGCACTCCGTTGCGGCTCGTTTGATTTAAACTGGAAGGTCGGGTCCATCTCGCCGCGTGACGCGCGCGATTCGATAGCGCAGTGGGAGATGACAACAGTGGAAGAGGGGGGGGGGCGTTATTGTGGCGTCCCTTCAATAGAAAGGGCGCGGAGGGGGGGGGGCACTCGGACCGTGGCGGTGCCGATTGGATCTCATCGCGAAATGAGTGCTCGCTCCGCGCTCCGCTCGCTCGGCTCCGTCCGTGCGGCCGGCCGGCCGTTCAATTCACTGCCACCGATGTCAGCCCCCCCCCCCCCCCGCCGCCCCCGCCGCCCCCTTGGTCGCTATCTCTCCCGCACGACCTCTCCGTTTCGCACACTCTCTTTTGCTCTCGGGTGAGAGGTGACCGGAGCGCATCCCTCCTCGCAGCAACGGGGAGTTTGGCAATGCGGAGGAAGTGGCCGGGGGGGGGGGGGGCGAAACGACACGAGCGGGTCTGAATGTAGCTCGGGGGCCTCCCCTATCGCCCCACCCCCTTCCTCCGGCTGGCCCTTTCATTCTTTCCTAATGATGTGGATGTTGAGTGGTGACCGCTGGAGATGCCCGCTGCCGCCGCTGCCGCCGCTGCCGCCGCTGCCGCCGCCCCGCACAAACAAGCATACCGCCCCGCCACCGAGGGCCCCGGAGGCACCCGGAGGGCTGCATCCGCGACGGGACGGCTCATGGCTCACTCTCCCCGCGGACGAGACGGAACGGGACGGGTCCTCGGCGGGTTGCCACCGTCGGACGCCCTCCGGAGATTGTGCCTCCGAGGCTGCCGCTGCCGCTCTGCTGCCGCTCCGAAGAGCCACACGGAGCGCCACGCGCCACTCGCCGCTAGTTGGGGACGGCAGCCCGCGGGCGGACGGCTGACTGCCGCTGCCGGACCTGACCGGACCCCTCCCTACTGGGCTCTGCTGGCTCTCTGCTGGCCCTGCTGGCTCTCCGCTCTGCTGTGGTTTACAGGCACCGCGGCTGGAAGAGGCCTCAGAGAGGAGGCGCGGTGAAATGCATTCCCCATGCTTCGTCATCCCCTTCATCTGCGAGCCTGGCGGCGCGGGCCGATGCTTTCATCTGCTTCATCCAATCACAAGGAAAGAGGCCTCGAGGGGGCATTCAGACGTCGTCGAGAAAAAGGGAAAAAAATACGAGGGAGAGCGAGCGAGCGAAAGAGAGAAGGGGATCATTCGCTCCGTTTCCCCCCACTGGCCATCGGTAGAATTAATGTTATGCCCCACACATTCCGATGACGATAATGGTGATGAGGCCCATGTCTCTGCTCCACCCCGCTGATACGGAGAGCTCACGGAGTATCTGCAGGGAAGGCGGGCGATGTCCCCTCAGCATGGAGTATGTCCAGAGAAGCGAGGCGTCGTACGCGTCGGGGGCTCGAGCTCGGGGCGGGGTCTCCTTGTTCTGGAGCCTTCACTCTTACAGAGGGTTCCGAGACACACGAGGTTTCTCTGCGTCTTTTATGGGCCCAAGGCCCTGCGAGTATTTTCTCCCGGAGATAAATATTGGCGACGGCGTCCCTCGGGTGTCCCTCGGAGGCCGGCCGGGCCGGGAGGGTCATGTCTTGGTCGATTCGTCATGAGGGAGGAATTATTCTGACCGGACACTGCCGGAGGGGAGGAATGGTCGGCACGAGGGGCCGCTGCAAAAAAACGGGAGGGGAACTGCAGGCCGCATCAAATGTACCGAGGATGCTCGGACGTGTCCCGCATTCTCACTCGCCAGCGGAGCCGGGAGCCAGCAGCCAGCAGCGCCAGCAGCGCCAGCAGGGGGAAGGAACTGGAGCTAGGCCTGCTGCTGTAACTGAGAGCAGCGGCAGCGGCAGCCGGGGGCGGCAGCGGCGGCCGGGGGCGGCCGGGGGCGGCCGGGGGCGGCGGTGAGGAGAGGGAAATAGGGTGGACACAGGATGTTAAGAGAAGAGGAGGATGGGGAGAGGCAGGAGAAAAGCGTCGGCCCGTGAAAAGGAAACAAAAAGTAGGGGAGAGTGGCCGGGCCGGGTCCTCAGCTCAGACGGACCGGGACTTGGCGGCGGCGGCAGCGGTGATGGACAATCAGGGAGAGGGCTGCGGCTGGAAGGGCTGGAATATGATGTGAATAAGGAAGCCGTCCGGAGCCCGGCGGGGGCACCGTACGCCCCGCGGGGGGTCGGAGATGGACGATGTGGGGTCTGGGGGCTCATGTGTGTGTGTGTGTGTGTGTGTGTGTGTGTGTGTGTGTGTGTGTGAGTGCTTCTGTGTGTGCGCGCCCGTTTGAGGTCTTCTTACCTCAGACGGTCAAAGGGAGAGAGAGACGCGGCGAGACGCGGCCGAGACGCTTCAGGAGGGGGAAAGGAGAAGGGAAGACACCGAATCAGGGCGGCCATTGAAAAGAAAAGCTGACGCCAAAGGCTGCAGCGGAGCGAGCGGCGGCGGCTGCGGCTGCGCCACCAGCGCCCTCTCAGGTCATCCCGCGGGGTGAGACCAGACATTCTTCCATCGACAGCAAAGGCGCGAATAAATATATGGGGCCCGCAAAGTGGGTTGGTGTCAGGCCACGGGTGCCGAGGGCCGAGGCCGACCGCCGGGTGAAACGCGAGGCAGCAGACAGAAAACCGAGCTGGTGGCGCAACGCGGCCCGGCCCCGTCCCAGGCCGCCCGCTGCTCACTTGACTCGTCTCTCTCCTTGGGCTGAGGCCGGTGCCGTAGCCGGAGACGGAGCTCCGCCCCAGCCGGGTTAGGTCGGGCACACACCGGGCCCACACCGGCCTTCGGCGGCCTTTGACGCTCGGATCACCGCCACGGCCACCCATACGCTTATTGTTTTCCGGGGTCAAGAAGGCGCAGCCCCAGGCACTGTTCCCCCCTCCCCTCCCTCCCCTCCCCTCTTCTTCTCCCTCTCCCCGGCCACCCCGGGCCTCCTTTCTTTGCACTCTCGTCACTCATTCGGCCGAAATCATTTTTTCCCCGGGTTTCCTCCTCCCCGTTTGTCCGCGCCAGCCCCTCTCGTCCGATTCCCCCTCCGGAGGCACCGACCTAATTGCAGCGCATTGGTATGCAGCACACGTCGCGCGTCACGCCGCCGTGTTTGTTGCCAATACATGTGTTCCCCGGCTCAGGCCGACACACGCCCCACCCCCTCCGCTCCCACAACACCAATTTGGGAATTAATTTATTTCGTTTTCTTCAATATATGCCTTGCAATACGGAATAAGCTATGTGATGTGCCACAATTTTTCAAACTCGTCAGTATTGCAACCATGTTTTTAAGGCAGTCACTTTGACTGGCTTTTTACAAGCGTTAGGTTATATTTGGTTTCTAGGGTTAAGATGAAATGGTTTGGTTATTTTTTTTGCACGCATTCAGCGTCAAAAAAGGCTTCAATAGGGTATTTTGGAGAAATAGAAAGCATATCACAAGATGGTCGGTGGCAAGGTTGAAGTTGCAGAAAGGTTCTGTGGGGTGCGGGTGAGGGGGTGTAGGTGAGGGGGTGCGGGTGAGGGGTGTAGGTGAGCGGGTGCTAGTGAGGGGGTGCTGGTGAGGGGTGCGGGTGAGGGGTGTAGGTGAGGGGTGTAGATGAGGGGGTGCTGGTGAGGGGTGTGGGTGAGGGGGTGCTGGTAAGGGGTGCGGAAGAGGGGGTGGGGGTGAGGGGGTGCTGGTGAGGCGTGTGGGTGAGGGGTGCGGGCAGGGGGTGCGGGGGTGAGTCATCATGGCCCGGCGAGGCCCGGTGACTCCACCACCCGCTGGCGTGCGGCAGCGGCTGCAGCGAACTGCTCGCCTCGCCCCGATTCTCTCGGGCAATGATTAGTTCTCAACGCTTGGAATTGAATAAAATATGGCGGCGGTGGAGGGCAGACTCGGAGCTCAGAGACGGTACGTAAGGACCGGCGCGCGTGGTTTGTGCTCCCCGTGTGCACGGAGGGATTTGGGATGAAAACCGTTTGCGCACATATTCGCATTCACATCCGCCACCCTCCTCTGCAGTCCGCCCGCTTGCCTCTCCTGCGCGGAGATCGGTCCGACAGACATTTTCGGGGCGTATTCATAAACTATTCATAGTCTCGCTCCAAGCGCAGCTCTCTCTCTCTCTCTCTCTCTCTCTCTCTCTCTCTCTCTCTCTCTCTCTCTCTCTCTCTCTCCTGGTGGTTCTCCTCTCCCTTTCGCTCGACCGATCTGTCTCTGTTCGTCTCGTCGCCGGAATCCGTGTGGGCGCGACTCCCCGGACCGGACCAGTCCGAAAGCACCCATTAAAATCATGCACGGGGGCAGAAAATGATGAAAGCTTCCAGGTTGATAACGTGGAGCTGGTCAGGCGGAGAGAGGGGAGAGGGAGGAGCCCCGCAAGGGGTGGGGGTGGGGGAGAGGAAGCCTTAGGCAGAGCCAAGCGGAGCCAAGGCGAATGCACTGAATATTTTATCTGAGCCGTCACAGATTGTTCGTTCCGCGCTGAGGGCGCACTGCCACTGCGCGCGCGCGCCTGTGTGTGTGTGTGTGTGTGTGTGTGTGGCGTGTACCCCACCCCAGGGATGCGCGTCAGTCTCCCACTGCCAGCTAATGCCTAATAGGCCCGCGCAACAATTTCGTACCAACCAACCATAGCCGCACCTAGATAGATGTTTCCAATGAGACTTGGAAACGGAAGCTTAAGAAGAAAAACACTTTCTGACCGAAAACTCTCGAGGGAAGGTATGAGAAACTTGAACTTGAATTTCGTTTTGCTCGAATTTGAAGGCCATTTCCACCCTGCGGCTCGTCTCGAACCGAAGTGGGTTGCGTTCGGAGAGGAGGTTAGTGGGGTGCGCTGCGCCTCGCCAAAGATCCGCGACGACACCTGAGACCGCTGGAGACCGCAGCGGAGACGTCCGCAGCATCCGCAGCGCTAGTGTGTGTGTGTGTGTGTGTGTGTGTGTGTGTGTGTGTGTGTGTGTGTGTGTGGCGATAGATAGTGCCGCGTCGCGCCGTGCCGTGCGCCGTCTGCGCCACAGACTGCCCTCCCTCTGCGGTATACGGAGGCCCCGGAGGCGGTCCCATCTGATACATGACACGGCCTGAGCCGAACGCTCGCTTCCAGCGCCCTATACTTACAGCGCCACAGCTGGTGCCTGACAGTGGGGACAACCTCGTCGATCTGGAGGCAGGGCAGGCTCCGCAGGCTCCGCAGGCTGGGGCCGGCACCACCTCGCCATTCCCGCCCCGCCCCGCCCCGCCCCGCCCCGCCCCGCCCCGCCCCGCCCCGCCCCGCCCCGCCCCGCCAGAGGCGCCGCACGGCGCACAGCCGATATGCCAGATCCTTGTGACGGAGCCGTGGGATTCGCCTGCGAAAGTTTTCATGTGGCACTGAAGTTTCCCGAGACAAGGCCTCGCCGCGAAGCGCACCGCCGACTTGCCGGGGCGTTGCCGGGCGTCCGTCCAGCACGGTGCAGAGCAGAGGCGGAGGCCCGCCGGGCTAGCCGGGGCCGGGCTGCAGCAGAGCAGGCTGAGCAGGCGGCTAGTTAGCCTGATTGTGTCTAGCCCCCTCGTCTCGATGGCTATCGCTGAGTCGGCCACGGGCCGGAGCTGCCGGAGCAGGCAGGCCTCCAGCCCGCCCCCCTTTTGTTGCCATTTCTCCTCGGATGCAGCCGGCGACGCTGCAGATAAATTAGGCGCTGCTGGGGTTCTGCCTTGCACTAACACGGAAAAAAATTTTCGCTAAGAATGCGTGTCCGGATTTGTACGCTGTTCCAACGACCAGTTTTTTTTAATCGCCGTGTGGAAAATTTGATCACCTGAATGTGTCGTCCCTTTACGACGTTTAATATTGTCGGGTGGGAAGAAGGCATGCTTTTCTAGCTGCTGTTTGGCTAGAATATTTGTTTAACGACTTAGTCGTCACTGGCCTGTGACCACTTACAGTAATCGTTTTACAGATTAAGCCATAGGATTGTCGTACAGTGACGATAAACATTTTTTCAGTGTGGTGCTGCCATGGTGCTCCCTGGGTCGGGTCGCTGGCCGGCTCTCTGTAGTCCTGCCGGTGTTATTCCCTCGGTGCGGTGCGATCGCTCCCCGTCCCCACGATACCTTGTGATCCTCTTTTCTACTTGCCCACTAGAAGACGTCGGCGAAGAGGAAAATAATATTCGTCTCCAAGTCCAGGACATAGTAAAACCAGAGACGAAAAAGAAATACTAGCGGCCCAGCTCCTATTCCCCGTCCGCTACTGCAGCCGACGGCCCGATGCACCCCAGCCAGCACCGGGGCGGCGCGGCGCGGGTCCCCTGCCGGCGCAGGCTTCATGCAAATTACTTACTGCCGAGTCGGCGAATACTCCCCACACCCATACAGTCACAAAAGGGGACAGAAAGGGAAGGCGGAGAAAAACACGCACGGCCGATTTGCACCGGTGCCATTTGGGGTTGACGCGGACCACGGCGGGGGCCTACAGGGCGGGGCGGAAGGGGCAGGCGGGGCTCAGGCGGGGCTCAGGCGGGGCTCAGGCGGGGCTCAGGAGCGGCTAATACACCGGGGCGCTCTGCCTGCTCTGCTCGCCGCGTCATGCCCGTGCAGCACTCCAGCCCCTCCGGGTCCCTCACGCTGACGTCGGAAGTGATTGATCTGGAGCCGGTGCGAGATCACATCTCTCTCTCTCTCTCTCTCTCTCTCTCTCTCTCTCTCTCTCTCTCTCTCTCTCTCTCTCTCTCTCTCTCTCTCTCTCTCTCTCTCCCTCGCTCCTCCTCTCGCTCTCTGCGGCCCACTTTATAGTTTTTTGCCTCGCTCCCACCCCCGCGTCCCTTGACACCGTCTCGCTCGCAGCCCACTTTCCTGGGCACTCCTCGCTTGCTCCTAGCGCGCTATCTCTCTCTCTCTCTCTCTCTCTCTCTCTCTATCTCTCTCTCTCTCTCTCTCTCTCTCTCTCTCTCTCTCTCTCTCTCGCGCGCACACACACACACACACACACACATTTACACACTCACTCCTCCCCAGGTAGCGAAAGAAAGACAAGTCTGGCGCCGGGCCGGGCATGAGTGAATACCCTGCTCGCCCGTCAATGCTGGTCGGGAACAGCATCAGCGGCAGTGCGAGGCGAGGGAAAGAAACCGAACCAAAACCCTAGCCCGGGCCGCGGGCCGCCGCCGCGTTGCTGGGGGTGTCGGTTTGCCTGGTTTGCCTATTGGATATCGCCGGATATCGCCTGCGAGTCCTCTGACTCCTCGGCCTGGGCCTGGGGACCTGCGCACGCTTCTCCTGTGGCCGGGGCTCTGGCTGGGGCTTGGGGCTTCCTGCCGCCTACCCGACACCAGTCTGCTTTCCATTTCGGCCGGGGTCGCGGGTCGCGTTTCTTTTGGCGCGCCTTTTCTCGGCGTGAGCCTCGCATTTCACCCGTAAGGCCCGCTGCCTGCTGCCTGCTGCCCGCTGCCCGCTGCCGCCTCTTGGAACCCTCCGCCTCCAGGTGTAGTGTGGCACCGCACCGCCCCGACCCCCGGTGCTGCAGCATGACACTTGCGTTGTGAGGGGCCCGGGCCTCGGCCTCCACGCCGCCGTAGCCAGCCGGCACGGTAACTGCCGAGTCCAGATCTAACAACCTTCCGCGCCTAAATAGGAGTGCATGTGAGTTAGTGACCAATATGAAAACATTCTCGGCCAGCGCGGCAGCGGTAATGTATGCTTTCATTAAACGCCTGCGCCTCATATGGTAAATCCACCCCGATGCGCGGCGGTTTCTTTCCAAAATTACGAGCAGCGCGGAAATTAACAAAGGCATTTCTCCTTGCGGCCGTTGCACCCGCCAGGGCACAGTCTGCCGCCGCCCCCGCCGGCTAGCTGGACACTAACCGCGGTCGCGACACGCTGTAAGCTGCGGCCTGCGGCGGTTCGGTGTCCGGGACGGTCCGGGACTCGGACTCGGGTCGGCGCGCGTTTATTTGGCGACAGTCCGTAAAACTGTCCGGCCTCTAATTTGTGGAGGAGTGGGGGGGTCTAGTGTCCACAGAGCGCTGCTGGCGGTCCCAAGAGTTATCGTACCGCCACTTGTGTTCGTTTTGTGCCTCTGTTTTTCCCACTTTTTCATACAGTTTTGTTGGCTTCGGAAGTATTTGAGGTTTTAGTGAAGCCGAACTGAAGCAACGTCGAGGCCGGGTGACAGACTGTCCTGTACATCGGCATATGCATCGGGGCGCGGTGCAGCGGAGCGAGCGAGGGTCCTGGGCTGGGCCTGGTTACATTGCCTCGTGTTGATTCGCCCCTTGTGGGGGGTGGGGGCTCCAGACCGCTGCGCTGGCTGCAGCACGGCGCCCCGGTACGTAATGGGTACGATGCATCGCCCTCCGTGACAAATCGCCCACACAATATCGCCCGCGCGCAGTCCATCCCGCCCGCAGCAGGGGGGTGGGGGGGGGGGCAGGGCGGGGCGGGGCGGGGCGGAGGGCCACAGCCACTCGGTGCCGCCGTGGTGCAGCGTCCTCACGGCGTCCTGTCGGCGCCCTCGCCGCTTGGCCACGCCACGACTCCCAACACCATACTGTACCGCCCCTGCTCCGTACGGCATACGAAAACAAGAGGCTTTGCTCGCTTTCGTGCGCAATCATTGCGGCCAAGCGTTCAACAGGGTATTTCGGAAAGGCTCAGACCGGAAGTGGAGAAGACGCCCAAGAAGGAGAAAAGCGGAAACAGTATGTGGAGGGGAACCGCAGCAGAGAGTATCTCCGCCACGGCGTCGCGGCCACGAGCCAACTCGAAATTTCCGGAGGCTTAGCTCGCGCTGCTGACATGTTCCGAACACACAGACTGGAGCTGTGAATGCTGAGGCCACGTGGAGTATTTCTGCGCTGCGTGAACTTATCGCACGATTGGAACATGTCAGCAGCGTGAGGTAAGTCTCCGAATATATGAAGTCGGCTCGAGGCTGACGGCGCGGCGCGTCCTACTTGTAAGCTTCCGTATCCGCTTCTTGTGATTCTTGTCTTCTTTTCATTTCCAGTTCCATTTAATATTCTTTTCTATTGTGTTTTGCTAGATTATATCGAGAGTCCGCGCAGAGCCAACCAAAACCAACCGACCAATCAAGTGGCTGGCTGGGGAAATGGGAGGCGATAGAGCGCAAGTGTGTGTGTGTGTGTGTGTGTGTGTGTGTGTGTGTGTGTGTGTGTGTGTGATATAGAGTCGGGCGCGGTGTGCGTGTAGTGCTGCGGTCGGCGCAGTGCTCCGGCCATGCCCGTCCCGACAGGGATGGACTGCCAGTGGATCGCCTCTGGTTTTTAGTGTCGCGCCCAGCCACTCGCTGTGCTGTGCTGTGGCTGTGGCCGTCCTGCGGCGCGCCGGCGCCGGCAGAAAAATATGCGTTTGCCGGGATTTATCTGTGTGGCGCGGGGCTCAGAGGACGCCACGAAATACGCGCCGCGTCCGGTTAATGAGACCGGCGGCTGCACGGCTGCAGAGGCCGTGTGTGTGTGTGGGGGGGGGGGGGGGAATGCAATGTTTGTCGCAAGCGATCCCGCGCGACAGAGCAGAACTGGTCATAAAAGTAATGAGACACTATTTTCTGGACGAAGCGATGTCTAGGTGTTGGGCCAGGCCAGACATAGTGCGATGTAAACAACGAAAATTTTTTTTTTTTTTTTCATGAAAGTTGCGAAAACTGCTGGGGCTTCGGCTGTCAAGAAGCGTGAGAGGGGCTCTGGGGTCCGGGTCCCCGCCCCGCAGTGTCCGGGTCCCCGCCGGGCCGAGCGGCCCGCCGAGCTCAAACAGACCGGAGCCCGCTCTGCTGTTGGCCAAACTGGCCCCGCACCGCACGGAGCAGCGGGAGCAGCGGGAGCAGCGGGAGCAGCGCGATGGAGAGGCAGAGGCAGGCCAGGGCCTTAGCCAGAGCAGGCGGAGACACGACAAACAATCAGCGGGAGAGTCAAATCGTGTCTCACGTCACCGAGCGGCGCCCTGCCGTGCCGTGTCGTGCCGCCGGGTGCAGCTGCCGTGCCAAGGCGTTTGTTTGTGTCCCCGCGGGGACCGCCATGACCGAAAACTACGGCGAGCTCTTCTCTGTCTCTGCCTGTCTCTCTGTCTGTATGTCTCTCTCTCTCTCTCTCCCTCCCTCTGTCCCCTTCTGCTCACTCAGTTCGGAAGAAAATGACAAAACGCGCCTCTCGGATGTTGCCATCGCATCATCGTGATTGGCAGCTGGCTACACAATACACGGCTACACGGCTCATGCCAACACCCAGCTGACCCCAACCCAGCCAGGGGCCGACGGAGGCGACACTGTAAGAATAAGAACTGCAAGGAGGTGAGACGTGCAGTGTGCTGCGAGAAATAAACCAACTACAAATTGACACGATACGGGCGGAACCATCCAAGAGTGCTGGAGTCGCGTCGTGGTACGAGCGGTGGACTGCCAGCACGCCTGCAGGCTGCAGGGTAGGCAACGCAGATGCGCGCAGAGCACGGGCGCGTAACGGGCGAGTCTACCTCCCAGGCGCTCCGCCCGGCCCCGCCCCTAGGGAGGGATGGGCTGCGCTGGGCTGGCCCGCGCTACGCTCTCTAGGCGTGCTACTGCTGGCGAATGCGACAAAACCGGAGCGCCATTTTTATTTGCTGTTGTTTTTCGAATGAAAGGCCCGAGAAAGAGAGAGGAAACACAGAAATACCGCGAACGGTTCTCTGGAAAATTAATGGTTCCCTCCAGGCAATGTAATTGATAACCTGCAGGTCCCAACACACACATACACACAAAACACACACACACACAGGCGAGTGTACCCACACTCCAGTTTTGTTTGATTACGGAGTGTGGTTTTAGACGACCAGGTTCGTGCTGCACGCTTCGACCCGTACACATGTAGTGGAGAGAGAGAGAGAGAGAGAGAGAGAGAGAGAGAGAAGGGGTTTATCGCGTGTTTACTATACATGGTGAGGCGAAGGTTCTGCAATGTGGCAACAGGGTGTGTATCAACATTGCCGCCTGTGAGGAAGGTGCGGACTCGCTTCTCGTCAGAGATGTTATCAGTTTGTGATCCGTTATTTGCGGAAGTTCCGTGCGCGCGCACACATACACACCACACGCACACACACACACGCACACACACACGCACGTATGCACACACACATGCACGCGGGAGCATGTCCGGGTCGGGTCGGGGTTGGGGTTCACTGTTCACCAACAACAATAACCCTCTGAGCTCGCTAGCTCGCATGGGACAACAAGCCTCTGGCATCTGGTCACCATGTGTAGCAGTCGGTGCAGGTGCCCTGCGCTGCCCTGTGCCGGCTCTCGGCCCTTAACGTGTCCCTGCTGGACTGGGTGTGTCGCGGCGCCTACAGGCCCTCCACGCCTCCACGGCCTACACGGCCTCCTTTGATGTCCTCGGCTAGGTATTCTCTGTTCCACTTGTCTCAAGCACAAAAGTTGGCGCTGCTCTGCCGCCTCTGCCGCCTCTGCCGCCTCTGCCGCCTCTGCCGCCTCTGCCGCCTCTGCCGCCTCTGCCGCCTCTGCCGCCTCTGCCGCCTCTGCCGCCTCTGCCGCCTCTGCCGCCTCTATCTGCTAGCCCCGCCTACTGAGGGCGGACTGAGGCTGACGCGTTCTCAGGCCGCCAGGCGCCGACACCTTCTCGGACCCCATCTCTGTGTAAAAGTTAGGATGAATTAGTGCATTCATATACACTATGAATAATAATCCACGCATGAATCTGTAACGACGTTGCATCCTCTCTCACCCCCCACCACTACCACTAGGACAACCCAGGAGAGAGAGACAGAGAGAGAGAGAGAGAGAGAGAGAGAGAGAGAGAGAGAGAGAGAGAGAGAGAGAGAGAGAGAGAGAGAGAGAGAGAGAGAGAGAGAGAGAGAGAGAGAGAGACGCAAGGAACAAGGCGAGTGCACCGGCAAGCGCCCCGCGGCGGCGTGGTACACGGCACACGTCACTCGAAGAGCAGTATTTTCTGCGTCAGGATTTCATTGGTTGTAAAACCCAGACGCGTTTCGCAGTCAGTCCAGTCAGGGGCTGGCAACACAGTAGGGATCGCCTGAAGCGATGCTTGCCGCACCCCGTTCTTTTGTATTTGTTCAAATTCCAGTGCATTTCTACTCCATATCATTGTACAAACTGAAGGCCTGGCCTATTTAGGGTGTACTGTGACACATAGCATCCTTTAAAATTGTCAGCGTTCAACGTTCTGCCTTTGTGTTAGAAACCTACTAGATCATCTCCTGAGAATAGAGCAAAATTAACGAAATCGCAATTTTTGCCCCCATTCTTTTAGAACATAGGTGTATTTCCGGGCGCGGACAGGTAGCCTAGTACACCGCATCAGTACTATAGTTAAAAATAAAGCAATCACTGGAACTGAGCATAGTCTGGTTTGGATATGCTAGGGTAAGGCGATGGACACATTTCGACCCATATGCAGGCGGCCAGCATCGCTTCAGGCGATCCCTTCTGTGCTGCCAGCCCCTGGTACAGTCACCCCCGGTGCCGGCAGCAGCCAGCGGCAGCCAGCAGCAGCCAGCAGCCGAACGGGTCGCCACGAGCCCCAGGCCAGGCCGGGCCCGGCACCTCCTCGGCCGAAAGTGCCCTTTGAGAATATACCTCCGTGGCTGTGGCACTGACGCAAACCACGCTTTCCCTTGTACCACTTCCATGCAGCCGCCCTCTCTCTCTCTCTCTCCCTCACTCGCAGTCGCCATACTGTCCTACTCTCTCCCTCTCTCTCTCTCTCCGCTCTAGTGCACGCTGCTCCCGCAGAGCTGATCTCCCCGCAGCGAACGCGGACAAGCCGTGTGCCGCCGCCCCCGCCGCCCCCGCCGCCCCCGAACAGCCCTGGCCGTTTGCCGTTCCCCTGAGCCGCTCAAACACGTCAAGAAGTCCAATTCCCCTCTCGAGAAGTAGTCACGGCGCAGAGCTAGGCGCGGGGGCCACGGCTAGCGGCACTACCGGGCAGCGCACTAGCGTCCGTGAGTAGTGGGGAGGGGAGGCCGGGGGCAAGCAGACAGCCGCCCCCGGCCGCCCCCGGCCGCCCCCGGCCGCCGCCCCCGGCAGAACACGAAATCAAACATTTGTATTGCTGCTAGCTGTGGCCCTCCGGCCTCCGGCTCCCCCGTCCTGCGCTCTCTAGTAGTCGAGTCTCGGTTGCTTCATCAATTATTCCAGCTCCTCGTTTTAACCCCTTTCCTTCTGCTTGCTGCTGCCTCTATCTCGGCGGCTATTCCCAGCACTCAGGTTCGATTCCCGGCGGGATCCGCGTGCCTTTTTTTTTTTGCCTCTCTCTCTCGCTCTTGCCCCCTATCAGCGCGCGTATGGAGCAGAGTGTACATCTGACGCACTGCCCGGGGCTGTGCTGTGGCGGGGCTGTGCGGGGCTGTGCGGGGCTGTGCGGGGCTGTGCGGGGCTGTGCGGGGCTGTGCGGGGCTGTGCGGGGCTGTGCGGGGCTGTGCTGTGCGGGGCTGTGCGGGGCTGTGCGGGGCTGTGCGGGGCTGTGCGGGGCTGTGCGGGGCTGTGCGGATCCTGCCGGGCGGAGCGCCGAGAGCTCGGTGCATGCTGAGGCTCCGGGGTCCCGGCTCCGGGGCCCAGCCCTGGGAGCCCGGAGGGGGGACGGGGGCTAACAGCGCACCAGCCCCGGCACCAGCCCGAGTTTAGCAAAGACTACACGTTATCACCCGGCTCCGATGTGTGTTGCTCCCCGGGTAGTGATAAAAAGTTTGCTCCAAAGCGCGCGCGCGCGGTGAATTTTACCACATGCGTGCGTCATGTGTGCGCGAATGTGTGCGTGTGTGCTCTGTGTGTGTGTGTATGTGTGTCTATGTGTTTTAGGGGGTAAGTGAGTTTTGCATGTCGTGGGGGGGGGGGGGGTAGAGATTAACCGACCAGGCTCAAAATCCCAGCGTCTTCCGCCTGATGACTCAGAAGGGGGGCGGTTTGTTCAGCGTTGCATGGCGTTATTTTAACAACAGATCATGCAGGTTCGATTTGCTTACTACTACTACTGCTACGACGTAGAAGCAAAAAAGAACGAGTTGCACTCGCCCTGTCCGTTAAGACCCCCTTTCAAATCGCAAACCGCTGAACGAATTTGTTGCGTTAACGCGACATTTTGATCAGTTCTTGATTTAGTTTTGAAAATGACATAAGACATTTTGAAAAGTTAAAATAAAATATCGTTTCCAGAGCCGTTTTAAGAGAACGTAGATGGGCGGTCGTTTGTCTTCGGATAAGCCGCCTCGAGTCAACAATAGATACCTTTGTTCGTCGCGGTCTAGCAAAGTGCCAGCGGCTAAATCCGAAAAAATATGAGGAGCGGATATAGTTGAAATCAAATGACGTAAATTCTTGATTTTTTTTTTTAAAGTGGTGAGCTCGTTACACTCATGCACTATTGGTCGAATTTGTTTTTTCGCTGTTTTCCTCTTTTCTCTATTAATTGGTAGAAAGCGTTTCATTTCAATAATTTTTTTTTTAATTCAAAAGTATATTGAATCCTCAAGATTCAGACCCTGCAAATAAAAAATACAACAACAACAAAAAACGGCAAAAATGGGTGGGTCCTACCTCGTCCCAGACTTCCGTCCGGAACCGTTCCTGCTTAACTTCGGTGTTCGGATGGGAACCGGTGTACCAGGAGTTGACCGCCGCTAAGACACAGGCACGACGCAGCCACCTTGGTAGGCAGGCTTCCGCAACGGCCAACATCGCCCCTTCCGCTGACCAGATTTCAGGAGTCAGCCCCCTTCGACCAGCCAGTTGGTCTGTGGCCGTGAGGCCACTCCCTCGCGGATTGAGAGGGAGGTAGGATGCCCAGATCGTACACGGCCGAAGCCGATTGTACTCTACTCTTCTACGCCATGTATCCAAGTAGGTGTTGCCCGAATACTCCAGATTCCGAGGCCTTACGCTTGAAAAATGTAGAAGGCCGAACCCTAGGCCTCTACATTTAACTTCTGCCGAGTCTTGGCAAGCACCATTCCCCTGCTTTTTTTGTTGTTGTTGTATTTTTTATTTGCAGGGTCTGAATCTTGAGGATTCAATATACTTTTGAATTAATTTTTTTTTATTGAAATGAAACGCTTTCTACCAATTAATAGAGAAAAGAGGAAAACAGTGAAAAAACAAATTCGACCAATAGTGCATTAGTGTACCGACCTCACCACTTCAAAAAAAAATCAAAACTTTACATCATTTGAATTCACCGGGACTGTTGTGGACATTTCGTGAACCCCCCCCCCCTTCCCCTCTGTGTCCACGTGGTACATGAACAGCCCCAAAGAACGAGCCTGTCCTAGAACGGCAAAGCGTTCTCCATGCCTGTCTTGTTCCTTTCACTTTTCACTTTTACCACCCTCTCGAGGGGGTACCCACCCACCCCCTCAGAGCTGTAGCAACCGCTACGGCAAAACCCCCTGCTTGACGCCACTGGTGCCTGGGCCCCTGGCCGCAGCCTGAGCCTTGATGGGCACGGGGTCCACCCCCCCCCCCCCCCTCCTGCTCCGGGCCCTTGCATCCGACGCGCCAAGTTTGCCCGTTGCCGCCATTTTTTTATGTCCCATACCAACCGAACCCGCGGCAGCACCCGTGTTACTTGCGAACACTGGCCAAGTCATCCTTGTTCTCGCGCGCCGCAGCGGCAGTGGTAGCGGCAGCAGTAATGGCAGCGGTAGCGTCAGCGGTTCGCTCGGCGGCACCACGAGGCAGCAGCCACCACGCCCAGACCGGCTCAGGGGCCAGACCGGCTCCGCCTGAAATTCGTCCATGTTGGAAACTTCTGTCCGATGGTAGAAAACGTGGCTGTGTGTGTAACACATGCTAAAGCAATAATTGGAATATGTACTTTAAAAAATAAAAAATTGATTGTTTGTCACATGGAAATGCCCCTTAGTCTGTAATGATATTTCATGTCTTTTGTTTTTAAAAAATGGCTTATACTTGTGTTCTGAAATGCGGATGGAGAGGGCGGCGCCGACGTCTGAGTGGCGCAGACCCCTGGTAGGCGGTCCCCGGCGGTCCCCGGTGGTCCCTCCCGGCGGGCCCACACAGGTATACTCATTAGATTTGAATCTCCGTTCTCCGTTTGCTTTGAGTGGAAAGTTGTTGTTGATGCTTTTGTGAGGAGAGGGGAGTTAGGCGGCAGGAGGGGTGCAGGCCCAGGCGGCTCACCAGGAAAGAGCAGGCAAAATTTTCGTCTTCTGTAACTTACTCGCTTCAGTTTCAGAGGAGTTGTCTTGATTTTGTTATTTCTCAAGGAAAGGGCCGGTCGTCTGGCCGACGCGGCGAGCGGAGGGTGGCACGGTACGCCCGGCACGGTGCGCTACTGCGGCTGCTCCAACGACGTCGAGTGTGGGGTCATCCGAGTGCGTCCGCGATGTACGATGGGGTGGGGTGGACGGAAAACGTTTGCCATGCTCGTCAAGTAGGATTAAAAGCGACTTGCCAAGCAGCTGACACGACAGTTTCATCCCCAGCTCTCTTTCTTCTCTCTCTCTCTCTCTCTCTCTCTCTCTCTCTCTCTCTCTCTCTCTCTCTCTCGCTCTCTCTCTCTCTCTCTCTCTCTCTCTCTCTCTCTCTCTCTCTCTCTCTCTCTCTCTCTCTCTCTCTCTCTCTCTCTCTCTCGCTCTCTCGCTCTCCCTGCAACGCCTCGCCGCCTGGTGAGCTCGCAGCCCCGGCCGTCACTCTCCACTTCCTCCCCCTCCAGCCGTGACATTTGATGACTGCCTGATGAGACTTTGTTTGTCTTGTCCTTCTTTTGTTATTGTGCTGCCGAGATAAGGCGCACCTCCCTCCACTACTCCAGCCGAGGCTCCAGCCGAGGCTCCAGCCGAGGCTCCAGCGGGCGTGCACGGTACCAGAGGCGTTTACAAAACGTAAGACCCAGCCCCCACAGCCCCCACGGCCCCCGCGGCCCCCGCGGCCCCCGCAGCCCCCGCGGCCCCCGCGTCCCCCGCAGCGGACCGAGCGGGCACGGCCGGCCCGAGGCGATCGCTCAAGCTTGCGCACCGCACGGCAAAAGTTGCCCGCACTGATGAATTATCACTGGCCTGTTTGATGAGAATTTAATTTCTTAGTACCTCCTCGGTGGGACTCCGCCCCTCTCGCTCTCTCGCTGCCCCCCCCCCTCTCTCCCTCTCTCTCTCTCTCTCTCTCTCTCTCTCTCTCTCTCTCTCTCTCTCTCTCTCTCTCTCTCTCTCTCTCTCTCTCTCTCTCTCTCTCTCTCTCTCTCTCTCTCTCTCTCTCTCTCTCTCTCTCTCTCTCTCTCTCTCTCTCTCTCTCTCTTTCTCTCCCTCTCTGTCTCACCCACCGCCTCGAGTACTATGGACGTTTTGTTTGCCACCGCACTGCAGTTCTGCCTCCAGTTCCGCGCCTGTGGCTAACAGCGGCAGACCACCAAGACTTCTCTACTGCTGAGGTCCCGCCCCGCCCCGCCCCGCCCCGCCCCTTCCCTGCCGCTCTCTCCCGCTGTCACGTGTACGCTGGGGGGGGGGGGGGGGGGGCCTCCGCTTCTTATTGTTCCTCTTCGTCCCTCTTTATGATTTTATTATTATTTTTGTTATTATTATCATGACTTGGTTGGGAGTCAGGGAGCCGAGACGTCGAGGCCGTGTGTTGCCGGGGCCGGGGCCGGGGCCGAGGCGGTACGCGCTGCGGGGCAAGTTTGCTCCCGGCGGCGCACAGAGTTGGTAGCCGACCGTCGAAGGGGCCAAGAGGCGCCCAGAGCCGGCTCCACTTTGCCACAACAACGCGAATCTATAAAGCAGGCAGGCTCCCCGCCGTCGCCGAGTGGAGTGGGCTCCGCCCCGACCTGGGCGCCTGCAGCCTGCAGCGTAGGCAACTCACGAGGTCTGCGTGCGGCGCGGTGTGCCGGGACTGCCTACCTACACGGCGCTCCCGTTGGCGACGCAGCGCAGGCGCTGGCGTGGGCGTGGTGTCTCCTGCCTCCATCTCCGGTATGGAAGCCCACCGTCAGTGACTCATCCAGCGATACCTATGCGTCCCGTGCGAGGTGGGCGGGGGGCTCGTAGAGCAGGGACCCCCTTTTTGCCCTACCGATGCTCCGTGTGTCCTGGACGTGTCCTCGGCGTGTCCCGGGGTCCCGTCGCCTCCTTAGTATTCCTGGCGTCGAAACCTCTTTCCGAAACCCGCTCCCTCCAAGGCTCTCTCTCTCTCTCTCTCTGTCTCTCTCTGTCTCTCTCTGATGCACGCTAGGTGTGAGGGGCCCACGGTCCGGGCCGAGGTACTCTGGTTGGGCCGTGCTCAGGCCGCGCTCAGGCCGCGCCCTTCACGATAATGCGGAAGGGATGTGGAAGGGTTGGTGGGAGGGGGATGGGGAGATTGGAAAGGCGAGCTGGCCCGGCCCGGGGCCGATGGTGCGGCCCCAGATTGTGTCATTGGAGCATCCCTTCGGCCCGCAGGCACCGCAGGCACCGCAGGCACCGCAGGCACCGCAGGCACCGCAGGCCGACCGCGGCGGCAGCGGCACTCCGTGTGTCATCCGCACTCCGCAGTAATGTTTGTCCTAGTTCTTCCGCCGAAACGGAAAATTTATGACTGGAAATTTTCGTCGATTTGACTGAAACCCTATCAGTATGAGCAGAGGATCCGAGACCGCCCCTGGAATCAGACACCAATTTCATACCAAAACGATGCCAGAGCGCCCCAATTTTATTTTTTTAAATGAAAGCTAAAAGAAAAACTTGGCGTGAAAATTGTGGAAAGTAGTCTACCCTGTTGAAATCCAGAAGTTTTATTTATTTATTCACTGTTCGGAAACGAGTTCTGGGAACGGCGTGAGCAATCGTTTTATGCTCATAAGTGTAGCGGCTATCGAACCCAGCGCCAAAAAAGCGCGCTGCAATGCCGGCTATCCCTCAGTCGTTTATACAACCCCTCCTGCCGAGCCCCGCGGGGGCCCCCATCTCTCCTTGTTGTGGCCGGGATCCACACAGGCGCCAGCGTCGCCTCCACCTCAACTTTGTTTCCCTTTGCCATTCAATTTCCTCTTCTCCTCTCCCGCCGCTGCTGCCGCTGCCGCCGCTGCCGCCGCTGCCGCCGCTTCGCCGCTGCCGCTGCCGCCGCTGCCGCCGCTGCCGCCGCTGCCGCCGCCGCTGCCGCCGCTGCCGCCGCTGCCGCCGCCCCCGCGCTGCCACACGCCGATGACAGCCGTGCCTGGCCGGGACGCTCCGGTCCGGGGATGCCTCTGCTAGCCATCGAATGTGTCCATATCTGCGGTGCTAGCGATCACACAAACACCGCCAAGGCTGTGATTGTGGCTGTCTTTATTTTTAAAGCAAAGCTCTGATTCTGTCGCCAACCACTTTTTTCCAGTCCTGGTTTCGTGCTCTGGAATTTATGGACAGTGGAAGCAAGAAGCGAAGGAGTCGGGCCGGTGGCCATCGTGCCTGCCCTGGCCTGGCCTGCCCGGGCCTGACCCCTAGCCGTCGACGCTGGGTTTGAGCACCGCCACCTGACGGCCGGGGGCGGCTGGGGGCTGCTGGGGGCGGCCGGGGGCAGAATGCCGAAACAAGGGCGGCGACGGCCTTAAAAAGGGGCCAGACCAGACAAACAGGGCGGTGCGGCACAGCGGTGCGGTGTGGCGGTCGTCAACGGCAACCTGCCGATGGCGGCGCCGTCAAACGTAGCGGCGCGGAAGACTGGGAGGACGGCCGAGGAGGGAAGGGGAGGGGAGGGCCGAAGTAAAGCCCGGCCCGAGGCCCAGCCCAGCCGTTACGTAGTCTGTGGACAGTCATCTCGCCCTCCGCCACCTCGGGGAGCGGCAAGACGAGACCGAGGATAGAAAAAACAGTCACGTTGTTCCTATGAGAATGCTTGTTTGAAAGTAATTTGTTGGAAGCGGCCCCCTCCTCCCCCCCCCCCCCCCACTCCCCCTCTCCCCTTCTCTCATTCGCTTTTCGCGCGCTTATGGGGCGACTTCGGAGCGCTTCAAACGGATCGCTGGAGATCAAGCCAGGCCGAGTGTGGCGGCAGGGCGGCAGGCGGCAGGGCGGGGTGGCCGCGGCGGGCGAGGGCTTGCAGGCGCGCTCGAGTAATATTCGTAACGTTTGATTGGCTTGGTGGGAGCGCGTGTGAGGGCTCTGGTGAGGGTGGAGTTAAGCCGGGCCGCTGCACCCCGGCGCCCAGGCCCCATACCCAGAGTGACTAGGGACTGGGGAGAGACGAGAAACTAGAAACAAGGGCTTTCCACTCGATAACGGAACGGAGGGTCCAGGCCCAGCGGGCCCCTTTGCTTTGCTCTAGCAGCTCCGCCTGGCTACGCCGCTGTTTGGCCACCCGCTCCGCCGCCCCCGGCCGAACCGTTGAGGTTAGGTCCCAGCCGTCCGCCGCCGTCAGCCACACAGTGGCGAGAGAGGGAAAAGGGGGAAAAGTGCGGCGGGGAAATCAGCCGGAAACGCGAATCGCATACAATGGCTCATTTCCGGGTCTACCGCAGAGCAGCAGCAGCACCAGCACCAGCACCAGCAGCATACATGGCAGAGGCGCAAGAAGTGGTCCCGCGGGTAGGTTCATGCACCCCCTCTCTCCCTCTTCCTTTTACCAATAAATTAACATACAATTATTTTTGGATTTTTGGCGAGCCCAAAGGCCAATCGCGGGCGAATTTGTGTCACGTGTTTCGTTGTGGTAGTTTTACGGTAGTTTTACCCGCGTCAGCGTGGGTGGTAAGCGGCACTTCCCGGTGTGGAACCTTCACTGGTTCGACTCCCCACCCCGGGAAGTGTGTCTGGCGAGACTGGGGCGAATGGCTAAGGGTTCAGCCATTCGTCGTCGAAAGGTTGGGCCTTTCGTTAACCGTAAGTCCTATGAATCTGGGACGTAGGAGTGCACCTCTAGCATGTACGAGTTCTCTCGCTTGCCAAGAGAGTACCTTTCGAGGAGGGGTACGACGGGGCCTACGGGCGACACGACGGTGTCTCCCGGATGGCACAACCTTGGAGAGCCCTTGCGGGAATACCCAGGGCCGGGAGCCGTAGGACAACTTTTTTTCATTAATTTCTCAATTTTGTTTTGAAAGTACGAAAAGGCATTTTTAAAATGATTTTTTGACCTAGAATCGAAAGATTTCTTTAAACATGCCTTTTTGGCATTGGGCAGAGAATTTGAATTTACTAACGGGTCATTGGGGGCACGACACCAGCTCAGGTTTCTTTGTAGAATGACTTCTAATAGACGATGAATGGACAGTATGACCGGACAAATGACTGGACAAAGTTAAGTAGTTAATGACCGGACGACGAGGCGATGACCGGACAGTATGACCGGACACTTGAGCGGACAAACTTCTGAGAATGATGACTTGACTGATGACTGAGTCCGGTCACAACCGTGGTGACGAACGGACAAAGAAATCTTTGGACAGCCTAGTTATTTTGTAGGGGTAGGGTAGTGTGTAGGGGCTGCCGAGTAGAATTCAAAACGGCAGTAAGCGTGTAAGGGGGGCCAGGATGGGGCGGAGCAGTCAGGGGTCGGGCGGGGAATAGTCTCGCGCCACCACCTCCACAACTGCTACAACAGCCTCCGCTGCCGCTGCTACCGCTGCCCTCGTCTACACGTTCCGTCTTCATTAGGGTAATATTCGTTGGCGTGTTCATCAGGTCGGCGGTGCACTCACGCCCTGCTCGAGAGGGAGCGAGGAGAGAGAGAGAGAGAGAGAGAGAGAGAGAGAGAGAGAGAGAGAGAGAGAGAGACGGCCAGACATACGGAGCTGAAAGAGGGCGCAGGCACGCTGCGGCACTGCCGCTCTGCCGCACGCTGCCGTGTAGCTTTATGATTATTGTTATTATTCGCAGGGAGCTGGGCTGGCGGGGCTGGCGGGGCTGCTGGCGGAATGACTGTTAATGCGGGCCGTATTTAAGTGACTAGACTGTGTGTTCGCGCGGTGTGTTTGCTCCGCACGTGGGACGTAGGGTGATGGCGGGGGCGGGGCGGGGCCGGGAGGGCTTATGCCAGCACTGCGATCCCTGCGCCCTGTACCCACAGCTCCGTCGTCAAGGGCCGGGTACCCTCTAGACCTGGGCGCCGACGGGAGATTCGAAGGCGGCGCCGAGAGGGTCAGAAAGAGAGGGTCAGAAGTGGGACTAAACAAAAGGCATGTTTAAAGACATTTTTCGATTATTGGTCGAAAAATCGTTTTAAAAATGCCATTTAGTCTCTAACGAAAACGAGGAACAATCCAGGAATGAAAAAAAGATACCCTACCTCTCCCCCAGGGCACCCCACCCCAAGGTTTGTGCCCCAGCCGGGAGGCCCCTACCCATTTCGGTGTCGAGAGTGTTTGTGCAACGCACTCCCCCGCGAAGGAAATGCCACTCATTGGGAACCGGTAGTTGTGCCTTGTAGGCGACTGTCAGGGTAGAATCCCGTCGAGCCCCCGAGAGGGAACTCTCTTGCAAGCGAGAGGTGCACTCCTACGTTCCAGATTCAAAGGACTTATGGTAGGCAAAAGGTCGATCCATAGACCTTTTGTCGACGATTGGCCGAACCCTTAGCCATTCGCTCCCAGCCGAGTCTTGCCAGACACACTCCCCGGTGTAAGCAAAATGAATATTTGAACGGCAGATAATGTCCCATGCATGGGCTGTGTCTGTTTTAGTCGACCGTCCTCTTCCTTTCCCCCCGCCTCCCCTCTTGTGCACGCCATTGGGCGCAGTCAGGTGTGGGTGCGGTGCTTGATGGGAATGGGTGGTACTGAGGTCGATACCCCGTGCGCAGTGGCAGAGGGGGTGCCGCGTCACGGAGTAGTGGCGAGCGGCGAGCAGAAGTAGTCGGATATGAAAAGTGTGGCAAAAACCGGAGCGTGGCGGCCACCAACTGCGGACAGTCAGAGGGAGAGAGAACGGAGATCACGCGCCAGATTTATTGCCGCGAACAACAACAGTTGTGGTGTGAATAACGCTAAAAACTACACATCGCAGTCAGTCACGCACAGAGCACATGCTGTCCCCGGACCGCAGGGGGCGATAAAAAAAAATGTGGAAGGACTGTCAGGGGAATTTCGGGGATGAAATGAACAAGAAAGAATATTTTTTTCTGCATTTTTGTGGTTCTGCGGTATCCAGGAGAGCCCGCGGTACTGGACAGTTGTGCTCGTGTTTAGCCAGAGGCGGAGCCCATCGCCCAGCTCCGCTCCACCCCGCCCCGCCCGCCCCGCCCGCCCCGCCCGCCCCGCCCATCCGAGCAGCGGCGGCCGGCGGCCCTTCCAAGTCCAAGCCCTGTGTCATACGAAGCCGAGCCGAGCCGAACCGCGCCGGGCCGGACTGGGCTTGGCGGAGCCGGGCGCCACCGGGAAGTCGTCAATTTCTAACGATCCCGAGAAGTCGTAAGTTTGTACTGGCCCGGATACCGCCGTCGGAAAGTTTTCGCGGAGGAGACAGGAAAAGGGGGGAAATCTCGGCTGTTGTTATTCAAGTCCCAGTGGGGACACGGACACTTCTCTGCGGGGGGAGGGGGGGGGGAAGGCCTCCGGTCCAGAGATACTCGGCGGCGGGCATGCGTCAGTCTCGGACCCCATTTCCAGGAGTGACCAAAGGGATGGCGTGGCGCGCCTCAATCCAGTTTAGTATTTCTATACACGAGAGGCGAGGAGAGGAGAGGAGAGCAGAGGACGTCCACTTCCGACGACAGTCGACACAGCAGCAGCAGCAGCAGCGACAGCAGCAGCAGCAGCAGCAGCAGCAGCAGCAGCGCCCGCAGTGCTAGCAGCGCAGCGGCCTCCGGGCCAAAAGTTATCTTCGACGTATATCTTTGACGCGTGCCCCCTTTTCTCTGGCCGTGTCCGCCCTGGCCCCAACCCCAAGCCTTTCTTCTGGCGGGAACTGTCACAGTTCAGCACGAAGAGAAAAGTCTTCTGCTGAAATCAAAACCGTCGGCCACGACACGGCCTGGTCCGGACCGGACCGGGTCGGCCGGTATTAAAACGCAGTTTTCGGGCGCCGGGGCTCGGCTCGAGGCTCGAGGCTCGGTCGGTGCTCCAGGGAGATGATCATTTTGGCCACGGCTGAGTACATAAAGGCTGCCGCAGATGGGAGAGACACTCTAATTAAATGTGCCGCTGGTAAATGATGCGGCAAGGGGGGGGGGGGGGGGGATCGGGGGCGGCGGGCTGGTTGGGCCGGGGGGCGTTTTGGAAAATAAATTGTCAAGTCGCGGCCAGGCTCGACGACCCAACGCCCCCAGCTGTTCTGCAGCCCGACGGCCGGCCCGGAAGCCTCCGACGAATCCGCGGCTACGCCCCTGCCCTGCCTCAGTACGGAGTGCGCCCTATCATGAGGTCTACGGCCGGCCCGCCGGGGGGCGGTTGGCGCAGCGGGCGGGGCGCGGCGGGGCGCGGTGGGGCGCGGTGGGGCGCAGCGGAGCGGCGGGGCGCCCGGCGAAAGGGCCGGCTGGCATGGAAGGGGAGTGCTCGCCATTAGCGACAGAAGCATCACAAGCAACAGCTCCAATTATTTGTGTAATGAATTTAATTATTCGCAACCGGAGCCCCCTCTCTGGGCCACCATGGCTGGCGGTGCCAGCGGGGCCGGCGGGGCAGCTCCAGCTGCATGTCCAGCCGGGGCAACACTCCCCCGCCGAGTTATGAGAAATTGCGATGAATTATGCGCCGCGGCGGTCCCACCTGGCCTGGACGCTTATTACAACCGCCGCTGTTTTCATTTCCTTTAATGTCTGCCGCGGGGCCATTATCGCTGAGCGGAGCTGAGCGGCAAAGAATGGCAGCCAATGGCAGCCCATGGCAGCCCAGCCCGGGCCGCGGCGGGGAGCGCCTGGAGGGTATGCACGTCTGTTACACACGTGTGCGCTGCGTGTCTCCGTGTTGCCTACGCTGCAGGCGCGCTGGCCGCCAGTGGCCGCCAGGGCAGCACCCGTCCCGCAGTCCCGCGCACGGAGGTGGTGTAACTGTTGGCCGTTGCCACAGCCACGGTGGGACCTAGGACCCCGCGCCGAGGCAGCCGGCAGCGGCAGCCATGGGCGAGGCCTGCGGCGGGGGAGGCGGAGGCTGGTGCAGCCCTCGAGGCCGGCGGACCTCGCAGGCCTGATGGAGCCTCCGGACGTCGGCATGAGCGATGGCAGCGAAGGCTGCGAAAGCTGCCGACCGACGAAGTGACGTGGAAGCCGATGGGTCCGTGCGCGCTGTGCCAGCTGTGCCAGCTGTGCCAGCTGTGCCAGCTGTGCCAGCTGTGCCAGCTGTGCCAGCTGTGCCAGCTGTGCAGTGTCCGAGGCTGAGGTCACTGAGGTGCCGCGCCGGGGACGCCAAACGTTCGACCCCAAAGATTTGCCCTTTTCAGACGGAGCAGCCCGGTAAATGCCAGAGAAAGTTAACGCAAGAGGATCACCTTGGCCTGCGACTTCGACCAAAAAAAGCTTGCGCTCGTACCTGCTGGAGCCCAAATACATTACAAATCTCGTTGTCAAGTGAGTGAATTAAAGAACGTGAAAGCAAAATGTCGCCGCCGCGCTTGGCCACCGGCGGCGTCGCCTGGAAGGAGCGCGGGCAAACTCGTGAAAGGATCGGAAACTTTTTTAATGAATCGAGGGATTAATTTGGCGGTGGCTGCAGAGGTCAAGGCGATTCCCGCGCCCGCTACACTCGGACGGAGGCCAAGGACCTGCACAAGGCGGCCAGGGTCCACTACTTCTCCACCCAGCCGGCCAACAAGTTTATCGAGATGAAGCTGGACGTCAAGAAGCGGGTGATGCTCGCCGAGAGGGTCAGTACCGGCTCTTTCAGCCTTCGCGCACAAGACCTTGGGGGGGGGGGGGGGAGGGATTTCGCACGCACGGCCACGTGGAAAGTTCGGATATTTGTTCAAGTGGGTGTAGTAGGCCCCCAGAAAGTGAGAAGTGAGCACGCAGGACTCGGTGCTGTAACAATGCTGTAAGACCGGTGTGGCGTGCCACAGGTGCGGCAGCCCCGGAAGATGATAGACAACGACGCGCCGCGGCTGCAACCGAAGATCCCGCGGACGGAGCGGGCCGCGTTCCGCCTGGACGAGCTGATGCTGGAGAACAAGCAGCTGCTGGAGCGGATCTGCACCATCTGGAGGACCAAGGTGCCGGGCGGGGCTGCCGGGGCTGCCGGGGCTGTCTCCTGCCGGCTGGTTTTGTACAAACGCGGGATGGTTCTGCAGGGCTTGGTTGACACGTCGGCGCCCAACGTGGAACGGAACTCCAACTTCCGGGCGCGGATGTGGGACATGGTGCGGACCGAGGCGGACAACGTGGCGCTGCTGTACTTCATCCAGCAGGCGGTGAGGAGGGGAACGGAACCGGAGGGAACCCTTCTGTGGGGAAGTGGCAAAAGTGTGCCGTTCACACGTATTATTCCACATCCCAGACCCCGATGGTGCCGACGCGGGATGAGTGCGCGCGCGACTTCAAGAGGGCTGTGGAGAAGATGCGGTACGTCAGCAAGTTCCCGCTCGTCTTCCTCAAGGACACCAGCGTGGACCTCCCGCTGCCGATGCCGAACGCGCCCGCCGTCGACCCCGAAGCGCCGCCGCGGAAGAGGTCTCGCACCGTTCTCATACCGCCCACGCACGCCGCTTCATGGAGGCCATGTTGACGAGTTTCTCATAACGTCCCAGGGTTTTCATGGACTTCATCACGAGCCAGGAGCGCTTCCTGGGCCGCATAGAGCTGGAGCTGTTCGAGGAGCAGGCCCCGCAGACGGCGGCCAATTTCCTGGCGCACATCCGCGGGGAGGCGCCGCGCCCACCGGAGGCGGAGGGGGAGGACGACGGTCAGGGCGGCGAGGGCGGCGGCAGGACGTACTCGTACCGGGACACCCCGCTGCACCGCATTCTGCCCGGCTACTACTGCCTCGGCGGGGACGTCGTCAACAAGAACGGCTCGGCGGGGAGCTCCATCCACGGCGGCGTCCCCTTCGCCGACGAGAAGAACGAGCTGACGCACTGCGAGCCGGGTAAGGCGCGGGTCGAGAAGCGGCAGCGTCCCCGGCCCCGGCCCCCGGCTTGGCCAGCGCAGCCAGCGCCAGCGGGGGATGGGGAGCTCGCCGTCACTGATTATGTTCATTTGGTAGCATCTGGACGGCGCAGCCGCAAAATAATCTGATATCAGCAGCACGCGTTCGCTCAAGCAAGCCCTCTTGTACATCTGGTGTCCGCCTGTACTCCGACTGTCTGGGCCGGGGAGCGGGGGGCTGGGCCACTGGACTGGGGAAGGCAGAGGACGCAGGGGAGGGGAGGGGAGGGGAGGGGCTGTAATCAAGGGCCGAGGCCGAGGCCGGCGGCAGCGGCAGCCAGGGAGGCACGAGGCACAGGTGTATCGGGATGACTGTTTCGATCGTGTTTCCTATTTGCATCCCGGTGGGAAGCCCGGCGCCAGTGCCCCTCGTGGTAACAGCATTGCGTTAGCTGGCAGAGATGCAGTCGGCGGGCCGGTACCAACTCCCTACGCGTACTGAACTCGGTTTTTTAGTGTGCACCGAAAATTCATTCAAATTCGACCATACATTTTTTTTAAATCTCACTCGTTTATTCAATATCATGGTCAGATGATATCATCAGCGTCAGCTGTACAGTGTAGCCAGCCCAGCCCCAGCCCAGACCTATCTCAATAGAGCCTAACTTACTGTGGGCTTCGCTAGGCTTCGCTTGGCTTCGCCCGCCAGCCTGCCCTGCCCTGCCAGCAGTTGCCTCACCGAGTGCACGGTCCCGGCCCGGGGCAGCCTGCACTGGAATTCCCGTCCCCGTCCTCCCCCGCCAGGGGTGGAATCTGGGACCATTTCCTCCCCCCCCCCCCCTCCTCATCTCATATTTAACGCAGGCCGGCTGCTGCTATCCCCCCGCCCCGCCCCCACCTCTTTATTTCGTGGGGGGCTCCGCCACAAGATACGGGAAATAATAATTGTGCCTTGATTAAAACAGTTCCTCTCGTGGATTTCACTCGGGCGCGACCCACCCCCACCCCGCCCCGGGGCTGTGGACGTGAGGGGAGTGGAGGGTGGGGGTGGGGTACGCCATGTGGGGCACACTGCCTCCGGCGGCCACCAGCGGCCCCCAGCAGCACCCAGCGCACCCCACCCCCAGCCACCAACGCTGTACGTCTGTGCAGGGCTGCTGTGCACCATCGGCGCCCAGGCGGACGCCAACGACTCCAAGTTCATGCTGACGATGAAGCCGCTGACCACCCTGGACGCCAGCAGCACGGTCTTCGGCCGCGTCGTCCGCGGCTTCGAGGTCCTGTGGGCGGTGCGTACACAGCCGGCTGCGGCCTGCTGCACACGAGTGCATGGAGCTCGCAGCTCGCCTGCGGTCGGCGGCCCGCATGCGACACCTGGCGCCGCTGAAAGCGCCTGGTCCTCAAAGAACCTCCGCCCGCCCGCCCTCGCCGCGGCCCCCAGGCTGAGGCGGCGATGCACGCGCATGAAAAGGACGAGGCCACGGGGCGGCGGGGGAGAGGAGGGGAGGGGGAGGGGGTCTTTTCACCGTTCGCTCTCGGAAACTAGACGGCGCTTTGGCGGCGGCAAACGTAACAACGACACGCGCGAGTGCATCCGCTCAGCAGCAGGGAGCTGGGCTCGGGTCGGGGCGGGGCGGCAGCGCAGCGAGGAGCTTTTCTTCCGCTTTCGGATACAGGGAAAGGGGCTGGCTCGGGCGTGTTCTCTGCGTGGACCCTGAATGGGTCCCGCCGCCGACAACAGTTTGCACTCGTCCTAGCTGCCGGTGGCGGTGCGTGATGGTGCCGGCTCTACAAACTCTGCCGGGGGCTGGGCTTGTCCCAGAACCAGTCACCCTCTCACGGTCAGGAGGCCTCAGATCCTCACCCCATTCCGTTTTCCGCCTCCAGATCAACACGTTGGGGGCGAAGGCCAGCGGCAAGCCCGTTGTCCAAGTTTACTGCTGTGACTGCGGCGAGGTGGAGCGCACCGAACGGATGCAGCGGCGGCGGCGGCGGAAGCGGCGGCGGGCCAGCGGCGGCGCGGAGACAGCTGGGGGCGGCAGCGGCGGCGGCGCGCAGACGGCGCAGCGCCGCGCAGCGCTCTGGCGGCATCAGGGGCGTAGCTACAGCTCGGCCAGGATGAGCCTCTCCAGTAAGAGATCGCCCGTTAAGTAGCCCACGATATTGTCGCGACAGGTAGCATAAGGCAGCCGAGCTCTGCTGCAGGGTAAGTCGGGCTTCTGCTGGCCTTTGCAACAGCGGTGACGACACGAATTCCGCACTTGCATTGCTTTTTCATCCCGCCGAGAACGCCGTGCTGCTGTCTGGCGGGGGTGCGTCAAGAGGTGTGCTGGGAGGGCAGCGGGCAGTGGCGGATCTTCGAGCGGCTTCATGGGGGAGGGGGGGGGCAATGTTCTACTTTTGCCTACTTTACGCCGGTTGCCTAAATTTCGGGCACCGAGAGGGGGGGCAAACGGGTTGCCCCCTCCTCAAATCTGGCAGCGGGTAGCGGGTAGCGGGTAGTGGGTAGCAGGTAGCAAGGTAGCGGGTAGCGGGCAGTGGCAGCGGCAGCATGAGGCCCGGGTCCGGGCCGGCCAAGACGTCGCTAGGCCCGCAATGCCTCTGCCTCCCCGCGCCCGCCACGCCACCAGCAAGAGCCGAGCCGCACTCCAACTTAATGAAAAAAGGGGGGAAAGAGGACATTGCTAAGCGGGAATAGCCGGCGACGGCGACGACCCGCGTCCGCAAGAAGGACTCCAAGTGGGAGAAGAGGGGAAGGGGGGGAGGGACATTCCTCGCGGGGTAGGTGCGGTGCGGTGCGGCATCGTGGAAATTAATTCAGCATTGTGTAAGGTATTGTGCATCCCGCGACGGCGTCCTGGGCCTGACGGGGGGCCGGCCGGGGCGGGGCGGAGTGAAAGGGTGAAGACGGTGAGCCCCCGGCCCCGGCCCCGGAGGGCGGCAGGCCGCGGCGTGTCGCGTCAGAGACAATAGGGGGACGCTTTGCCGCGCCGTGTCGTGGCCGCGTGGAGTGGAGGGATGCCGGGGGGGGGGGGGGCAGTGGGGGCCCGGGGGGGGGGGGGCACAGTGCGAAGTACCTCGCCATTACTCCCGACCGTTCCCGAGAGGTGCGCGCTGTGCTCTGTGGCCAAGCCGAGGCCTCCACGGCCCCTCACTCATTGCCCCTCTGCCCGGCCCGCCCACGCCAAAGCCTCCCAGCCTCATAAGCCACGACGCCGTCCGGATCAGCATCAGCCTTTCTTCCTGACGCCGGGTCCCCGGCTCCCATCGCCTCGTCCGGAGCGGAGGCAGTCCCCCGAACTGCTGGAATTGGAGCCGGAGTGAAAAAAAATAGATTCATTTTAATTGCTCCGCCCTGAAGGCCGTTCGTTTCGCCATTTCCAATCCTCGAGTCAATCAGGCCATCTTATTAGTGGGGGGAAGTAGCGGAGAGCAGGCCTGCCCCGCCGCTCCCCGCCCCGCCCTGTACTGCCCTGCCCTGTCCGCTCTGCTCCCCGGTCCCAGGACCCCGGAGGAGCCGGAGGAGCCGGAGGAGCCGGAGGGCAGCAAGGAGGATAGAGAGCAGGCGATTACAAGACGATCCGCGTATAATTGCGGCCAATTGAAGCGTTCCTCTCACTATCTGTGACGTCAGAATGACTTCCTATCTCACTCTCCCCTCCTCCAAAGTTGTATTTCGAGCTGACCCGAAATGGGATCCGGCTTGGCCCCGCTGGTCTTCTGGACGAGTCAATACTTTACGAAAAGGCGCGATGGTTAAAGGAAAAGAGAGGTGGAGAGGGGGTGGGGGTGGGGGTCTTGGATCCCGGTGCGGACGGCGGGCCGCCGGCGGCAGGGGCTTATCTCGCCAATGCGCGCAAAATCTCTTTGAGCCTGTTTAATAGTTTGAAGTGAGCCAAGCATTTCGCATCATTTCCTCCCCTTCCCCCGACGAGGGGCCCGCGACGCCGACGCCTCAAAATCCCCCCTGTACACTCTTTGCCCAACTTAAGCTGTACAACTTCCAAGAAGAGAAATCCAGGCCCGCGCCGAACCGCCCGCCCCTGGCCGACGCCGTGGAACGCCCGGATGATCCAGGAGAGGGGACCCCGGCCCGGGGTGGGAAGGGGGTGATCAAGTGGCCGATAACACCACACGAGTTAATGAGGGACAAAACAAACTCGCCTCAAAGGCTTCATGCTAATTTCTCTTCTAAAGAAAAGATTTAAGATATCACCGCACTGTTGTCTCTTCGATAATTTCTTGGAGGACCGGAAACAACAAAATTGTTTTATCTAAACGACAGCCTTCATATCGGCGCTACTCTCCGTCCGCGGCTGCGCTAGGCCGCGTCGATCTCGTACGGTGTCCGAGCGACATCTGGCGGTAGTGCGGCCAAACCCGTTCGGCGCGGCGGCGGCCGGGGCCGAGTTCATCCGACCTCGTGACAGTACAGGCCAGGCAGTGCCACTCGCCTCGTCGTGCCCACGGTGCCCACAGTGTACACTGTACACTACAAAGGTCTTGTTTGCCTTCTGTGGCAGGTGCCGGAGAGTCCGTCTACAGCCGCTCGCCGTATGCGACGCCCAGGGCCAGAAACACCCGGTCCGGTTCTCAGTCCGCTCGTATTGTAAGTTTGTGTACAAGTGCGTGATCTCTTTCAAAATCTGTTTCTACGTTAATTTACTGTTTGTCTCTTCTGGTTCATCGTTAGTAGGGAGACTGCAGCAGCGGGAGGCGTTGCTGACCAACCCTTTCACATCAGCAGTTCAAAGTGCTCAGTGCTTCTCAACTTTTGGAAAAAAAAATTAGGAAGACAATGAAGAATCTTAAGAAAATATGTAGTATTTATTATGTTTAAAAATTAAAAATAAAAACTTAAGAAAAAACTTAAAACTACAAATAACAATCACAGCAACAGTATATATGTGGTAGGGACGCCAGGTGGACAATAACAATTAGTAGTCGGTGGTGGTCCTGACGTAGTTGACGCCAGAGGGCATGGACACCCTGTCCACGCCTCTGGGGAACAGCTTGGGGATGTCGGCCTCCTTGACGCTGGGCAGGATCATCACCTTCTCCCCGGGCGTCCAGTTGGCGGGCGTCGCCACGTAGGGCAGGCGGGCGGCCAGCTTCAGGGAGTCGATGCAGCGGAGAATCTCACTGCGGGACACAAGGCACACCGTCAGCCACATGCACACACACACACACACTTACACACGCACACACGGGCACTCACTCGACGTTCCTGCCCGTAGAGGTGGGGTAGTGCATGGCCAGTTTGAGCTTGTGGTCGGGCGCGATGATGTACAAGGCACGGACCGTCATGGCCGTCTCCGGGTTGTCCTTCTGGTCCTCGTCGATCATGTCCAGCTTGACGGCCAGCTCGCGGCTCTCGTCGCCGATGATGGGGTAGGGGAAGTCGCCGGGGATGTCGCGGCAGTAGGACTTGATGTCGTCCACCCAGTCCTGGTGCGAGGTGAGTTTGTCGCAGGAGTGCGCCAGCAGCTTGACGCCCCTCTTCTCGAACTCGGGGAAGTGGACGGCGATGCGGCCCAGCTCCGTGGTGCAGACGGGCGTGAAGTCGGCGGGGTGCGAGAACAGCACCACCCACCTGCCGCAGCGACAGAACAGAGTGCGATTTAAAGGCTGACCAATGCTGACCAAGGCTGGCCAAGGCTGACTCAGGCTGGCCAAGGCAGACCTAGGCTGACCAAGGCTGACCCAGGCTGGCCAAGGCTGACTCAGGCTGGCCAAGGCAGAGGCTGACCAAGGCTGACTTAGGCTGGCCAAGGCAGACCTAGGCTGACCAAGGCTGACCAAAGCTGGCACACCATCCCAACGAGTTGCTTTTTCCCGCCACTTACGAGTTTCCCTGCCACTTGTAGAAGTCTATGGGCCCCTGGGTGGTCTGGGCGCTGAAGTTGGGGATGGTCTTGCCGAGCCTCATGTTGCTGCTTGCAGGGGCAGGGGTAGTTGTGTCGGTCTCGAGTCTCTCCGGTAGGCGCTGGATGGCGACTGATACGTTGGCCAGATCTGGCTCGCCTTATATACCCAGCCGAGGCCCGGATAAGGGGACCGCCAACCAATAGGAGGCCGTGCCTGAGTCACGCCACACTCGTGCGGCGGCGCCCAGATCTGGCTTGGCGACGAGCCGACTTGCGTCAGCCTTTCGAGGCATGGGCGTCAACAGGCCAGATCTGGATCCGATTTGCGTCAGCCTTTCAAGGCCCGACCGCGGCAGGCCGGATCTGTGTGCTCGACTGGTTCTAGAATGAACCGGATTTGGCACTTCTCATCAGAACGCCGGCCAGATCTGGCACAAACAAGTCAAGTGTTGTTGGCGTGGGATCCCGTGCTGTTTTCTGCGCTGCTGCTGCTGCGCTCTATAGAAGCAAGTTCGGAGGTGCAGGTTGGGTTGCCTACGGCCGCGGGCGGTCCCATCGATGGGAGCTAAGAGTTGTTAGCCCAAGGACACTGCACTCGTGCACTCCCAGTAACTTTGGGGGCAGTTATTTACTTGTTTTCAAATCATTAATTCTATGATAATTCAACGACTAGTTGCGCGTAAGGAAAAGGCAATAGGTATAAAATACAAACACAATTTTGTGTGGGTTCTTTTTATTAATACAAATTTGTACTTTGGAAAAAATAAGCCTATACATCATTCAATCATCAAAATTTTACAGCTACCGTTACAATACTTAATATTTCGTGTACTGCGCGTCTGCAATTGAGATCAAATATGCCCTTCAAGCTAGAACAAACCTCTTCGATTCGCACCGCAATCACATCACAGATTTGTTGTCTTTCCACAACTCTCGTGGTCGGCTCATACCTACAAGACCGCTGGCCGCGGTCTGATTCTGACGCTCCACCCGTCGATACGCTTTTCGTAATTTGTGAATGGCCCTTTTCCAGCGGACTCTCCTACAAATCACATCTCACATCGTGAGCGCGCGCAGGAACCTGGTCATGGCCTGCAGCCGCTCGCTGGTGCTGGTCGTGTACGTCGTCTCGGTGACGAGCGACGAGGTGAGCTCCATCAGGTCTCCGAGCGGCATCTGCTTCAGGTTGGGCATCCGGGCCACCTCGTCGATGAACTTGATGACCTCGTTGAGCGGCGTGCTCTCGTCCATGGACTGGGCGGCCAGCGTGGGGTGGAAGGCCTCCATGGGCCGCGGCCGCGGCGCCCTCGTGCGCCAGGGCTCACGCCAGGTGTCGTTGGTGGTGCGGATGTAGCTCTGGCCCGACGGGCACTCGATGGTGTCCACGCCCGAGGGGAACAGCGCCGGCAGCTCCTCCTGCTTCACGTGCGGCAGCACCATAACCTGCTGGCCGGGCTGGAACGGAGCAGAAGGCGAGCATTACACTAGAGCGCACTAGGGCCTTCGGAACATTAACCAAACAAAATACAACAGGGTATCTCGGAGAATACGTTCCCGCGTTTTGTTTCCGATCATGTTCATCTTGACCTGTTTATTTCCGGTTTGGACCTTCTCCGAAATACCCTTTCCCCTCACGAGTAAACAAGTTGGAGAAGGTTTTAGTTTTAGAAATGCTTACCTGCCAGTCGCTTGGGGTGGCAACGACCTTCAACCTCGACGTCAGCTGCAGGGAATCTATGACTCTCAGCATTTCACTTGCGAAGCCGGAAAATAAAAAATAACTCATATTTAACACTGGCCGGCTTTAAGAGAATCAAGGACCAACCAAAGTTTAGCGGCCTCCTAAAAAGATTTCTCGCCCCTCTCAGACGACGGTCGGTCGGTCGGTACTCACTCGACGCTCCGCCCGGTCGAGTTGGGGTACTGCATGGTGAGCTTCACCTTACGGTCGGGCCCGACCACGTACATGGAGCGAACCGTCATGGCCACCTCCGGGTTGTCCTTCTGGTCCTCGTCGATCATGTCCAGCATGACGGCTAGCTCGCGGCTCTCGTCTGCTATGATGGGGTAGGGGAATTCGCCGGAGAGGTTGCGGCAGAACCGTTTCAGGTCCTGCAGAATTAGAAATGATTTGTAGGAGAGCGGCGCGGCGGGCTGCACCACGGGTTATGTCACCAGCCCCCGACCGGCACCCGCCACACCTCGATCCAGATGTTGTGGGAGCGCAGTCGGTCGCACGAGAGCGCCAGCAGCTTGACGCCGCGCTTCCAGAACTCATTGTGGCTCTCGGCCAGCCGGCTCATCTCGGACGTGCACACGGGGGTGAAGTCGGCCGGGTGCGAGAACAGGATGCACCAGCTGGAACACAACGCGGCAGTGGTCGTGAACACCGGCGCCCTAATGCTTCCTGGAGGCGACGGGAACGTCTGAATCGATTATTTCGGGGGAGGGATCGGATACACTCGGTTCACTGCAATTGCGGTGCACTACGAAGACGAGGCAGGCGTCCCGTCCCGTCCCGCCGCCGGCACCGCGCCAACACTCACGAGTCCCCTATCCAGTCGTAGAACTGTATCCGGCCGTGCGTCGTCTCGGCCTGGAAGTTGGGGACACTCTGTCCGAGCCTCATCGTGGAGGAGCAGTGTAGCGGCAGCAAGCGGCAGTCGAGCACCGCCCCCGTGCAGCCCCGCTGTGCAGCCCGACGGCGTTCTGGACGTGGGAGAGGAGAGACCGGCGCCGGCTTCCGCGACGGGCGGACACAGACAGCGAACAGCCGTCGACCGGACCGGGGCTCGCACTGAAAACACGTCGAGCGACAGTCGTAGCCGCGGCCGCGGCCGCGTGTGGGGAGAGAGGCGGTCCTTGTCGCACGGCCGGTCCCGCGGGTCTGGCGCGTGTGGGCGAGGAAGAGGGACAGGGATAGAGGGGACAGCGCGGACGCGTTCGAGAGAACCGGCCGGGCACTGCAGATAACGGAGAACGGAGCGGCGGGGCCGAACCTAGCCGAGCCGAGCCGAGACGGGAGGCGGGACGCATCGGATGCACATGAGCCCAACCCCAGCCCGCGGTGCCCGTCCCCGTGTCACGAGGAGACCAAGAGGCCCGACAGACTACAGTGCACGGTGCGTGCGACTGCGCACTCAATCAAAGAGCAGCCGAAGAAATGAAGACAATTAGCCCATAGGAACCGTTACCCAAATACAAGCGAGGAGGTCGTCTCACGTTAGCGCCGCGCCACGCCGGTGATAGCAACAGATATATAAAAGCGCGGTTTTCCAAGTGTTCTGCAGCGCCGCTGGGGCGTTTGGACTTGAGATAATTGCCGATAAAACAGAAGAGACTCTTTCTTTAATGAACCGTCGAAGCGGTGCTCAGGTCAGGGGCCGTTTCGTAACCATCGGCACCACCGACCGCCGAACCCGGGCCGGGACGGGCTAGGCCGGGCGACCCAACGCCGCATACCATCGACCAACCAACACGTGTGTGTATGATAATAAACCTTGGCGGTAGATGGCGCTAGTGAGTTACCGGGACATCCTGCCTGGGGCCTACACGCCTACCCACCAACGCCGTGCCGGGTGGTGTACTACGCAGCGACAACAAACGACAAAAAAACAAGCGCGCGCCAGCCAGTACAGTACGTGCATTGGCGGGCCGCGGGGCCGCGGGGCTGTGGGGCGGACGGATACTGCAGGCGCAGTGTCCAGCGGCAGCGGCAGTCTGCCCAGCACCCATATGGCGCCTGACGGGTAGGCAACATCGACTCTTTCATGCACGCGCGTCCAGCGGGCTTGCCTATCCGACCTTTCGCAGGCGTTTCTTCTCGTTTGGACTTACCCCAAAAAAAAAAAACAAAAAAAAACACCGATAGCCTACGAAGAAATGAGGATTGAGCGTGCACAGGATGTCTGCCAGACCCAGCCCCTCTCACAGGTGGGAGCTGGGCCCGGCCGGGCCCCCAACGCCCCCTTTCCTCTCACTTCCCCCACCTCGCACTTCCTTCCTCCACCGCGGCTGCGCAGGTCTCCCGTCTCCCCCTGCAGAAGTGACTTTGGTTGCTGGCCGCGACCGAGTCGATAAATAGCCTGCCGGCGTGCGGCGTAATTCCAGTCGCAGCTGAGCCGCGCCGCCACCGCCACGTCGGCCCCGCCCTCCCAGCCGACCGTCACCATGAGGCTAGGAAAGACCATCCCCAACTTCCAGGCGCAGTCCACCCAGGGACCCATCGACTTCTACGACTTCCAGGGAGACGCGTGAGTCCAGTGTCCAGCTGTTGCTACCCATCTCAGGGGCGGACTGGCTCCCAAAGGGCCAAGCGGGGAAAGCGGCTAGGGGGGGCCGGGATTTGCCTTTTCACGCGAAATCACAGGTTAGGTTTCGTTTAATAGAAATTTTATTGCTGATTATCACATCAATAAAATTTGTTTTGATTAAATATAGCACAAAGCTATACAAGCTGCACAATGAGAAGTCGGCTGAGTTCTATGGACGAGGCCCATAGAGGTGCCCTGGACTCGGAGGGGGGGGGGGGGGGGGCAAAGAAGATTCCCCCCCCCCCCCCCCCCCCCCTGAGGCCAGTCCGCCCCTGCCCACCGTGAGCGCCGCCCCCCAACTCGGGTGTTGCGTCACCGGTGTGTCCGCTTAGGCCAGCCCGGGCCAGGCCCAGTAGGTACAGTGTTATTGCCCTGCACTACAGGTGGGTGGTGCTGTTCTCGCACCCCGCCGACTTCACGCCCGTCTGCACCACGGAGCTGGGCCGCATCGCCGTCCACTTCCCCGAGTTCGAGAAGAGGGGCGTCAAGCTGCTGGCGCACTCCTGCGACAAACTCACCTCGCACCAGGACTGGGTGGACGACATCAAGTCCTACTGCCGCGACATCCCCGGCGACTTCCCCTACCCCATCATCGGCGACGAGAGCCGCGAGCTGGCCGTCAAGCTGGACATGATCGACGAGGACCAGAAGGACAACCCGGAGACGGCCATGACGGTCCGTGCCTTGTACATCATCGCGCCCGACCACAAGCTCAAACTGGCCATGCACTACCCCACCTCTACGGGCAGGAACGTCGAGTAAGTCACACATGCGGCCTTGCGCCTGTGCCGAACAACAAATAACGGTTTGTTTTACTTTGACGTGATTTCAGTGAGATTCTGCGCTGCATCGACTCCCTGCAGCTGGCCGCTCGCCTGCCCTACGTGGCGACGCCCGCCAACTGGACTCCCGGGGAGAAGGTGATGATCCTGCCCAGCGTCAAGGAGGAGGATCTGCCCAGGCTCTTCCCCAAGGGCGTGGACAAGGTGGCCATGCCTTCTGGGGAGAACTACGTGAGGACCACCACCGACTACTAAGTGTGGTTTGTCTGCTAATATCCCATGCGATGGGCGTTGGCTTCGGCCGTCACAGGCCGCCACAGGCCGGGCCGGACCGGGCAGCAGCCTTGTCAAACAATCATGGCTGGTTGGAAGGAAGACGAGCGGGAAGCGAACCCACTGCATCTCAGATGAGAAGACATATAGCACTGCGGAAACGTGTTGTAAACAAACAAACCACGAGGAGGCTATTTTTGTTGTTAATCGTTGAATGTTGAATTCTTAAGCGTTTCCCGGACAAATATATTCAATTAAGTTATTATCATTGTATACCAATTTTCATATTTTGTATATTTATCGCCATTCTTTCGTTGGCCGCTATGTAATAATAAATGTATATGAAACTTTCAGGAGTGCACTATTTTTTTAAAACAAAATTCCCATTATTATTTTTTAATTTCATATCATTCAAAAAAGGCGTCTTGGCGGCGATGTCACTGCGAAGTGGCAGTACTGGTCTCGACGAGGCCCGATCTGTTCCGGAAGTCATCGGTCGAGTACTCCGACTGACGGAACTGGATCAGTATGATCAGGTAGCCCGCGGATGCCGCCAAGATCTGAAGCGATAAATCAGGCCACTTTGTTGCCTCTGTGAACTTGTCGTGGAGGCACAACTCGCCAGCGCTCACCGAGCTCATCGTCTCCCTGCTGATGGACCAGTACCCGCCGGCAGTCACCGTGAGCGGCGAGGACGAGACCACCTCGCGGAATATACTGATCTGCGCACGAAAACAAATTGAATGATTCCGTTGATTTGGTTCGAGATGACTGGGCGGGAACCGCCAGAAACCGGATGGAGACGTACTTCCTCTAAGGCCGCTTCGGAGATGGCGGAGCCGGAGAAGGTCTCGAGCGGGTGCAGGAAGTGTTTGCTCACCTGCAGAGGAACAGGCGGGAACAGGCGGCGTCAGGGGCAACTTTGGAGCGAGCTAGATAGCCGCACTTCTCGTCGCACAAACTTTGTTTACACCATAGTCCGACTACCGACCACGTTGACGGTGCGGTGCACGGCGTCGCAGAAGAGCAGGATCTGCGAGATGAACGCGATGGCCATGATGAAGATGAGGAAGCCCAGTTCGTACTGAGCCTCGATGAGGCACACCAGCGAGAGGTACATCTGCAGCGTGAACATGACGAGCACGAAGATGAGCAGAGCCAGGGCGGTGAGCGGCAGCACCACCAGGGCCCGCGTCACGTCCCGCAGCTCCAGCCACGCGCGCCGGAACTCCGCCAGGCGGCGCGCGCACGGGTACGGCAAGGACAGCTCCTGGGCCCACAGCTCACATCACACGTCCGACAAGGCCGGGAGCGGGGCATGGCCGGGCATGGCGCGGCGCGGCGCGGGGCGGGGCAGCTCCCGGAATGCCTTTACAAGACGTACCGGTGCGGCACCACGTCAGGTTACCTTGGCAAAGCACTCGCTGAGTTTGCAGCCGAAATTCTTGACGCAGTGGAACAGGCTGGAGAAGAAGGTGGCCAGCTCGAACAGCAGCAGCAGCACGTGGTTGTTGACGAACAAGTGCGTCCAGTGGCTGCCCTCCGCGGCCACCACCATTACCCACAGCGTGGCCGCGAGGGGCGACCCCACCAGGGTTAAGAGCACCACGAGCCAGGACAGGCCGCGCGCCATCTTGCAGCTGCAGTGGACGTGCCCGAAGCTCGTCTGTCCACGGAGAAAAACGTTCAGTGGTCGCAACTCATTATTAAGTTTATTTACAGACAAGCAGTAAATTTTTGTTCGGAGAACTAAAATTTTGTTGGGGGAACTAAATTTTAGTTGCACCAACGAAACGTTAGTTGCTCCAACAGAGGTTCGTTGCGGGCACTGAACAAGTTTTTTCCTGCTTTTTGTTCCTTCAGCGAACCTGGAGCAACTAAAATTTAGTTCCCCCAACAAAATTTTAGTTCTCCGAACAAATATTTACTACTTGTCTGAAAATCAATCCCCGGCCCGGCCCAGGCGTTCCATTTTGTTTTAGCAAATGTTGCATTATTGAGTAATGGCCGCCTCAGGCCGCCTCAGGCCGCCTCGGGCTCACCATGAGGCTGCGGCAGAGGGCCCCGTAGGCCAGGTCACGCTGCAACACGCGGCTCTCGACCCACACTAGCGGCAGCAGCACGAGTCCGGCGGGGAAGGCGAAGCAGAGCACGCTGGTGAACTGGGTCTGCAGCGAGAGCACGCGATGGCCGGCGGCGGCCTCGGACAGCAGCTGCACGCGGTCCGCCACCATACAGCACATGGACCACAGCACCAGCACCAACCACGCCAAGCAGTACGCCAGCGTGGACCGCAGCGGGTGGAAGCTCACCCGGACTGCGCAGGACGCCATAGGCGGAGCACCAGCGAGACAGGTTCCAAACAAAAGCAATTTAGCAATGACGTGCTTGATGATGCTGCCAAGAAATGTTGATAAAAGCTCTGAATGGAGTGGACGTACCTGGTCGGAAAGTAATCGGCAGTAAGCCGAAGAGCGCCATGCTGATTCCGATGGGCTGCAAGTCCGCGAACATGCCGTGACCGCCGAACATGTCGAACGTGGCTCTGTTGTCATCGGCCGGACCCTGAGCGCGAGGCTTGGGTTCGACTCCCAGCACGGCAGCCGGCTTGGCCTTGCTGCCCTCCAGAAGCGTCGGCAGAGAGTCCATGAATATCCGATTCCTGCGGTACTCCTGTCGGGCCAGCGGCACCAGAAACAGTCAGTCAGCTGTGAGCCCACCTCCACCTCCCTCACTCTCCCCGAGCGCCTGCGAACCGAGGGGTAGACAACCACCATGCGACCCTGTTTGACGGGCTGGCCTATCCACTCCTCCCGCAGGCTGAAATCCTTCTCCGTGGCTGACCACGAGATTTCTCTTCTAATGCACCGCGCACTGTAGCTTTTAGCTTCTTGTTTTTTAAAGAGGGTGGTATGGCTTACCTGAGGAGAAACGCTGACCCGCCTGCTGCCCATGGTGTCAGTTTCATTCAGCGGCGGTAACTGGCCGGCTTTTGGCTCGCCTGCGCCCGCCCCCTCCTCCGCCCCGCCACCTTCCCTGTCCAGGTAGGTCAGCCCAGCCACAACTCCGGCTGGGCGCCTGTTCACCCGCTCATCGCGATCGAACATATGACAGCCAAATGACAGCGCACACAGGGACCCCGCTCTTTCTCTCTCTCTCGGTCACTTGGGACAATAGTTTCACGTGTCGGTCTACAGGGACCGCTCGGCGTGTACTAGGGGGTATGGTGGCCCAAGTCAAAACGTTGAAACGGTTTTAGTACGCAGTGCGGTACGGTTGGGGCTTTTCTTTTTTTCTGCACTTCTCCACCGAATTAGTTTTGTGACCCCCCCCCCCCCCCCCCCTTTTGATGTGATAAACTCACATCCCGGCCTCTTGTATTTTATTTTTGAAGGCCAGTTTTTACGACGAGTTATATTTGAATCTAGTTGACGGCTCCGTTCTTGTATTGTACACTGTGGCTTCCTAGATAGTCACGATTACAACCGTACTCGCTCACGAACGTATTGTGCCCCCCCCCCCCCCCCCCCCCCCCCGCGTCAATAGACACCACCCTTGGGGCCACTTAGAGTACGGGGCCTCTAACGCGCGACAAGCGCTGCTCCCCGCTTCTACTTTAGCTCTATGAAACGTTGTTTCAGAAGGGTTAACGAACAAACACAAAGAGGACAAAAAATGCCAGTAAAATCGTTTATTTAAAAAAAAATAACAATGACACATAGCACAAATCCAAATAAAATTAAATATGTTAACTAATACGGTAGATCACAGTTAGATGATGAATACAGATGGGCAGTTGTCCAATCAATGATATTTTTACCCGTTCTTTACTTACACATACCATACCATCCATATACATGGTAAGAAGGAACGGGTATTTACACCCGGTCCGCGTCATTTAGTCCCCCCACCTTAACTTTTTATTGGCAACAGACATATGGATGATAATGGTGTCGTTCGTTCCGGTTTCGAAGCAAGATCGCCCAGTAAAGAAGGTTCTTTTCGACTTTGCACGTAATATTTTGAGCGGAGGGGTTGGTCAGTGACATGGTGCGGGGTCTACAGTAACATTAAGATAGTCGTAAATAAGAGGATAAGAACAAAAGCCAAAATGTGTTTTGAACATGCATGACTTTGCATTACAGTGACACTGAAAGAAAATGGGTAAATTTCAGTATTTTTTCTTCTTCTTCTTTGATTTATTCTTTTTCTTCGGAGATTTACTTTCTAACTGTGATTCTTCTGATGAACAGCATTCCTCTCTGTACAACATTGGAGCCACACCAAACGCACTAGGGTTAAGTTTTCCTTGCTTAGCCACCTGTAGGTGGATGTAAGCATCTGCAATAAGTTTTGATGCCAGCTCCAAATTTTTTATACCCTCATCATGAATTCCCTCATAATTTTCTATTTTGAGTTGACCAAACATCACTTGATGTACACCCAATTTGTGTCTTATTGAGAGGCAATCTTTGCCGGCTAGCTTTAAGGCTTTCTTGTAGAAAGGTTCAATTAGTAAGTAAGACTTGGGCATAAAACTGAAGGATGGTTGAGACTGTTGAAGTATCTCTGCAGCTTTCTCATGTACCCAAGCATTGTTGGGAAACTGTTTGATGGCATTTCTGGAACCAAAGAAATTGATGTCATATCCTCACATTGGATTCCGACAAACATATTGAAAACTACACCAGAGCTTCTCTTACTGAACACATATATATGACTTTTGGCTTGCTTTTGGATCCCCAAATTGAACGAGCAGGTTTGCCATGAGGAAGTATGGCTCTGGAGTATCACCACGTAGGCTTAAGGCCATCTGATTGTGCTTCAGCACAACTTCCAAAGCATCGTCTCTTGATTTTCCATTCTGTGTGATGACGCCAGATACAACTGCTTCATAGAGTGTTTGTGCCAAGTAATAATGCCACATACCTTCCTCCACATCTTGCTTAAGAGCTTCGCGTATCCAGGACTCACTTTCTGCAAACGATACAACTTAATGAAAAAACAAAACAAAGAAAAACATGAAAGTAACTAATCAAGAAACCTAACCCACCAGGATAACTAACAAATCTTGAGCGAATGGCAAAAATTGCTGCCTTCTGTTTATTGCTTAAATTGTCAATCCATGGTATGGTTTTGACAAAATCATACAAAACATGACGATGCTCATAGTCTTCACATCCAGGCTTTCGAATATAGGCTGATGTGCTATCAAGCAGATATCGCCACGCCTGTCTAAAAAATGGAAATTAGCAGCAATAGTCATGACAAACTCCAAAAATGATTAAACATTATTACCTATAAATTCTTGGCATCACATCATCAGTTTCAAGCCCATCCACCTCCAATATTGGCATGAAACACTCTGAGATAAGAGCTGACGCTTTTTCATCCTGATGTAGTGAGCTAAAAATATATGCCAAATGGCATTTCTGAATCATGTTCTCCCATTCAGATGGTGCCAAAGGTAGACGATCAACAAGAATGGCTACATCATCTGGGTGAGGAATAAGAGCATTCCATGTGAAGGGACATGACAGCCCATTCATCATAATGTTTCCCACATAATCAATTGCCTGAGGGCTGAGGAAAAGCATAATCATCAAGAATATCCTGGGTGGAATAAAAATAATAGTGGACGATCCTGCCATAACTTATTCAACAGACCTAAATGAGTCACTTATTTCTGGCACTATTTTGCCATGTACAAGTAACGGCTTCATTCTGGGATTCTGGGAACAATATTGACCGGCTGTGACCTGCGGGTTGGTCTACCTTAGCTATGAATAAACACAGCACGTCTGTAGCAATTTTTGCTACTTTTCACTAGGTTGCTTCAGATGACAATCATCCTAAAACAAGGAATTATAGTTTCATCACAAAAGGTCGAAGAAAATAGAAAATAACGCTAGTCCACCCATGTTGTGAAGCACGAGAACTGTCTTTCCATACTTTCGAGAGTGCCACAGTATGTATCATATTGTAAAATCAAACCCACACCGCAAACCAACCGTCAACCAGCCCCAACAACCATAACAAAACACCAGGCCTTCGAATATTGCACATAAGCTCCACGTGCTTATTTGCACGAAACAGTGCTACCACCGCTTGGAAGGCAGGCTCGGTCAGGCTCGCCTGGAGCTTTCAGCTAGGAATTTTATGGAAAAACACTTGTAGAGCAATCAAATTAAAAAAATAGACATATTTATTACCGTATTTAATGTTAGCAATCATATGTAGCTGGTTGCCTGTGTGTCAGGCGTTCGGCTGTCAGGCGTAACGTATGTGAACAATACACAGCCAACTGGAATGTATTTTGATGACAATCAAGAACAATATGGTATTCCCCGTCTCTTTTGTCGTTATTTTACCATGTTTATTATAATTTTGGAAATTTTAACGTTGTAGATATTGCTATATATGTGAATGTCATTCGCATCCTGATACTACTTTGTTACATGTATTTTGTCATAAGGGTTATGGTACTATTCCGGCTTGCAGTCGGTACATAACATTTTGACTTTTAGCAGTCAGACAGTAACTATGCAATTGACAATAATTAGTTTTGTTATTTTATTGTGGTAACGTTTTTATTAATTCATCCCACCATCCATTCTTTCTGACTAAATTGCTTTTACTTTTGTTGTTTTTAGGTCAAATTGGCTGATGTATTAATAATTTTCTTTGTTTTTGTTTCATTTTGCAGGTGAAGGAGTTCAGTGAAATGTCTACTTTAGATTTTGATGTACCTGACTATGGAATTAGTGTGTCAAGTAGTTGTCAAGGTAACACTATTCTCTATCACCCTAGTAATAGAATTTTAAACCATTCTCTATTGCACCTGGTAAGAAGGACTACCTGCTGCAAATCAAATGGGTAGGTTTCTCATGGTTGATGAAAGATGCCCAATGTGTTTGAGTGAACTATCCCTTTGTGATATGCCATCTTCTCACCAATTTTAGCCATGTTTTGGTCATTGCACCTTCAGAATATGCTGTTAAGCAGCATGTGCAGTTCTTCAAGAGACACCTTCTAACAGATAGTGTGAGTCATCAAAAAGATAACAAGAATGATAACTTATGGCCTAAGGTAAATCTTATCTTTTTCATTTTAGTACAGTGTTGCAAAATGCATTGCTAATCCTTGTCCCCCCCCCTTTTTTTTTTTTTTTGCTTTGTTTAACTTAGGTCATAGTCACTGACTCTTCTAGCCTTTCTGACCTCTACAGCAATGGTTTCAAAATTGAATTGGATCTTATTGTCATCCTAGAGTGTCATGAAGCTATGCAGGATGATGCAGTGACAAAAGTAAAATTTTCTTCTTCTGGGTCTCGTGTTTGAATTATAAGAACAGCTCATTTACTGTTTTCTTATTTGTTTTGTTTTTTCGTGATTATTTTTGCACAGTTAATGACATACATCACAGGAATGGACAGTGAACACCCGCCAAAGATTCACTGTTTCACATCATGCATTTTGGCAGATCATTGTGGGCCTGAAACCATTAGCCATTATGTTCACAAGTTAGAAAAGTTTTATGGTTGCAAGCTAGTTACCATGTGTGATGAGTTTGTTGCTAGGAAGTAAGTATCTCATTAAATGTCACTCAATTTGCTTTTATTTCACTTGTACTTCACAGACTATGTTTGATATCACCTCTCAGGATCCTTTCTACACCACTCCAATCGTTTTGTGTCTTTGAGAAGGAAGAGATTTTTAACAAGTCCTGTGTGGATGCTGTACAAGCACTGACTGTAATCAAAGACATGTGTACAAATTTTAATTTTCACTTTAACGAGAAGTTTTCTCAAATATCTACCATTAGTCCTGAACTTTTTGTGAAGAATACTCTAAATGAAATAGAGGTACCTTTTGAACATGAAAATACAAGCGGCATCGTGTCAAATCATTTATATGACTTAATTACAGAATTATGTCACTTTGTAGCATATGATGGAAGAGCTGGGGGAATATGGTGGAAGCATTGCAGTACTAGCTGCTTTCAGACCTCTGGTTCGTCTATACACCTTCTCTGAGGGCAACTCAGCAACTTCAGCAACAAAGCTCATGCTGAGTCACCTGGTTTGCACTCTTGCCAAAATCAGGTATAGTTGACATCATATTGCTGCAATGAGGTTTTTTGGGTAATTCCATATAGTATAGAAAACAATTTTTTTTTAAATTTTTATCTGCAATGTTTCAGGAAAATTTTGGAAGATGACATGTTTAGAGTTCAAATAAGTGAGCGAGCAGAACGTTTCTCATCAATGAGGGTTCAGTCAGTGTTAAATTATCTTAAAGACATGCCAAAATCACATAAAGCTTTAATAATTGTTAATAATCCTAACACGGCATGTATTTTGACTCTGATTTTGCAGGTAAGTGTCTCGTTCGAAGATTAGGAAACAGTATAATCGCATACCACTCCTTCCAAGAACAAACTATTTTTAGCATGGTTTTCAGTTTTAATTTTATATCCTATATTTACAGAAAATTGTTATTCTGGGGAAAAAGCACCCCCATATAGCACCTGAACTTATGTTGAACAGCTCATATGTCCCCATGTCAGATTCCTGGGAGGACTGTTTAGCTTGGGAACGTAATATGGAGGTGTATTCACGGTAAGGTCAATCCAGTAACACTGCATTTATTAAGTTATATTTTTCCCACATTTAAAAGTACCTTGAGGCTTGCCTGCCCTGTGGTTCCTTGGTGCTGAAGCATAATGAGGCATTGGCATTGGCATTGACTTTGGCAAACTGTGTTTCACACTGATGATTAACTATTCTCTGTTATAGGTTCATCTCGGGAAAAACAAATACAGTAATTCTCTCTGGAGAACCTCAAGGCTTAGATTTACCGCATTGTGATTTGGTACTAATATGGGACAAAATTGAAACATTTTCACACCTCATGCTAGCTAAAAATCATGCAAAAGATGGAACTGGAAGATTACTGCTAACAGTAGAAAAGTCAAATTTGTCTATGTATGAAGATGAGTTTAGAAAATTTGTTGCCGTTGAGATTGAGCTGAAAAAGGTGAATCAATGTTGTGACCAGTGTAGATAAACTTAATTTTAAAATGTACAGTTGCAAAATAGGTGCTTTTTTTTTTTTTATATATTTTCTGTAGCAACACATATCATTTATTTCTAGATTTTAATGGGGAATCATGAAGAAAACTTGCAGGACTGTGTCAATGATGATATGCTCATGACATCTTTAGGATTTGAAATAAAGGCAGAGAATGCAATATCTGTTTTAAATAGGTATACTATTTTCTAGTGCAAACTATTTACTTCAGCATTTTCTCTGATGTAAAGAAGAATATGTTCTTTTCAGATACTCCGAAAAGTTGTGTCATGATAAGTTTACCACACGATGGCCTGTGTGGCAGATGCAAAGGATAGAATCCAATCCGCTGCTTTATTGTGCTCACTTGTTTTTACCCTCTTTATCACCAGTGAACCATATTAAGGTATGCTCTTAACGTTTTATCTACCTGTTCATAACTGCTGGGTGTGTATTTTTCCTCCTTTTTACTACCTTTCATTTGTAGAGTATCAACATGAGTTCATGGCAAGGAGCCCAACAAAATGCAGCATTACAAGCTTGTCGGGAGTTGTACAAAGCGAATGAGTTGAATGATGCCATGTTAATATCATCCAAAAAGCTTCTGTCCAAGACCAACGCTACAGACAACTCGGATATTCAAAAATGCTTTGAGTTTACACTAGGAGTAAAGAATTTAAGGATTGTTCCGCAAAAGGGAACAAGTCATTCAGATGATGAAGACATTTTGTGTGACATAATTGTAAAAAAACAAAAAAATGTCTTAACATATTTCTGCTATGTTGTCAAGTGGGCATTTGATTCTTAAAATTCTCCATCTTTTTCAGTTTCCACAATGTTTGACCTCTACCCAGCCAAGACCTGACTTGGACATATATGTACATAAGATTCATATTACACCTGTTTCTGAACCGCCTCCTCCTGGGGACAATAGAAAGACTGTTTTGTATGAACTTTTGTGTGATCAGAGTACCTTCGCCATTTTATCTTCAAAGCCACTTTTGGAGGTATTTGCTTGAAACTTGAATTCAACTTGGCAACGATTTTGCTCTGATAATACCTTTTTCTTCTCTTTGCTCTTTTGATGTAGGTTTGCCAGTTTCCAGTCTTTTTATTTGGCCATGAACTCTGTGTGAAATTTGAAACGCTCCCTAAAAAACTACAGTTGAATGAAAAAGAAATTTTATGTTTGGTGAATTTCCACTGTGGACTTTTTATGAATATATTGCCTATTGTGCAGGATTTTATGCAATTTGATGTCTCCAATGCACAGAATAGCTATTTAATTGCTCCTCTCTCTGCAGGTAATTTTGCTTTCTTTTTGCTTGAGGGAAATATCACAAAAGTCCTCAAATATTTTCTCTGATTTTCAGATGGTGATGTTGACTGGAATGTTGTCAGTAAAAATACCTGTATTCCGGAATGTCGTCAGCTTACACATCATGAAAAGAAAAACCTGATATGCACTCCTGAAACCCATGAACGGACTATTATCAAACCATGGTACAGACATTTGAGTAAAGATCAGGTACTAACATTGTTCAGCAGATCTTATTTCTGGATTCAACTTTTTTCTGAAAATACTGTTGATTTTTCTTTCCTCTGGTGGTTTTGAAGGTTTACTTGGTATCACAAGTGTGTACTGATATGTCTGCTGAATCATGTTTCCCAACCGACGATTTTGATTCGTTTCTTGAGTACTATATGGAAAAGTACAAAATAATTTTGGAAAGACCTGAATTGCCACTGTTAGAAGCATATCTTGTGAACACAAAAGTAAATGGTCTGATGCCTAGGTATGCCTTTTCAAACTACTATTTCCCTACAACTAGGTTTCTGCTTGTTAATTTTAATTCTGAATCTGGGTGTCTTAATTTCAGGTCGCGTTCAGCCAAAATGCGCCGCGAAGAAAAAATGGAAGACTTTAGGGAGCATATGGTTCCAGAATTATGCGTGCCACTATTATTCCCTGCTGCATTGTGGTTGAAGCTATCAAGCTTGCCCTCTGTTTTGCATAGATTACACAGATTGCTTGTTGTAGAAGAATTTAGACGGCTTATCATAAGTGAGACTGGTGTGGGATCTGTAAGCATTGATTTACAGCCTCTTATTGTTGACAAGTCGTGTTTGAAAGAAATTTCGAATACTCCTAAAGTACCCCCTTCAATTGTCAAACGAGGTTTAGCAATTGGAAATGTGAAGCTAGAAGACCGCAAAAGATTGGCTCAGTTAAAAAAGCCCTGGAAGGATACTCAGGAGCCAGTAGATATTCATCGTCATATGGAATCTTTGAATTTTGTTGAAATTCGGTACTTTGATGAATATCTCATCAAGAGCAGATCAAGTTCATCATCTTTGCCATGTCTTGTTAGTATTGTGACTAGCTGTTCATTGCAGAAAAGGCTATGATTGAATGATTGAATAATCATTCTTCCTAAAAATTTCTTACAGGATGTAATTGTTGCCCGTCCTCCAGACAGTGAAGACTCAGATAGTGATTCATGTTGTTCTGATAGTCCTGATAGCAATGTAGTCTTCACAAATTCTCCCAAGAAAAACGATCTGATTCCTGAACATATAGACTTGCTAAATCCATGTATAAATGAAAGAGATTGTGGGCCCCAACAGCATGAGTTGTTACAGGTAGATAAATAACAAATGCGGCAACATCCCAAATAAATTTTCTTGATTAAATGAAAATAAATTAACACTGGCAATAATGTTTTAGGTCTTTACATCTTCTTCAAGTAATGACGCTGTGAGTCTGGACCGCATTCAAATCTTAGGAAATGCTGTTCTGAATGTTGCTGTTTCAATATTTGCCTATCAATATGGTTTGAACATCGCTGGTAGTTCCACATCACTTTGTCTGCACAATTTCCGCTCTGCCTGTATGAGTCAAAATCACCTAGAAGTTTGCTCTATTAAGAGAAAACTCTGCAACAGAATAAAAGTATGGATACTTATTTTTGATTTAAGTCAAGTGAATGCTGTACTGTCTGGTGTAATATGTCATTCCACTTGCTGTTCTCAGGTATTGGATTTCACACCTGGGGAATGGATTCCTCCAAGTTTTGCAGCCCCTACAATGCTGAAGCAAGTTCTTAAAAGTCAAGAAATCAGTCCTAATGTACTGCAACAAATACGGCTCACAGAACAGGAGCAGCTCACTGGGTCAATGAGTGAAGAGGCAGAGGATGAAATTCTGGAAGTGTTGACTTCTTTTGTAAACAGAGGTTCAGCACGACGTGAGGAAGTTTATGTTGATAGACAGCTTGTTCCTGGTCAGACTGCTGCCAGTTGTGTAGAAGCCTTAGTTGGAATGTATTTTAAGGTCAGTACCAAATTGTGTTTGTGGTCTCCTGTTTTCTATTCTAGCGATGCATTTTTAATTCATTTTTGCTTCTTAAATTCTTAAATATTTTTATGCTTTACAGAAGTGTGGTTGGCAAGGAGCTCTTAAATTAGTTGGTTGGCTTGATCTACTACCATCTGTAAAGTTGCATGGTTTGCTGGGTAGTGAAAAGCCACAAGAGAGTATTGCAACTACCCCCACATCAACTAAACTGCTTCTGCCATTGCAATCACTTCTGAATTACAATTTTAAGTACAAAATACTTCTTGTTAAAGCTATGACTCATGAATCATTTATAGATCCTTCTGTTGAAGGCAATATGGATACACTTGCATTTCTTGGCAGCAGCATTTTAGGTTTGGCTTTAAGAAAAAATAGCTTTAATGAATATGTTTCTGTAAAGAAGTAAATATTTTGAATAATATCAAATGTTGCTTTCCAGATTTTCTGCTGACATGTTACATTTATGAGCATTTTGTGGAGATTAATTCCCCTGAAATATGTAGATTGCGTGAAATTCTATCCAGCACATCTACGTTAGCATATCTCTGTGTTCGACATAATATTCACAAATATCTCTTGTCAAACTCTTCCTCACTATTGGATGCTGTGGACCGCTTTGTGAAATGTCAAAAAGGCTGCCATCAACCAATCACTGATGAGGTAGTACATGCCCCTATACACTATTTGTAAATTCTCACTCAATGCATTTTTAAAATGATTTTCTTGTTCCCGTATAGGTGCAACTTCTCCTTGAAGAACATGAGTGTGAAAATGTTTTCCAGGTTGAGGTTCCCATTGCTCTCGGCAAACTACTACCCGCTCTTGTTGGTGCTGTGTATCTAGACAGTGGCAAAGACTTGACCATTGTGTGGAACACTTTTAAAAGCATTTTCCTCCCCGAACTAGGCAAGTTTAATACCGTTATTTATTCTATGATTAAAAAACAGTGTTGTATTTGTGTTATATCTTTATTAAATTTTCTCTTATGTATTGTGTAGGCTTGTGGCGCCAAGATGTTCCATTATCTGTTGTTGAACTTCTGAAGGACTTGTCTCCTGCAGCTCACCAGGTCATCTTCTCAAGTAGAACCAGAAAGGATGGCCAGGTGGAAGTTACATGCAAGGTTTTGATGGACAACACTAGGGAAGAAGTTTTTACTGCTTGTGGCTCTGAAGAGAACAGGACTAAAACTCACGCAGCTAAACTTGCATTGAGGAATCTTTTAGGACGTTCTTTCATAAATACTTAAGCAGACTCGGCATTCAGTTTCAGCTACTGAATGATAGTGCAATTTGCATATTGTCTGTTATCCGTATTTGAGGTTGAGGGAGGAGACCAGAGTAGACTGGATGATTGTTTTAATGAATTCTGCAGATATCAATTATAGTAATGTGTTCAAAGCATTAAATGAAGTGATGGTGTTAATAAATTGTTTATATCTTTTTACTCGTTCTTTCCATTCTCTACGGGTATTGTGGTATACCATCTAGCCCTTCACCTGACATGAATATTGGTGTTACGGCGGATGTCCGATTCCAACCAATGTCGAACATTCGCCGGAGAAAAATCCGGATTTGCCGAGGTTTGACGGCGAATTACAGTAAAAATGTTAATTTTGGTCACTCGCCGGACCTGAGGCGGCGAAAGTCCGAATGAATAATATAGAATATTTGACATGGCTTAATTTTTTTTTTTTTTTTGTATTGTGGGGAAGGCCCGGAGATGAGGGGGGAAGGGAGATAAGCTTAATGGTTAAGGGATATCTAAAAAAAGTACAGGAGTATCTCAGAAGCGACCGCGGTGTAGGGGTCTTTCAAATACCACGTGACCGATTTGGGGATGGGGCTGGCAAAAGTAACGCTCCTAAATTGAAGGCATGGTAAGGTTAGGTTAGCCGTACCACGCAGGAAGGGGGGGGGGGGGATGGGTCATGAATAGTGGCTGATTTTGTACTAAGCGGTAAGCCAAACCTGGACAAATAATGGAGTTCGATTGTACGTGGTATTTAAAGGCTTGCCCCTTAGTCGTGTGAAGTGCGAGACATGTGGTGTATTTAGGTTGCCTACCTCTGGGCGTTTCTCGGATTTTCCAGGGCCATGGTTGTCATGAGGCACCAATTTCATGACGAAACCATGTCTAGGTGTCTACGTGACGGCCACATGTTATTCATTCGGACTTTCGCCGCTAGGTTTGGGCGATTCTCAGATTCTAAGATTTCATGTCGTCAGGACCTGCAGCCAGACAAAACCAGTAACTCGACAAAACAAAATGTGGTTTGTTTTAAAACCCAACCCATGCAGTTTGTTAACAGTGGTAAAATGGTGTTGTTCAAATCAAACCATCCATTTACTTCTTGTAGTGAAAACTGGTTTATTGAGACAAGGAGCATGCTTTTGGATGCCAATGCTTGTTCTCAGAGTGAGATTTTACATATTTTTTAATAACTATTAATATTAATATTACAAATACATCATCATTTCTTCTAAACTCACACAAAGTAGGGAAACTGTACAATATAGTCATGTATATATATAATACAAAAAAAAATCTTATACAAATAATGGCACATATTGTGGAGTGTTTAGGCATTAAATTAGCTCTTTGTGACTATTAGAGCTCACCAGTCCTTTTCCAAAAGGGAAGGGGCATCACTTCATGACGAGCCAGCGTGGCTGGAAAAACAATCGCGTGGCATTCAGAATAATCTAACATTAATACATTTACACATTTGCTGTGGATGGCGAAGGCAGGGAGTGCAGACTAGCAGAGTGGCATGGTGATTACAGCATTTGGTAATAATACTTCTCATGCTAAGTAAGGCGCCTGCAAGGAGCCAGGCCGTCTACGGTAATACTGTTGGGGAAGGAGATGTCAGAGGTGAGGATACTCAGCCTAGCGAACACTTCGGGGACACTGCATGTGCTGCATGTGTATGACGATGTACGACGTGCCGCTAGTATCCACTAATGACAGCTCAAAGGAACTCGAGGGGTAGGGCCAGGACATTCCACGGGTACCCCAAAGATTTCCTCGAAGCGTCCCTGATACATGAGGGGAAGTCAAGTCCCTATGCCCTATCCATGGCTGCAGAGCGCCGCGGCCACGGAGAGACCCAAGGCCACGGCGCTCAGCACCAGCTAGGGGTCGTCGGACAGGGTTGAGCTGGAGCCCACGCTCCCCGCGGTGCCAGCGGCGCCAGCCCCGCCGCCCACACTCGCGCCCTGAGCCTCCATCGAGACCGTGGTTGTCGCAACCTCCGTCGTCATTGAGTCCTCGTGATCGTCGTCCTCCTCACCGTCGTGATCCTCCTCTTCCGACGGTTCGCCCTCCGATGCCACGAGGGCACCGGGTGCAGGCAGTGTCACGGTGTCGGGGGGCGAGGCTGAGGCCACGGCTGTGGGGGTCAACGTCGTGGACGTAGAGGAGGACGAGGTGGGGGTGGTGGGCGCGGGCGTGGTGCTGGGGGCGGAGGGGGAGGGGGTAGGAGAAGCCTTCCTGATGGCCACCTTGACCCGCTTATGATGCGGCCACTGCTTTTTCTCGTTCCTAGACTTGCGCTTCTTGGCGGCTATCATCTGCAGACGCTTGTGGCACAGGTCCTCATCCTCGGTCGCCTCGCACTTGCGTCGTGGCGGTCGTGGTTGCTGCTGCGGCGGGGCCGGCGCTGCCACGGGCTGTGCCCCGGGGGCGGCCGCAGGGGCGACGACAGGGGTCGTTGAGGTGGGTGTCCTGGAGGCAGCTCCCGGGACGAGGTTGGGGGCGGGGCCCGGGCCGGGGCCCACGACGGGGACGGGCCGACGGCGCGGATGCTGCTTGACCCTGGGCCCGTTCCGGGGCAGGTTGGCCAGGTGGCGGCCAGGGCGGGGGCAGCGCTGCGGCCGGCGCGGCGTGGCCTCGGGGTGTCCGTGCGGCGGGCAGGCCGCGTGGTGGCCGCGGTGCCGGAAGTGCGGCGCGGCGCCGGCCGGAGGCACCGGGGGTGACGGTCCTCCCACCCCCGGCGCGGCCCCCGGCGCGGCCCCCGGCCCTCGCAGCCGGCTTAGCAGGTCGGCCACGCGCTCGGCGGGGACGGGCTTGGTGAGCACGCGGGTGTAGGCGGCCAGGCGGCCCTGCGGCGCGTCCCGCCTCAGCTGCACACGGCGGGAAGCGCCGCGCCGGTCCAGGGCCAGGTAGAGGCTTCGCGCGCCGTTGCTGTACTTGGCCGACGAGTACGTGTTGTAGTAGTGCTGCTCCAGCATCTCGTTGAACACGCAGTCGTCAGTCAACTCCTTCTGCAACAAGACCAACAGTCCAATCAATCAGTGGAATAAGTGCATACGCGTTTTTGAAGGGTTTAGGTTCATCGCCTCTTCCAAGGGCTACAGGGGGCTCTCCCTGTTTCGCTATCTGCTGCCTATACAGCTCGAGCACGGACTTAAAAAATAAAATTAAAATGGGCGACCTCTGTGGGCACATCAACAATAACAGGGACCTATTTCCAGCCTAAAATGGCCGGGGCCGTATATGAATCGCCATGAATAAAATAGGCACCTTCATGAATGGGCCTTGTATCACTTGAATGAAAACGACTGCGAGTAAACCGCATGCAGAGGACACAACCGGTACCGGTTACCCCGCCCCGCCTGCCCCGCCCCTCCATGACCGTGGTGCCCGCAGTGCGGTGCCCGCTGCCCCATCCCATACCGCGGCCGTGCGCTGCGGCTGCGGCTGCGGCTGCAGGCTCGGCGTCCCGCGTCGGCGTCGTATCGGCCGTCGTTCGGTGGGAACCAGCAACAGACTGTGAAATGTTTGGATTACAGTGCCTCTGCCTCAGCTCTGCCTGCATGTCGCCTCATCAGGGCTCGGATGTGATGCATCCCGTGCGCGATAAATCACCGACAATGCGCGACGGACCAGGCCGGACCGGGCCGGGCCGGACCGGACCGGACTCCGACTAGGCTCCGGACAGTCCGGCACAGAAGCACGCCGCTGGCCGCTCCGGCTCCGCCCTGCTCCGCCCTGCTCCGCCCTGCTCCGCCCTGCTCCGCCCTGCTCCGCCCTCCCCGCGTTGGCGGTGCAGCATGGTGCAGCGCAGCGGCCGCGCTCCCGCCTTCTGGACGCGGCTGTACGGCTGTAGGGCAGTACGGACGGATGGGGCCGATGGAGCCAAGCCGCCTTTAGTCTCCAGGTCCGTGTGACGATCTAATTATCCATGGGTTAGGCGATCTGGCAATGAGCTGTATCGCCTCGCTCTTCGTGTGGCAAACGCGGCGGGGGCTTATTGCTCCCAGGGCCAGACAGGGCAGAGCAGGGCGTGGGGGCGGGTCGGGTCACATTCTAATTATGTTGGCCAGCAGCCCGTGTTTAACAAGTCACACTAACACTCACTCCCCCTCCCTCCTCCTCCTCCTCCTCCTCCTTCTCCACCCCATCTCCTCCTTTTCTTTCCTAGTCACGGCTGCAACAAAAGCTTTTACCGACTGTCCCTCGGGATTATTGGAGCACAGCTCGGCTCGGCTCGGATACTTTTGGCCAGACGGATAGGAGTGCGCCAGCCACAGGGCCTCTGGTAGCTCTGCGCTGTACTGTCCGGTCCGACCGTATTGTGACATAACGCATAATACATATTCGTTTTGCCTGCCTGCCTGCCCTGCCCCGCCCGGCCCCGCCCTATCGCCTTACGACGGACTAGTGTCGTCTGCTCCGGTAGCACCACACAGCAGCAAGCACCACGGCGGCACTAGGCTCCGGCTGGCCGCAGACGGAGGAGTTATGGTCCTGCAACAGCCGCAGCAGCGGCAGCAGCGGCAGCAGCGGAGCTCCATTATGGGACGTGCTTTCCGGTCGTGCAGCACCGATGTCTTTATTTCCCACCTGAACGGCGCCCGGTTTGCGATCTGGACACCTCTATTTGCCTGCATGACGTCCTCCTCCTACTCCTCCTCCTCCTCCTCCTCCTCAAGTATGTGCAAAGTTAATTCAAATGTGGTTCCTATCATGTATTTTATTTATTTTTAAAAGTTAGGTCATTCCACGCCAAACCACCGCACGGCCCGAATTTGACTGTCTCAGATTTGGCTGGGATGGGTAAAAACTCACTCAGGGTGACCCCAAGGACCCCCAAACCAAAGGAATTTTTTTTTTTAATTTCTGTTAGATTTTGGAAAACAGCCATATTTTGGCATTTTTTTGAAATTCGTAAAAGCCAGGCTAAAACAAAAATCTTACCAGTTAGCTTTATTGCAATGTTTGAAAGCATCATAGAACCTACTTTTCATCCTGAATCTATTGCTCCATGGTAGAAAAAAATTTGGTCATGGTATCTACCACTTATTTTGGAAAATAGTATAAATTTTCACAACTTTTCCAATTTGCCAAAATACGTGGTCTGAGAAAAATTATGAAAAAATTCATGGAAGACCTCTACTAATGTCTGATCATCCCCACCAAATTTCAAATGTGGCCTGACACTCTATGGATCGGGGCAAAAATTAGTCAACAGAAGTTCACGTAAAATATCAGAAACCAGATTTTTGATATAATATGACTCGATCTGAACAGATATGAGCACATGACCATTAAAAGCAATACTTTTCTTATATTTCTTCATATTTCTATTCTCATTGACCTTCGGTAGCAGGGGGGGGGGGGAGAGAGAGAGAGAGAGAGAGAGAGAGAGAGAGAGAGAGAGAGAGAGAGAGAGAGAGAGAGAGAGAGAGAGAGAGAGAGAGAGAGAGAGAGAGAGAGAGAGAGAGAGAGAGAGAGAGAGAGAAGAGCCCTTTGTTCAATTTAGCCCCGACAACAAGGAGTTTCATCTCGGCGCGTGTCTGAAGGCGTTCGAACGCAGCCCGGGCGGGGCGCCCCCAATTAGTAAAGGCGTTACCCTCAGGAATGTGACTCCAAGGGGGACCAGGGGACCACGGCCCGGGTGGGGTCCGCGGCACCACTCCCCCGGGCCGCGTCTGCCGCTCCAATCGGTTCATTTTCCACAAGATAAAACGCCGCCCCCCCCCCCCCCCCCAAAAAAAAAAAAAACCCGCATACAATGCCTTTCCTTGCAATAACAATTAAGTTCTTTATTCAGGAATATTATCCTAACAATTTCTTTCCACCTGAGTACGTTTTCGCAGTTTTTTTTTGTCTGGAGTGACCCGAGCAGTGCGTACCCCTCCTAATGTAATGACCCCAAGCAGCCCGGAGGTCAAACTTCATTTAACCGCATTTAAGACAACTCAAGAGAAAACGGAATTACATGAAAATGAATGTCGCTGGGTTTGAGCAGCTGCTAACGCTGCGTGTGCTACGTACCGAGGCGTACAGCAGCCCGCAGGCGTCCATGCACAGGAACAGGCACGTGGCGATGCCCTGCATCTTCACTTGCACCTTGTTGACCGACGTCCTCTGGAGCACGGCTGCAACACAGAGACACACACACACACGCTACAGTCACACACATAATCTTTCACTTTCTCCCTTTATCCCCTCCTGAGACTGCTTCATTTTAACACTCCGCGGGAGACGATACATCATAGAATCCCGGAGCCTCTGTCACCACGGGATAGGACCACGGGCTGGCGGCGCTGCCGGGCCGGGCCGGGCCGCCGGGTGGGTGCAGATGCAGATGCAGATGCAGAGATGAGTGCAGCAGCCACTGGCACCGCTGGGCGCCCGGCAGGAGGGCCGGCCCGCTGGACAGGGCGGCGCTGCGGGTTGCGGGCGGCGTGGGCTACGGCGGCATGGGAGGGGGAGGGCAGCCGCGGGTAGAGTCGGGTAGAGAGTCTCAGATGTCTCTCTAGTGCCGGGCCCCGCCCCGCTTCGCCCCGTCCTCAGTCCAATCCCAGCGACCTGTGCCGGGTAAATAGCGGATGTTCACAAGCCCCGTGACATTTTACCCAGTCTAGCAAAAACTGTCATTCCACCGACTTCAGGTCTCATGGGTTCGATTCCCACATGCGGTTTCCTGCTGACGCCCTCCAGGAGAACCTACTGCAAATAGGAATCAAAAATCATTTTAAATTTCACGTGGTTTGTGGTGTGGACGGCTGCTTAGAAAGACCGTCGCCACATAAACTGTCGTGACGATGCATTCCGTGCAAACGCGCCAACGAAACAACCGCGGCATTGACTTTAGTCCGCCAGTGACACGGTTTTAAAAGAGCATCATGCTCATTAACAGTCGGCGAACGCTCTCTCTCTCTCTCTCTCTCTCTCTCTCTCTCTCTCTCTCTCTCTCTCTCTCTCTCTCTCTCTCTCTCTCTCTCTCTCTCTCTCTCTCTCTCTCTCTCTCTCTCTCTCTCTCTCTCTCTCTCTCTCTCTCTCTCTCTCTCTCTCTCTCTCTCTCTCTCTCTCTCTCTCTCTCTCACACACACACACACACACACACACACACACACACACACACACAACGTGGGCAGCGTGGCCCATGCAGTGATGATGCCTGCAGCTGCTACCGCCGGGTGGTGATGGTTTTCGCACACGTCCGCTCACGCCCCGCGCTCCCCACCCGCGTTTTGAAAAAGCGCGGACTACGTGACGATCGACATGTAGGAGATGTGGCCGCATGCGGCCGCATGACATCAGAGCCCCGCCTAGCGGCGAGTCAGCAACCGCGAGCGAAAAGAGAAAATAAAAATAAAAAGAGAAGCAAAGTACAGTAGGAGTACGTAGTTTGAATGAGTGAGTGAGTGAGCAGCCGGCGCGCGCCCAGACGGCAGCCGCCCGCCCGGCCCGGCGGTCCGGCGCCTCAGCTGAAGCTGAAGTGGGGGAAACGCGAGAGCAGAGCAGAGCCGGCAGAGCCCAGCCTCAGACTCGTGCTTTTTTTCGCGCAAGCTTTGCGTTACGCCCCGCCGGCCCCGCCGGCCCCGCCGCTCTGCGCCCCGCCGTGTTCGGTCGGACGCCGTGGGCGGTGTGATCTGAAGCGAAGCTTGCATATTATTACTATTTGTTTGATTTCAGCATCCGTTCCGCTCTGCGTGCCGCCGTGGCCTGGGGTGTCGGGACGGGATGCCCTCTCCTCGATGGCCGTCGCCGTTCGCGACTCATCGGAGGCGTTCTCCGCGGGGGGGGGGGGGGGGGGCTGCCACCGACCGCCGGTTGCTGCGGGCGCCGCCACTGTGCCTGTATGTGCCCCGTCAGGTGCTGCAGCAGCATAATCAGAGGCGCTTATGTCATAAGTGGAGGGGGGGGGGGGGAGCGAATCTGAATACCAATCTGCTCGGAACGGCTTCGAATTGTGGCAGTACGTGCCAGGCAGCATGAACTGAGACGCTCCACTAAATATGATGAGTAATTTGTACACTATGTCGTCACGTTTCACATCCGCAACACACTCAGTCCGCTTGCAGGTTCATTTCCAGCGCTACCCGTTTTTGTCAGTGTGTTGGGTGAGAAGACGTCCAAGATTTCCGCGGAGGATCTAGTAATGACAGGCTCCGGGAGCGCGAGGTATAATGGTGCTCCCGCGGGCTTACATGATGGCTTCTTGGAGGGGGCAGTCCTGGCCGCCGGCCCCCGGTCAGCTGCTCCTTAGCATACCCCTCTGCCCCCACTCGCACATGTCGGTCGGCACGTCAATACCAAGCGGGGGGGGGGGGGGGCACCACTTAACGGTCGACTAGGTTGACGATCTGCATATGCGAGCTGCCGGAAGAAGCGACGTGATTGAATCAATGGATGGTCGTGTGAATGAATTATGAACGCACGCGGCCTGCTGCCTGTGCCTGATGCCTGTTGCCTGTTCCTGTTGCCTCCACGCGGCTACTCCTCACGCCGAAAAAAGATAAGTGGTCGAAACAATTATTTGAGTTGATTTCCAGACAAGCAGTTAATTTTGGTTGTGTGCACTGAAGTTTCGTTGGGGGAACTACTTGATATGTGCACCACACGAAACGTCAGTCTCTCTAACGCAGATGATCGTTGCAGGAGCAAAAAGTAGAAAGAAAATAGTTTAGCGCCCGCAAGGTTTGTTTGGTGCAACTAAAAAGTTGTTCTCAGAACTAAAATTAACTGCTTGTCTGGAAATCAACTAAAATAGTTGCGACCACTTGTCTTTTTCCTCCGTGCTCCCTCTCTGGTCCCGGTGGGTCCCGGTGGCCGCGGACAGTCCCCAGCCCAGTCGCTGCAGAGTCTGCTGGTGGTGCCTCGGTCCTCGGCCGGAGGGTGAGAAGGAGGAAGGACTCTCGCGGCTTCGCGACGCGTCGCGCCACGGATGATCCTTGACTTTACGGCCCCGGGACTTGCGGCGCGGCATGTTTGAACCGTCGTCAGACACAGGAGAGCCGGCATAACAGGCGTAGCCAGGCGTAGCCAGACGTGGCCAGACGTGGCCAGACGTGGCCAGACGTGGCCAGACGTGGCCAGACGTAGCCAGACGTGGCCGGCCAGGCCTGGTGCCGAGCCCAGGACCTTATGCTTGTTAGCGGAGTCCTCCGTCGGCACCGGCGTTCGTAACTTGGCCAGTCTGACCAGGAGAGGCGCCTGCTGTGTAGGCAACCTCGACTTTAACACGCGCTTGTGTCGTGCGGGCTGGCCTAACCCCGCACTCGCAGGCGCTCCGCGGACGTCGCCAAGGTTTGGGTGTGCCGCTGGTCCGCTGGTGTTCGGACCCATGACGGTGATGGGCACGGCGCAGCGCGGGGGGTGGCCGTCGGAAACCCGCATGCAGGACGCCAGGACCCGCCGCCCGCAGCCAGCCGGGCCGCGGCACCTGCGACACGTATTTCTACAGCACAGTCACCCATTTGTCTCGGCCGCGGGGCGCTAAACACAGGCGGGGCCGGGACAATCGGTGGAGCTGTGTCGCGAATGCCGCCTGCCGCTGCTCAGGCCAGCCCAGCCCAGCCCAGCCCAGCCCAGCCCAGCGCGGTACTCAGCGGTCCTCAGCCGCCCCCGGCTGGAAAACGCCATGGAAAAATTCTGCGCGGTGCTGCCGGTCGTCCGCAGAGAACAGAGAAGCATTGGGTCTGTTCCTGCTGTTCGGGGGCCGTGGGGGACGTGGGGGCCGTGGGGGCCGTGGAGGCCGTAGAGGCCGTGGGAGCCGTGGGGGGCGTGGAGGCCGTGGAGGCCGTGGAGGCCGTGGGGGGGGGGGGGGGGGGCGTGGAGGCCGTGGAGGCCGTGGAGGCCGTGGGGGACGTGGCGGGGCCTGGCGGGGCTGTGGGGGCCACGGCCGGGCCTGGCGGGCAGATCTCTACCTAATGAGGGGGGATGCGGTGCGAACAGCCGCACACGGCCCGGGCGCTACATGGTTGCGGGAGCGCTGTCGTGCGGCATCCTGCGGCCAGCGCTGCGGTCCCATGGCGGCCCCTGGGCGCGGCCTGGCTGGAGCCGGGGCGCACAAAGTGACAGCCTACACTAGAAACTCACCAGCGCCCCGCCCCGCCCCGCCCCGCTTCGCCCCGCTTCGCCCCGCTTCACCCCGCCGTCGGATCGGCCCATCAGTGTAAAATAGTTTTGCCGACATACAGCGACTTGACGTATGCCACCGCGCTGAAACGTGGCTGTCAACCACCCCCGGTGGACCCCGGTGGGTGGCATAGACTTTTTGGCTCCCAGGCAGCACTGTCCTACTCTGTCCCCCATGAGAAGGGGGGGGGGGGGTCAGTGTCAGCGGCGGATATACAGGATATGCTCGAGGAGGCGGCCAAGTATGACTATTTTGCCTACTTACAGGCGGGAATGTAGTGAAGGTTTCCTATTTTACCTCGACCCCCCCCCTCCCCCTAGATCCGCACCTGGGGAGGTTTACCCGGGTTCACCCCCTCCCCCTCGTCTGGCCTGCTCCCTGGACCGGTGGAGCCCAGTGGTCACCCCCGCCCCGCCGTCCTCGAGTCCCCGAGTCCGTGTGCTGTGTGCACTTTCCATCTGTTAGGATACGTCAGCGCCGCCACTGCAGCGGATCCCCAGGGACAGGGGGGGGGGGGGGCTGGCGCGGTGCCGTGAGGGCCGCGGGCGTGACGTCACATTGCGGTGGTCAGGGCCCCACGGCCACTGCGGCCACGGCGGCGAGAGGAGAGGAGCAGCGGAGCAGCCCGGGCGGGCCGCGGTGTGGTGTGGCGTGGCCGCGGTGTGCAGCGGCTGTCAGCGCCACGCTCCGCCGCGGTGTGCCCGCAGTGACACACCGTGCAGCCGTGGCTGCGTGGTGGGTGGGGTCCAGATGCACTCAGCAGCCATGCCGATCCGGTCCACAAAGTCAGTCCCTGCCGTCGTAGCGGAGCGCCGCCTGGGCCCTGGGCCCTGGGCCTGGGCCGATTGTTCGGGAGTTACGGCCGGGTGAACGACGCCAGTGGCCGTTATTGGCTTCTCGCATGGCGAGGCGCACAGCTCGCAGTGCACAGCCTTCACAAGCTCACACCCATCCCATACCGTCCCATCCCCGACCCCGACGCGTCCGCAGAGTGTGAGCTTACGAGTGGTTATGGTCACAGGCCCCGACGAGGTCGCTGACACCCGCGCGGCTGCCCGCGGCCCGGTGCCACGCGGGAGCGTTCACAAACCACGTGACCTTCCTGCGGGCCCTTGTATCGTGCGAGGGTGGAGCGTGGAGCTGGAGCAAACTGTCGTTGGCGAGAGCTTTCAGTTCAGTCTCCCTTTGTGACTGCGAGAGCTCGGTGGGTTCGAATCCCACAGATGGTTCCAAGTTACTTATTGCACTGATTCATTTTCTGTTCGCGATCCATACGCAATTAAAATTACGTGTCAGGTGGTTTCTGAACGGACCCTCGGTAGGGCGGGTAGGGCCTCGGGCGGGGACGGCGGGGGACGGGGCGGGGACATCCGTCTGCTTGCGAGGCTGGACTGCATTTCAAAGGGCAGGAAGCCGCAGCCGCGCCGGCCTCGGCGACGTTCGTCCGTCCGATCGGCCGATGGCTGCGGAACTGGACATGGGCCAGCAAAGCAGCCGCAAATATAAACCAAACCTCCGCGGCTCGGTGAATTTATGCTGCAAAAGTAGGGGACTGCAGAATGCCAAGAGGGGCAGTGTGCCTCGGGAGCGTACGTGTGGGACTGTTTTGTTGTGCAGGGACCACACCATCTCCATGTGTTGTTGTGCAGGGACCACACCATCTCCATGTGTTGTTGTGCAGGGACCACACCATCTCCATGTCATGTCTACCTACCCCTCCCCTCATGTACCCCTCGGGAATATCGCGCGGAAATTTCAGCCAGAATTTCTAAAATTAATCGTTGTGCCTCTCCAACGACACCCCTACCCCTGGGGCGCCTGGTGGCGAGGACAGATGCCGCGGGGCCGTCAACGCCCTCCCGTCTGTCTCCCGTCCTGGTTCGTCACGTTGGGGAACAGCAGCGGGAGGGCAGTATGGCCCGGGCCAGCCCCGGCAGCCCCCGCAGCGCCGCTGCGAGGAAAAACACCCCCGATCACATCGCCGCTATGGTGTGAGCGAGAGCAGACAGCTGAGATGACACAGGGCCCCGGCCCAGCCCTGCCCAATGCGGTGCTCCCCTTCACGACAGACAGCCGTCCGGGAGGATTCTCCGGGCGGGGGCGTGGGGGCGTGCCCAGGCGTGTTGTTGCGGGGGGCGGCGGGGCCGAACACGGTCTGGAGGAGTTCGCCCGGCTGAGGTGCGGTGCGGAGCTGCGCGGCTGGTAGTAAAACGCCAGATTAGATTGTAGGCGTCGGCGGAAGCAGTGAGCGCCTGAGCCTGAGCGGGGCGCTGCCTGCGCTGCTCACTGAGACACAAAGTTGCAGAGCCGTGCCGGGCCGGGCCGGGCCGAGCCGCGGGCCGCCCTCACACGAGCACACACGGGTCGACGGACGGCTGGCCGGACCAGTGATGCGTCAGGCGGCGCCAAGCCGTGCCGTGCCGTGCCGTGCCGTGCCGTGCCGTGCCGTGCCGTGCCGTGCCGTGCCGTGCCGTGCCGCCCGCGGGACATAATAGCGCTGATAAGCGGCACGGGCGCAGGCGCGGGCAGCCAGTGATAAGTTTCACAGAAACAGAACGACGTCGCCGCAGAGCTCGGCGATTGGCGGGAAACGCGCACCGCAGTGGCGCCGGGCGGTGGCGGCTGGGGACAGCACTGGGGACCGCTGGGGACCGGACACAAATCACCTGTCGGTCGGGCTCGCCTCGCTGCCTCAACCCGACCGCCTAAGCGCGAGAGAGACAACAGACGGTCACCTATCTTCCTCTCACCACCGTACAAATGTCCGCGGCCAGCCGCAGTTGCCGGGTTCACTAACCCAGGTAGCGGTGCGACACCTGCAGGGCGCTCCGCGGAAGCACGAATTTGAAAGCACCTTTAAAATGCTCCCTATAGGCTCCCCATGCGCTCCTCAGGCGCCTGCACCTGCAGAGCACTCTACCGGCGCTGGAAGAGCGCTGTACAGGAACTGGGCCGCTACCCTCCCTGGGAATTACCCGACGAATTCGTCGGAACCCGACGCAACCTCAGTAGACAGCCAGAGCCTTTGGAGCGCATTTCCATTGGCCTAACCTAACCTTCTGCGCTCAACTAGCGCTACAGGGCGCTGGCTTGTCTACCAGGGAAGGGAAGTCCGACCAGCGTCGCAAGCGCGTCCCCGGCCGTGTCGTGCCGCGCCGGGCGGCCGGACCTGGCAAACGTCGGGTACGCCAACTGGATAGCGTTCGAGGTATACGCAGCCCGCCCAACTGGAAACACTCGTTCCGACGATTCAGCCATCCTGCAAAGTTCAGTCGTCGAGGTTCTTGCGTCGAAATGATGCCGTGTGTGTGTGTGGGGGGGGGGGGGGGGTAACGGCCTTGCCCTGCCTCCCTTACCACAGAAAAAAGGTCCTCTGGTCGACCTTGTTTGTCTAGATGTCGGCCCGGCCCGCCCCCGGTCCGCCCCTCTCTGTATTGACATTTTCCGTGTCCAGGTAACAATCATGTTTGGGCCGGGTGCCCACCGCATTGTTGGCCTTCGATTGTTTTCCCTAATCTTTCGATCTAAATCGTCGCACGACCGAATGCGTAGCCCTGAGCCGCGACGCCGACCTGCCTGCACGGCGGGAGGGGGCGGTCCCCTTAGTCACCCCCCCCTCCTTCCTCTAGCCCCCCTTTTCTTCCCCCTGCTCTTCAACAAATCGTTTACGTGCGAAGCTGATCTGTTCCGAGCCGATTCCATGTCGGCCCATGAAGGCCGAGGGCGCCGAGGGCCCCCAGCCGGAAGCGTCCAGGATCCATTACGCAGATTGGTCCAGTCCAGTTCGGCGTGGCGGCGGCCCTGTCCTGGGCCTGTCCTCTGGCGGCCCGAGCCGCAGGGCCCACTAGAAGGGCTGGGCTGCACGCGGCCGAGCCCAGCCCAGCCAGGCGTTCGGGACGGGTCAGGCCAGTCGGGCCTCCCGCGGCCTGCCTCCGCCTCTGCCGCCTCCCGACCGCCAAGGCGCGTTATAAATCGCGGCCCGAAAGGTGATCGCGTCACGTTTCGGCGCTTTGATGCATTCTTAAGGCGCGCGGCGGTGACCTGGGGAAATAAGTTACCGTCGGCCTCCGGGCTCCTCCCGGGTCCTCCGGGCTCCGAGGCTCCGGGCTCAGCACGGCAGCGCCGCGTCCTGCCGGTCCAGACGGTCCCGGACGCCAGGCGCGGCATTCTTCCAGATCCACCACCACGACGGAGCAGTCCGAGGCCTCGCGAGTGTGTCGGAGGAACTGCGGCGGACAGGGCCGGTGAATGAATGGATGGCAAACCGTAACCTGCTGCCGCGCCGCCTCCAATGACAGCGATTTTTCATATAACGCCTCGGGGAGAAGCGCGAAGAGGAGCCAACAAAACGGCATCCATAGTGAGGTCTGGGTTGGCCTGCTCGTTCCAACGGTAACACTGCCATAGGTCACGAAGCTGACGTGAATTTCGAGTAGCTTTTAGTGGGTGTGGGCTGTATTGGAGGACTGCAGGTTTCGGGTAACTTTTAACTGGTGTTGGTTGGAGTAGAGGACTGCATCCCAGTGTTGCTGCTCAGATATCCATGCCCCCTCCGGGCTCGACAAGCAGTGTAACCAACAGGGGAAACATTCAAACCTGAGCTCAACTCGTTATTGTTCCCACTTTGTTGCGATCCTGTGAGATTGGCTCTCCGGCGCGCGCGAGAACGAGAAATAAAAGGATTTAGAAAGGGAAGACGGAACGAAGATGGTTATGGGAGGGCGTCAAATTACTGGTCACCCATTAGTGTCTCCGCGGGGGGCCGGGCCGCGTGCGCTGCGTGTAGGACAGACTGCAACAGGAACGGGCCCCGACCCCGCCGCCAGCTCTTGGTGTTCAATGACCGCAGGTATTGTCCTAGCAACGTCCTCTGGCACGGATGTTAAGACATCAATCTACCCATTACCCATTCATTCATTCATTCATTCATTCATTCATTCATTCATTCATTCATTCATTCATTCATTCATTCATTCATTCAATTCGTATTAAATTACATTGGTATTGAAGTACATTCCAACGCATTCGGATTCCGCACAACATGACCTCCTCGGTCCCCCCCCCCCCCCCCCCCCCCCGTCCCCCTTTAGTGCTATGCGGGATGCCATGGACCGCCATGGACGATGCACAAACTTTCAATTACAGCTCTGCATACAGTCCGCGCACGACGTTTCGCTTCCTGCCGCCACAAGCGCCCCCCGCGGCCCCCGCAGCCCCCGCGGCCCTCCCAAGCACATGACACGGCACGGGGCCCAACGGCTCACGAGTTTGGCACCCACGGCAGTGAGAGTTTACTGCTTTCACTTCACTACCCCCGCGTGGGTGAGGTGAAACACCTTCCGAGAAGCACTTTGCGGGGGCCGGGCGGTGTCGAAACTTTTCCTGGTGTGCTATGCACCACCAGGGCCGGCATGACGTGCCTCCGGCAGGAGTATGGACAGGCCGTGACACCGCCGCGCCGAGTGTCGTGTCATGTCCATGTCACTCTTACTGGAGTGCACGCGCCACGTACGGATCGGAGACTGGAGGCTCCAGATTTATACGGCGGCGTCCACTTTACGCGACCATTTCATGGGACGAGGGCCTGTTTCGGCCTCCGCACATCCTGCAGCGCCCGCGTTCTATGGCCATCGGGCGGCCATCGGGCGGCCATCGGGCGGCGGCCTGCTGGAGAGACACCGCGCCGCACCGCGCCGCACCGCGCCATGCGGGCAATTTGTCTGCGGGCCATGCGCGCACCCCACGTGACAAAGCGCGCGTAAAACCAAACATGTCAATTCAATCCCCAAACACGCCACGCCACGGCAGGCCAGGCCGCGGGTTGGTCCTGCCTGCGCTGCCCCGAGCGCTGGCAATATGGCTCGGCTCACCCCGCAGCTCCCTGCGCTGTCCGCCCGGCCGGCACCCCAACCATTATCCGTATCGCCCCCAAAGAGGAATCCCCCTTACCGGGTTCTAGGAGGAAATCGGACAGGTTTCCTGCGTTTCCCTGCGTTTAGAGAATCTCGGCCTCGCGCGCTCTCCTCTCCTCCCGCTCCGCTGGGACGACGACGACGACTTGAGTGAGTGAATAGCTTGTCATGTGCGCCCGCCGTCCACACCGGAGGGGAGAGCGTGGCGAGGACAACTCTTCCATTCCTGGCTCGGCAAACGTGTGTTGTGTGTGTGTGTGTGTGTGTGTGTGTGTGTGTGTGTGTGTGTGTGTGTGTGTGTGTGTGTGTGTGTGTGTGTGTGTGTGTGTGTGTGTGTGTGTGGTGTGAAAAGTTGAACACGTCGTGCATAGTGTAGCGGGGCCGGGCCGAGGCAGAACTGGGCCGCTGGTCACCGCCGCCGCCACCGCCGCCGCCGCCGCCGGTCGGTCGGAACGCGTTGGGACGATGCGCCTGCATTACTGCCGTTTGATTGAAATATTCAGGCCATCAAAGTTCATCGTCGTGACGAGGTTCAGTGCGCGCGATGCGATAACCCCTCGCCATCCATATGCGTCAGTTTGTTGCCCCATTTGTATTAATTAATACAAATAACTAGGTGAGCGGCGGCGGCGGCGGCGGCGGCGGCGGCGGCGTTATCGATCCCGCGGGCAGAAGCACATAAGTCTGGAAGGGCAGGCGGAGAGGAGACTCTAGGGTCAGTTCGGGTTACACACGTGCGAACGCGGACACCTAATGCGAGGCAGGTTTGGGCCAGTTACCGTGTAAAGTATGGCATTCCTCTTAGGTTTTATGCCAGAGAATAATAGAGAGTGGAGCTTTGGTGAGCAGTAAGGACTGGACCGGGGTTCCTAACACGCGATTTCTCATAAGTACTTCCCCCGTGTCCTTTCTTCTTCGTTGACTTGGTACTTCCGCTTTGGGCTTCTCTCCGGAGTACTCTATTGGCATGTTGGGGACGCCGAGGCGGTAAGGATGGCACCCCGAGTCATGGCTCGGGTTTCTCGCGGTCTCTGGTGGCCATTGTCCGGCGCACGCGGCCGCGCAGCAACGGATCAAATGCGGGGTTTTAATCCATCATGTCCAGGCCAAGGGAATGACATGTTCTGCATCCGTCCCCACTGATAACTGATTGGCAGCAAAACGAGCGGAGTTTCGCAGCGGGCTCTGCCGATGCCAAAAGGAGACGGAATGTCTTAAAGGACCGACGCTTAATTAGTAAACCGGCACACTCTAATCGTTTGGTGAGCGCACCGACCTGACCTACGGATGAGGTAAGTGCGGGCCGACTTTATTTAGCAGCGTGTAAACTGCTTGTAGCTACACACACACACACACACACACACACACACACACACACACACACACACACACACACACACACACGCAGCCCAGTTCGCACCCACACGGGTCTGTGTCCTGCAAGGGGTCCACCACACAATGAATGGGGAATGAATGAATGAGGCACATCAATCAGATGGCCCCTTCAAGGTAAACTGTGTGAGGATAATCCGTTGTAACAAGCCAGAGCCCACAAAGGCGGCACGCACGCGCAAACACACAACACACACACACACACACAAATCAGCACACTGCAAATAAAGATATACAGAGGACATAAGTCGAATTTTGATATTCTGCAAATAAACACGTCTCAGGACGGCATAAAAGGTTAAGAATTATGTATATGTTCTAAGGTGAAGTATGAAAAATAAAAGGGAAGAATAAGATGAGTTTTAAGAAATTACATTTTAGCACAAAACGAGGTAAAGCTCGGGTACGGTAGTGGCGAACACACACACACACACACACACACACACACACACCAAAAAAAGACAAGAAAAACATTTTGAACGGCTGGCAACACTGCACTCCCGGCGTGCGAATGTTTGACCCGTAATGGTCGACCGTAGCGGTCGGTATTACGAGTAACTCGACACTGTCGGCGGCGTCGATACACCATTCATTCTATCAGCTATTGGGGCAGCCCTAGGCAGCGCTAGGCAGCCCCCTCCCTTATAAATGCCTCCAGCTGCCGCCGCGCCATGCCGCGCCGCCAGCGCTGTGAGGGGAGAGGACCGGAGGGGACCGGAGGGGACCGGTGTTGTTGCAGAAATATAAAGAAGGGGGTGGAGGGTGGAGGGTCGTTGGAGAGGCGGAGGTCACCTTGACGCGGCTGTCAAGCTCAAGCAGCACAGCGAGGAGCGCGAGCCGCGAGCCTGCGCAGCTCTGCGTCTACCGGACTGTTTGCAGCGAAGAAGCTGAAAGACTAGATGGAATAGTCCTTGAGCCTTAGCCGAGCCGCCGCACCCCGCAGCAAGGGAATCTCCATGCATCTCACAGACAGACATGTTAGCAGCACCGGCACCGGACGCTTGCTGATGGATGAGTGATCGCCGCGCGCCGCGTCGGATGGAACATGAAGCTCCGCGACTTTTTCCAAACGTACCCGGCGGACGCGGCGTGAAATGGACCGCTTTTGGTTCCACCGTTTTTCTCCCCTGCGCTGTGGCGGGCTTCGCGGGCTCCGTGGGCCGGCGGGCCTCGTGCGGCGCGCCGGCCTCCACAAAGAAGTGCCAAACGCAAGCCCACGGGCGCTCATGAGTCGGCGGCGTGGGGATTCGAACCACGGACCCCGGTCTATCGATTTGCCTGACTCATTAGTCGGGCGTGAGCAGTGACGTGAGTGATGTGTGGGCCGGCCCCCGGCAGCCCCCGGCAGCCCCCCCCGCAGCCCCCCCGCAGCCCCCCGCAGCCCCCCCGCAGCCCCCCCCCCCCGCAGCCCCCCGCAGCCCCCCCGCAGCCCCCCGCAGGTGTCCGCAGCCCGCGCATCAACCATTTCACTCTCGTACTCGGGATGAGTTACACTGCGGCGTCTCACGGGTCGCCGAGAAGACGAATCGTGATAAGATGGACGAGACGAGAGCGCGAGAGCGTGGCAGGTGGCCGGCGAGGGGGAGGGGTTCGCGGCCGTGTTACACTGGTTACACTGGGTCAGAGGCCGGCCAAAGGCAAACCAAAGGGCAGGGCGCGAGGGAGGCACCGGAGGGCACCGGAGGGCACCCGAGGCAGTGCGGGGTAGTCCAAGTAACACGCAATCAATGCTTGGGAGAAAACTCATAACCACAATGCGGACGGCAGTGGGAATCGGGTAAGGCTGCGGGGTGCCAGAGCGGCCGGGGCAGCCGGGGCCGGGGCGGCCGGGGGCTCAGCTGTTCCCGCTGGCAGCGCGCCAGAGACCGGCCCCGCCGCCGAACCCGTGCGTGGCGTGACAGCTCCGAGGGTGTGTCTGTGTCTTTAGGGCGTCTAGCTTTAAGGCGACCACCGCCGTCTAGTGAAGTACACTGACAATTGTCATTTCTCTAGCTCCGGGACCACGAGGATAGTTTAGTGCGCGTTCAACAATAAATCACACCGAGTCTGTCGACGGAATAATTCAGTGCAAAAACTCTTGGACACGGGAGCAGAAATGATTTGTATGAGTCGCGCCGAATCTTATTTATTCCCGAGTGTTGCGACAGCGGGGCGGCGTCTAGCTCTATCGGCTTCTAGCCCTAGCGGCATCTAGCTCTCGCGTTGTCTAGCTCTCGCGGCGTCTATCTCTAGGGAGGTCTAACTCTAGCGGCGTCGGTCCGGGCGTCGCGTCCCGCCGCAGCCTCGGATTCGCGCCGTCAGAGCCGTCACCACCCGCCGCAAAACGGTCGCCAATTTGCAAACCGGCGCCATGACCTCAGGCTGCCGGGGCGAGCCCTACGGCCCTTCCCAGCCCAGCCCTGCGGTGGGATCGTGTGTCCTACCGCAGCTTCACACGGCGGCAGGGTTAGGTTAGGTGCACCCTATCGGCCGCTCTGCCACGAGTCGTTGACCCCGCCACACGCCGCACGGGGGCCGCACGCGCCCACAGCGCCGGCCGGCCGGCTCGGGCCGCCCTACACTACCCGGCCTGGCTGGGCTAGAGGCTGGGCTAGAGGCTGGGCCTGAGGACGACGCCAGTGCCTAGCCCACCGCGGCCCAGCGCGGCAAACGACCGCCCGCCTGGTGACGTTGATTTGACGCACACGCTCTGGGCCCGGCTAGGCCCGGCCAGCCCGGACCCACCCCTCTGCCCCCCGCCCGGCCGCAGCCCGGCCCGGCCGATCGCTGGCGGCCGCGAGCAGACGACGACGATAACTCGTGTTTCAATATGTCTCATTCGTGTCACATCAACGGGACCGCGATAGCGATCGCGCCGCTCCATTCCATCTGTGTGCGGCCCAGCGGGCCCAGCCGGGCCCAGCCCAGCCCGACCTGCGGGGAGGGAGGCGGAGGAGGGCGAGGGGGCGGGTAGGCAACCCGAACGCTCCGCTGCGCTGGGGTGGCCAGGCCGCAGTCAGCAGGCGCTCTGCTGGCTCTGCTGGCGCTGCTCTGCTCCGCCGCTCCGCACGGCCTCCATACGGAATCCTCCCTACCATTTCTGACTCGGTACATGCATGCGCTCGGAATACGCGGCCGGTGCACGGCACGGCACAGGTACTGCCTGGCGTGGCTGCGTGTGGTGTGTGTGTGTGTGTGTGTGTGTGTGTGTGTGTGCGTGTGTGTACAGCCATGAACTTGACACGCCGCCAAGCCAGCTACCCGGACCGCACGGCGCGACACATAGCACAGGTCGCCTAGCTCCGCCTTGATCTGGGTGGTCGCGGGGCCGCCGCGCCCTGCCTGCCCCGCCCCGCCCCGCTTGTCACACCTTTGTGCCCGTTGGCAGTCACACAGCTCAGTGGCGTTACCCCCCCCCCCACTCCATCTCTTTATTTGCGAGTACCATGAAGCCATTTGAACCCTGTTTGTTTTCAGTGTCCCCTCAACATGCCATGAAGTTCATTGTCTAACAAAGCAGTATGTGTGCTCCGCTGTGCTCCGCTCGGCCGGCCGGGCACACCGTCGGAAAGCCGGCAGGCGTTTGGGGGGCCTGAGAGGTATTTAGATCCTTTGCGTTCTTTAACTTCAGATTCGCACTAGTGCTTGTGGTGTACGTTTTCGGGCATGTGTGTAACGAGTGACGTGTGCTAGCCGTATCAAACATAAATTATTGACGATTTGAATTATTTTGGGAAAATATTTTTTTCCGGCGTCATTTCCGTGGTTTCCCACTCAGAGACACCGAGCCGCGTGAATGAAGCTGGGCAGCCGGGCCGGGCGGTAGCGGGGCCGTATCTGTACAGTTACTAATGAGGGTCAGGGCAGGACCCGGCAGGACCTGTTCGCCTTATCTCCCTCTTGTTTCACACGCGAACCAGGCCGGGGCCCACGCAGGACGAGGCGCGACAGAGCGTTACGCCGCGGGGGGGCTGGTGAGGACGCGGTGACATTTGGAGGGACCGGAGGGACCGGAGGGACACTTATCGCAACAGTGGGGGACCGACGGGGGCGCCACCATCACCATACTTTGTGAGGATTGACAGGGACAGCATTCAATATATTCACAAACACCGTGATAAAGGCTGGAGAAGTTTCCATCTTTCATTCAAACTCTGTCCTACATTTGAGCCGCGCGCTGTTGGCGACGCGCTATAGTGGCCACGGTGCGAGGGCCTCTAGCCGTCCCCAGCAGCGCCAGTGCTGCCAATCCGCTCCTCCATGCGCACCGAGGCTGACCGCAGCGCGGCTGACCGCAGCCAGGCCGCATGGGCCGCACCTCACAGGTGCGAGGACGACACCTGACGACACACGACAACATGCCCAAGACAAATTCCAATGAGAACGCAAGACAGAGTGTTGTGAACTTGGAGCGGGAAGCTGATTTCAAACCGGGCAGGTCGATCATGTCAAACCCACACTGCGATGAAAAGAGAAAAATACAAGTATAGGACGTAAATGACGCGCCTCAAATGGGCGGTAAGTTATGGGAGATAAAATGAAATCCTCTCGTGGTGATGTTTATTACGGCGGCAAGTCAACACGAGGACTGTACGCCGTATACTGTATCATCAAACTGACATAACAAACTTTGGGTTTTTGCTTGTTTACTCTTATTTTTGCGTCTGTACGACATTTCCTCTCTGCAGCCGACTGGACTGGACAGTCTGGCTACCAGATAGACTCGCGAATTTATTTATTTTTTATTGACGTGTAGATACGAGTCCTTCGGGTCCACGGATGTGCGAAGTCGTCACACTATTGGGCAATTGGGAACCAATTCAGGCAGTTTTATTGATGGTGTGTTAGGATGGGCAGCCGGGGGGGGGGGCGGCGTGAGAGAACAAGACACGATTATCGAGTATATTAATGTGTCTAGCCACAATGGAAGACAAAAAATGGCAGAGCTACTGAAGGGCCTGCTGATAACAACTGAAAACGAGAGTTGTCAAGTGGCATTACCACGCGGAGGGGGGGGGGGGGGGAAATCATGGGGTCTTTCGAGAAATAAAAACAAATGTGAGAGTTTTTTTTAAGACAGTCACATGGCTAGGTTGCTAGGGTTAAGGTGGAAAGTACTTGTTTTAAATCAACACTTATACTCTAGTCCGCTCTAGTCATTCAATTATTTACTTTACAAACCATCTCACGTGTACATAGCGTGTTGTAGTGTACTATTTGTTGTACTATAGAGCGCAAGAGAATACACTCGAGATTCGCCTGCCGACGTGCTGTGGGATTTGGAATAAATTACATTTCGATTTGGTCCAGAATGAGCTCTGCTCGGCTGAGCCGCGGGCTTCAGAGGAGCGTCTTCGCCGCCGGTTGCCTATCTGCGATCCCCCAGGCGCCTGCGGGCGCCTGTATGCATTGCGTCCCCCTCCCGGAGAAACCAGGGCACAATACACTTTGGGAGGAAGAGCAGGGATGTTAGGACTCGGCGGGGTCCGAATCTCTCACCGCCCCCTCCACACACAGAACGTACCGCCTCGGCACCGCCCGATGGACCGTCGCTTGTCAAATCGCGGAGGCGCGAGTAAACATAAAGCAATAACGCGGTAAAATACAAGGGCGGGGGAAAACAAGAAGCCCGAGGAGCGAGAGAGAGAGAGATATGGGAAGGACTCCGAAGGGGTGAGATAACAGGCAGGAAGTGCATTGGCCCCGATCCTGTCGTGGGGGGTGGCCGGGGGTGACTTGGCTCCACTTGGCTCGGCGCCGCTGCTTTAGGGATTTATGGGATTCAGCCAGGGAAAGGGAGACGGCGGGGCGTCCTTAAATACGCGTCGGCGGCTGGAGCGGGGGAAGGGGGGGGAGAAAAAAATGTGATAGAGCGGATGATGGCTCCAGGGCAGTGTCCTCTCCAGACGTCATACATAGTAGGCCGCTAGCTGGAGTTAAAAAGGTTATAGAGTTATAAAGAAACTTAGCCGTGTCAATGTCCCGTGCTGGAAGTGCTGGAAGTACAGTCCAAAACTGTAACTGATTTCCAGGTCGGGCGCATACCTGCCAGTAATCAATGATCCATAGGAACCAACACGGCTGGCGCCCGTCCCGGCTGTCCCGCCTGGTCCCGGTCCGCGCCAGGCTCTAGGCGTGCGCCCGGCGCCGTCGCGGCCATCACGTCGCCAACAGCCCTGTCACATGACCCCGCGTCAAATGCTGCCGAGTGAGGCTGGCTGGGCCGTGCTGGGCCGCGGGGGACGCGCGCGGAGCTTTTCAAAAGGGAAAATTGATGCCGGCCATAACTCGAAACGCAACGCGGTGTGCGCTGAAAATGACAAAGACACTGTGTGGCCCGCGCGCGGTCATTTGGTGCGACGTGTGTGTGTGTGTGTATGTGTGTGCGTGTGTGAGAGAACATGGGGCAGAGTAAAACCCTGTAACCCGCAGGGATCAATGCGACAGCTGCGTCATTTTAGGCCCGGTGATTTGGTGGCCCGGTACGATGGGCGCCACGCCACGCCAGGCTCGGACGCACCGCCTGGACGGCCGATAAAGGAGCTTTTTAGTACAGCGATGAGCATTCGTTGTTTTGTGCATCGCTTTCTCCTTGTCTTTCACACCCGTTACGACTGGGAGGGTTGAGGAGGGAAGGGGAGGGTGCAGCTGATTTGGCCAAATCTGGGAAGACTTTGATGATGGCCACGGGAGAGCAGCGAGCGTAGGTGCAGGTGTGGTTGTGGAGGTGGAGGCGGAGCGGCTGGGGGCACGAGGGCCGGCGCCGCGGCCGCAGAGCACACGACGCTGACGAGTTCGAGTCACGAGTAACGACTCTGTATTTCTGTGAGGGGGAGGGGAGGAGACAAGGGTAGTTTTGTGGTGGTTACCCCCTCACCTCGCCGCGCCCCCTCGCCCTGTACTATTATGTGGAGGACACTTCCCCGTCGGCGGCGCCCCGCCCCGCCACGCCCCGCTAACTAAGCGCGAGGGGCGTTCCGCGCAGGTCAGACTTATTTTAGCACCTGGCGCGGTGAACGTCCGTAGTGGCCCGTCTGGGCCGGTAGGCAGCGCGGTGGTACCGCGGCGTCACCGGCACCGGCACCGCGGTACTGTACGCCCGTCCTCACTTATACGGGCCGAGTGATAACGGAACACAACATGTCACTGTTGTGTCACCCCTGGCGCCATTTTCATTCTCGTTTTCGCGCTCGGCGGCGGAGGGGCGCTCCGGCCGCCAAAGGCCAGACGCCGCCAGCGCTGGCAACGTCCTCGAAGACGGTGTCCTTCATGACGACGACGATGTCCCGCGGCATCCTCCGCGACGGGACGGCGGTGTCGCCATGGCCAGGTCCGGCGGCCGGCAGGGCGAGGGCAGGCGAGGGTAGCTCGGCACGGCCTATATCAGCACGGCTCAGGGACGGCGACCCGCGAGTTCTGCTCCACCAGACGATGACGATGATGCGTGTGCAGTAACTAGCCCAGAAACCACCAGCGAACACCGCCCGTGTCCGTCCGTCTGTCAAGCGAAAGAGTTATGGGAAAACCATTACATTTACGGCTGCCGTGCGGCCCGCGGCCCGGTCCCACCCTCACAGTGAGCGCCCAACACGACGCCGCGGCGCGGGGAGTCGAACCCCGGCCCAGCCCGGCTAGCCCGGCACCGATCGGATCTGTCCAAACACATATCGATGGTGCGCTGGCATTTCCATACGGCCGCCAGCGGCACACGACTGCCAGTCCGTCTGACTGGGCGCGGCGGGGCGGGGCGCGGTGAATGGAGACATCACTCTCTGGGGAGATGATCTGCGTTTGTCCCCCCTTCCCTCTCCTCCCCGGGCCACTCGCGGGGGACAGAAGCTGCTCTGCTGTCTGATTCATCTCAACTCCCTGACCGTGCCCGTGTCCGTCTGCTCCTGCCCCACAACAACAACAACAACAACAACAACAACAAGATGCCGATACCCCTGGCGCGGCGTGCCTGGCCATGCGGACACCGGGGCGGCCGGGGCGGCCGAGGCCCATGCCGACCGCACTTTGTTTTCGCACGGCGCGAATTCCGCAGCGTCCCGCGATCGCCCTGTCCTTCCCGGCCCTCGCTCACCTCCTGCCGCCCTCAGCCGCCCCCTGCCGCCCCCGGTCGCCCGGATCTCACGGCCCAGCCCAGCTCGTCCATCACCCCTCAGACGTCACCGGCATTGGTCTCCGGCGCAGACTCAGCGCCAAAGAAAAATCACGGCTCACGAGAGGCCAGGGCCTGCCGGGGTTATCTGACTGAGATCTTAAAAGGGAAACGATTTGAAACGTTTGGAAATTCGAGTCATTTAGAATCCTTTGGATCCTTGCATTCACTGCTGACGCGTGCTCTCGGGTGGGGGGGGGGGGGGGGTCTTCGAAAGGAAGTGGAGAACAGAGGATAGAGGGTTCCAATGAGAATGGGAAACGGAAGTTAAAGAACAAAAACTCTTGCAGACCGGAAACTTTCGAGGGCATGGATGAGAAACTTGAATGGCGTTTCGAGTGAATTTGGAGGTTAGTTCCCATATTTGGCGCGGCTTTGTGCATCGATATTTCTTATACCAGCTCTCGAGAGTTTCCGGTCTGCATAGTGCTTCTGTTCTTCAGCTTCCGCTTCTGAACCTCGCTGGAAACCTCTATTGAGGAGAACATCAGCAGAGGTATGAGATATCGCGTTTTTGGAACCCCGCACTCGACCTTCGCGGTCACTTTATCAGCGACTTATACACTTGATTTCTCATACTTTCCCTGCGTTCGTCTTCTTTTCGACTTCTTTACTTCCGTTTCGGGGTTCTCCGGAGAGTGCCTCATATTTTCAACAGCTAGGCCGTTGTGAGGCCCGGCCGCGATGTGACGAGGTCCGCTGGTCGCTGTGCTGCCGCTCGCTGCACGCAGCACCGCCGCCCGACCCGACTCACCTGCCAACACAAGAAGCGAAAGCATCATAACGCCAGCCACATTACTCGATGACATCCACAGATTAGGGGGGGCAGTTCAGCGAGGACGGGACAAACGAGACGAGACGTGGGGGAGGGGGGGGAGGCTTCTTAACCGTTCCGCCGTGCGCGGAGGAGACGGCCGGGGAGCCGCTGGCAGATGAATACGTCTGTCTGACGGGTGCGGCGCCGCCGGGCCGGGCAGTGCATGACGACAGCGACATGAGATTGAAAGCACTGCAGTCGCGTGCCTCTGACGTCCCAAAGGACAGCTAGCCGCAGCGGCTGCAGGCGGCCCACACGTTGTGAGGTCCGATCCCACACCTCCCCCCCCCCCCCCCTCTTCCGACCCGGTCGTCATCGTCATCCCCGCGATCATCTCGTCATCGGCGCGTCGCGGGGCGTTATTGCTTTTATTCGATGTCGGTGACGCAATGTCCCCGCCGGGGACCCGGAGGGCCCCGGGACCCCCAGGACGCCCCCCCCCGGGACCCTGCAGGACCCGCGTATCTGCCATGAGGACGAGGCGCAGCGCGCAGCCGCCGCCGCCGGACGGGTCCTGATTTTGATTTTTATTGGCGGGCGAACGCGTCGATGAGGCGTCGCTGTGGGGCATCGGATGGGCATCGGATGGGCATCAGATGGGCATCGGATGGCTCCGCCGACGAGCGCCCGGATGTGGCATAATCGTCACAGCCGGGGATAACGACGAGTAAGCCCACGTAGGCGCCGCACCGACAGGTGAGGACCCCCCGCGGACTCTCCGCGGACCCCACGCGGTCTCATCCGACCGAAATTCCCTGCAATGGAGGAAGTGAAGATGACCGAAGCCTTTACAGACGGAGGCCCGGACCGGAACGAAAAATCACGGTGCTGCAATTTGGGAGGACGGGAGCCGTAAAGAACGATTTTCCCTCCAAAGATTTTGGACCAATCAGGAGGAAAGGGATAGAGCGCCATACCAATCAATGAGTATCCAGCCGGGCTTGTTATTTTGGGGGGTCGACAACGAGCACTGTGAATCAATGGACCGGCGCGCGCGCGCGTGTGTGTGTGTGTGTGTGTGTGTGTGTGTGCGCGTGTCTGTGAGTAACCCGTCGAATAAATTCAGAGAGCTACATCGATATAATTTAATATCTCCAGGAGAGGCTACGCCAGTGCTCTGCGCTTGTACCGCGCTGTGTGTGGCTGACGGCAAGGCCCGGCCCTCGGCCCCCACTGTCCCAACCTGATGATGCACGCCGCTAGGTGCTAAAGGAGTACAGTGGTCGCCGTTGTCACTGAATTTTTCCAAAAAAAAAAAATTGAGAGGGTGGAAATATTTTAGAAAGTTTTCGGAGAAAGAAATGCCGAAAATGTCCGGGACTCCATTCTGACACTGTCGCCACAGCGGCTGGTGGTTCCTCAGACTCTCCGGCGATCGCCGGTCGGTTTTCAAAATTGAATATGGTTTCAAGATGATTTGATCCCGAGGGGCGTCATACCCGTTGGTCACACGGTAGGCGGACAAGACAGGCGCCCTAGGCCAATGACCCCTCCCGTTAACGAGAGGGAAGTCCTCGCCGCGTGCGGACTGTCCGACGGGGCTGTCGCACCTTTACGATGACGGGCCGGCCGCAGCAGCAGCGGCAGCAGCAGCCGCAGCAGCACCAGCAGCAGCAGCAGCACCAGCAGCACCAGCCCCAGCAGCGCCCTAGGCGCACGCGTGCAGCGCCTGGCATGGCAGCTCCCCGCGAACCCGTCTAGTTACAAGTCGTGGGACTGTGGCTGGGTGCAACATAGTCCCCCGGCCTGGCCTGGCCTGGCCCCGCCCATCATGGCCTCTGCCATGGCCACCGCAAGTACTAAATCAGGACGTTTACGTCAATCAAAGCGAGGAGGGGCGTTCGAGTTGGTAATTTACGGACTATTATGGTAGCCCTTCCCTTCCTCCGTGGTGCGACGCTCACTAACGATTGATTAGCGCGAAAAGCCCGCCTCGGTTACGGTCGTAGAGATGAGATGCCACAACATCCTGCTGGCCGCTTGCTGGCCGCTTGCTGGCCGCCTCTCGCACCACACAGGCGCGGCTCGGGTCAGGCCGTGCAGAGACCTCCACGCAGGGCGCGCGGGGGCTAGGCCTGACGGGGCCTGACAGGGCCTGACCCGGACGGGCGCGGCGCGGTTAGCTGACCCGGACCCTCATCCTGACCAAAGTGTTCAAATCAAACACGACCTCTGGGGCCTGGAATCCAGGAGGACCCACAGCCGGCGCATTCATATGCGGTCGTCACCCTCCCGAGGACACTCACACCCGACCAGCTCGTAGACCATATGCCGAGTTGTCACTTCAAATAATTTTCCACACCCCGAGGAGTACAGGAAGGGAAGGGATCAAATTTTTAGGGGGATAGCCCATGGCGGGGGCGCGGGGCGCGCTGGGCGTGGGGTATCGCCACGGCCCTCCTTGCCCGGGCTAAGCCCGGCCTAACCAGATAGCATCTAAGTAGCTACCGCGGCCACGGCTGCCACGGCCGTTAGCAGCGCCATGAAAATCATAAAATGGGGGGCCCGTGTTGCTGTGCCGTCACCTCCCGCCCAGAAATTGTTACACCGACTGAACGTTCTGTGTTAGTTTCGGAGTGAGACGTCGTCTGGCCGGCCCCACCGGCCCGCGGCCGACTGGATCCCGAGGGTGACGTCACCACGTTGACGCGGCCGGCCCGGTATCGCCAATGTCATCATCATTATCATCATCATTGTCTGAGGATGTGTTGAGAGAGGTGTATCTGCGCGGTCTTTTGTTCCCAACACGCCCAATACACATCGATACGCAGTAAAATATTCCCCCGCCGACCAGTCACTTGTTTCCCGTCTGAGGAATGCATTTGATGGTGCCGCGGGGACCCTACCCCTCCCGCTCCCCCCTGCGCCCCAGGGCGGCCCCGCCGCGCCGCGCACCCCCGCAGCTCGAGATGAAGATGTTGATGGAAATTAGGAGCGGGTTGGGAGGGAGTTGTCGCGGGGCGCGGGGCAGGGTCCGAGGGTCGGGGACCGGTCGGGGGCCGGAGCGGGGCTTACCTGCTGGGGGCCTTCACGACCACCACGGTCACCAACCTCCCCTCCCAGTCGCGGACGGCACGGCGTCCGTATGGCACCGTGAGCCCCGCTTCCAATTTGATCCCCCGTTCAGCCACCCCATTACTGTCACAGTGCCATTGTCGCAACGTTTCCTAGATGCCGGGGTAGTCGTGCCGGCAGCCGTCCTCGTCGCCGAGACCCTCCTTCTCGTCGTCGGCGTGTACCCTCATCGTCGGCTTCCTGCCGTCGACACCTTCCCCTCTTGTCGATCCCTTCGTCGCTGACATGTCGTGTCCTCGTTATCTCAGCCCTGCCTCCGGGCCAAAATAACAGCTTTCGGGAGAAAGATGTCGGGAAACGGAAGAAAATGGGAAGAAAGACAGTGCCAGGTGCGGGCGCGCGCGCGCGGCAAATCAGAAAGAAAAGGTGAGAGTAGCACAGGAGAGGGGAGACTGACAACCCTCCTAACGAGGAACTTTATAGAGTCGTAAAGCGGGGAGGGGCTGTCCGAGGCCCTAGGCCAGGCCCCCAGCCCGCCCCCGCAGGGCGCAGGGCACGGCAGTCCCTCCAGGCGACAACTCATCCCGCAGCGCCGGCAGCTGCTATCGGCTGCATCGTGTCAACAGAGCATTACAGGGACAGACAAGCATTCGTGTGCCGGGGCTCATAAACTGATCACTATGAGAAATAACAAATAACGTCCGTGACCGATCGGCGCCCGGTCTGTGACTTGTGAAGCCAGCAGATTGCGCGGTTCGATTCGGCGGCAGCTGCCGCGGGGGCGGTAGGGGGCGGTGCCGCCGCCACTCCCCCGTCGTCGGCCCCTGCCGCCAGCCGCGGCCACCCCGGCCGTAGCGAACGTCGTTAACGTGGTCCCCGCGACATGTTACCGTCAAAGCCCCTACTTCCGGACGATTTTTCTTGTTTTTAGCGCGTAGCGTTCGCACCTCTCAGGGAGAATCAATTCCGATTCTAGCTACTAAATGTCAAGAGGATGATGCTTTCTTTCCCCCCCCCCCCCCCCCCCCAAAAAAAAAATAGTAGCAAATTTACGCCCTGTACAGGGCTCGACGATTGTCCGGAATCAGGAGCAGTTGCCTCCCGATTCCGGACACACTTCAGAAAAAACTCGTGTTGTACGCACCACACCAGAGCCCATGACGGGTGGAGTCGGGCTAGGATCTGTTTTCCAGGCCCAGTATGCGGGGCTCGTTTTAGGGGAAACGAGGGAAAAGTGTTTCTAGTCGTAAAAGGGGAGAGCAGCTTATCATCTGGTCCGCGCGCAAAACCACACGAGAGAGAGAGAGAGAGAGAGAGAGAGAGAGAGAGAGAGAGAGAGAGAGAGAGAGAGAGAGAGAGAGAGACTGGCAGTGCAAGGGCTTGCAGTGTGCGGGGGTTTGTCGGTGGGCCGCGAGTGACACGTCAAAGCTTTCAGCGCAGACAGATATAATGGCATCATTATCAGAGCAGCTTATCTCGTATGCAAATCGGGCACACATGTAAGACGTACGGCGCCCACGGGCCGCCACGGGCCACAGGCCCAACCAACCGTCAACCAGTTTCCAGCTGGGCCCAGTTTGGCAGTGGCCGCGACGTCCTGAGACGTCTCCCGTGCGGTATGGCGGCCATGGGCGGCCATGGGCGGCCATTCATTACTCTCCCCTCAGGAGCCCGGGGTAGGCAAGCCCGCCGGGCTGCGTGTGCCGCCTGCTGCTGCCCCGACCCCATCACGCTATCCTCCCTCGTGTCGCCCCGGTGTTGTAACGACGCCCGATAAGGACAGGGATTCCAGTCCTCCCTTTCCCTTTCCAGCCCGCCGGACCTGTCCGGGGCCGAGCCGAGCCGAGCCGGGCCGAGCCGGGCCCCGATTGGAGTCGTGTGCTGAGTTATGCATCCTGGCGGTCCGCCCGATCAATGGGAGGACGGCCCGACCCGGCTCAAGACCTAATTAATTTGAGCTAATTTTATTACGTGTCCCGCGCACCTGGGGCGATCCCTACGGGGCCTCCGCTGCCTCCGCCTCCGGGCTCCTCTCCTCGGCCTGTCTATAGCCGGCGTGCGCTGGCCCATGGGCCCGGGCTGGCCGCGCCCGGCGGGGGGCACAGCCTGGGCACCTGGAAGCAGCCTGGACACAGCCTGGGCAGGGACCTTTGCCCCTGAACGTAGGCAACCCGTAGAGCATATCCCCTGCCTTTCTCGGTTCGTTTTTACGCCCCTGCTGGGCACAGCCTGGCAAAGCCTGGCACAGCCTGGACACAGCCTGGACACAGCCTGGACACAGCTAGCTATGCCCCTGCCGGCTGCGGCTGGCTGGCAGCATGCCGTCAGGCAGTGGTGCCCCCGCCGTCGCTGCCCGCAGGGCCTCCCGGGGCCGGGAGGACGGACTTCGACGGCAGAACGACACGCCCCCGTCCTACAAGCAGGGCCTCGACAATAACGACATCATACGGACACGATATTGGCTGTCACGGGTGTCGCCTCAAGTTACGGTTTGTTTCCTAGTGGCGTCTTTTCTGCCTCCTTTTTCGCCGACACTGAGTCGGCAGTAAAAACAACAGCAGCACTCGTCCGACACGGCTCGGCTCTGGACACGCAACGATAAACCGATCGTAATCCGCGTGTGCCTGGTCCCCGGTGTCCCTGTCCCTGGTGTCCCCTGGTCCGGGAGGCGGCGCGGCGCGGGGGGCCCGGGCCTCCACCCCCGGCCGGCGGTGACGTCACAGCCTCCGCCACATCACTCCCGTGAGCTGCTGCTGCTGCTGCCACCGCATAAACCATTCATCACACTCCAAGGCTGCGGCAGGAGCCTGCCCGCCCCGCCGAACCCCGTCGAGCTGCAAATCACACGGATAATTACCCTTCCCTTCTCAATTGCGCATTTCCATAACATTATGTTCCGCCCTCCAATTTGACAGGAGGCTGGCCGCGGTTGTGCCGGTTCGGTGTCAACACTGGTGTCAACGCTGGTGTCAACAGCCCTCCCGGAACGAGGCGGTGGCAAGGAGGTCACCAGCCAGGGGCGTCCAGCGCACGCAGGCCCAGGCCGTAGGCCGGTCATGGCTCATACCCGAAATCTTCTTTCTCTGTCCACTCGTAAGAACCCAGTGAGTGCGAAAGAGACAGGCGACTCTCGGTCATAGCCTTGCCTTGCCACCATGCCCACCCGATGCAGAACACTACCTGCAGGGCTGAGGCTGCGGCCGCTGCACTCTCCTTTTCATTTTATAAATATGTAAATTGGCCAAGCCGCGGCGGGATGCGCTTGAAATACGGCGCGGAGCAGCCGGGAGTGGTTACCGCACCGCCCCTGACCCCGCCAATATGCAGCCCGTGCAGCCCGTGCATCCGAGCCAGCCATTTTGCGTTACGTCCGGACGTCGCAAATTGGACGCCGATACGAGTGGGCGCGGGTTCGATTCCCGCCGGAGGCACGCACCGACGTACTACTTTTTGCTCTCCGCGCGTTTTAATGCTGTTCCCAGAACGATAGTACGTTAGCAGAGCGGGGCCAAGCGGGGCCAAGCGGGGACAAGCGGGGCCCACCGCGCCGCGCCGGGGGCAGCTGAGAGGCGCTGGGAGGCCATCGCATGCCGATGACCAGGAGCACGCGGGAGCGTCCAGTCCACTTGGTGACTCCACCTTCCCAGGGAAGCATCTCCACCCCGACGACGGCAGGTATGAGAAACTTGAATGGCGTTCTGAATGAAAAAGTTATTTCCCATACTTGGCGCGGCTCTTGTGCATCAATATTTCTCATGCCGACCCTCGGGAGTTTCCGCTCTGCAGCTGCAGCGCACGGCGCACGCTCACGCCGGCACACGCCCTTCCCGTCCCGTCCGACAAACAGCGGCACATAAAAATCGACACACGAAAGTAGATCGGTGCGGCGGTAGTTTTAAGTTTCTAAAATGAAATCCTATCCGTGCAGTCAGGTGGAGTACGAGCCAGGTCGGACAAGCAGCAGCAGCAGCAGCAGCAGCATCCACGACGACAGCGACAAAAGGCGGCGACGCCCGTGTGGACAAGGCACGCCGTCGAACGGGTGGCGGTGGTGGTCCTGCGCCGCACGCCGCAGTGCGTCCTCTCAGTCCCGCTCTCTCCCGGTAGCGCGGCCTCCCCCTGCGGCCCCCGCGGCCCCCGCAGCCCCCGCGGCCCCCGCAGCCCCCGCGGCCCCAGCATACAAGATCATCGACGGACTCAAGTAGAACGGCATTTAGAATATCATGTGGGAGCGACAGCCGTGGCGGCGATTACACATTTCCATAGGGCGCTGCTGCCGCTGCTGCCGCTGCTCCTGCTGCTGCACGGACACGGACATGCCGCCGGGCACCGCCGGCCGGCCCGACGAGACAACCATCGTAAAATCCTCATCAAAGCCGGGGAGCTGACTCAGGCAGGGCAGGACTCTGGAGCTGGAGCCGAGGCTGGAGCCGAGGCTGGGGCTGGATCAGGGCGGAGGCAGCCGATCACTCCGAATCGAGAGGGCCTCCGCCGCGGCGCCTCGCCTCCCCTCTTGCCCCTCTAGCTGTCGCACTCCCCTCCCTCCCCTCCCTCCCCTTTCTCCACGCATAATAAACTTTGGGGTCGTCCGCATTTGGTCTCTCCCGCCTAATTGCCGGCGACGATCCACGCGCGTCGGAGCGCGGCGGGGCATAGCGGGGCGCGTGCCGCATCGAGACCCTAAATCCAGCCTAAATGCACTGAGCGCGCAGGCACGCGCGCGCGCACACACACGTACACAAAGTCCTAATGTGGCGTCCCCCGAACGGCGCCACAACGGCAAGAGCGGTTAGCGCCACCGGGTCGAATGAGGCACCCCCCCCCCCCCCCCCTGCTTCCCTTCCGCTCCCTCTCACCCACACACACTCTCTCTCTCTCCCCCCCCCCCCCCACACACACACAGGCACAGTGGTATAGGAAGGGGTGCGTTTTGAAACGCAATGCAGCCTTCCTTGGCAGTGGGCGCCAACGTCGCTCTTGCTGCAGACTCCGTGCATCAAGTTCGATGTGCGACCGAGATGTTAGGCATGCGCATCTGGGGCGGGGCCAAGGGTGGAGCCGAGGGTGGGGGTGGGGCCCACGGGGCCGGAGACGCCCGGAGGGAACCAGCCGACGCACGTGGCAGGTATTATTGGAACCCGCGCGCGGCCGGCAGCCGACTGTGGTGCACGCACACCTACGCTAACACACTCTCCTGCACACACTCCCCCGCACGCACTCACGCACGCGCCCTGTTAGCACGACGCTATTAACCACCGGTGTGTTTGGCGTAGAGGGCCCCATCGTGTCGGGTCGAGCGTCCAGTCCCTGTCGGCCTGCCGGGCGGCCGCCGGGTTCCTTCCGAACAGAACGGGCACCATCTCGGCGGGTGTCTTACCACGCTTGCCCCCGCCCCGCCTCCACCCTCCCTCCCCTCGCCCCCCGCGCCCGGAGTAGCACCCCCCTGATAATTCGAGGCCCACGTGGCGCACGCGACTGCTGCAGTCCGCTCCGCCCCGCCCCGCCCAGCCCCACGAAAGAAAGTCCCAGGACGGCAGGAAGGGGGATGACGCAGGCGTGCCAACCTCCAACTTAGGTCCCCGCCTAGTGGAGCGCCAAAGTGGAGCGGTGGTGGTGGCGGTCACAGAGAGCTGTTCTCTGTGGCGGCGGCGCCAAGGCGGCGCCTCGGTGCCCGTCACGTTGGCTTTGTGTTACGCGGTGTCCGGTCCGGTACTGGACCTTGCCATTGGCTGCCATTGGCTGCCATTGACTCTTATCGCGACACAGTTCAGCTGCAGCGACAGGCGGCAGGGCGGCAGGCCCGGGCTGGCTGGCCAGCCACGCGCATTCCAGGGCGGCACGCGCGAAAACGTGACCGTATCTGAAACATTGCCTCCTATCCGGGATAAGACGCAAGGACGGGCGCAGCGAGACAAGCGTCGGTCACAACACATCCAACGTGTCCGGCCCGGCACCGCCCTGGCTGCCCTGGCCAAATCCCAGAGCAGCAGAGAGCCGAGAGGTGAGAGACGAGAGCCGGGGCCCGTGGACAGCAGCAGTACCTATAATTTATGCCCGCTGCCCGCGCCGCCGTGCCGTCAGACGAAAGCTCGTCGCGCCCCGCCCCGCCCCGCCCCGCGCCACACCTAGCAGCGCACCGGGGATGCGTCGATTTATTGCCGCCTTCATAAATAAGTGTTTAAGTGCCGCGATTGGTCAAAACTCACAGCGGTCGCTGCTGCTGCTGTGCCGGCCGCGTGCGCTACAGTTCGGGTCGGGGTGGGGGCCCGCCCTTGGGCCCGCCGCCGCCGCCAGCGTTCAGGTCGCGGGAAGTCCTCCAGTCCCGGCCAGTTAATTACCATTACCGGCGGGAACGTGTTTACATTACGTTCCTCTGCTTCACAACCGAAATCCTTCCCTGAGAGTTATGTCGTTGGCCGTATAATTGTTGTGATTTGTGTGTGGCGCTGCATGCGTGCATGCCTACACAGGCGTCTCAATACTCGGGGTGTCCAAGCGAGGCGTCCACGACGTCCAAGCCGATCCGCTCGGGTGTCTCATGTTCTCTAATACCGCTCACGTCTAGAATTATTACGTCTCGATAGTACTTGATAGCCCCCCCCCCCCCCCCCCCGGGGGCGCTTCCACTTCGTGATCCATTTCTCACCAGCACGCCCGCGACTACGAAAAGCATATCGGTCTTTTTTTTGTGTTTTTTTTTTCGCTTGTGCTTTACGAGCATCACCTTTATAGCAAACATGATAATTTATCCATAGGTGTTTTATCGAGCGTCGTTTCGCACCAAAAACGATAAAAGAGGCGATAGCACAACATGCCGTGCTAATTCATCGCTCCAGGCACGCCACACGCCACACGTCGACACGCAGTGCCAGGATGCGTCCTGGAGCAGACGACGCTCCAGCAAGCAGACGTGCGCCCTGGCAGACGACTGGATCGTCCACCCGTCCCCATCCTGCTGCCACTGCCACTGTCTTCCGCTGGTCACGACGTCCTCGCTGTTTTACGATGCACGAAAGGACCAAAACATCCGCTGATGTATTTGATCGGGAATAGGCAAGCTTATAGAGAGCAGGGCAGGGCAGGGAAGGAAAGGGCAGGGCAGGGCAAGTTCGTGGTTAGGAGTTCGGACGATGGCCAGACGGAGTTACGATGACGCCCCGCTTGTCGCCTGGACGGCCGTATATCGCGAGGCGCGAACGCTAAAGTCGTTTGTAGTCGTCATATTTCGTCTGAAAACGGCGCCCCAGCCCCAGCCCCAGCCCCAGCCCCAGCCCCAGCCCCAGCCCCAGCACCAGCCCCAGCACCAGATCCAGCCCCAGCCCCAGCACCAGATCCAGCCCCATCCCCAGCCCCAGCCCCAGCACCAGATCCAGCACCAGCCCCAGCCACCTCTCCCATCTCCACCTTCTCCGTGGCGGCCGTGCGGGCGTCTGTGGTGCAGTGCATTTGGTGGTAACACTGTGGTCTGCTGGTTCACCTGTTCCGTTCCCAGGGACTGTCGGTCCAGATGGGTCCCGCGTCCCGCGGTGCCGCGCGGTGCCGTGCCACAGGGCGCAGCGCAGGCCGCAGGGAACAGAACGAGGGGCGCTGCCGCTGCTGCTGCCGTATCGCTGCTGCCGCCGCCGCTGCCGCCGCCGCTGCTGCTGCCGCTGCCGCCGCCGCTGCCGCCGCTGCCGCCGCTGCTGCCGCCGCCTCACCTGGGCTGCCGCGCTGCTAACCCTCCCTAATCAACGGCGTCCATTCAAATGCAACGCCGGCCCCGGGTCTCGGCCTCAGGGTCCCGGCCCGGCCCGGCAGTCCCGCCGACTCCACCGTCATGAGGCGGCCGTACGTTCCCGTTCCGAAGATTGTCCGCTGCCAATCAATGACGGTCCTGTCCTGCCGCCAGCTTTTCCTCGGCGGAGTTATTTATAACCGCCGCCGCTCCAGCAGTGCTCCATGGGTGTTACAATGGGCGGCACCAGGGTGCCACTCCATTTCAGGCTTCCAAATATTACCAGCAAGATTGGGGAAAAAATCCGAAATTTTCCGCAAAATATGTTCGAGAGGCGTCGGAAAAATTGGGAAGGATCGATGCACCCGATCGATCATGCATCCTGTGGCGGTTCAACTTCCTCTGACAGCGCCGTTTAACGGTTCCCAACACTAAAGCTCCGGGATTTGTGGCCATAGACAGTTTACCCAGGGGTGTTTAGAGGCCTATGGGACTGAAAGACAAGAACTGTCGCAGCCGGGAGTCGCGAATCGGGGAGCACCTGTAAAGCTGTGGTTTGTGGCGGGTCCACTTCCCGCCTAGCGCCATCCCTGGGTTCCCTGAGGACCCCCGGCCGTCTGGGAGGGGAGGGGAGGGCTAGGCTGGCCATACAGGCTGGTCGGTCAGCCAGCGACGGTGTCAACGCCGGGTGACTGCAAAGACCTTGATTAACATCTTGTCCCCCGGTCCCCCCCGGCCGTGCCATGCCGCCCGATCCCCTTCTTCTATTTCCCCCGCCGCTATATTTTACGGCTGTTGGGGCCACTCAGCGGGGGTCCGTCGCGTCGTCGCATGGCGCGGCGTGGCGCGGCGTGGCGTGGCCTCCAGTCTGGGGCCCAGCCCATCCCTATCCGCCGGGGGCCCGGGGTCCATACGACACACGCCGCACGACACGGTATCCCGGCGTAATCTCCATTCTCTCGGGGAGGATGAGGACGCCAGGGCGTAGACAGGACGAGGCCCTGCGATCCCCCGCCACAGCACCACCACCCACCGCCCGGCCCCTCACAAATATCTGCCGAACCCAAACACCCAAACACTCCCCGGCTCTCTTCGAAACTCTTATGAAATTTTGTCTCTGTAAGGTGCCAGGAGGAGGAAAAGGCGAAAAGAACGGAAAACGTTGGGGCCGGGCCGGCCGGCGCTGCATTGGATCCCCATAGTCAGCCGGTGGCATGGGCCCCATGGGCCCCATGGGCCCCATGGGACGGGTGGGTATGGGCTGGTCGTCGGTATTCATGTCGAGATGCATCTATTCACCTCCTTCATCCTCTCTGCGTCTCCCCGGTCCCCTGTCTGCCCCCCAGGACAGGACCTTGCCCAAGCCGCCAGTGCCAGTGGTGTCCCGTGACCAGACGAGGGCTTCCCGAGGCGCACGTTGACGGGACGGTCCCCGAGGCGGCCGCCCTCGCCGGCTCTTACCCGCGTCCAGTAGGGGAGATCGAGGAGGTCTGAGGACGCCGCCGACAGTCCGCATCAATCTGCGACACTTGACCGTCAATCAACCCCGACCTAACCTAACCATCAGCGGCCATCGGCGGCCATCGAGAGCGCTACACTTCGTCTATAAGTAGTGCAGCTCCAGTTCACTGGCCCCGCCCCGCCCCGTGAGGTCCCCGCTGTTGTGTATAGCATGGTGTAGGGGGTAGAGGGGTGGGGGCCGACGACGGCGGCGCAAGGCGACCCCCGCCGACCCCCGCCCACACGGCGGCACTCACTACCTGTCGCGTCGCCCTGCGCCCTTCCCCGCCCCCTTCCCTGCCGTCGTCACCGCGCGCGCACACGCGCACACACACAAATACACACACACACACACACACACACGCACACACACAATACTCAAATGCTGCTGTGTAAATTTAGAATTGGCATAGTCGCGCCGTCCGCGTCCCATCAGCGGAGACACATCAGCAGGTCTAGAGGACCCGGGCGGGCAGCCACCACCGGCAGCACCGGCAGCAGCCCAGCCCAGCCCAGCCCAGCCCGACACAGCAGCCCGGCCCGGGGTCCTCGAACTTTCGCACTCGCCGAGGTGTGGATCATGTGCACTGCGCCGCGCCGTGTGCTGTGGCTGCGGGGGAGGATGGGCGCCAGCGGCCAGCGCCGGCACCGACTGCCAGCGAGGCGCGTTTACCTCACCCCGGTCCCCGGTGACGATGCCGCCATTTCAGCCCATTCATTCTGCGCGTCTGCAGGACATGGCCGCGGTTACTACATCGTGCCAAAAGGAAAAGAGCGGGGCCTGTTATCCCATAGGGACTCTGTAGGGTATACTGCGGTCGACAGTGCAATGCTACCAATGCTGTAGCGGGAGGCGTAGTCAGAACAGCAGGTCGGGGTGATCGTGGGGCTGCCTGCTGTTCGTGTGCACCACGCAATGGTCGCCCACGTGAACCTAACCTAACCCAACCTCACCTAACCACCTAACCTGCCGATCTGCTGTCTAGGGACCTGCTGTTCTGATTGACCTGCTGCTTTGCTGCGGTCCCCGTCGCGGGTGGAGCGACGCCGCCGTGGCGAGCGGTGCCAGCGGTGTCAGCCTGGAGGGTAGGCAACGCGGTGCCAGCGGTGTCAGCCTGGAGGGTAGGCAACGCGGTGCCAGCGGTGTCAGCCTGGAGGGTAGGCAACGCGGTGACAGCGGTGTCAGCCTGGAGGGTAGGCAACGCGGTGCCAGCGGTGTCAGCCTGGAGGGTAGGCAACGCGGTGACAGCGCTGTCCAGCAGAGCTGCTGTGGGAGCTGCTGGGAGCTCCGGTCTGACCACTGTGGGTGGCTGCGGCTGAGGCCCGGCGGCCCGCGGTCTGTGACCACCGCTCCGCCACAACACTCCTCTCCACTCTGCTCCCTCCAACTCCACCGCACCGCCGCAGTCAGCAGGCCGGCGACGCGTGCCACTTCCAGTCCGCTTTGCATGCTCTGCACTCGCACCTTAGAGAGACACGCGCCCGGCACGCGCCACCACACCAGCATGCTTCCTCCACCTCCACCACCACCACGCCCTGCTGTCCGCCCCGCCCGCGCGCGGTCCGGCACACAGCAAACAAGCCGAGGGCCGACACCCAATGACGGGGCTCGTTAGTGTTCGACACGACGTGAAATACGATTCAGGATTACGCGCTGGTCTGAGTGGTAGCGACAGAAGCCGCGCGGGCCGGGCCTCGAGGCCGGGGGAAAGGGGGGGGGGGGGCTACAGGCGGCGAGCCAAATAGTGGCGGGGGTGGGCAATGGTGTCTTGTGTCCCCCTCCCCCCACCCCCTCTTCATTTTGAAGCACACGAAGACAGAATGGACGAAAGGGGTACAAGGGGAAAAGGGGGGGGGGGCCTCCACTGGTGGACTTCTTGACAGACGCTTTGCTTTCGGGACTGTCCAGCCTCATTAGTCCAACTCCCTGCTCCGTCAGCACCGGGCTGATGCTGTTGTAAGCGACGGGGTGGGGGAGGGGGGGGAGTAGTAGTACTGCAGCTGATCGCACGAATGAGGGGCGGGCGGGTCTTTTGCGCGTGCCGATGCCCCCCCCCCCCCTCCAGGCCACGCGGCGCCACGGTGGTGCCATGATAATATAAGGCAGCGATTTATGCTGTCCGGAAGGGCGGAGCGAGGAAAAGTTTCTCATTTCCCCCTTCCTGACGCTTGGTGTCTGAGGGGCGCCGGCACCAGCGACAAAAGCCCAGCGGCGCTGCGCTGCTCTCATCGGGAATTCTCGGAACCGCTGCCAACCTAACGACGCCTCCACCAAAACGGCGCACGAGAGCCCCATGAACATGAACACACAGGGCAAAGGGCTGGTCTGTCAGAGGCGCGCCGCGTAGCTCAGCCGTAAACACTTTGGACAAGGCTGACTGGGCGGCGGTGAGCGGTGAGCAGGAGGCAGCAGGCGGTGAGCGGTGAGCAGGAGGCAGCAGGCGGTGGCCGGCCGGCCGCGGTACACAGCGACGCCCGCAGATTCGCTCCGATCTAGTTCCTGCCGATTGATATTTATTTCGTACGGCGCGTAATCTAGAAGCCTCGCCCCCACCCCTCCCCCTCCCCGCTCATCGAATAGTCGTGCCGAGCGTCGCCGCGAAGCCGCGTCTATTTGTTCTCGTTCATCTCGATGAAAATTTCCAGAGTCCATCTCTCTCGGCGACAGGCGCCATCAGGACCAGGAGGGCCGCACTAGGCTGTGTACAGGCTGGCCAACGACCGCAGGGGGGGGGGGGGGGGCTTGGCGACAGTCAGCTGGGCTGAGCTTGACAAAGCGTCGCCCTGACGTTGTCTTTGTCCCACTCACTCGCCGGGTGCGCCACGAGAGCAGGACTGACAAAGACAGGGTTATAAAACCTGGCGAAGAAGCCGGGCACAATATGTCACTCGGATGCAGATCTTCCGCGGGGAGAGCGGGAGGCAGTTCGCACCGCCCCCTCACTTTGCTTAGCCTTCTGTACGGCCGCTCAGATGGACCCGTTGACGTCAATTTGATATAAAATAAGATTAAGCCCGGCTTACCTCAGGAGAGGGAGAGGCAGGGAGCGGGAGAGAGAGAGAGAGAGAGAGAGAGAGAGAGAGAGAGAGAGAGAGAGAGAGAGAGAGAGAGAGAGAGAGAGAGAGAGAGAGAGAGAGAGAGAGAGAGAGATGGGGAGGGGGCGATGGGAGAGGCTGAGGCGGGGGCGTTTCGGCTTCGGCGACACGGGTCTTTCATTTACCGCGCGGGGAGGGGGGGGGGCTGCCAAAAGCCACGTTCCTGTATCAAATGCATGGATAGTTTAGGTTAGCCGTACAACGCAAAGAGGGGGGGGGGCGGGGAGGTGAAATTGTGGCCTAGTATTTTGTAACCACGTGGTATTTGAAGGCCTCTATATGGAATGCTACACACTCCAGAGCGGTGGCTCAGACAGCAAGATACGGCCCCGTTCACCACCGATACACACTCTCTCTCTCTCTCTCTCTCTCTCTCTCTCTCTCTCTCTCTCTCTCTCTCTCTCTCTCTCTCTCTCTCTCTCTCTCTCTCTTTCACACACGCATCCCCCTGCCGTGGCCTGCCGTGTCTGCCACCCGTCTGATGGGTCTGGCCCTTTCCTGACGGACCGCCGGGATGGCCTGGCCTGGCCACACCGGGACTGGCCGATGCAAGAAGCGATCGCCCCCCGGCCGAGTGAGTGAGTGGAGCGGAGCCGGGCGGAGCGGAGCGGAGTCAGCCTCTTGCTCCTTTTTGCCGTCATACTTATTCGTTATTTCGGGGAAAGACGCGCATCAGTCGGGCGGGCGGAGGGCGGGTGCCGGCGGGTGCCGTCGGGGGCCGTCGGGGGCCGGCGGGGGCCGGCGGGGGCCAGCGGGGGCCGGCGGGGGCCGGCGGGGGCGGCGGGGGCCACGGGTCCAGCGATGGGGCGTCGGCTGCTCCGGAGGCCGCTGCCCTGCGGTGGGTGCCCGCCTCGGCCGCCGCCCCGCACACGCCGCGTACGGTGGGCATCGTGGATACTGCACTCTTAGATCCCGCGATGCCAATGTGATACATCGATAGTTTTGACCCAAAGGAAGGTTCTTGCCCGGTGAGGCATTTGAAATTTCCCTTCGGAAAAATTTTACAGCCCCTCAAAATTCCCATGCGCCTTACGGGAGGTCCGGGTAGGCAACCCGCAGTACACGGCCGCCGAATCCGCACTGTTTTCACAGAAGTGTCACTAAAATCGGGGTTTAAAATGCCTGTTGACCTGTGCAATTTTTTTAAAATAGTGGTACAGGTCCTACCGAAGGATTTGAGCTGCAGAGGCAATCAATTAAGCCCCAGAGATACCGTGGGGAAAGGTTTCAATTTTGTCATTTTTCCATACTGACCCTTGGCGCCTTAGTGGTATAGTAGCTAAGGAATAAAAAAGCTCCCAACTCCTAAACGGTAAGAGATACAGCAAACTGGACGAAATTTGTGTCCAATGAGTGTTAATTGGGGGTGTTTTATTATAAAAATATATTTGTGTTCAAATTTTGACCCATTGAGAGTACGTGGGTGCCCAATTGGGCCCAAATTTTAGAAGCACTTCTGCACGGTTAAAAATCATCCGATTCAGCCGAATTTTTTAGGAGGTGGTTTTCAGGGTAGAGGAACAACTTAAGATAGTGGGAAACGCAAGTTTCAAAACCAAACAAGTTGTTATGGGTGATTATGAGCTAGCGGGGGTTGCAGCGTGTGTTTCAGTTTTTCGCTAAACTCTATTTTTACTTTGACACACATTTCGTGACCCTAAGAGAAATTACATTCTTGAGCGCAAAGAATATACCTTCTTCTACACGACAAACCTGGTTGGAACACAAAAAAATGATTTCTACCCCCCTTTTGACCGTTTGAACCGGAGTTGTGTAAAATTTTAACGAAGTCAAATTTGAAACCTTTCCCCACGGCATCTCTGGGGCTTAATTGATTGCCTCTGCGGCTCAAATCCTTCAGTAGGACCTATACAACTATTTAAAAAATATTGATGTGACGAGTCGGACCGCAGCCACCGCACCGCCGGTTGGGAGGAGCTACATACGATCCTCCGGGGCCTCCGGGGCCTCCAGGGGCCTCTACCGGCCTCTGACAGCCGGCCCCGCACGGGCACCGCGGCCTCCCGCCAGCCATTGTTTTACTGGTCATTACGAAAAACGGACCCCGGGCACTTTCCTTACCGGCGGATAATCGAGCCGAATCGGGCCGATGCCGAGTCTGGGCCGGGCGGGGCGGCGGGGCCGGGCGGGGCGGCGGGGTCGGGCGATCCCATCCCCGCCCGACAGCACGCGCACTCCCCGCTGGATGGAAGGACCTTTCCCTGCTGTCAGTATTCATTTTCAAAGTGCGTTTGGCGAGGGAGCTTGGTGCTGCGGGGGGCGGCTGTACGGGAGCCGGTCGGCTGGGCTAGGCTGGGCTCGGCGCGGACGGCTGCGGCTGCGGCACAGTGTTGGCTCTGTCCGTGCCGTGGGCGGAGCGGTCCAGCGGTGCTCCACACCGCCAAACCGGGGCCATTTGAGTAGGGAAACTAAGGATTCGGCCGGAAGTGAGAAGTGCAGAACGACTTCTAAAACACGGTGTGCGCTCACTGCCTAGTTTCCACCACCACCACCCTGCAAGTCGTTTTGTGCTTCTTACTTCCGGCCAAATCCTTCAGTGGAACACCTTCCCTATGGGGCAGCCTGCCGTGGCCGAACCGCCAAACCCGGCCACCTCATCGCCCTCGTCCATCCCATTGGCCACGGTCAGTGAATATCAGAGTCGTCGGGCCTCACAGCCTCATAGGACATAAGGAAAGGAAAGGACTCTCATCCCTCAAAGCCAAGGCCGAGACTGAGTCCAACCCATCCCACGATATCTCAGCCCTAGCAGCCAACCCACCGAACATCAAATCCAACCACTGTGAACCCAAAATAAAACCTCAGCGCGGCATCTCCTCCCAAACCTTAGGCCAGGCTCACGACGCCACGCCAATCCGCAGGCTCGCACGAAGTGATGGCAATTTCTCATCCGTGACTCTCCGTGTTTGCATTGCCGAATAAGCCTCGGATTGATGACCCAGTTTCTGATGGTATCGTGGCGCGGAGTGCGCCCGGCCACGCCCCCAGCTCATCAGCCACGCCGCAGTGCTCGCTGCTCGCCTTCCCTGTGGCACCGTCACGAGGAGCCGGGGCCGGGCCGGGCCACTGTAATCGGGCGGCCGTGCCATGCCATGCCGTGCCGTGCCTTATTGATGGGAGATGACCGTGCTCACGGCTCCGCTTGCTCCGCTGCTCCGCTCTGCTCAGCCCCCGGCGCCCCCGTCGAGGCCACGCTCGCGTCCGGGTGCAGCTTCCCCCCCCCCCCCCCTTCCCTCCCCCGCGCCCCGGAGATAGGCATCGCCAGGGCAATCCCTAACCCTCCAGCCGGCGCCGCCTCGATACTTGAATGACAATTGGACCGTCGGGGGCCTCGCCTCACGCCGTGCGCGCGTACAATGGGACGCCGTGGCCGTGGCGGAGGCCGGAGGGGACACATAGCCATCCCTGTCTCGTCGGCGGCACCCGTCCCCGAAACTCTTTGGAGGTGTGCAGAACGTCAGGGAGTGATCTCCGGCCTCGCCTATGAAGATGCCGTCCGGGCCGGGCCAGGCCACCAGCGGGCGTTCCAGGTGATCAGGGAGGCGTCTCATTGTGGGGGCGTAGTCGGGCCGTAGTCGGGCTCGGCCGGGCGTGGCCCCCTGTCCCAGCCTCCGCGCCCCGCCCGCCCCGCCTGCGCGGGGCCGCTGGCCGCTGCCGGTGGGCCCGGGCTTTGGCCTTGGCCAGCCTTGGCTTTGGCCCGCCGACCTCGGCAGGGAGCAGAGCACGTCACTGCGATCCGACCGGCCCTTTAATTACACGCGTTAAGCCCCGGGCGTGTCCGCATTGTCTTCCAGCATCGTCTGCTTCGGGATCGCCTCAATGATTTTCAGTGGTTTTCCCATGTTGGGGCGGTAGAATTTTTGTTTTACAGCGGTGTCTCTCGCGCTATTCATGAATTTCCGATTGCGGAACGCGAAATTTTGGAGCCCTTATTTTGGTTGTAGCCTAGCTGAGCCGCCTTGTTTACAGAAGTTAGTGGGGAGTCGAGCGGGGGGCTAAATCAAGAAGCAGACCGCAGCTTTCACTTTCGGTTCGGTACAGCAGCGGGGAGCTGCCAGACATATTGCGACATGACACTTAATTGCCTTCATTAATCGCTTCATTGATTTATACTAATAAATAAGTGTGATCAGCCCGACGGGGTGGAAAAACAAAACTCCAACAGCGCTTCGACGGCTGCACTGATTTAATTATACTCGAGCAAGTACGTGTAACTACGCTCAATAAATAAGTTAACTCCGCACGGCATCGAATCAGTACCGTTTCACCATCCCCCCGCCACTCCCAACCTCCCTGGTATTATAACAACAACAACAACAACAACAGACTGCTTGCTTTATTACCAAATCCAGATGTCTTTTCCGCGCCCCGCCAACTTGTGCGCAAAGTGTAAATGATCGACACAGCGATACAAGTGGGCTTCGAATCGGAATAAGGAATGCACGTCCGTCCGTTCCGAATGCGGCGGGCTATAACTAAAGGACGCCCTCCGCAGGGCTGTCCTGTGGCTGTCCTGCGGGGCGCTGCTGGACGGCAGCAGGCGGCAGCAGGCGGCAGCAGGCGGCAGCAGGCGGCAGCAGGCGGCAGCAGGCGGCAGCAGGCGGCCCCCTGTCCTGCTGGCTTCCCACCTGCCGAACGCCGACGGCGGGCCCCGGCGGGCCCCGGCAGGCCTCTGCCGCACGGGAGCCCTAACCTAACGAGCGCGGGGGACATGGACATGGATTCGCCGGCGGCAGAGATTTGTCAGGGCGCGGGACCCCTCTGCGGCTCTCTGACCGGCTGCTGGATGCGCTGGCGGCCGCCGGCACAGGCGTATGGTAATACTGGTAATGCCTGCTCGGCCCACACGCCGCTGGCCTGCGCCCGGCACCCGGCACCAACGCAACTGTAGTGTCGGCGAGCTGCGAGCGCCAGCCAAACCCAACCGATGAACGGAACCAAACCTCGGCCGCTTTTCGCACCGGTTTTAATTAATTACCTTGCAGCTCGCACGCGAATGGGAGCGGCCAGGAGCGAGCTTCGACATTGGCCTCTCTCTCTCTCTCTCTCTCTCTCTCTCTCTCTCTCTCTCTCTCTCTCTCTCTCTCTCTCTCTCTCTCTCTCTCTCCCGGTTGGCGCACGACACACCACACCTGCCAATAGGACATGCGGTTGTACCAGACCGGAGCCCACCGGCCCACCGGCCTCCTCCGGCTCCTCGGGGCGCAGCGGCCGGCAGCAGCGCTAACGCCCCACACTTGTCTCGAGTTTCCGCCCGGCACTCTCGTCCTGCTGGTCCCAATCCCCCGATCTCGTCATCCTCGCCGATACGTTTTCGCCTCCAAACTTCCTGATAACGCGTCCACGTGTGATTTCTATTTTCCTCCGCCCGCTTCCAGTTTTCCCTCCCCGATGATCACACGATCTCCGCCGTTGTTGGTGTGGAGGAAAAGGAGGGGCAGGTGGAGAGTGAAGGGAAAGTGGCGGGTTATTTGTAGGCGCTGAGTGCGCTCCTGCCGAATCCCCATTCCTCATCGCAGCCAGCGGCTGTGGCCCTGTGGCCCTGTGGCCCTGTGGCCCCGTGGCCCTGTGGCCCTGTGGCCCCGTGGCCCTGTGGCCCCGTGGCCCTGTGGCCCTGTGGCCCTGTGGCCCTGTGGCCCTGTGGCCCTGTGGCCCTGTGGCCCTGTGGCCCTGTGGCCCCGTGGCCCTGTGGCCCTGTGGCCCCGTGGCCCTGTGGCCCCGTGGCCCTGTGGCCTAGCGGGCCGAGCACACGGTGGCGGGCGGGAGGTCAGGTCATAGTCGGTAGCGCTAACACATATCTTCCGACGCCCGCAGAGGCGCGGCCATAATTCTGATGAATCATCCGTGAGTTACCACCTCCATCCAGTAGCCCGCCCGGCCCGGCCGGTCCCCGTGTACGGTACTACACACCCTGTCGATGCACACTCCATTTCTCCCGTTTTTGTTACAACAAACTCCGACGGCCCGGCCGCCGCCCGAACCAACGTGACCCCGCCTGGGGCCGCTGCACGGGGCCGCTCAGGGAACGCGCACTGCTGCTGGCTTAACGGTGAAAACTGATCCCGAGCCGGAGCTCCGGACCTCCTCACCTGTGCATGTCACGGCCCTCGTGTGCCTCTGCGTTCGGCTTCACGTTTGCGTGTAGTTTCGGTTCGTCCGAAAGGGACAAAATAGGATCAAGTGCGTTTCTACAACGAAATCCTATAAAATAAAAATAAAAAGTGGCCATCCTATTGGTCCAGGCCCAACTCAATCGTACACTCAGGTCCCCAACGGAAGCCAGGAGCCGTAAGGGCCGACCTGATGAGCTGGATTCCCGAACCGGCCTGAGAGGGTGCGTGGGTGCGGCCGTATATATCCTGCAGGAGGGTAGGCGAGATCGTCAGCGAGAGCTAAGGGCGGACCCACCCCTGAGCGCTGTGGCGAGGCCGTGCCATCGGTTTGCTGGGGCGCCAACATTCCAGGGATGCTTCTTCGCCGCCCTGCGCGCACACTTTCATGCCTGACGCAAAATCTTGGCTCGAAATGATAAAATATTCCGGTCTGCTGGGGGGCTAGCGGCTAGCTGCTGCTAGCTGGTGTTGGGATGCTGGGCGTGTTGCCTATGCTGCCGTCGACAGGCGCTCCAGCACACTCCAGCACCGCCGCTCCGCTCGGCTCGCAAGCCATGCTCAAGCGCAAAGCGCACCCAAGCGCCGAGCTGTTGGCCTCAGCGCTGCGATTATACAGTGTTAAAACAGGAAACAAACGCGGCGCTTGTTTCCTGGTTAAAAACGGGAGAAGAATGTTATGAGAAATCCGGCAGTAGAGGCCAAGGCAGGCCAAGGCAGGCCAAGGTCGGGCCAAGGCAGGCCAAGGTCGGGCCGCATTCTAGCCCGGGCGGCGGGGCTGTCCCGTCGGGCGTCCGATGACATGTGTCACTTCGGCACCAGCCGGGCTGACCCGCCTGTCTATGGCACACAGGGCACCGCTGGGCACCGCCTAGCGTCTCGTGATTGGAGCCCATGCAGCACCTGTTGCTGCCCAGCCCATGCTGCCTCCGCTGGGGGCTGATTTGTGTTATTCCCGGAGGAGTGTTGCTGGGCGTCGTTTCTCTCGCCCCCGTCGTCAGAAGAATGCGCACCCGTGCTGGAGGTGGTCCCCCTGGTCCCCCTGGTCCCCCTGGTCCCCCTGGTCGGCCGCGGCCCCCACTGGGCGCACACCCGGCGGGCTGCTCACGCCCCAGGAGCCCCAGGAGCCCCAGGCCACCCGAGGCCGGCTGAGGCCACGCCGCAGCCTCAGCAGTAGCAGGCCAGGCGAGATCCGCACGATCGGAATCACAATTGCCATTTGCTTCTTGTCAACTTGCACAGGTTCACGTTTCAATACTTCTCATTTCGGAGCGCTCCTGATGCGCCTACGAGCACAGACCGCTGCTCCCATGACCTGCGGGCCCTGCGGCCCCTGCGGCCACAAGAGCTCCGCAGATTGATAGCCGGAAAGCGCGGTCTCTCTCTCTCTCTCTCTCTCTCTCTCTCTCTCTCTCTCTCTCTCTCACACACACACACACACACAGCCGGGAGCGGTGCACTGGCGGTCCCTCCTCTACGCGCGGCACGTCCGCGGCTGGAGCCCTCAGGTTGCGTCGGTCTCTCCGCGCGGCGGCGCCCAAAGAGCCCCCCAAAGGCGGAGGCGGAGCATCGGCAGAGCAGCGCAAGAACAAACGAAAACAAACAGGCGGTGCGTGCGATGCGATGCGCTGCCAGAGAGCGGCCCTGCAGTGCCCTGCAGAGCCCAGGCTCAGCGAGGCTCAGCCCAGCGCGGCCAGACTTGTCCTGTCTGTCCGCCGCGCCGACCTCCCCGCCCCGCCCCGCACCGCCAGGCCTGTCGAACACGGAGGATTATATTCAGGACAAAATCAGAGCAGGCTGTGCCAGCCGTGCCGCGGCGGTGATTAGGACTGGAGGGAGGGGCGGGGCCGGCGGGGCGGGGGGCCGGGCGTCGGGCAGCCAGGCAGCCGCGGTGTGCCGGTACTGCGCCGCTTGACCCCCGGCACTCAGAGTCCTCCCACTGACAGGGATATGTTTATTAATTATTTAATACGCCAGACACGCATGATGCAGAGCAAACGAAACAAGTTCATTATAAGTTCGATGCGCCAAGATTTCACCGTTAAACGGCTTGAGTGGCAGTCCCGAGTGTGTTAAACACCACGGTCGCTGAACTGCCAGGACTGTATTGCGTAACGGCTTGCTTCCGCGCATAATGTATGTGGGCTTCTGGGGCGGGGCGGGCGGGCAGGTAAACGCGGTGTCACACGCGAGGACAGGGGCGCGGGGTGCTCGCGGCCAAGGGCAATTGAATGAAATATAGGTCATGGAAGATAAGTAGTAAGAAGTTAATGTAGGTTACGAGGAGACCCTTCGGGTAAGTAATATGAAGGTCATGAAAGGTGAGTGCAAACATGAACGCATGAAATTAAGTAAGAATACAAATTAAGGTAGTGTCAGTGAACCTTCCGGAACCTTCACTCTGGTTAGTCTTGAAGTTCAAGTGCTGTATGATACGCTTACTTTTCTAGATAAGTGATGCAGAGATAAATAACTTCGGTCGCGGAGGCGTACACACACAAGCAGCAGCACGCCAGTTCATGACCTCCAGAAGTGCAGGAAAGTTGCAAACGTTCGCAACAGCCCAGCTCGTTGTGTATTATTCTTTCAGGCATCGCCGCTCGCCACCACCCGAGGAGCACGCGGGAGCCTGCGAGATGATTTACACGAATGCCGACGCTGTACACACGTACACACGTGTACGCACCTCCACTGACAGCCGCGGTCCAACGAACTGTATGCCAAACGCAGCGGGTATGAAATAACGCACTTGGCATTTGGCACGTGGACTCCGAGGCCCACGCTTTGCCGCTTTGCACTGTCTAACCCGTACGTAATGATGGAGGAGAGAGCGATTCTCGGCCAGATAACGCCACTTCGGTTGGATGCGTCGCGTCGCCGGTCCGCCAGAGCGGAAGAATAATCCGATTCGGAAGTAGGAAAGTGAAAGAATCGCGGATGAACAAGAGAAAATCAGCTCTGGCCGGCTCTGCCCCTGCTGGCCCGCAGTGTTTATCGGGGAGATGCGGGGCGTGCGGGGCGTGACCTCGGGACAGCAGAAACTGCTGACAGATGCCCAGGCGATTGCGGCCACTGCCGCAGCCGGCGGCAGCGCACGCTGTTCCTAGAGTCTACGGTCAGGAACTAACTGTAGACTGTAGTAGCTTAGTGTAGTTCCCGCTGGACGACCCAGTCGACTCAGAGTCTCTCTAGCCGGGCCCGGTCGGCCCGGGCTCCGGACAGACAGCTAGGTAATTCGCTGTTTGCGCGGATAACGCACAGCGAGTCGGCCAGAACGTGAGGATCTGATCTGGACCTGATCTGAGCTGGGCTGGGCTCGTTGCGCAGCCGTCAGTGCCGTCAGCCCTGTGTCGCACTGCGTCTGCACGCCCCCTCCCCTCCCCCCTCCGGCCCCTCTGCCCCGTGTTTATCCCGAGGGTAACTGGCGGCGTGGCTGAATTGCGATCGCCTGGTCCGGCTGGATTTGTCATACCACGGCGGCACACCCAGTCGTATCGGCCCCAGGACCCAGAGAGACAGCAGGCCGCACGAAAACGTGAACGGCAATCGTAAACTGCGCCCCGATCACCCCAAGCTGTGGCGGCGGGCGCAGCGGCGCGGCACAGCGGGACTATGAGAAATTCTGAGACGTTGCTTCGGCGGGCTGTCAAAGCAAGAGGAGAAATTGGGCTGGGTTTTGCGTTACGGTCTCGGCCTGCGGTGGTGTTGTGCGGAGCGGACCCCCGGGACCCCCTGCCGGGTTACGGCTCTCGATCGGCTCAAGGTTCGGACGACATTTTTCGGCCGCGGCTTGTTGCCAAGGACTGCCAGGGACTGCCTGGACACCGCGGGCGCACCGGCAGCCGCCATCCTTCGTTCGCGGGGTTTTATTTGACAGCGGCTGTTCCGGCCGAAACGCAAACCGTAACGTGAGAGAAGTAATTACAGTCCAGAAAGTGTCCGCCGCGTGCGCACAACATTTTGTCGTTTACGGCAGACGGTCAAGGGGGTGCCCTGGTTTCCAGCAGCTCGGCCACGTGAGTTACCTGCAGCCACTTTGTGAGTGGAGCGCGGGCTGAGCCTGGGGGCAGTAGATGGTTGAGATGGAGCTTGAGCGGGCTAGCCGTAGCTCAGTCGCAGAAGTCCCGATGCCTGGCTGGGCTCGGGCTCGGCCCAGCCCGTTCAGTGAGAATCGAGCCCGCTCGACCCGCTCGGAAGAGCTCAGAGAGCTCAGAGTCGGTTGCATACGCAGACTTGCGTCTGATGCGGTGGGCGGGGTGAGGAAAGTTGTCAACCGCGCTCGCTTCTGGAGGTAGCCCGGTCTGGCGTCTCGCTGCGCCTAGCTGCCGGCCAGCAGCGCTCCGTCCGCCTGGCCTGGCTACCACCGCAACACCGAGCCAAGAGCTCGCTGGCCCGCTCGAGCTCCATCTCTAGTAGTAGGCCTCTCTTGCCGCCTTTTGGCAGTCGGGAGAGTGATGCCGGTCGCCGCCAGCCCGGCCTAGGGAGACTCTGAGACTCTCCAGCCAGGGGTGCCCCAGTGTGCCCCAGGGTCCCCCACGGTCCCCAAGGGTGTCCCAGGGTGTGTCCCAGGGTGCCCCAGACCCAGGGCAGGTGGGGCCGCGCTTAGCCGTGCCCTCGGGGCAGAGCAGCAGCAGACACCGCCCTGCCGCCCTGGGTTAGCGGTGCAGCGCGGCGCCCAAACAAATCGATTGATTTAGATACGGCCAATCAGAGGCTGTCATTACATAATTACGGGGCGTGACGTCACGGACAGGCGGCGGCGCCGCGTGCTGCTCGGCCTTAAGAATAAATATAGGAGCGATGTGCCGAGTAACGAGCACAGCGAGGCCGGGCACAGACCGCCGCATCTCCGATTAGTGTTGGACAGTCCGGGCACGTCAGCATCGGTGAGGCCGGGGCGCCGTCTGCCCCCTCCCCCTCCACCCCTGGATGGAGTACTTTCCCTCGTCCACTTAATACCTGATGAGTAGCAACAATGAGCTGTATGTTTGCATTGGGCGTCGACGTGTGTGTGTGCTCATCCATCGTGCCGGCGCGTCCAGTATGTAGGCCAATCACTATCTGGACGCTCCAGTGCTCCAATAAAAAATAATCCAGAGGCCCCGGCCAGAAACGTCAACCTGATTTGAGAGAGGGAGGCAGACAGAGAAGAGAGAGAGAGAGAGAGAGAGAGAGAGAGAGAGAGAGAGAGAGAGAGAGAGAGAGAGAGAGAGAGAGAGAGAGAGGAGGGAGGGGGGCCAAACAAGGAGTTGTGACCGGAAAATCTGTTGTGCAGCGAAAAATTAATAACATGTACTCTGGGAGAAATACTGCCGCCGCGTTGTCTTATTTTGTCATGTCAATTTGTTCCAAACCATATTAATGCCACACACGCACACACACGTTCTCACAGAAAAGTTTCTTGAAAAAAATTCCGTCGTTCTTGCGAAACCAAACGTTTCCTCTGCTGTTGCCGAGACAAAGTGATAACGCGAGTGGCCCCAGTACCTGCCGCTCCCTGGGCATCGCTCGGCTCCCCTCACGGCTTCGACATTCGCTGGTGCTTCCCTGACGCCTCACACTGATGCTCCGGCGGCACACCTGGGTGCACCTCGGCGTGTAGTGCAGAATGAACCCGTAATGATGGATCCGGCCCAAGCAGGCGCCAAGACGCGCCGTGGGCGAGTAATGGTGTGCGATTGTCAACGACTATCGATTCTGCCCAAGTTAGATTACAGCCCGGCAGGTTTGACACGTGCCCGCAGTTGAAGTCCCGATAAAGGCGGCGAGAGGTGTTGCAATTGGCAAAAACCACAAAAACTTGACTCGAAACTCCCTCTTCCTCCCCCTGCCTCTTTCCCTCCCTCCCCCTCTTCCCCTATTCCGCCCCGGGGAGGTCGGCATGCCACCGCGTTGCTTCACATTCACATTCGCCGCCCTGGAGGGAGGGCTGTCAGGGGAGGGGTCACCCCCCCCCCACCCCTCGCTGCAGCTAAACCCGCAGCTAAACCCCCTTGCCAAGCCAAGCAAAAAAGGGGCCACTTTTGCGACGTGTATATAACCCAGCGCCCCGCGTATCTTCAATCTGAACCCCAATCCAACTGCGTGGGTTATCCCAATGTGAATCCGGGAGCGCCTTGCGCCTTCACTGGGGGGCTCCGACCTCCGGGCCGCGCCGGGGCCGCGGCGGGTCGGGCTCCACCCTTTCCTTGTCCTTGTCCATTCTTTGGCCGCAAGCCGTCCCCACTGTGCCCGGGGGAGCGTCCGTGAACTGGCCTGGCGGGCAAAACTCAGCTGGAGGGTGCGGATAGGGGAGGGAACATTTAGAGACGGCCCTCGAGCGAAATAGTAATGCCAAGGTTCGAACCCACACAGCAGCTATGCAAAGCATACACCAGAACGCACACGTCGTCATCGGAGACATCCGCGTGCGTGCGTGTGTGCGCGCGTGAGTGTGTGCGTGGCGCGAGTCCAGCCAGCCCCCTCCGCTCTGAATAGAGACACGTGAGACGAGCCGTCCGAGTTTGTGGCGAAATGTTTGTGTGCGCAGTCAATACATTCCGCAGCCGCAGTCCCATTGATCATGCAGGGCATGCAGCGGGTGGGCGTGGCAGGCCGGTCCGGTCAGGCCCAAACAATCATCCCCCATGCATGTCGTTACTACTACTTCCTTGCGGGCCGCGCGAGAACCCTTCAGAAATCGGCCGATAATTCGCATTTTCGCCTGCTTTTTAAAAAGCAACAAGTTCTAGTACAGAATCATGTGGCCAATGCAGCTTCACCTTGCTTATCTTGGAAAATTCTCTCTCTCTCTCTCTCTCTCTCTCTCTCTCTCTCTCTCTCTCTCTCTCTCTCTCTCTCTCTCTCTCTCTCTCTCTCTCTCTCTCTCTCCAACGCGGCGAGTAAAGGATTATTCCAGACATCCCCAGGCGTACACGGACGGTTTCTTTAACCCCCGTCGATAACTCGATGACCGGCACCGAGTAAATGTAGATATAAAAGGTGCTAGAGTCATCGGGGGGCCATAATTCAGCAGGACACCGCCCCGCCGGTCCTAATCCGTCCGGGCCGGGGCAGCGGGCAGCCCATGGCACAACGGCACAGCGGCACCCGGCACAGTAGTGTGGCGCGGCACCGGTAAAAATTAAGTCGTTACAATAAGTACCTCTTTACTGCCTTTTTGGCGCATCCATGTCCAGCCCCGAGCCCCGGGGCGGAGGAGGGGGCAGGCTATTTAGACTCGCGGCGGACAGATTGGCGGCTCGCCTTACAAGCAGCCAGCAGCCGATGCCGTCGTATCTCGAGACGATCTCGGACCGCTGCGAGGCGTGGCGGCCTGTCGGCGTGGCGGCGTGGCGCGGAGGTGCGAAATGCGGAGCAGAAGGAGAAGGAGCCCGGAGCTGAGGCACACCGCCACGCACCGCCTCCGCGGTCACGTCCACCGTCCACGTCGCCGTCCGCACACGGCAAAAGAGCGCGCCGAGCAATCTACTCGCCCGACACCGGAGCGAGGAATAGTCCTTCCTCCATTCGCCCGACTCATTCAAATCCGCAAATGAAAAAGAATTTAATGGCCTTCATTTTTAATGTGGTAATTTCTCGAGGGAAACAAGCGGAATGAATGGCTGCGTAGGGCCGCCCTCTGCTCCCGACGTGTTTAGTTCTTCCGATTCAAGGCCCCGCCCCCCTCCGCTCCCCCCGGAATTCGTCCCTCCCAGCTGGGTCGCACCCCGAAACTAAATAAAGTAAATCAAGATGTAACTGTAATTGAGTTAAGACGGCGTCACGGCCGTCGGCTGCGCACGCGTCCTGGCGGGGATTAGGGGTCCTTGTCCCTGCAGTGTGTCCTGTGGGAACCCAGTGGGAACCCAGGGAACCCAGGGAACCCAGGGAGCCCAGGGAACCCAGGGAACCCAGAGTCATCGGCAGAGAAAGTGCTGCCCCTGCTCGGCTCGGCATGCGGACGGAGAGCTAGCAGCAGCTAAGCAGAGCCAGGGCCGCGGCTCTGGGCACAACTGGACTGTTCCCTGGGACGGCTAGCGCGGCTCTGTGCGTGAGTGTGCGCGTGTGTGTCGGAGGGGTGCTAGCATGGTGCAAGGCAGCTGGGGCAGGAGGGGTACGGGGGGAGAGCAGGGAGAGCCGAGGGGTTGGGGCGGCAGCGCGGCACCACGCCCCTCCCCTCCCACCCCCCGAGGACATGCCATTGACAGCCGGTAGGTAAGCTGTCAGAGAAAACAACGAAATCACCGCCTTGTTACGCGAAAGGGAAGAGAGCGTGCCATTTTTACGATGGTCCCTGGACCTACCCGGACGTGCGCGCGCACACACACACACACACACACACACACACACACACACACACGCGCGCGCGCCGATGTATGCCGACAGTCTCCACCAGTTTGGAGCCCCCGTGGAGGCAGCGCCCGGCAGCGCCCGGCAGCGCCCCGCAGACACAGCAGAGCCCCGATGTATGAGACATTCGGTCACGCAGAGTCAAACAAGTCGATGCCTCTCACAAGGACCCAGTGACCCAATGGCAGAGGCCGGCCTGTATATGCGAGATGTATGAGATGAGAATGTTGCAGGTCAGGGCAGGAGTGAGGCCGGCCGCCGACGTTATGCGGGAGCAGGAATGCCATGCTGATCGGGCACTCGCTAGCACTCGCTGCCCTGCCGATGGCGGTGCTATCTTCCCCAGCAGCGCAGCATCCTCCAGTGTCATCACCCCAGAGCCATGAGCATGGAGCCCATCTGCGCCGCTAGGCCGAGGAGCGCGGCGGGTGTTGTTAGGTTTTGTCCGCAAAAGTCTGACACCCAGCCGAGCCCGAGTCCAGCTGGGCGCAGCTAGTAGGAGTGGGTTCTCAAGGAGCCGGCGGCAGGGCGGCAGGAGAAGGGGCAGGGGTAGGTGCCGGAGTAGGGGCAGGGGCAGGGGCAGGGGCAGGGGCAGGGGCAGGGGCAGGGGCAGGGGCAAGAGCAGAAGCAGGAGCAGGATCCCCCACGCCACACCAGAGTCCTTTGGCCTCGCCGGGACCGGGTCGTGGGACCGAGATGCACAGGGTGCAATACAGTGTCTTAGTAACGCACCATTAAGCACGCACTCGATTATATTGCCATTCATTCCCGTGACAACGGCCTGTCTGTCAGCCTGTGTGTCTGTTTGTCCGCCTGTCTGTCTGTGCGTCTGCGAATAAGGAAGAGGCGCCATATCGGCGTTATACGGCGCTCTAATTCAGATGGGGCGTTAGCGGATTACCCTATCCTCAGTCCAGCGCCATAACGGGCAACCAATGCTCTGCGCCCGTTGTAGCGAGTGCAGCCCAGCCAGCCCTGCTCTCCCCGTCCAAGACACTCGCTTCGGGACGTTTCAAATAAAGATTCTCTTTTCAATTTTGTCAATCCAGAATATTGAGGTGATTGTTTTTTGTTTTTTTTTTGGTCCCGCGGCGCGGACGCTCGCGGACAAGCTTTGACAACATTCGCCACTCACCATAGTCGCTCCCCTCGCTGTCGGTGCCGTTGACGGTCCCGTCGGGCAGGATCTGCAGGTGCCTGTTCCTCACGTACATCATGATCTTCCGGCCGGCGCCCGCGATGTGCGACAGATTGGCGGAGCGCTCGGCGCGCGCCGAGGCCGAGGCTCCCGATGACGGCGGCCCCGGCGGCCCCGGTGTCCCCGCCAGCCTGGCGTCCGCGTCGTCGTCCTCAACGGGCGGCGAGCCGGGCGGCGAGCCGGGCGGCGGCGGCACCGGGCCGGGGGGAAGGTCGTCGGCGTGGTGCCGGCGGCGGTGGTGGAGGAGTGCCCGCCGCACCCGGGAGGGCGCGTCCAGGGTGAGAGGCAGGTCGCCGTCGATGACCGCGGACAGGGCGGTGGACGTGGTCATGGTGAGGTGGTCCGAGGCCAGCACGCCACAGCACACGGAGGCCAGCAGGGCCAGCAGGGCCAGCAGGGCGAGCGTGCAGCAGTATGGGGTGGTGGCCGTGCCTGTCACCATGTCTGGGGGGCGGCCCGGGCGGCCGTGTCGGCCATCACCCGCCCGGCTCCATCGCCGGGCATCACCTCCCCATCGCACTCCGCGCACATTCACTTCACTCTCTCACTCACACACGCCGCGGGCCGTGCTCCGGGGCTCCGGGCCCCGCGCCCACTCCGGGCCGGAGGCAGGGCCGGAGTTAGGGCCGGAGTTAGGGCCGGGGGCGGGCCGGGCTGGGGTTACACTACGGGCCGCGGGGTCGTCACTCGCCACGAGATCGCGGCCGGGACTCGCGCCGTGAGCTGCGGGGCCTGCGGGGCCAGCGGGGCTAGCGGGGATCGAGATGCGTGCGCCGCGGAGGGTCGAGCCGCACTGCACAGCCGGCAGCCGGCATGGCTTGGCCGCCCGCCCCGCCCGCCGCCCGGCCCCGCCCGGCCCGGCACCGCTCCCCTCCGGCTCCCCCTTCCACTCCCCCCTCAGAACCCCCCTGCGTCCTCTCCTGTGCCATGTAGTGGGACCTGGGACCGGGGAACCCACCGCAGGCCCTGCCCGTGCCTAGGGTGGCACTGTGCTGTCACCTGTTGGCGTCCGGGTATGAGAAACTCGGAAGTGGTCCTGCGTAGCGCCCTTGACGGCTCAGCCAAGTCGGCCCCGTCGCCGCCCCTGTGCTGGCTGCTGGTAGACGTCGAATCAGTGACCAGAGGGACATACTTCCATATTTTCTCTAACTTGGCCATCCAAACCGGAGTTTGAATGCAGTCAAAGAAAATCAAACTGCGCTTCGACACAATTTGTCGACAAAATCACAAGTAAAACTTGTCCCTGAAAATTCCCTTGTAAAACAATTGAAAAAATCGAATAGGCGTCAGGCAGTATTGGAAGCCATGCTCTATTTACAGCAGCGTTTGGCAGGGTAGCGAAGCACAGGTGCACTGGGTGGGGTCCTCCACGCGAGTCCTCGCCTCCTCACTAATAGGCCAGGACATCACACACGCCCGGGGACGAATCCTGGAAAAGGGGGGAAGTGCGTGCGCGTACGTATCCGTCGGTACCCGACAGTTCACCATCACGTGGATATGAACCGAAAACTGTCCACTCTCAGCCCGAGCGGTGAGGGGGCACTCAGGAAGAGTGAAGCAATCTCCAACAGAGGGCAACGGCATATCTCCCATACCTCGCGGGCGGTGGTCCGGCCACGCCCCCTCAGCACGCCTCCTCGTCCTTCCTCGCAATCGGATTGCAGACTCGGGGTGCTCAGCTGAGGCCGGGGAACAGGGAAGTCCAGACGTCCGAGAAGGGTTCGTGTCTGGGATATCGGAGAGGAGGGGGGTGGGGGGGGGGGGCTTGCGAAGGCCGAAGAAAGAGGAAAGTAAGCGGGAACGACGAGATGGGTTGAGGAGGGGGAGGGGCGGGGTGATAAGTGATAACGGATAGCGGCAGAGGCCATTGGCGAAAAAGCGTTTTTGGCGTGCCGTCCGTTCCCCTCGACCGATGCCGCGGGCGGCAGACTCCATATGTAGTACCCCGAGTGGCCCATCACGTAAGAGTTTTGCACCGGTGTAATCCTCTAGCGGAGTGACGCCGTTCGCTACGTCGGCCGATCTGGCAGGAGTCGCCGGCCGGCCGGCGCGCGTCCCGTCTCCCGGCACCAACCAGCCAGGCGGCGGCCCCGCTCCGCGCAGGCTCTCCGACTCCACGCTAAGAGGAGAGCAGCGAGCAGCCCTTGAACTCCAGTCACCTCCTCCTTCAGCTGCTGCCAGTGATAGTGCGCTGATAAGTGTCTCATTCGAGAAAGTCTGTCGGCAGGCGGCAGGCGGACGCTGCGGACCTCGCTGACCGGGTGGGGCCCAGGGATGCGGGCAGCGCCGCAACGCGGCCAGTGGCCTGATGGACGCCCCTGCAGACCTGGGGACCAAGGGGACAGGGAACGGCTCCGGCCCGCGAAACCACCACAGCGAGCGCGGTCTACCCTATCCCAAGTGCTAGCGAAGCTATTACGAAAACGACAGAAAACTGGAAACAGGAAACCAAATCACTGAAAATTAAGTCTTCCAAATTCCAGAACTAGAGGCTTGACAGGTTTGGGTTTTCTTCCGCCTCCGCCTCGGTGCTTGGTCCATTTCCCTCTCGGCGTCGCGGCCCGACCGAGAGAAGCTCTGGAGGACAAGAAGAGTGCCGGCAACCGTCCCGAACGCGGTCGTGTCATCGGACAGGCCATCGGATCGGACAAGGCGAGTGACGATCTGTCGTGTCCTGTCGTGTCCGTGGCCATGCCGGAGCCGGGCCGGGTTTATATCACCATCGGAGGGAGATGGACGTGAGAGCGAGAGGACTCGGCTGCTGCCCCGACAGGCCCGGCAGGTCCGCCCCCCATAAAGCCGGTATGGCGCCCCGTATTTCTCGCCTTTAGGATGACACTTCGCGGCACACATCTCTCCTTCGCCCACGCGCCGTACTGAGGGGAGTCTGTGAAATACGCCCCGGGAAGGGCGGGCGGCGCCGACCGGGATAGGACAGGTGTGGAAGTTACGACGGCAAAACGAGGCTGGGCTTTGTGGGGCTGCGGGGCCTGCGGGGCCGGCGCCGGTGCCATTGGCTCTCCACACTCACACTGCAAACAAGGCGTCCGAGGCGGTGGCGTTCAGATTACAGCATCAATAGCGTATTCCGGAGAAAATCCGAGACGGCAGTGAGAAGTTATGAAGAATCTCCATAAAGCGGATCCATGGCGGGAACCGCAAGCAGTATCTTCGGCCGCGGCGTCGGCCACGTGCCAACGTCAAAAATTTGGAGGCTTAGCTCTCGCTGGCGATATGTCACGACCATTTGGTAGGGTCGCAGAGCGCAAAATGCCGTCCTCGCGGTCGGAGAAATTACCTCAGAGGGAGCGGTAGGCGTTCTGCGTTCTCAGTATAATACGCTTTTGTGATGTAAATTCCTTCATTCCTTCAGACTCTGACCCCTCGGAAGTATCACGAAAAATGTTTTAGAAATGTCTCCAACCCGTCATCTGGAAACACTGCTGGAGGCTCTTGGAGCTAGCTTCGCTGTGATATGGGAGTCACCATGGTACCTCCACACTACACCAGAGGCAGCCCGGGAGCTCGGGAGCCGGTTGGGTTGCCTACCTGCCGGGCGCCCCGGCGTCTACGCCCGCTGCAAGCTCAGCGCGGCTCAGCGCGGCTCAGCGCTGCCGCTGCGCTCAGCTCCACACACGCCCCACAACGGCGGCAGCGAGCGCCGTCTGCTCATTGAAGTCCAGCTGAAACATTTCGCAGCAGTTCATAGTGTCTGGGCTGTCAAGCTGTCTGTGCCCGCAGGGCAGGGGGGCAGGGCCCGCTAGGGACCCCGCGAGGGCCCTAGTGCCACGGACGTGGACACTCACTAGGGGCAAGCATTCGGTCGTCGCCCTCTCGCCGCTCTTGCCACGCCCCTCCCCACCACGCCCCGCCATGCCTTGGGCGCATCACAACTCGCTGGTATTGGTGTCGATTGGACAGCGACTGCATGGCCATCCATGCTCGTCCTGTCCTCCCTGTCGGCCGTGCTGAGGCCGCAGCGCGCAGCGCCAACTCTTTGGCGGGCGGCGGACTTAACTTTCAGCAAATACCCCAAAGAGCTCACGGCGGCCGGAGTCTTGCCCCGCCCTCTCCAGTCGCAGGGACCACTTTACTTGTTTGGTTTAATTTAATTTCACGGAGATCGCGACGCCTCCGCCTATGTCCGCTGGAGCCGTGGAGGGCTGTTGGTTGGGTGGGGCGGGTGGTGCCTAGGCTGGTGGTACATAGGCGGATGGGCGGGTGGTACATAGGCGGGCCCGGAGTAGGGTGGCCCAATTCGCAGACAGCATGGACACCGCGACGCCACACTTCCGTCGAGTCCTCGTCCCGTATGTCGAATGCAACCGAATCACAAATTTACCATATTTCGGGAGCCGAGCATTTTTCGTGGTCTGCTGTCTCCGCTGGCCCGGCTGCCAACCGCTCGGAACCTTCTGGTCTGGCAGAGAAGAGAAACAAGCGAGTGTTATGGTTCGGTCCTCGCCGCTCTGCCCGCCTTCTCTGCCCGGCACACGCACGCTCCCCGCGCGCTCCGGCCGCCCCTGCTAGGGACGGAGGGCTCCCGGGAAGGGCCGTGGCAGAGAGCCAGATCCCAAAACGCTGGCCTAACATATTTGACATGGCGGAAAGGAAAATATCCATCCTGGGCTATCGTGAACCATGCTCCTCCGTTGCCGACGGTCCTCGAGGAGTATCGTATCTCATTTGTAAATGAACTAACGTAGCTCGCAACACTCTTGCAGCAGAGCAGAGGGAAGAGCGGTAAGTCAAACGGCATCGCCTAGATTCCCCGGCCTGGGCTTCTCAGCCCTCTACTCATTTCGCACGAACAGGATACAGAGCGGCGACGATAGAAGTCCATGCCGACGAAAAGAAAACATTGTACAAAGTTTCCCTAAAATTATCATAATTCCAGCGGCGAGAGATCGGGAATGTGGTCATCATCCGCTTGTGGCGTCTTTTTATCGCTTTCACGTCCCCTCTGGAGCAACAGTGACGTTTATGGGCCCTTAACACCTCTTGCCGCCAAGGGTTACCCGACGACACCTGATTATTGAAAAGGGACCGACAAAAACGTGTCAGGCGCTTCATGCACAATGTGGACGGCCTCCCGAGTGATTCCCCCCCCCCCCCCCTCTCTCTCTCTCTCTCTCTCTCTCTCTCTCTCTCTCTCTCTCTCTCTCTAAAAAGTGTCTCCTCGAGGAGTCGATTGAATATTAACCATTTAGAGATCTCAAAAAATCTCGATGAAAAATTGGGCACATCGAGACGAGTGACATTATATGCGGTGACGCACGCACACGTGCACGACCGCCTGCACGCGCCGCAGTCACGCCCCGCTCACACGTGTGCGGCGTGCGCACGTACGCACGCACGCGCCACCTCTTCTTTTGCTTCTCTCGATGATAAAAATTAATGTAAGGCGTGTCGGGCTGCTGTCCTTGTCGTTACCGGCGCCCCGCCAACGAGGCAGAGAGAGAGAGAGAGAGAGAGACAGACAGCATAAGAGAGTAGTCGGAACTTATTTTTTCAGTCCAGTCCCCCCCCCCTCTCCCAATGGCTTTTTGCTTCTGCCTCGACGGACCTACGGCACGCTTCCGCTTAGCGCCTGCTGCAGCTCGTGGGTAAGGCTGGCTTCGGTTTAATGAGAAATTTCGCACTCCTGGGGAGTCGTTTGCGGCCAGGTTGCCGCACGTGGGGGCATCTAGAGGTCCTCGACAGCCCAGAGCTGCACACGGATCGTGTTAAATGTGTTGCCTCAGGATGAGTCAAGGTGGACACCTCTCGGAGGGCGTAAGCAGAAGGAGTAACGGTTAGGTTCGATCCGGTCGTGCGGGGGCCCACGTGCATCAGGGCGAGCAGGGCTCAGGCCGGGGACAGGTGCCGCGGCCATTGTCATCACCACGGCCAGAGCATGCAAATGCCATCATCGTGTGCGGTGGTGCGGGCGTGGTGAGCGGCGCTGGTGAGCAGGTAGCGGGTGTGGTGAGCGGTGATGCGGTGTGCAGGTAGCGGGTCTGGTGAGCGGTGATGGTGAGGTAGCGGGTCTGGTGAGCGGTGATGGTGAGCAGGTAGCGGGTCTGGTGAGCGGTGATGGTGAGCGGGCTTGGAGGGGACCTGGTTGCGACACCTGCGCTGTCAGTGGCTGTGCCAGGTCTGCCAGGTCTACCTCTATCCTATCCGTGGGCGTGGGGATGGAAAATATACATTTTCGCCTTGTTTTTGGTACCATCGTAAAACGGAAAGGGCGCCAGCAGCAGAGGGAAGCGGAGGCGAATAGGGGCCGAGCGGGGACCGATGTTATCAGAAAATGGAAGGGCAGGGGCAGGACCAGGCAGAGCCCCGATGCCGAGGAGTGAGATGGGGCTGTTTGTCCTCCCGCCGACTTCGCGGAGCGGAGCTGACTACTCACCAGCAGCGCAAGTTTTATCAGACCAGTACTACACCGAGACAGTCTCCAGCAACTAAGGTGCGGCTCCCGGCCCGGGCGGGTGGATAGTCTGCTCTAGCCAGATCTATCAGCTCTAGCCTGCTCTATCAGCTCTATTCTGCTCCAGCAGCTCTAGTCTGCTTTAGTCTGCTCCAGCCTCGCCCCTCCGGCCCTCCTGAGAGTGATTGCAGCCTTGAAACTTCTTGTGAATACTGTTCTTATACAGTGAAGACATCTCACCGGCTGGCCTCCGGGCTCGCGAGTGTGGAGGGATGGGATGGGGATGGGGGTGGCCCTTGAGGGTGGCAGCGAGCGATGGCAGCGCTGGCAGCGCCACTGGCGCCTCTCTCCTCCACCCCCCTCTCTCCTCCACCCCCCTCTCTGTCTCACTCACACAAGGCCTCTCCTTCTCACTCCCCCCACTTACTGCCCCGTCTCACTGACTTCCCCCTCCACTCCAGTGCCGCGAGCGGTCAGGACTCGCCATGGGTGTTCTGCTGTCCGCCTCCCCCTCCACACGCCAGCCGAAATAGCTCAGTTGGGAGAGCGTTAGACTGAAGATCTAAAGGTCCCCGGTTCGATCCCGGGTTTCGGCAGGTTTCTTTTGGTGGTTGCCGACGCCGTCGAAGTGGGAAACAAGGTATAATTATTTTCGGGCGTGGATCCAGGAGCAGCCCAAGGGAGGGACAAAGTAAGACTTTTTGCCTACTTACAGGCGGAAAAGCTTCGCAGGTTGCTACCTTTCAGGCGCCCTTCGGACACCGACAGGCCCGTGCCCTTCCCCCCTCCCCCCTCTCTCCCCTGGATCCGCGCCTGGAATAGTTCAGGTCCTCGTCCTTCGACTCGGATCTCAAAACAAAGTGCAGTGTACGGAATGCTGAGTGAAACGAAGTGAAATCAGACCTGTTAGGATCACTAGATAGGATACTCCAGCACTGCGATTTCCTAAAAAGTAACTACGCAGTTAAGTATGTGATGCGTCGCAGTTCGCTTCAGCCGAGGAGAGGGAAAACAAAACGCACCTGCAGTCCACGGCGCAGCGCTGGTTCACGGGGTTGGGTTTCTCCCACTCCCGGCCGTGACTTTGAAAGCTTCGCGGTCTTGCGCGCGGGAGTGCCTTGCAGGCTGGGAAACGTCACGACGCCGAGCCCGGCAGCACTACGGAACGGAGCCGCCTGGCAAACTTGGCGGCCGCAGCTAGCCGGGACGGTTGGCAGCGCGCGAGCTGAGCGCCGACTGTCATTTGTTATTTTGTCGACTGCTTGGGAAGACGTCCGAACATGGCGTCTGTGCGGAGGTGCACTCTGCTGCTGGGAAGGACTTTCGGCAGGATTTTCACCGGTCAGCGGGCTTTGTCGAGCCGCGCCCACGCCGTCAGGGGCAGGGTCCGCCCCCTGCACGCCGGCTATGTCCTCGCCGCGGGCTTCATCGTGTACGCGGGCTCGAAAAGCTCCGACGGGCACGTCTTCAAGCCGAAGAAGGTGAGCGGAGAGCTTGTCAGAAGAGAATCATTCTAAAAATAATACCCTGCCGCCCTGCCTGATTGTCAGCGGCGCTTTTGCCGCGGCTCCGTTTTCGGGGGAGGGACGCTGCCGCTATCTGGCACCGCCGCGCTCCGCGGGGGTCGGCTCGCACTGCGGCGGACCGTACTTGGGTTATGTGCTCTGTTTGTTTTTATTGTGTGGCATCCCTGACGTCCTGTACCTCCTGCCACTCCTGCGTCAGAGGTGCGCGCGCGTGCGTGTGTGTGTGTGTGTGTGTGTGTGTTAAATCCTCTCCCCTCCCACGCCGCAATACCAGCCATCGATCAGGTTCCCCCATTCCCGGCCCCTCGTCAGCCACTCATGACATCACTGGAAAATTCCAGGATTGTGGGTGTGCTCTGGATGTGATTGCAGTATCTGCTCTTTGGATTGAATTGTAAATGAAAGACTACAATGTGACATGCCCATCTGATGCAGCAGTCTCCTTGTTACCAGCAGGTTTCATGCTCTCAGGGTAATTTTATGTAGGTCAAAAGGTTTTTGCATTGACATTTAGTGTGTTTTCAGCCCCCGAATTTACATACATCTCACCTATTTTTGTTCATTTTGCATGAAGACTTTTGCCATTGAAACAAATTCCCTTTCAATATCAACTATGCTGCACCGGCAACTCTCTCTGGAAAATGCTGTTTCCCAACTGACCTAAATTCCACATTACAATTGGGTGTGGACAACTAACTTTCATTGATATGTGTTTTGAATTGAAAACTGTGAGGTGGGGTTCCATCCTCGGGTCGCAATTATGGCAAGTGATGGGACTGGTCTTCTATAATTGCTGCTTGTTTGGTCGGGCTGGGCTCGGCTTGGCTTGGCTGGGCATCCCTAGCATGGAGTACTTTGTGTTCCCCCGTCCGTTAGCGGGGCCGGGGCCGGGCGCTCGAGGACGGGGTGCGGGTACTGGTCTGGTGCCCACAGTGGCCCGCCGCTCGCCGCTGGCTTCGGGGTGTTGATTCAAGCGGGATGTGTATGAGGAAGAGGTCACTGGCCGTGCGTCAGCCAGCGTCAGGACATGCTCAGGGGCTGCCAGGCCTGCCAACGCCTCCCTCTGACAGCGTGACAGTGACAGCAGCCAGGACTGAGGGCTCCTTTTGGGCTGGGCGCTGCCGCTGCTTGCCATTTGGAGCCCGCGGGGCTCAGCGGGGCTCAGCGGGGTGGGAGGTCATCGGCGACGCGAGCGGCAGCCGACGCTGCCCCCCTGGGTGCGGACGGCGCTGATGCCGATGGCGGGGCAGGCAGGGCAGCGCACTGCAGTACAGGGAGGGGTGCCTCTAGCCATTTAGCCTCGTTCGCGGCCCCGCCCCGCCCCGCCTTGTGAATCAAACGACCGATACTCGTCAGCCGCTGAAGGCAGCAAAGCGGCTCCCGCCGCATCATGTTCGGCCCTGCTGCACCTCGCGGCAGCCACGAGAGGAGCCCAGGAGCCCCCGCAGCCCCAGCGGGCCCCACGCTGCTCTTCGCGTATCTCACGCTCTGCTTCGAGCCTGTTTTCTGTTCTCGTGATGGAGTCCGTGCCGGGCCGCCGGCCTATGTGGACCAACGGCAGCCAACGGCCAGCCACCTTTAGCAGCTGGGTGTGGCCCCGGGGCCCGCAGCACTGCCAGGCCCCCGGGGCCCCCAGAGGCCCCAGGGCCCCCACAGCCATCCGGGGCCATCGTAGTGTCGCGATTCTTATCATCTCTGGGCCTACCGGACCGGACCGGGGCTGTGTGTGTGCGTGTGTGTGTGCGTGTGTGTGCGCTCGCGCTCGTGTGTGTGTGTGTGTGTGTGTGTGTGACGTGGTGCCCGGACGACTAGCCTGAGCAGTCTGAGCCAATGGGCGCCGCACTGCCGCCGCAGCTGAGCAGAAGGGGCAACACTCGTATTTTATTCTATTATACTAAAAATCTTGCACTCGTCGTGTTACCGTGATTTGTCGTCTCGCCTGCGATGCCTTGAAACGGCCCTGCTGTCCGCTGCTTGCGGCGGCGTCCGGGCGGCGTCCGGGGTCAGCTCTCGGCCGGGCCTGAGGACCCGGGGAAACCGCAGGGACCAGCGGGGTCCAGTCTGGCCACACTTGTCATGCGTGCTCAGCTGCTCAGCTCGGTGCGGACTTCCATAAATTTTGGTCGCACGCCCCAAGCCCCCCCCCCCCCTCCCCTGTCCCCGCCTGTCGCCTTCTTATGGGTAGGGCGTGCGTCCGTTTACACTATCCTTTTCGGCGGGGTGGCGCAGGCAGATGTTGGAGAGGCCAGGCCAGGCGCCCTCCGGGTGAAACCGACTCGACCACCCGGCGGTGGTCATACACGTAGGAGCACTGGGAATGCGGGGACTTGGAAGCTGTCGATAATTTGAGTCCCGGGTAGGGCTGGGTTTGTGGACGGTCCCTGTCGCAGGAATTCCCCGCCTGCATGGCCTGCATATGTGCAATGTGCCGGCGGCAGCGGAAACTCTGCTGAGTTCGGCGGAGTAGGAGGCGGATCAGGAACACACACACACACACGCGCACATACACAGGGCAGGGCTCTATCCTATCGGCGCGGCGCTGCCACGCTTCGCTGCAGGCTTTTGCACTGCCAGCACTGCTGTGACTGCTACTGCTGTACACGTTGACCGTGGTCAGTGTGCCCGACTGCCAAAGACAACATCCTGCTTTCGCGTGCACCGAGAGGGAGTCCCCCCCCCCTCCTTGACATTGTTGCCCGGACTTTGACATCCATCCAGGCAGCGGAGCACAGGAGGGAAGTGCCCATGGCCATGGTGCCATGCTAGGACAGAGCAGGCTGCTGCAGCTGTGCCTGCGGCCTGCGAATGCTCGAAATGTTCCCTTGTTTCCGCAGGTCTGCGCCACGTTTACGAGTCGTGTCTGCTGGCTTCATTTGCATTAGAGCAATGGGGCGCCAGCAGCCAGCATGGGGCGCCATGTGGAGCAGAGCAGGCCACAGGGCCACCCACCCAGGCGCGGCAAAGCGCCGTGTTTTATGGCCCGTAGGCCGCAGGGCTTGACCTTGCCCTTGAGCAGGCACCTCCCGGGGAGCAACCAAGACAAGCCTCTCCAGATCTGGCCCTGCCGTGAACGGCGTAACTCACTGGACGAGTTAAGCTGTTCGTTTACTCTGAAATAGTCTGTCTTTGTGGCAAAAGTTGGTTTTGTGCGGGGGGCGGCGTAGGTACCGCCTACCTTGCTTACCTACGGTACCGCAAGACAAGACTGGTTGGTCGCTCTTTCTCTCTCCCCTCAGTCAGCGTCAGCCGTCCAGAAAACCTGTAATAGAAAGGCCAGCTTAGAACCATTTTGTAGGACCAGCCCGCATCGACAGGGCATCGCACCCTTTCGGGTTCGTGCGTTTTCGGGCACCCGCGCTCGTGCTCGCGCCGCGCCGGTCCACCGCGCATGCGCGCTGCCCTGCCTGCCAGCCCTGCCGCGCCAGGATGGGGAGGGGGCTGGAGCTCGGTCAGGACGTTGGTGGGGGGGCTAGCGTGACGTTGGCGCTTTGTGCTCGCGCGGTGCGGGTACGGTTCCCATGAATCCTCGGTAGTATAGTGGTCAGTATCCCCGCCTGTCACGCGGGAGACCGGGGTTCGATTCCCCGCCGGGGAGGATCCTTTTTTGTAAAGGAGAAGTTAGTACATCTACAACACAATTTGTTGTGAACACTTGATTTTTTTTGGCGTGGCATGTCAAGGTGTTTCTTTCTGCGGAATGTGTTCAAATTTTTGGTATGCGCACAATTAAATGATTTCAGTGCACACCATGGGTGGGCATCCTTGATGACGAATGGCACGATACTACTTATCCCCAAGATGAACGAGTGGACTCGCAAAGAAGCAGGATAATGGAGCGTGGTGCAATTCCCGAATGAATAAAGTTTGAGTCGATAGTGGAATTAGAGATCTGCGACGAGCGAGCCGAGAGCCGAGCCCGGTCTCGTCGCTACCACCCTCGAGCCTGGCTCGTGAGCGTCGCTTGCCACAGTACGCCGCCATCTCTGCCGATACCACTGCTGCACAGCTTGCCTCTGCACGAACGGGAATGGGCGGCGCTCAGTGAGCAGCAGTAGCAGCAGCAGGAGTGGTTGATGCGGCAGTAGGCTCGTCGGCTCGCTGAGCAGATCTCTGAGCAGCCCGCTCTCAAGAGTTGGTAGGAGCTGGAGTCCCACCTGAACTAAAATAAATCCGAATACCCCTGGTGGGACTCGAACCCACAATCCCCGGTTTAGGAGACCGATGCCTTATCCATTAGGCCACAGGGGCTGGCGGTGGTGGGAGGATCGAGACGGTCTACTGAAGCGGCGGTAGGCATGCCGCGACCCCTCTCGTACCGTGCTGCGGGATTCGTTGCTTCGCGTAGGGGAATGGAAAGGCATTTGGCGCGACGGATTTGTGATCCATACATAAATTACCCATTTCTCCTCACTCTTCAATAATTCTTATTTTCAGAAAGAAGAGGATGCTTTTGCGAAAGCTGTGAAACTGACATCTCGTGAGCGCAGATTTATTAAATTTGCCTCAGTTCAGTATGATGGACAACTTTACATGACCCCTCAAGATTTTTTGGAGTCGGTTGTAGAACAGGAACCACGCCGTGAGTTTTTGTGTCCTTCCCTGTTGGTCTTGTCAGTTTACCATATTCAAATGAGGATATCTTATTTGCTTCTTTTCCACAGCACGTTTGAAGCGTCGTACACTGACTGACAAAGATTTGGCTAACATAAGGGATTCCACCCCACCTCTAAAGAAAGGTTCTACACAGATGTTCCGTAGTCTCCGAGATAAGGGTGAGTAAAAAGCGCTTTTTTACTATTGACATTGTCCGGGTAATGTCTATTGGCTTATGATGTATTTCTTTCAGGTATTATTTCATTCACTGAATATCTGTTCCTCCTCTCAATTCTTACAAGTAAGTATTATATTGGAGTAAAATAGGCAAAGCTTCAGCTAGAAATTAATTTTTTCTCACTCTTCTAGAACCACAATCTGGATTCCGTATAGCATTTAATATGTTTGACACTGATGGAAATGAGAGAGTTGACAAAAATGAGTTTCTTGTGGTGAGTTATTCTAGTACATTTGTTATAAGTAGACATCCACTTTGGATGTGGTTGGTGTAATATGTATCAGACTTGTGATGATCCTATTGTTTGCTATTCAAGCAAATAGTGCAGCACAGACTTAGTTCTTTTCCGAAGTCAGTAGGAGTATGCAATTGCATTCATTCTTCTGTTACATCTTGTCCGTTAATTCTGCATTTGAATAAACCTACTGAGTGCCAACAAGGGCTGGGCATGTGGTGGTTGGGAGGCAGGTGACTCTGCTAAGAGACGCAATGTTGACTGCTTCCGGATCCTCTGATGATCTGCCATAGACTCTTGCATCCTTGCATATTAGTTTTAGACCCTGTCCCTTTACCAAATGAAAATTGCCCTTCTTTCATTTAATTTTGTTTCTGAAAGGAAAAAGATGAGATTATTCAAAATGTTCAAGGTCTCGAAAGAGTAAATCATCAATTATCATTAACATCTGAACAAGTCTCATTTCTTTGTGTTTCCCTTTCTTCATTTTTGACTATTTTATCCAAATCCTGTTAGAGCAGCAAAGACATAGAGCCACTCTAAGTCATTGACCTGTATTCGTGCCTGTATTCGTGCCTGTATTGCACAAAGCAGATTCGGAGACTCTTTAGCAGTGGCAAGATTTCCAAGGAACGTATGGAAGACGAAGCTACACGGAAAGCTGTGAGTTAGCTGCTCTGTGTTCGAAGCTCACTGTCTGCTGTTTGTGCATGCTCCATAATGTTTACTCTTCAGCTTTCAGCATGCAGGAAGAGGCTCTCATGAAGCCATGTCTGCAATGTGCTGCCTTGTGTGGACTAACAAATGTGTTCTGTGAACAGTTCCCCTATCTATGCATTTTGTTTCACCGCTCTTCCTTCTGTTCTCTTTGACTCTGTGCTTTGACAGCTTTATCCTTGCATTTCTTCAAGTAATGCTCATACTAGATTTCAATTTCAGAGAAATTTCCTCACATGGACAATATTGTTTAAGGTTACTGCAGGGTTCAGTAAGTGTTTGCTTCATATCATTGAAATATGGAGGGCAGCTTATGAAACTAAACTTGGTTTTCAATTTCAGACCAGTGAATGGTTTTTAATTGTGTGTTTGATGCTATTTTTTTGGAAAGTAATTGAAAGATTCCTTGTGCTAAATGTTCTGTCTAGGATTATTTTTCCGGCTCTGTATGTGTATACTGTACATGCTTCATGCTACATGTCATAGATAATTCATCGAAAGTTACAAAACAACTTCTACTTGATGATTTCACAGTTCGTTTGTATAGTTCAAGCTCCATATGTGATCATTTAGAGCATTTTCACTACAGTTCTTGTAGGCATAGAGCTTGAACTGCATCATCGTGTTAATGTTGGTGATGGTTTTCTGTTTAGATGGAGAAAATCTTCAGCCATGCTTGGCGTGACAAACGTGGCCTGCCTAGTGAAGATGGAGACGACACAGCTAAAGCTCCAGGCAAAGATGGATCTCAGGGAAATGGGAAAGATGGCCAAGAAACTCAAGCAGATCAAGATTATGTAGATGATGAACAAGGTCTACAAAGGCGTCACCTAGTTGATACCACATTGACTATCCACTTTTTTGGCAAGAAAGGAAAGGATGAACTTAAATTTGAGGGCTTTCGTAGGTAAGTTGCATCCTCATTTTCCTTGTTTACTCTATTTTAAATGGCACTTAGCGAATTATAAATAAATCTTTCTCTTAGGTTTATGGAAAACTTACAAACTGAAGTATTGGAGCTAGAGTTTCATGAGTTTTCAAAGGGAGCTGAGACTATCAATGAGGTAGACTTTGCAAAAATCATGCTCCGTTACACCTACCTAGACACAGACAAGTAATGAATTTGATTGCTGGTTTTAAGTGTGTCCTATCATATATTGTTTCATGAAGCCTTTTCATTGTAATTTCTATTATTTTAAAATTCATTTTCTGATAGATATGACATGTACTTGGATCGTCTTCTTGACCGAGTGAAGGATGAAAAGGGTATTACGTTTGAAGAGTTCCGTATATTTTGCCAATTTTTAAATACTTTAGACGACTTTGTTATTGCTATGCGAATGTACACTTTAGCAGATCACCCAATATCTAAAGGTGAGCACCATTTATCTTGTAATCTTTGATGTGATCTTGACTGAATGTATGTGTGGTCACAGTGTTTCATTATGTATATTTCTTTGTAGATGAATTTCACCGTGCTGTGAAAATCTGCACGGGTACTAGTCTAAGTCCTCATTTGGTGCATACTGTATTTGCCCTTTTTGATGATGATGGAGATGGACTACTTACCTACCAGGAGTTCATTGCTATTATGAAGGATCGACTGCACAGAGGTTTTAAGGTAATACCAATGATTTGGCATTATGATATTTCCCCTCACTGATAACTTCTTTTGTTTCTTGTTTTTCAGTCACATGCTAAAAACGAAGGCTATGAAGCCTTTAAAGAGTGTGTGAAGCAAGAACTCAAATCGAGCTCTTAATGGTTTGCAAGAATTGTGACATGTATATTTTACTCCTTTCCTTGGAATTAAGAATCACTAGTCAGTATCAATGCCCATGTAGGGTGTGACTTATAACACTAAAAAAGGACCCTTTTTAGAGGTTGCCTAACCGTTTCCACTTTTGAGAACAACTTTCCTAGATGAAACATTATTTATCAGCTTTCTATCTTTCAAACAGTATTGTCAAGTTCAAATCTGCTTATAAATAAGGGAAAAAAACAATTTTTGTCTTAGGAAAGAATGAGAATTGTGGCAGCTATGCTTCAGATGAATAATGCTGTTTGTTATTCATGGATTTGTAAGCTCATTTTTTTTTTTAAATTTTGCATGTATATTAATATTTTGCTGAATGCTACCTGCTGTGATATGTTTCTTGCCGTTCTTGTGTGCCATGCAGTATAAACTAGTTGACGTTGGCACGTCAAACTTATTAATTTTAACTCCTTGTCCTTACTTTTCATGGGTACTTAAGATTTCTCTTTGTTTCAACATAATTGTAATTTGCCATTTTAGAGTTCTTAAAACTCTACTTATGTACTACTTGCTTAATTTTATGTGCCTAACAATGAGACTCTCTTGCTCTAGTCTCTTGTTTTAGTTTCTTTCAAGATTGGCAATGAAGGAAACAGATCAGAATTGGTGACTTAGCGCAAGTCAAATCAAATTGCGTTCATCCAAACTTTTTATCCCCATTGTGCCATGTGAAGTCATGTTTTCAAATTAGCAAATTAAAATAAAATTTCACAAGTGGCTCTGAAAATTCATTTAATAAAATTTGCAGAGTACATGATACTTCTTTTTATATTCACATTTTTTTATTACCACACCCACACTAGAATACTGTATTTGTATGGTGAAGTTGATGATGGCAAACTGCATGCCTCAAAAAATATAAATAATTAAATCTAAGCATCTACAGTACATTACAGGGATTGATTTGTTGGTTGTTAACATAGACTTAAAGTAAATGCTTCCCCAGCACTGCATGCTTTAATCTCGGAAGTCACACATGTGACAAAAGCCTTACCACATAGCACCATTTGCAGTAGAGTTAGCACAGCCTTTAATATGTGAATTAATATTTCACTTGGTCAACAAGCTGAAAATGTTCTGAAAAATACAAAACACAATACAAAATACAATTAATAAATGCAATTAAAAGGTAGCAACTTAAGTTCCAGCACACTACAAATGAACCGTGAAAAAAACATTCAAACTCACACATTGAAATCTGATGCTGGGTCTGCTAGTTTATACCTAACTAAGAAGGTAGCAAGAACTTCTGCAACTTTGTCAGGAACATCCTCATGTACAGCATGTCCGCACTGAGGTAAGACCTGCATTTGAAATTTGCCTGTAGCAGGGAAAGAGAAATGTTTTGTCTTTGAAATGAGAAAAGTGTAATAAAATAAAAACTCACATTCAAACAGCCAGTACTTGCCTTGCATTTGTCCTACAGTTAGTTCTCGATCCAAGCGATCAATACCAGCAAGCAACAGCATCTTTGGGCAACTAACATTCAAAAATCTAGACGAAAGACCTTGAAACCATCCTGACCAATGCTTTTCAGTACCAGCCAAATCAATGCGCCATGTATAATTAGCACTACTATCGCCCTGTATGATAAAAAATTAATACAATAAGCACCTGTTTTTGATTTCTAGGGCAATGGCATAGAAATTGAAATGCTAAAAAAAGTTAAAACACCTGCGCTATTGTTGGTGGAAGTTTAAAATCAGAGGAGGGTGAAGATTCATCTTCTTCTTTGATGCAATTTTCAGCCTGCACACTTTCGGAAGAATTTATATCTTCATGCTGAGCAGCCTCTGATATGTCTGAAGTTGACAGTGCCCCGCTTTTAATGCTAAAACCAAAGTTATTGTTTTTCATACGTGAAAATACGAGAAATAATAATGATTCAACAAAGGCAAAACATCCAAATTTAAGCTTACTTTTTAAGTTGACCAGGCATAGAAACTCTTGCTGAATCCACATTTCGAATTTGACCGGTTCGAACACTTTTTGTAAAAGAGAAAGATAAGATTATTCTTTTGACTTATCCTTTACTTACATACAAGATCAAGGCTTGGAGTACAAGTACCATGCCTTGTCTGTTTTACAGAGGTGTAACTGTTGCCCAACACCTGATGTCAGAAACTGCTAATGGAAGACCATGGCAATAATTTCTTACAAGAAACTTACCACCACTCAATGGCATGCTCTAAGGAACGGAAATTCTTAGGCCTTCCTCTGAGGAAACTTTGCATACTAGTCAAAGCATCCATGGCAGTCCCTTCAACAACATCAATGACTGCCAAACCAGCCAGTCCTGGCACAAAGTCCTCTGATGCTGCCCTCACAGCCACAGCTCCTCCCATACTGTGTCCCATCAATACAACAGGTGGAATACTATCATCTGGGTACATTGCCTTGAGCACATCTCCGACATCTCTGAAAAAGTATCATTATCATAAATGAGACAGCAAATATTTTTAAATAAATACAAAGCGTGCAGTCCACCATACTTGGCCAAAGTAAAAGCTGATAAGTCTTCATCATTTTCTGTATGAGTGTTTCCATGTCCTCTGATATCCATTGCAAGGACTTGGCATTGGGCCATAGATGTAACAGAAGTCTAAAAATTTTAATACAAGGCAGAAAGGCATAAACAGTACTATGAAACATATTATCGCATTTTCATGTGAAACTATGAAATGCAATGACATCAAAAATAGAACTTACAGCAAAAAGAGCCCAGCTAAGAGCTGAAAACCCTCCTCCGTGGAGCAAAAATAAAATAGGTCCCTCTGACCCTAGACGATAGACTCTAAATGAATTCTCATTGACACTAACATCTTCATAGCTGTCAAAATATTTGTTATATAAAACTGGGGCGTAATTTTTCTTCCGCCCTGGCGTGGACCTAGAAAAGGAGAACAAACAATCTTACAATTAGTTTCCTTACTCCAGATGCATTTCTTTGGAGTAAGTGTGCAACACTAGGTAGCATTGTCAAATTGAATTCTAACCAAACACTATTCTCATGAATGAACACAGTTATGAAACACGTGATGAACACAATGCTCTGTTATAAAGGTAACTGCAGCATATAGTACGATCCAATCAAGCGTGATATTAGCAAAATTTTGGCCATTTTGATACGAAAAGTCAACTAACCTTGATGAACCCGACACTGTAGGGCCTGGAATTCTCGGAGGTAATCCAGACTTTAAGAGGTTTTTATGCAAAGATGACATCGTCTCTACTGGAAAACTTCGTGACACTGTGGAGAAAACTCTGACAGTAAATGGCCCAATCGGATGAATCAAGTTCAACACAAGCAGAAGATACGATCGAAATGTTGTCTTTCTTCTGTTGCACTCGGCACTCTTTCCATTCCCTCCCTCCCTCTCCCTCTCCCCTCCTTCCTCTCCCCGTCAAGAGAAACCAACAAAAACAGCCGAATTAAAGTAAGACCACCGGCAGACACGCCACTCACATCATCACCAACTAAATACAAATGCTGTTCGAAAAGCTCAGTATTCTCCCAAAACAACTTACTGATAGCTGTTCAGCACACATCTTAAAACGAACACTTTAACTCAAAGCTGCAGGTAGTTTTGCTGTTTCGGAGGAGACCCGCCTCACAGAACGACCGGACATGGCGACATGAGTAGGTTCCTGAAAAAACACAAGCACCTGGCAGGATTCACGGTTCACGGGTAATAATCCTGTGGACGAACCCATGTGAACAAAAGCATACAGCTTTAAAGTAGGTTTTTAATGTGCGTGGGCAGACTTAATCATTCGGGCAGCGCATAGTGCTGATTGGGTTCAATGCGCTGGTAGGGTAGGTTCTCTCCCAATTCAGTTGGGTGGGTGGAGGTTGCCGTGCCTGGATTTCAGTTATCTCCATGTTCTGCCCAGTGCATGTTTAAAATGTTTCGGCTGTCATGAATGTAAACTTGGCGCAATTCAGGCACATTTTAAGAAGAAAAATTGTTGTTGTCGATAGATTTTCATGTAAAGTTGTGGAATTTGACCGTTGTATACACCGGCGCTGTTTGTAACGCCCACGACAACAAGAAGAAAACTTCAAGACTTTTTAAGGCCTCCGCCATGTTACATTCAAGATGGGTGCCTTGAGCTCGAGCCGCCTTGAGCCGCTTGTTTAGGTTTGAAAATTTCAATTTTTTCACTATTAACTGTCATTGGCATGCATGACCGCACACACATATTGAATTTGTTGTCGACAGTACAGATTTTTTCAATTTGTTTTGTTTTCATCGACTATCACATAATATGGGAACATTCATTCGTTGTCTCTCTGAGTAGTGCCTGGGCTTGCAGTGTGCACTGAGATCTAATAAATCTTTGATTGAAAATCTCTGTAATCCCACAAAACCGCATTTGATGAGTTCTAACACTTCTTTTACGTCTTTTCTCTTTTAATTTATGCCAAATATTTCTCTGTAAACCTTATATTGGGGCCACTTTATCTATTGAAGGTTAGGCTACTCATTAGTGAACATGTCTTGTATTTCCTGTGATTATTTGTTCCTAAGTGACATATCCGATCGGTGTGATTCACAGTGTGAAGAAAGAAGGGTATAGCTTTATCCTTCATATTTATACAACCAATTGCTTCTGCTATCCTCACATTAAATTAATCTGTATTTTTCCTTGTAACGAAAAACATTCATACTATCTTACATTTCATATTGTTGCAGGCGTTGGAAATGCATGATTTTTATGGTGTGACAACCTTTGAACAGTGCTAGTCATTTAATTTTGGACTCTCAGAATGGAGGCGGATGGGAAGGCAGAAGCCAGCTCTAACCCTGACAGTGTTGTTGACAAACTTGATGCCCAGGAGCATGCTACATCAGATCCAGTGACATCTCCTAGTGACTTGGCTGTAGATTCCACTGAACTCGGGTCCCCCAGTTCCAAAGGTATTGAAGTTTCTGAGAAGAGTGCTGAACTGCCAATCAAAAATCCATTAGGTACTAATGAAGATGAAAAACTGCCAGAAAGCCTCCCATCAACATCAGTTGATTGCAGTGCCAGAGCAGATGAATCAGGAACTGAAAAGGATTCTCCCAATTCACCCATTAGGTGTATGCAATCTGGTAATGAGACATCGGAAGGAATTCCATCAGAATCCAGTGCTATTTCTAAGACTGACCTTCAGACTGAACCCACCTTACGAATAGTCAATACTATGTCAATACTAGTTGGAGTGTGTCATAAAGAACTAAAAGAAGATTCTGAGTCTACTGAAATTTCTAGAAAGGATGAAGTAAATGAATTTTCCTCAGCTGTATCAATTTCAAATGACAGTGAGGGTGAAAGCCAAAAATCTGAAAATGCCAGTTTGCAAAAGCGTGTGGATGCTAGTTCTGAAATTGCTGCCACACCACAGGAAATGGGCTCCAAAGACATTGCTGGAAGCTCAAGTGCTGAAGTCTGTATTGAAAATACAGTGTCATTAACAACAGACATAGAGAAGCCATCAGATTGTGGCCTAAAAATTGTGAGTTCTGGTTGTATTCAAGAGACACAAACTGAAAATATTGAAGGAGATCTTGACTCTGCACCAGCTGATGCTCTTGTTCAGTCAGAAAAGTCTTCAGAGGAGGGTGGTGCTGTGGTTATTGTTGAGTCTGGAAAGTCCTTGGAGGAGAATGGAGTTGGTAATGAGGATCACACAGTGAGGTCACCTGATACTGGAGAACCTATGGACTGTGGCTCTCCAAAGAATGGAACTAAAACATCAGAAAAGGATGATGTGTCAATGGAAGTTGATGAAGAGAGCCAAACTGTGAGTGTATCAACAGTAGATGTTGATATGTCTGGAGATGCACCCAAAGCTACAAGTGACACTGAGGGAGCTGACAAGATCTCAACTGTCACTGATTATGTCAAAAGTCCTGATAGTGCTGAAACTGGAGATCCCCTGATTTCCAGCAAGCCACCCTCACCAACTGAAAGTGAAGGAAAAGATAATGAGAGTGTTAATAGTGAACCATCAATAGAAAAGGAAAGTACTGAAGAAATTGTGATAAATAATGAAACTCCTGCAGCTTTAACAGGAAATGGAAAAGCTGACGACTTTTCGATTGAGGATGAATCTTCTACAGCTTCTAATAAACACTTGAGCACGGTAGACAGGGATGTAGAATCCGGTAGAACCACATCAGGCAATGAGAAGAGGATGTCAGAAAGTGGACTGGAACAGAATGTAGAGGAGCAAGAAGATAGGCTTAAAAGTACTGATGATAAATCTGGTTCAAGTGCTTTACAAGAGGAAATTAAATCATCTGCCATGGCTGATGGGGACAATGAAGTGTGTATAGTTCCAGATACAGAACCTAGGGTCCCTTCTGAAAAAGAGAAGGCTAATGCTTTTGAGAAAGCTAACAAAGTGTTAGAGGTTGCTACTGATGTGGCAGAGAAGGGAGATTCAGAAGTTGTAAGGGAAGGAGTCTCAAAACCCTTAGATACTGATAAGGAAGACAGCTCTAGTAAGAAAAAAACTGGTGATATAACTGAAAAGGACACATCTGATAAAGATACAACAGGAAGTAAGCGGAAGTTTGGCATTCAGTTAGTGTCAACTTCAGCTCTGGTTTCAAAGCAAGGCATATCTAAGGTTAGTTGAGGTACATCAACCTAGCATATTTCTAGTCTATTACCTGTTTTCCGTCATGTTTGCTCACCTGTAAGTTTCTTTTTTCAGGAAAGTGATGATAGTGAATCACCAAAGGACACCCAAACCATGGGTAGTAATGAAAGTACAACTCAAACTGTGGATAGTGTTGAGAGTGGAGTTGAAAGTGATATTCAAACTGTTGATAGTGGGGAGCAGAAGTGTGGTGGTTGTCAAAAGGTTGGCAGGGGGAAAAGATCAGTTTTAATTACGCAGGATTCTTTCATGTGTGTATGATATATATTTTTATTTTGACAGTTAACAGTTTGTAAATATAAAGTCAAAGATGTTTCTCTGTGTGAAGATGAATGTTACTCAAGCTATCGCAAGAAGCATGATCCTCCACTTATTAGACCTCGTAAACTGCCAGTGTCATATGTCCACAAGTGTGGACAGTGTTTGAAGAAGGTGGAGCCTAAACACGAAAAAAGCTTGACTTGGGAGACCATGGATTTCTGCTCTGAAGGATGCCTAGGTAATCCTACTTGTCCAAAGGGACGTCGGAGCAGGATATGTTTATTTACCTGATGTATTTGATACTCAATCACCAGTATTTTGATCCAATATTTTTTTTATTAATTCCAGAAAAATATCAGAAAAGTTTCGGTTCCCATTGTGCGAATTGTAAAGGTGCTGTGCAGTCTTCAAGCCTTGGAAAGTACTGTGTTAGATTTGGATATGATATGAAACAATTTTGTTGTGCTCCTTGCTTAGAAGATTTCAAGAAGGGCCTCAAAGTATGTTCATACTGCCAGAAAGATATTTCTGGTGGTGCTGAAGGTTTCTTGGCACCTGTTGGTGATAGAGGCCAGTTCAAGGTTTGTATATGAATTTGTAGTTCGTAATGGACGAGTAAGCGGAATGCTTTTTTCTCATATGATTTTTTTTTTTTTTTTTTTTTGTATAACCTACACTCATATTTTTTGATTCAAGGACTTTTGTACTCAAGAGTGCATGGAAAAATATGATTTGATGAGTCACAATACAGTTGCACCTGAGGTAAGCTGCGAGTGTGCTGTTTGCAATGAAGTGAAAATTGTCAAGGTGGAGATTATAGTTGACTCCAAAGTACAAAAACTGTGTAGTGAACCATGCTTTGCAGCCTTCAAGTTTGTTAACAATGTATCCGCAGGTAAAATTTTTATTTGAGTAATTGTGTTCTTCGTTGTTGTCTAAAGGCTAAGATAAATTCAATTTGTTGTAAATTTTCAGATCAATGTGACATGTGTAGGAAGTATTACGATCATGACCGTGTTGAAAACTTTTCCGTGTATTATGATGATGCCCCTCACAGCTTCTGTTGCAAAACTTGTATGAATGTGTACATACTTGCTAAAAGAAAAATTGTCCCATGTTCGTTTTGTAAGGTAAAGAATTCAGCTTGTGACCCTGGGTTTGTCTCTTATACTTGTGGTAACAACAGCCATGTAACTCCTTTTTCTGTTTCCTCTCTGTGTGAAAAGGTGAAGAAGTACAACTTTGACATGATCAAAAAAACATCAAGTGGGCAAGTTTTGATGCTATGTTCTCTGCATTGTTTACGTTCACATGCACATCCTCAACCACAAGTATCTGCACCTAAAAAGTAAGTTGTGCAACCTAATGGACCCTTTCCCATTGGAACCTTTCCACAATACATGAATTTCGTATTCTAATACGTTCTGCCGTTTTTGTCTTTCAGAGTAACTTGTGAATTCTGCAACTCATCTTCACCTACTCAATTCCATCTAACCATGTCGGATGCATCAGTTCGTAGTTTCTGTTCATCAAATTGTGTCTTGAGCTTCCAAGGGAAGTTTCCTAAATCAACTGTTGCTACTGCCGGAGTTGATAAAACTCCTTACCCCTTAGGTTTGCATTTCAGTACGGAATTATGTGATACAGAATGCCTGTGTTTATTGTATTAAAACAACGTTTGTCCTTAGGTTTGCCTCGAAGAATTGCTGGAAAGAAGATTAGTGCTTCAAGTGTTCCTGTTACTGAAAAAGATCTTGGTAAATATTCCTTTTTATTTTTTTAAATTTTTCGTTTTTATTGGGGTATAATTTATCTGTAAATAAAGATTTTTGCATAGAGTAATTATTATCTTCACTTTTCAGGCTCTAGTAATTCTGGTACAATGCCAGTAATATCATCTGTGACTTCATTAGCCCCAGCCAGTGGTGGGCTGCTGCCGCAGCCCACTCCATCTTTGTCTCCAACACCTCCACCTGCAGTGCCAATAGCTTCTCAGGTAATCTAATTGCACTTATCATCATTTACAAATGTCCTCATTTAATTAATTATGTTATGTGTCGCAACTGCGCAGAGTGTAGAACCTGTGAAAACAGTTTATAAGCAGCAATTCATCATTCGACCTCCAGCTCATCCAGAAATGACTAACTGTGGTGTTCAAGTGAAACCCAAGAGCCTGACCAAAGGAGTATCATGTCGCCCTCATGCTTGTTCAGTAGGGACTCAAACAGGTATTAACTGTTCCTCTTTTCTTTTTCCTGTGTTTCTTATTTTAATGATGTGTTACCATTTTCATTTGTGTTAATGTTTTTAATTTCCAGAAAATTCTATGTTAAAGCCACTTGTGATCCCTGTGCCCGTTCCCATCTTCATTCCTGTGCCCATGCACATGTATACAAGTCCATATCCAGTTCCTGTACCTATAGCACTTCCAATTCCTGTGCCTATTTTCATTCCAACCACGAGAAACTCTGCCAAGGGGATCTTTAAGGAAATCAAAGTGAGTGCAACAACTTGAATAGTCTTACCCTATAGTGTTATCTGTTGTCATAGGCCTATGCTATTTTGGTTGTGCTGCTATCATAAACTGTAATTTAATGAGTCTAATCAATCATTTTGTTCATAGCGTATTCAAGAAAAGATGCCCTCTGATCCATATGAAGCTGAACTTCTAATGATGGCTGAAATGGTGGCTAATGAAAAAAAGGCAGAGAACACAGATTCAGATAGTGATGATGGTGGTGATGGGGCGGCAGATGGTGATGTTAATGATGCAGGTTTGTTGATGTTGTAAATGTTGTTATATGTATTAGCAATCACATACTGTTCTTTCTTTACCCAATTAATTACTTTGTTGTGGACATCAAAAAGAAATGCTTTGCTCTGTTTATTCTCTTCCTACCTCATTTGATGGGTCTTAATATGGCGTCATCATCAGAGGAAGGCTGTTTCTTAAGTAAATTTGTTTTAATTTTAGAAACAGAAAATACTGCTGAATCAGACTTTAACACTGAAAATGTTGATGGTAGTAATACATTTGGCGATGATGTGTTACAAATGGCATTGAAAATGGCTTCAGAACTGGATGAGCCCGCAGTAGATTTTGAATCTACTGTGACTCCAAGTACAATACCTCAGACTGCCTCGACTCAGCAGACATCAGTCAAATCTGAAGGTAATGAATCCTATTTAGTATGGTCATGTATTCGTTATCAGTCTTCATTTCAGATAATTTCAAAGCATGGTGGCTTGTTTTGTTTAGATTCGGAGGAAGATGAAACAGAAGAGAGAGTAACCCGGTCCAACAAGAAGAGAACTATACGTACAAACAGTAGACCTTCTAGTGTTAACTCTAAGCGTGCACGAAAATCTAGTACCAACTCGGACCATACATCTTCTCTGCCAGTAGCAGAATCAAAAGGTTTCCCTACGGTTAAGGGTGAACTTGTAGAGAAAGCCGATGCAAATATGTGCCTAAAGGTGTGAATGAATGTCTTGAATTACACATTTTAATACAGTGCAACTCTCTAATACAAGTTCAAGTTGATGTTATGCTGTTATGGTGCATTTTGTCTTACAGTTTACCTTGGGTGTTAATGCTTGGAAAGGATGGGTCAATCAGAAAAATGCTGAACTAGAGAAATCTGAAGGTGCTGCTAGGAAAATGAAACCCTTTAAACCAGACTTGCTACAACTTACAGCAGATGAGCTTAATTACTCTCTTTGTCTTTTTGTAAAGGAGGTTTGTAATGTTTTTAAAGTATGTTTGCTTGATCTTCTGTAAAATCTGCATTGAACCATACTTTAAAAATTTACTCTGTGCAGGTACGAAAGCCAAATGGTCAAGAATACGCTCCAGATACTGTTTATTATCTCTGTCTAGGCATTCAGCAGTACTTAATTGAAAATGGACGTGTGGATAATATTTTTAGTGATCCATACTTTGAAAAATTTACAGAGTGTTTGGACGAAGTTACGAAACAATTTTCTTCTCTCTGTAATGAATCCCGTAAGCACTTTTACTTGTTGACTTTATTTTAGTTTTTCCGTATGGAATTTCAACATATTTTCTTACTGTTGCACTCTTTTTCTTAGAACAATTAGTTACAAGAATTGAAGAGGAACATCTTTGGGAAAGTAAGCAGCTTGGAGCTCATTCTCCATATGTGTTGCTGAGCACTTTGATGTTTTTTAACACTAAATATTTTAGTCTTATGGTGAGCATGTTGTGTCATGTTCTTTGGTCCCATCAAGTCTTTTGAAGCATTTTTACCTAAAATTATGCTTAAAATTTATTTTTCAGACTGTAGACGAGCATTTGCAGCTTTCATTTTCTCACATTATGAAGCATTGGAAGAGGAACCAAGGTGCCCCAACTGCGCCTAAGGCTGGAGTGTCAAGAAATGTTCTTCTGAGATTCTACCCTCCACAGGCTGCGCTGGGTTAGCACAAAAACATTTCCCCTTTTCAAGACTCTGTCTTAAGCACATTATTTAAAATCCTTTAACTTTGATCTCTTCTAGCCGCTAATTCCAAAAAGAAAAGAGTCTACGAGCAGCAAGAGAATGAAAACAATCCTTTAAGATGTCCAGTGAAACTGTATGAATTCTACATATCCAAATGGTAAAAAGATTATTTATTTTTGGTAATCCAAGCAACCTTGCATGCATTAATAATCAACTCTTTGCTTTGACAGTCCTGAAAGTGTGCGGACCCGGAACGATGTATTTTATTTGCTTCCGGAGAGATCATGTGTGCCGGACAGTCCTGTGTGGTATTCTACAATGCCTCTTGGAAATGAACAACTACAGAAAATGTTAAACCGGATCAAAATGGTGAAAGAAATTTTAATGCTGTAGATCTCTCTTAAAAATTTAGTTGTTTGTAGAATTTGGACCTTGTCCTCTTCTCCTGTGCATCCTTCGGCTATGACTTTAGCATATTTCTCAGCAGAGAGATATGCCGCGTTGTCTTCTCTTTTCTTAGCAATCACTTCATAAAACTTGGTGTAATACTTTATCCCCATGAGAAGAGAATAGAGTTGTTCTAATTCCCGTGACAACGGTTGCTATGATAATTCCCGGGTGTGGGGTTGGTGGGAACTCTACCCGGGAACTCTACCCGGTAAAGCTGACTATACACGGGTAAAGTCAACTTTTCCCGGTCGTGCTTGGTCATTTTCTGGATAAAGTATATCTCGACAAAGTTTACAGCAGTAAAATAAAGATTTGATTTTATATTCCGACATTACCCACGAGTGTCTTTGTAATGTTAAAATTAGTGGGTGAAGTCAGCCAATGAGACGTGGGTAATGTCGACATTTTCCAGTGACTCGACATTACCCTTAACACACACAAGCAAACAAAACCAAACTGCCTTGAAAAATGTAGTATTCTGTAGGACAGAGGGTGCTGGTACTTAAGCAGTGCACCAATTATCTCATATTAGCAAGTATAAACTACTGAAATACTTAATCCAAACTATAATATTTTAGGGTTTGCATCTGCAGCTCCTTGACTAGTATGCCGATTAAGCAAACCTTCCTATTGTTTTTACCCTGAAAAGTTACATGTTTTTTCTTTGCGTAGGCATGTGTGATACCCATTGCTTTTTAGATTAAAATGTGAATATACTCACAATTTAAGACTTGATTTGTAGTTTGAACGTATGGAATGTTGTTGGGCTGGCCCACACTCAAAGGCAACAATAAATTTAAATGTGGTGGATGCCCTGATGTTTGGTCATCACTACTGACTGTGATTGCCGGAAGTGGAGCAGGGTGAATATGAATGTTAAACATCATGATTGTGATACTGTGATTCTTTCTTTCTTCATTCTTGTACATACTTTTTAATACTGTTAAACATTTTTCCATTTTGTCTGAAGCTGACTTGTCTTTCATGTGTGCATTGCACCAATTATTATAGTTTTCATGGTTTCTTCCTTAAATTCTGTAGTTATCTGTCAAAATTTCATATTTGTATTACATACGTTTTTATTTGGTGTTTTAATGGGAAGTGCTGGGATATCTCAAGAGTTTGCTTTTGCCAGATAATTTATGAATTACTGAGGTGGGTTTAATCTTGCAGGATAACTTCTTGAATATATTTACACATTTGTGAGCGTAGGAGGTGGAATATTATTGATCTGTTGCAATCACTGAATTCTATGAATTTTTCTTTGTTTCTTCTTGATGTAGTATAAACTGTTCTTACCCCTTTTCTGTGTTGATACAAAAAAGAGACAAGTCAAACTTAGTGTGAGTACGTATGTTGGTGGTTATTAAAGTAATTTTACCAAACTAAGAATCCACGGGTTTTTTCCTCAAGTACCCATGCAAAATTTCCTCCTCACCACAAATAGGGGCACTAAAAAAAAATACAATAATAACCAAACAATCTATTTATCAAAGTATGTTATATACAAATAGCATTTCAAAATGGCAATTATCTGGAATCTTGTACTTCATTTCCCCCGTCTCTTGTGTTTTTGCTCGTGGTTTTCGATATCTTCCTTGATTTCCTCCAGAATTTCTGCCATATCCTCTTCAGGTATGGTTGCCCTGTAACAAGCACAGTTTATTTTGTAAAATATACACTCTTGAGAGGAGCACCAAAATACCTCAATTTCAAAGCCATGTACCTGTATGACTTCATTAGATCATATTTTTCCCATGGTTTGGCCAATATTTGTCTCCTCTTTTTCATCTTATCAGATATATGTTCTGTAAGATTCTCAACACCTTTGTAGTCATATTTATGCCACCACTCAGTCCAGGGACGAGGATTAAGTCTGACCTGAAATCATATTACCCCTCCTTTAGGACATATTCATTTTGGCCACCCTCCTAACATCACATCTAGATCAACACAAACCTTCATCCGATTTAAAGGTACTTCATCGGTCCTTCTAATCTCTGCTTTCATGTCTAAAGGAAATGTACTGTACTCTGGCGGACAGTCTCTCAAATATCGTAAGTGTGGGTCCAATCTCCTTTCAAGACGTAAAACTTCAATTTTTTGAAGCCTTGGGTCATACAACTCGAGTTTAATTTCAACACCTGAAAGAAACAACAGAAGCCATAACATACTCCATAAAACACATAATGCGTGCTGTAGAACTTTTTCATGGATTCAAGAGAAAATAATTACCTAAGTTGTCAATTACATTGCGAAGTATAAATGTTGCTTTCAAACCAGATTCTTCCCTCTGGATACAAATTCCAACAAAGCTTGACGTCTTGTCAGGTTGGTGAAAATTTGAGATTGTCACCCTTAGTACAGAACCTGAATTTTAAAAAAAATGGCACTCATGTAAAAGTCATTGCAGTACCACAGAAAATCTGATTATTCCAATGGTTAAAATGCAAATATTTCCTTACCAACATAAAATTCAGGAATATAAATACGGCTTCTACGAGACAACATGTCTTTCCTTTCTAACTTTTCCTTGAGAGGATTTCGCCAAATCATAAAAGGTTCTGGGAACATTTCTGGGAATTTGAACCTATAATGCAGAATCCATCATAATGACGACAGAATAACATACATTTGATGACCATGATTTAAAAGCTGAGTTACTGGGGTATGAAAGTGCATCACTTCACAAATTCACCTCATGTTTAAATCAGCTGTCCCACCGTCAATGGATGTGGGACGGGTTCTCGTAGAGAAATTTTTGGCCTCGGATGCATTTTTCTGTACAGAGCCTTCAGTGTTTGAATCAACGACTGAAGACCGTGGTAAGAATACTGCAGAACCAGTAAAAATATTTCGGCTCTCAGCACCTGCAGTGAGCAAGAATAACAGGGTGGATCAAAATGTAAATCCAGCAGGTTCAATAGATGGATTGAACAGAATAGGATTATAATATGGTGTAAAGCGCAGCCAAACAAAATCACATGAACCAGCTAATTGAGGAGAACTAAATATAATGGTTTAATTACTTTGTAAGTACTTGAGTTATCACATCCTTCAAAACTGACCTGAACTCCTCATGGTCTTGCATCCTAATAGTCTCAGTTCCTGACAGAAGCCGAGACGACCAACATGAAATGCCATTCTTGCTCCCTATTTTTCTAAAATAACGAAACACTCATAAAACAAGCACCTCACAGCTTATTTCTAAGCGAAATTTTGGAAAATGCAACGAAAGTTGGCCGCAGCGGAACAGACCATCAGAACATTCACTGCGAATAGTGATTGTTAGGTGCGTAGCGTTTCATGCCCCAACCCGACCAACCCTTCACTGAGAATAAGGTGGCACAGCCAGGCAACAACAAAGAAGTGAAGTTGGGTTTGGTAAGCTATTAGGAAGTTTCCGTTCGACTCGAACCTGATATAGCTGAACTGCCATTGCAGCACTTCAATTTCATCGACAGATACCTTATGTATTGAGTGACAGTCAGTACAGACCGAAGCATCTGCTCTGCTGTGTGATTCCTAACCTTCATATTGGTAAGTTCATTACGCAATTTTTGTGAATTTTGTGGCAATAATTTTGATTCAAACACCTCTGGCAAGATGTAACTATTAAAATTTTCTGTGTGCTGCTATTTTAAAATAATTTCGCGGGTACAGCGTGAAATGTCGAGATATTGTCCATGAAAAATCAGCCTCTCATCCAACTGTTTGGATCAGCTTTTACAATTTTCCTTATTTCTGAAGACACGCTCGTCTTCAAGTCTTCTTGAAAATCATCATTTTAAGTTACTGTTTAATACTGTCGTTGCTGGTTTGTGCAGTTTACGTGAACAGGATGGATACACATCAGGTATCAAGTTTTACATCAGATAGCATGTCAATTGTGTTTCTTTGGAAAATCTTTAGCTGGAACCTAGTTTGCATTTGCTTTTCTTTGTGTCAAAAAAGTCATTAGCTTGATGTAGATATCTTCTAGATGAGCTTTTCGTTAAGGTTGCTGGATATTAATTTTCTGTTTTAAAATTAATGTGGTTTCAATTATACCATATAGGTTGCTGACCTGTTGAAACACATTAGAAAGAGTTGTTGTTTTGGTTTTTAAATTATTGAACAAAAATTTTTTTTCAGGCTTGTCCTAGTTCTAAAAATACAAAAAAGAAGAAGAGGTCAGTTCACAAAGAAGAGCCGGAGATAAGTAAAGTGCTGTCTTCTCCTGTAGCAGTTATTCATCATAAGCTGGAAAAGAGCACAGCTGTGACTGTAGCATCAAAGTAAGCCTTGGGATACATTTTATTATTTCATCATAAATGAATGTGACAGTAATTTCTTTTTGTTAAATTTGCATCCAATCAGCATCACAGACATAAATTCTTCAGTTGAAGGAACTGACCCAACTCCTGCAAAAAGAAAACGCCACAGGAAAAAAAATGCAAAAAGTCAAGCAAGTGAAACAGACAATCCTACAGAAGTATCTGTAGTGAATATAACGTCATCCCTTATACCTGCTGTTGATGAAGCACTTCGTTTACTAGAGGCTTCTGAGGAACAGATGAATTGTTCTAAACCAAACCAAATATCTAGCTCAAAGAAATCTAAAAAGTTGAAGAAAAAAAATAACCCTGAGGACAATTCTAGTGGAAAAATTGAATGCATAGTTTCTCCAGGTGCACAAAGGCTGCTCTCTGATCTGAAACAGACTTCAATCCCAGTGTCACCAAAGACCTCTGTAAATATTGCAGAGAGCACTCAAATTAGCCAAAACCTTGTACTGAACTCAAAAGATTTAGAACTCTTAAAATCTGCTGGTAACTTGGGTTCAATTTACTCAAGATCATCCTTCTCTTGTTCAGTTACTGTAACTTCCAGTAGTTCTAGTAGCCAGTTGACAAGAGAAAGAATTCAAAATTCTCATCTGTACAGTGGCACTTCCCTCTCAACTCCTACAAATACGGTAGATCCAGCTGTGAATATGAGTGCTCCACCATCTGCTGGAAAATCCAAAGAAGAAGTAGAGGCAGAAAGGAAAGCAAGAAAGGCAGCAAAAGCAGCAGCTAAAGCTAAATCAAAGGAGAAACCTCAGGACTCTGTCTCACCATCCTCTGAGGTCAAACCTGTGAACAATCCAGGCAAAGATCTTGCCACTGTCAAGAAGAAAGACAGCACGCCCAAAGCTGTGTCTCAGACACCCCAAAATACAGTGGAGAAAGTAACTGAAGATGTACAGAAACTCAGCGTTTCTGAAAATTTTAAGCAGAATCTTAAAGTGAAGGCTGTTGACGTGCCCGATTTTGCAAGGATAGATGCTTTCTCTATTCCACAAGAAGATACCATCCCTCAGGCCTTGAAACAGATGATGGCCAAAGAAAAAGAAGGAAGTGAGAGGAGCAAAGCAGAGCTACGGGCTGAAAGAAGAGCAAAACAGGTAAAATACTTCTATTCCTTACTCTCTTTTTGATAAAATCATAAAATAATCTTGCCTTTGCTTAAATTTTTTAGGAAGCTCAGCGAGCTGCTAAGGCTCAGCAGCAGCAGGAAAATCAGAAAGCCCAAGTTCAACAGCAACCTGGTCAACAAAAGTCGTTACAGCCACCTGCAAAACCACAACAGAAGGATTCTAAAGTAAAGGAACAAGGAAGGCCATCAACAACTCAAAAGTCCACTAAAGATGTATGTTGTTGACTTTCAGTATCATTATAAATGTCTCCTAGGTGATTAATTATTGTATATTTATCTCACAGATGAAGGACTCAAAATTAGAGAGGAGGGTGAAATTGTTCAGCCATCTTTACCAAAATTCATTCAAAAACATTTCGCAAACTATTGGGTATAAGTGTTGTTCAATTTATTTCATTTTATGATCTGTGTTGTCTTGTGATTGTTCGAGCCACTTATTCTTTTCTTTTTTCTTGTTAACACCAGAGTCAACCATCCTCAGTATCACCCTTCAATTGTTCGTTTAGGAGTTCAGTATGCCAGCCGAGTTGTTTTGGGCTCTAACGCACGCTGCCTTGCCCTTTTATACTCTCTGAAAGATGTATGTTTTCTATGTCATTTTATTTTTCTCTTAGAGAGGTATTAGAATTTTGTACTTCACAGTCCCCATTATATTTCACAGCTGATAGCAGATTATGAAACTCCACCTCAAAAAGAATTTTCAAGAGGATTAGAATCGTATCTGCAACCGAATATGGACTTACTTCAACAGTGTCGTCCTCATTCAGTCTCTATGGTAAATGCCTTGCGTTACATTAAGTGGCAGCTGACACAAATACCCGTTGGTGATAGTGACACGAAGGTGAGAGAGTTCTAGTTCACTCACAGTTTGAAAATCAATCTCTTCTATTTGCAAAATTTCCTTCTACTTGGGTATTCTTTTACAAGATCAGTTGTCTTATTTTGTGTGACTTGTTTTTCCAACAGGCAAAGCAACATATTCTTGAATCTATTGACCAGTACATAGATGATCAAATAGGAAAAGCAGCTGAGGCCATTGGGAAGGTTGTAAAAGACAAAATTGATGACAATGATGTTATTTTAGTTTATGCTTGGTAAGTCCCAACATTGTGTTGTGGAGAAAATGTAAAAAAATGTAAAAATGTAAAAGCAGAATTAAAATTAGAGAAGTAAATGTTCAATTTTATTTTCAGCTCTTCTTTGGTACTGAGTGCCCTTAAAGTTGCGTTGGATGAAAAACGCAAATTTCATGTTGTTGTAGTGGATTCACTTCCGTGGTTGGAAGGGCGGGAGATGCTTAGGCGTTTAGTTTCAATGGGAGTGCAGTGCTCTTATGTCCATATCTCTGCTGCTAGTTTTGTCATGAGACAAGTATGTCACACCAAACTGAGTTCTGTGTGTTCAATTTTCTTAAAATTTAAGCAGATTATATTAATTTACTTATTCTTGCAGGTATCTAAAGTATTGCTCGGGGCACATGCACTCTTGGCTAATGGATACGTAATGTCTCGGGCTGGTTCATCACAAGTCGCTCTCTTGGCGCATGCTTACAATGTACCTGTCTTGGTATGTTGTGAAACACACAAATTCAGTGAGCGTGTCCAGACAGATTCATTTGTTTACAATGAATTAGGTGAGCTCTCATTTTATTTTACTTTTTCTTCTGCTCGTTACATCATATTTGCATTTCTCATGCACTACTGTTTTCTAATTCTTGTAATAAATTTTGCAGCTGATCCAGATGAATTAATTGGCTCAAGAAGAGCAGGAGAACGAGAAACTGAGTGTGTAAGACCTCTAGCAAACTGGCGGGATATTCCTTCTCTCAGTCTATTGAATTTGGTGTATGATGTGACTCCCCCTGATTTAGTGACAGCTGTGGTTACAGAACGTGCGATTTTACCTTGCACTAGTGTCCCAGTTATTTTGCGAATTAAGCCTACTGAATGTTAATTTGTATATAAATTTATAAGTCCTTATCTTTCCCTTGATTTTCTTCTCTTCACCTTTCACTTTGCGATATTATTGTTCTGTGATTTTTGGAATTTGGGTCTCGTAGCTTCCTTTACGCAGTTAAAAATCTCCTGATTAATCCTTCCAATTGGTACTTATATTATACCCTGGTCATGAGTGTCCACTCTTAACACTGTCCCAATATTTTGTTACCTTGCGATGGAGAAGGAATGTGTTTTGATGACTGTTGTGAATAATATTGTAAGTAAAAACCTTGAATTTTATCACCCTTTTGTTTATTATTACTATTTTGGGTCCCCCCCCCCCGGGGGGGGGGGGGGTTCTTGTCGGTTAGCTTTTGTCTGTGACCACTAGGCCACTGGACAGCTGGCTGACACATTTCGAAGTTCTGCTGGCATACTGTATGAAGCATGACATCAGTTCACGCCGGGCTTGCACCTGCAACATGACGTAGGTCGCCAAATTGACCCAGCCGCTTTGCGGCCTTGCCTACCCACAGGCGCTGTGAGCTTGGTTTCCCTTGGACACGTTCATTGCTGGGCCGCCGCGACAAAGTCAACCCAACGCAGCCACACCATCACAGAGATGATGCGGGGGCCCCGAAGGGCGGGGCCGTATCAGGTGGTGATAAGGCAGTGCTCGCGAGGGGTGGGCACTGCGAGTGGGTGCCGGCGGGTACCACCACTGACGGCTGGGCTGGGCTTGACCGTGCCTTGACTTTCCCGACACCCGATACTCAGGCTGCCATCCCGTCTGCCCCAGAGAGGCTCCCTAGCAGGCTGCCCTGCCCGGCTCCGGCTGGCAAGAGCTAGGAATGGGGGAGGCAGCAGGAGAGCGTGTTCGTACTGACCCTGCAGTGGGAGAAGAGTGGGGTGCTGTCACTCCGAAATAAAAATATTGCATCACCCTAGCAGCTCACACGCGGTGCGGTGTTGTAGCCTACATTCGACTCGACACGGCCAGCTTCGCGTAACATCAGATAACTTTCGCGGGATCGCAAGAGAATAAACAGCTGCGACACAGCCGGCGTCGCCATGCAGCCGTCACCAGGCGCGGATCCGGGGGGGGGGGGGAGGTAGGCAATTCGCGTTACAATCCGCCTGAAAGTAGGCAGAAAGCGGTACATCGCCGCCCCTATGAGCCGCCCCTGGATCCGCGCCTGGCTGTCACTAACGCGGCAGACACATAAAAACACATTTCTCGTCAATTGTGAGGGTCGCCTGGCCTCACCGAGGGGCCGGGCTTCCGGCTTCCGGGCTGGGCCGGGGTGTGGCCGGTGATCTCAGACTCAGACCCCAGGCCCAGGACCCGCATTGTCACAGCAGCCCGGCCTTTGCCAGCCCCAGCCCCGTCCGCAGGCGAGAGTTCGGCGAGAGTAGGAGTGCGCTTCCAACGGCTTCCGCACGCCGTTCCACGCATTTCTGAACTGAGTACTGAGTACCGCTCGTGTAAGATCACAGATGCGCACAAACTGCGAACAGTGTAAGATCGCCCGTGGGAAGACGAAGCAAGGAGAGGAGGGAGGCAGAGGGGATGATGACGAGTTTGTTTGCTCCGCTATCGGAACCGATTACTTTCCCGGTTGCAGCCGGTTCACGGCACAAACCGGGTGGCTATGGATGTGTACACTACGCAGAGACCGGTTCCAATATTGGCTCTGATAAGGTCAGATAGCAAGCTCCTCTGCCGCTTTGCCGCTTGGCTTTGTCCCCATGGGAAAAAGTCTGGCGTTTATTGGAGCAGCGCCGCGCCATGAAGAACGACGCCGTTTTATGCATGACTTGTTCTGACCGCGGTCATGCAGTGTCGTGGAGTTGGCGATGTGCATGCTGCGATCGACAGACAGATGACAGATGGGAGTGTACTTTGCCCGCAGCAGCCCGCAGTGCTTGGCCGGCCGTTGGAGCAGCGACCTCCCACCTCCCCTCCGTTGTCCTGCCCGACACACACACACACACACACACACACTCGCGCGCGCGAATAGGAATGTGCGGGGATGGCCTTCCCTACGCGGCGGTGAATATTCCCCCGACACAGAGCGTGAGACGAATCGAGGAGGACCTGGAAGGCGTACGGATTTTAAAAAAGGAGGAATAAAGCTGCGGGCTGCAACCTTCTCCTTCAAATTAAAAAAAAAAGTTAACAAATAATTGACGCAAGCTTATTTACTTACTCCCGTCAGGGATCGACCCCTCAATCCCACATCGCCATCGGAGTTGTCTGTGTCCGCGCGTGGTGACTGTTATGGCAGAAAACACCACTATCACTTTCTGCTATCGCTCTCCCCCCCTTTCCTCCCCCCAACCCCTCCACAACTACGCGTCGCCACGGCCCAGCAAACGACTCGACGCTTCAATGTCCCCGTGAACTCCGTGGACGTCGATCTCGCACTTCCGGTATTCCGTGCAGGCGTGTACAGCGTGTGGTCACGGGGGCAGGGGCGGATCAAGGATCGGCTTGAGGGGGGGGGGATGTCCCGCTTTTTGCCTACTTACAGGCGGAAAAGATATGCCGGTTGCCCCTACATATCCGGCGCCCTTCGGACGCCAAGGGGGGGGGGGGGGGGCAAAGGCCTGTTGCCCCCCCCCCCTAAATCCGCCCTTGCACGGGGGGATGAGTTAAATCGCTCCTGTTGTCTGCATTCAGGAATTCAGGAAATTTGTTATGCGGATTACCTATCTCAGGCATAGCGCACAAAGTACGTCCGATTTTCTCCTGGTTCTGTTTGAGTTCTCGTCTCGAGTAACGCCTTGGAGCGCCTGCAAGTGACGGGGTAGGCCATCCCGCACAACACGAGGGCATGCAGTAGTCGGAGTTGCCTACCCACACTAACCCACACCAGGCGACATAAGCGCCCGGACTAGCCCAGACTGGCCGAAATAGGGTTGGCCTTTGTGGTAATATCTTGGACGTGCTTTAAGGATGATCTCCGCGCTTGATTCCGACATTCCCAGCGCGCCTTTTCCTCAGGGAGACAATGAGTAATACGAATAAATGTTGTCGCCTGATGTAACAGTATATGCCCACCTCGTACTCCCGCGACAAACCAGGGTCGACAAGCGGCAGCGGGATGTTTGTTTGCATCCGCCGCAGAACTGTGAGAAATGATGAGAAGCCGCCCAGCCTGGATGAATACATTGATTATGGCATAGCCCGCCGGTGGAGTCGGTAAGAGGGGTTGCATGTAAGCAAATACGCCCCCCCCCCCCCGCCCCTGCCCCCGCCCCCAGCCACCCAGACCCATTGCTCCGTCATATCTGATGTGCGCTGCTCGCGTTCGACCGTCGTGTTTGGCGGAAACCGACGTTTCACCGCTTCTGCAGCTGAGTGTACAAATTATACGTGACAGTGTCGATGCGTCATGCCTGAGAAGCGCTCTGATCTGCTCTGCTCTCCGACCGCTGCCGCCGCCGCCGCCGCCGCCGAGTCACCGAATGGAAATGTACTCCCGCATATCCGGTCCGGAGGGAAGGACAGGGCCGGGGCGGGGCGCGGGGGTGGCATAGTGCGACAGCCGAGGGAGGGTGGAAACGTCGGCGTCGGTAGCGCAAATCCTCCCCTTCTCTTCCACCGTTTGGCTTATTAGGCAAAGCAAAACACCAGGCTGGAGCGGACCGGATCATTACTGGTGAACGGAATAGTCTATTTCTTACTGCAGTGACTAGACTGGGCCGGGAGCCGGAGCCGGGTGGGGCCTCAGCAACGGCGAGGGGAACGACAGGGACCACTAGGAAGGAACACGAGGCAGCGGCAGCGGCAGCGGAGGTCCACGCCCGCGGACCAGACCACCCCGCCAGGGCCCCGCCCCGCCTGCCCCTCAGGCTCGCCAATCGGACACCGGTTATCTTAAACATTCCAGCCGAGTGGGATGAGGGCATGACTGCGCCCGGCCCGGCACACGGCACTGGTAGAGCCCTGGCCGGGCCTCGGCAGCGGCAGCCTCGGCGTGGCGGTAAGGACGTGGCGGCGCGTGGCGGTTGTCAGCCCCACAGCCGGGAGGCAGGAGCAGCTGCGGCTCCTGCACCGTCACATCCCGGGTCGCGGCCTCGTTGAACCCCGGACGAAACCGAGCATCGGGCAGTGCAGTCTGCGGCTGCAGTTGCCGTGGCGTGTCGCCGCTCACAGGCGTTGCACTTTTGATCCCCCTGTGGCACCTGTGGCCACGCGCCTGAGGGCTGTCCTCCGGGCCTTGGGCTCGGCCGACCTCGCCGCCTAGGCCTAGACTCGAGCTCATCCTAGATTCTCAATCTCCCGCACCGTCGGGAACCCCGGCGTTTGTCGGTCGCACAAGCCTATTCCTGGCGTCTGGTTTGTGTGACCCCGTTGAGTCTCATTATTCCATTTGCCATGTGACGTTCCCCTTTCCCTTCACTCACCAATGGCTTGTCAGTAAAGGATTGGACTGGATTCCTCTCGGCGAAAGGTCATGGCGAGACAGGAAGGCATCCTTTGAGGCTTCAGGTTCTGTGTGCATTGATGTGGAAAAGAAACCCTTTCGGAGACTTCATTTGCATCATCCGATCTAGTCTGTTCTCTCACAACCAAATGTTTTCGTAGTTTGTCACGTGCGGAGCAGAATCGTGCCCACTTCACTTCGTTTAAGTATGTGTTTTCATGACTTTCAGTATTTTGTTCATCCATGAGAGTTCTTTCATGGTTAGTTCTTGATGGGAGAGTGAGGATTAGAAACAATGTCAAGCATTACAAACAAAAAAAGGTGATGATTTAATTTAAAGGAAAATGTTACAAAATACATGGCTTCTTGACTGAGCACACTTCACAAAACTACACTAAAACACAAGGTGCAAGAAAAACTTGCAATACTAAGAGAGATAAACAATCACATGACTTCCTGGGTTCAATAAAGCTATTAAATCATTCCCTAGAGGAACGAGCAATTATAAAATGAGTCTAGTGATGAATTAACAATCCGTTTCCCCGATATGTTGAATACACAATCAGATACAATTCACATCCCAAGTAACATATCAGGTACACGTACATGAGATGAGATTAGGCGACACTTTCACACTTCACATCAATCAGTTTCAGTTGGCCAAGAACCAGGATATTTTGATCTCATTGGTAGAAATCATCACAGCACTTGATTAAAATTGAAGGTTCTGTTAAAAAGTTTTACACCAGAGGGTAACTGGCTGAAGATGCAATACCACAGTGGTTGTCACGATTTCTGGCCATCTTGATGAAACCATCCTGACCCCATGAGGTACCCCAAGAGTTCTTCACAATCCAGTAGTCACTGTCATCATCATCAGTGCCATAGCCAACAATAAGTACACCGTGGTCCAAATTTTCAGCAGAGCATTCAGGCTCATAGTAGACTCCTGAGGAAGAACAAAGTTAAAGGATAATGAAAAAAAAAACCTGAGGTGCACTGAAGTTCAAACAAAAGAAATAGCACATTACCTTCTTTGTAGAACTGGAAGCTTTCATGGCTAGCATCAATAGCAATAGAAACAGGACCAATAGTGGCAACAGCTTGCTTCAAGGCCTCTTCACTTCCCTGCTGAATATCAACCATTCCAGAATCGATGGCACCAGACTTCTTAGGGTTGTAACGGCACTTGTCATCCTAGGAGAAAAATCAGTGATAATGTAACTGTAAAACTAAAATATGAGGTATTTTATCGTGTGGTTAAAGTATTTACTTCGCCTTCATAGGGGTAGCTTTTCTCAGTATCAATGCCTCGATTGTCACGGATGTAGGCAAAAGCATTATCCATCAAGCCACCGTTGCATCCGTTGTTGCCGTATTTGCCAGAGCAATCAATCAAGTTCTGCTCACTGAGGGAAGTGAGGACTCCAGACTTGCGGAAGTGTTGACCCTCCAAAGCACCAGTCTAACCGAAAAAAACAATGAGGTACTGGAAGAGAAAAATTGGAAAATTCATAAGGAAATAACACTTACAGCACTGAATGACCAGCAAGATCCACAATGACCCTGATCCTTCACTGGAGTCACAGCACCCTTCTCCCTCCAGTCAACGCTCTTGGGCAGTTCAACATTGGCTGGGCTTATGAAAGTGGCTCCAACTCTCTTCTCTTGAGCTCCCTGAACCATTCCCAGCCTTGCAGTAAGATTGAATCCGTTCATGGAGCGGACAAACTCATGATGAAGCTGAAATTTATATCAAAAAAATGTCAACCCTCAATTATTTATTGAATTGAATTTCATGTTATACAACTGAACTGCTTACCATATCAGCATACTTGTTGAGACCCAATTTGTATGGGACTTCACCACGGGCAAACTTAGCATTGTGCTTGGCAATTTTATGTTTGTTTTCCATAAAGATTTTCATGCGGAATTTCTCCTCTACATCCGAGTCATACTTCTTACCATGGGTAAGCTGATACAGAAAATCCACATCACAGGTCAAAGATTAGAAATACGAGACGAGAGGTTTCAAAGAAAACAATAGACATGCAAATGGCTATCAATTTTAGTGTTACCTTGTAAGTGCCCCACTCTTCTAAAACCAGATCAAAGAACGAGATGGCACATGCGGAGGCTAGCACCGCGGACAGGACTATGAGGAGCTTCATCTTACGCCTGAAAACAAAGTGGTTTTGAAAGATGACGCACTAGACCGTCGCACAAAGGAGTCTAGCTTCAACATTTCCTTTTGACCACCGACGCCCGAGCCAGTCAAACTACCGAACGGGAAAACGATATAATTTACACATGCGCTTTATCCAAGAAGAGGGAGCGAGGATGTTTTATAGGAAGGCATGACGTCTCACGAGCCAAGGTCTACAGGAGCGACGCAGAATGGCAAATCATTTTGGCGGTCAGTAAACAAAGGACACAATGGTCCAGCCAACATCAGCTGTTTTGCCTCTACGTAAACAATCTATGAAAACAAGAGGTTTCTTGAGCGTGAGGAAGCGAAGCTGGGAAGACGTCGGACAATATCCATGAACAGAGGGACAGGACAGTGACTTTGAGAAAAGTAGTTACCTCAAACGGCTCCCAATGCGTGCTGCAACGAGGAAACTGCGCTACTGACTGACGACTGATGGGACGGACGGGACGGTACAGTGATGCGCACACCCCAAGTCTGTGTTGAATCAGTGCTGGCGACTAGCAACGGCCACGGCCAACCAACCAGACCCAAACCTCCTTCTCTCTCCCCTTCCACATTCGGCAAAGAAGCGGTGGAGGGGGATGGGGGGAGTGGAGGGAGAGTAAACACGCGCGTTCTCTCTTGCACGAGGAGGGAGTGAGGGCCGGAGGCACAGGCAAATTGCAGCTTGGAGGGAGGCAGGGGAAAGGGGGGAGGGGGGGGGGCGAAAAAGAGGAGGGGAAGTCACGTGACTTTCTCCTGTGTGATCACGTGACATCCACAACACTGCGAGAAACGTTTTTGTTTGTTATTTCCAGCCAGATTTGTACTTGTACTATTATTCGCAGCAGACCGTCTGCTGCACTTCTCCTGTTCACTGTGAAGTCTGTAAAGTTCTGCGAGGCCAAAGAGTATAGTGGGCTTAAACTTCTGGCTGATTTTGGAAGCGATTGACGAAGCACAGACATGCTGCCTAAAGACACGCCAATTGTCACCCTGTCGGACAGGGAGATCCGTGTGATTCAGGAGAAGGCGCGTCAGAGGCAGTCTATGCGAGAGTACATAATCAAGGAGAGGTCGAACCCCTTCAGGATAGCTGCGGGCAAGGGGACAGGACTTATTGTTGTGAGTATAGTATAACGAATCTGCAAGTATCCCAAATAAATAATAGTGGTGGTCTAAGTTTTTGTCAACTGCTGTACATGTCTGCCCCGCCCCAAACACCGATAGGTAACATAGGTTAGAATGTTCTGTCAGCTTGTTTGAAAGATTGTTTCTATTCTCTGTTGTGCGTTGTAGGAAAATCCGGCCTACATCCGCTACGAAGCGTCCCAGTCCTTCATTTCTGAAGTCACCCACTTCAAGCCCACTCTGAAAGCGGCAAGCTTGTACTTGGCCTTCGTTATTTTGCCCATTGTTGGCATTGGATTGTTAAGCGAACATTATCGAGTAAGTATCACTAACTCTGTTTCTCCTCGTGTAGATGGGAAGCGAAGATTTGAAGGTTGCATCAGATGGCTTTTTCATTTTAAGTTTTCTACTCTAAAACTGATGTAACTCCCCCCTTTCTAGGGCAAATTTGAACAGAAGTGTCGTCAAGGGGAAATTGCGTACATTAAACGACACAACAAGTTTTCGTAGAAGAGGTTGATGAAATTGTGTACTGTGCATATATTAGTTGTATAAATTTGCTCTTATTTCATGTTTCTCTTGTTTTATTATGTGTGAACACACTGTCAATCTGAAAGAGTGTTAAAATAAACGGGGCATAATTTTCACTTCTTTTTATTTGATGTTAAAAACTCTTGGAAGATAACAAAATTAAGTTGCCTTACTTTAATGCAGGTCAACAAAATGTGAGCATACACACAGCATACCCAGCAAGTTGGTTTGTTCCTATAAGGAAACATTTCTATCACAATACAACATTACGGAATTATTTCAGGTTTTCACATAGATTTCTGATCACCCAGTTGTTTGTCTCTACTGATAACATGGTCTTCAAACTTTACCATGTAAGTAGTGCCTTTGTGCCAGTGGGCTGTCACTTTGCAGGCCTGAAAAATGAATGACGTAAGTTAAAAATTATCCTTCATGCTGTTAACTGAGTTGTTCATTTCAAAGGGTATACTTACAAACCCACAGCCATTTAAAACAGCCTCAATTATTCCAGCAATAAAAACTGCACAGTTAAGACTTCCCTTATCTTTGGGCACAGATATGTATTTGTTAACAAGAGGCTCATCTTCAATAATATAATATGTAGCTTCATCATCATTTGCACGCTCTAGTTTGTCTGCATCTCTGCCAAACAATGACTGTAAAAAGGGCAAATTGAGGAAAGAAGATAAATTGACAATCCTAGAATACTGAGGGCAGTTATGTCAGATCAGGGTAGTTCAGGTAGAATGATTTTTACACAACATTAATGTCTATAGGTGAATTCAATCACATGCTTGGCCAAAACAGTCACTCGTGAATATTCATGTAACCAAATCCATTGTTGAATAAACACACCTTCCACATCGTTGTTTTGATGAAAAATAACATGTGGATCAGTTTTGTCTCTCGTTTCCAGCTTCGATCTCGAACAAAAAATAAATCAATAATTTTGGATCCAACATCCTGACCCATTTCAGCCAATCTGAAAATGCCACAACCAAAAGCTATAAGAAACAATACAATGTTCAAAAGAAAGTATTTTACCATAGCGAAAAACGATCAAGTAGTACCAAATTAGAACTACTGTTCTCTTTGATAACAAATTAAATGAGACAGTGATCAATGCATAACTTCAGATTAGGAAGGAGTGAAATATTGAAGGATGACACAGGGATAAAGACGTAATTGCAAATAAAAAATGAAACACATTAACAGTGTTGATGATAATCGCGATGTGGTCGCATCTAATACTCACTTAGTTTGAAGCTCCGGTACAGTATAAACACGATTTTGACAATATTGAACTAATTCCGAGAACAGCAGGGCAAACGCACTTAAACTGACTTCCCCCTTTCCTTTGCTGAGTGGTTTGTCTAACAGGCTCGTTTTTGGTCGAACTGACGATATGGTTATTGCGTTATTCATCTTTAGTTTTAAAATCTAACGCCCAAATGGTTAAACAGTGCCCACTTTCACAGTACAATATATGTGTTTACTTCGAAATAAGAGGTTAGATCGTGATTTGACAGCAGACAGCAGAAGGGTTTGGAGGGTCGAGGAATTGACCAACGTTACATTATTTTAAAAGTTATTTCAAGCTGCAAAAAAATGTATTCCGTGAAGGTGAAATATCTCATGCTCAATATTTCACTAGTAATTTTCTTAGAAAATTATGATTGAAGATGTGATTTACCCGCATACATGATGTTCCAATTGTTGGTTTCAGCGCCATCATTGGCATGGTAAGTATACCGTCGGAGTTCCCCTGTTCAAAAAGAAACGAAGAAAATTATCCTTTCCCTTTATCTCATCATGGCCGTCATGGCGATTTTGAACCTTGATCGAAGACCGTTTTCATTATCTTGTGGTTTCTTCTCTTTGTCAATTCTATTTTAACATTTTGCGCACGATGCGGTTTCGGTACATAGGCATGGTGAGATAAAAATGAGTCACAGTTCGCCAACCAAAGAAGACGACATGGCTGGAGGAAAAGGGGGATCGGCTGCTGGAACCAAAGGTGTTTTAAGTCATATGAAATATGAACATTTAGTCGCAGGAGTGTCTGGTGGAGTGACATCTAGTGTCTTTCTTCACCCATTGGACCTCATCAAAGTGCGATTCGCAGGTAAGATTTTTTGAAGGACTCCCGTGCTTCCGCAGTCCACGGTGACCGTTTTTTTAAAATCTAACCTTAACACTTGCATGGTGGCATCAGAGGTAACTGCAAATGCTACCTGTAACTAGTCCTCCAGAACGTGATTTATGATATTTAAACCGACATTGTTGATGTGTTGACATTTGCAATTTGCTTGTTTCAGTGAATGATGGACGAACAACTAATGTGCCTCAATATCACGGTATACGAAATGCTCTTGTCACAATATATAAGCAAGAAGGAATTCGAGGCCTCTACAGAGGAGTTGTGCCAAATGTCTGGGGCTCTGGCACAGCATGGGGGCTGTATTTTCTTTTGTATGTGTTCTGCTTTTACTCTGCTCAATTATTATTTGTAAGAACTTCTCAACTAACTTTAACCCATGAATTACAGCTACAGTACCACAAAAACTTGGATCCAAGAAGGAGATCCAAATATGCAACTGAACTGGCCAATGCATATGGCAGCTGCAGCTGAAGCTGGTATTTTAACTCTATTTCTTACAAATCCCTTGTGGGTTGTGAAGACAAGGTAAGTATACTGCTCGTTTCCTATGCGTCTCTTAATAAAATTAATATATATCCATGCTAACGCATTGGTTTGGTGCAGACTGTGTACTCAATATGGCAATGAGAAGCCACTGTATAGTGGTATGATGGATTGCTTTGGCAAGATTTATAAGGCGGAAGGTATACAGGGCATGTACAAGGTATGCTTTTGTTTACCAGATTTCTTTGAAGTTTTTCATACAGCTTCGTTTTATTTAAGCTCCTACATGAGCATAATTGTTGTTTCATTTATTTTTAGGGTCTTGTTCCTGGGCTGATAGGTGTTTCTCATGGTGCAATACAATTTATGGTTTATGAGGAAATGAAAAATGGGTATAATAACTACAAAGGTACAGCTTTAAGCACAAGGATGGTAAGTTCTTGGAAGACCCTAAACCTTGTTTTCATTTTTCTTAATTATTGCATTTTCCTAAATATCTATCTCTATGCCTTTAACAGAGCACATCAGAGTACCTCTTCTTTGCTGCTGCATCAAAACTAGTTGCTGCTTCAGTAACATACCCTTATCAGGTGATTCGAGCAAGGTTACAGGATCATCACCACAATTATGCTGGCACCATGGATTGCGTCTCTAAAACTTGGAGGTATGAGGGTATGCGTGGATTTTACAAGGGAGTTGGACCCTATTTCCTTCATGTAGTCCCAAATATATGCATAGTGATTCAAGGATACGAATGGGTCACCTACTTGCTATTTAATGAATCATCTAGGAGAGGTTGGGAAGGAAGCTGACAATTGGCATAATTTTAGAGTTTCAAAAATTCTCTCTGTCATAAATTATTTATCAAAGAATTTGTTAATCTTTAGAAAGCCTAGATAAGAATGTTTTGTTGTAGGTGGCTTCAGAGTAGAGAAAAGTGATTACATGTTCATTAGGATAATTAACAACATTTTATGTATCTTCTGGGTTTTTGGTTTCGCTTTGCTCTTGAAACTTGAGCGGTTTGCAAGATGGCACCTGTCCTGTTGTCTTTGCCTACAGTAATAGACTTAAAATAGTGCCTGTTTTATCTCATTTTGGTCTTTCCTGGAGCACTATTACTGCAGTAGTACTTCAATACTTCTGTTGGTAGTCAGAATATTTCATGCGAACTATTTTTCAATATTTGCGATTTTATATCACAATATAGTGTCTCACATTAATTCCTGTTGGTGTACTAAAGGAATAAGGACTCAATGATGTGACCCAGCATCTCAAATGCCATTAATCTTTGCTCTGATTCCTTGGTTTGCTACTTACTGTTAAACATTAGGTGCAGTTCAGATCACCCTACAACTTTATGTGTAATACATATTCATGTAGTGTTTGGAGTTTTTGCTTGATGGCAGGTCATCAGGTTTTGTTCTTTGACTGAGATTTATTGTAAATTTATAAGCTTTGTACTCTTGTTTAGAAATTATCTGCATTTGCAGTGTACTTGAAGCAAGTTTTCATTTTTATTGTAAGGGTGTTTTTTTTCTTCTGTTTTATTACTAAAGCTCTTGTTAACATTGCTGAGCTTTTTATACCAAGCTATATATTGAAGTTTTGTTTCTGTATCCAAATTGTCAGGTGTCATTTTCTCCCTTGATGTGAACCCATTTCATTTTGGTTGATCTAGGCCATGTCATCACCAAATGACAGTTTTTTGTTGCCGCTCCATTTGTCTTTTGTTAATTTGTGTGATGGGAATGCATGCACATTCTGACTTCATTGAAAAAGTGATGGCTTTCATAGGTTTGTCTTTGTTCATATTGTATTTGGTTCCGTTCTGAAGGTCTTTCATAGCAAAAAGTGGGCTTCTGATATTTTAAAACTGAGTTGTGTTTGCTTTTTAATATCAGAAAAGCCTTGAGATCTTGTACAGTTTTTACTTTGTCACCAACTTAACTTTCATTTGATAGACACAATGTGGCTGCATTTTATTTCCTCGCAGTTCAGATAAATGTACATAATTCGTAAAATTTACTTGTCAATGTGTGCCAAGTATTTTGATAGGTTACATGTCAAGCTGAGGCTCATTGCTACGGACTTGAATACCTCATATCAAAATGGTTCTGACAATGGTATATATATACTCATACATGTTTGAACCTCCCTCCATACAATAGAAGTTCTCTTTACTCTCTAAGCACAACTCGTCAGCGCAAAGTTAGGTATAAATATAGTGGAATATGGGTCGTACTGTTATGCCCTCACTCAGGCAAATTTCATTCACCACTTAAGTCAAATGGTTTTAGAACTCTAAAACACCCCTTGGCTTTAACTTGATGGTGGAGGAAAGTTAGTTTCAAACTGAAATATTGAATGTGATTCTATGTTTCTCTCTAAAGTACTTTACTGAACAGAATTTGCATTTACATGTCTCATAATGTTTCACCATCATATGACATTGCTGAAGCCTCGCTGGTCCGAGAGTTGTAGTATTATTTATTTGCAGTTTCTATATTTTTTCTGTAATATATAAGGAACTATCATTGTTTTTTTGTTTTTGTTTTTTGAAAAAAAATATTTAACACAAACTATGGCATTAATGAAGCAGATTTGTTTTCTGAATTCAGATTGGCATGTTTTGTGAGAAGAGTACAGAAACCTATTCTGACTAGAGCACCTGTTCTTGTGTTACTTTTCATCTCAATGCAACCTTGATATTGATATTTTCAGTTCTATGTAGAACATCCTGTTAATATGATGAATCCTGCAAGATTTAGAACAAACGTGGCTAAATTATATTCATGTGCAGTAAATCACAGAGTGTCAAAGTTAATGCATTATGGAACAGGTTTTGCAAAAATTTGAAGCCTAAATGTGCGGGTTTTAGCGATGTACATATTTTCTTTTGTGAAGATAGTAAAAAAACAACAAAAATACAGCAACATTTGTCAGTCCGTCACAATTTTCTAACTCATATATCCAGTAACAGTAAGTACACAAAGAAGCTCAACTCATGCCTGATACATATGTGAAAATAAATTTTTGATAATATAGTTCTCCAATTTTTCACAGCCCGTTGCACAATTCTCTCTCTAACTTGCCTTCCTAATCAGCTGCTGAAATCAGAATTAAGGCCAAGCTGCTCACGAATGAAGTGTAACTGTGCCATGACGGCAAATGTTGATCAGATGTTCATTTCCAAACAGTAGCTTTACTATTAAAATGTTGGCCCAAGTCTCTTTCCGGAATTTGAAAGGGGTTTCCAAATGAGTAATATAATTCACCCTCATGTTATATTTCGGTTGTTCCAGATTCGAGGGTCCGCTAGGCTTTTACAAGGGCCTTGGGGCTTCATTGACCCGTGTGGTGCCAGCAACTATGATCACCTTTGTTGTCTTCGAAAATGTGTCGAGATACCTTTTATCGCACCCTTTTTCAAATAGAAATCCAAACCGTTTGTGAACACTCTTCTGGCATTCATAGTCTGTAATGTATTCTTTTTTGTGCTTCTCTGTACACACTACAGTTTAGAAAGAGACTTTGGCTTCATTATGCTTCTATTGCTGGCTCAAGTGCTTTGAACTTAACAATTGCATTTGGATGGACATGTCACTTGTTTGTTAGCCAAAGAATTCTTTGTATGCTCATAAATTGTAATATGATTTCTGTCTGGACTGTTACTGAAAAGCAATTACTGTAGAGCAATTCACTAGGTTGAGTAGAAGAAGGATGTACAAACAAACTGGACAATTTTTCAAATGATATGTTTAAATTAAACATTTCTTTGAAAGAAACATGGCATTATTATTGTTTTACAATTTGAACCAACCATTCACATCAATCATAAGCAGAAAGAGCAATCAAACCAAAAGACATCATATTTACAAAAAAAAATACTGATGGTACAGGAATGAAACCAAAAAAATACTGATGGTACAGGAATGAATCCAATCACATATCACATTCTAAGAATCCACTTTTAACCTTTTGGTGGGTGAAAGTGATGTTGAGGATGATGACTGATTGTTTTGATCAAGGATGTCGAAATGAACCATGATTCCCCAATGGTCACTGGGGAAACTCTGAGTGCCAGATATTTTTTCCAGCCCAATGAGGCCAAAGAATTTCGGACGTAGGGATGGAGTATCAGATTGCCTCAGATAAGCTCTATCAAACCTGCACCTAGGCTTAAAGCGACCTGGTAGTTCAGTATTTGTGTTACGGGTCATATCCCACGTGTATCGGCATTCCTTTCGGGAACCACCAGCAACCCAAAGATCTATCACTCCAACTGGTAGACCACCAATCAAGTCCACCTGCAAAATAATTTGTTTAAAGTTGATCAACAAATGATATTATTTCTTTTTTATCATTACATATAAAAAGAGTCAAATTAAGATGTATTGTATATACCTCTTTATCACGTAGGTTTAAATCACCACCAAAAATTACAACACGGTCCTTAGATGCAGCACTCACTTCCCTGAATGACCGCTGTAATTGACGGACCCTCTCAGCAGCATGTTCAGCTGTGCTTTCAAGATGTGTGTTGAGGAGAATTAGTTTCAAAGGGCCAATGTGAGCCTGAACAAAATAAATTGTAGTAAAGCAGTGCAAGAATAGGAAACAATATTTATGAAAGGGTTAAATTCTCACCTCAGTTACTAATAAGTTCCTTCCCATGCAAGAAGATGGGAATTCTATGACTTTATGAGAGTCATAATAAGTGGTAAATCTTCTTATTAGTGTAGCTGTAAAATACTCTCCTTCCCCTGAGGCTATACATTTATATTCAGGTAATTTATTTTCAATATAAGAGAATGTTTGGGGAATAACTTCTTGCAAAAACACAACATCAGGGCTATTCCTAAAACCAAACAGCAGTTGGCACACTTTGGCTTCATAACTAGTTCAATATTAAGTGCTGTTATATACTTACTCAAAGATGATAACACATACTGCTTTTGTTCTTTTCTTCAAGTTGTGGGGATTTAAACCATCAATATTATATGTAATGAAGGTCATCTCAGGAGGTGGTTTAATAGAAGATTGCAAATTTCTATGAGACACAGGACGTACAGTCTGCTGGGGTAAAGGTAAGGCTACAGGTGGAATTGTGGCCAGTTGCTTTGCAACAGTATCGCTGAAAACAAGACCCAGCATCAGTAACAGGCACTGTCAGTATACACAGTTATTTTTAACCAGAACCTTACGTTATGTTGATGATGATCTCCGGAGCTTTGGAATCGTGGTCCTCCATAAGACTGATACCAGCACTTGCCTTAACTTCAAAGAAGGCATTGACTGATCTCTGTTGGTAAAAAGAAATGTTGGAACAGCGTTAACTGGCTGTTAAAAACACTAGGTGACATAGGCTGGCAGCAGATAAACTACCTCCAAATCCCATTTTCTGTCCTGCAAGTAAAATTGTGCACAAGCCTCATCTGTGCCCGTGATTTGAGCAAATTGTTCAACTCGCTCCTGACAAGTTCCAACGTCAGGGATATCTTCATCACTGACATAAACTGCGTCAGAATCACTCATGGTTCTGTCAGGACAACACAAAAATGTGAAATAGCTTCGAAAGTAAACAAGGCCAACAACGCGCGGCAAAGTTTAGAAGGGCCTGAACAATAACACAAAGAAAGTCAGGCGAGTAAAGTGTATTCAGAAAGTACAATTGTTGGATATCATATTCATGTTGAGTATCATTCAGTAAAAGGAAAATGACATCAAATAATACAAACGTAATTTTTAAACCTTGATTTACGGTTCAAAACAACAAGCACGGTTACGGCGCATCCGTCGTTCGATGCCCAGTGCCATATGCCAGTGTGTGATGCCAAATGCTACACATGGCCGCCATGATTCTCATACTTCCTCGTCTCGGCTTCGGGCAGAGAGGAATCCAACAAACAGCGGTGTATGATGTCACGCAATAGACAAAGCGCGACTTATTTTGATTTTTGATATCTTTATCATAAATTTATTCTCAATATTTACTCTTGGTATCGAATTGTGGGGGACATCACACAAACCCGTTTTCTGCTTCCTCTCTGCCCGAATCTGGGACGGAGAAGTATGAGAACCATTGCAGCCACTAAGGCCATTTAACATCGACGGCTGTCGACTGGAGGAGGGGCTCCAGGCTCCAGCACCCCCAAGAAGTACTGAACGATCCACGTTGGAGAAAAGACGTGGAATTTTTTTGTGAATTTGACAACATTACGGCTTGCCGTAGGTACGGAAGTCCATGCCGATTTCCCCCGGACTTTGAGATGTATTTTTTTTCCGTTGGTCTGACACTCAGTTCTTTAAATGTGTTTGTTTTCGAAACCTTACATTAACCACTTCCCGTGCGTCGGCATGAGTTTTTGTGTTGTTTTGATTATGTGTCTGTCCTCTGCTCCTTGGTTTTCTACAGTTACAGTAGCGAACTTTGCTCTTTATCTCTCGGTTTTAAGTTTTGTTGGGGGGCCAGTGTATTACCAAGTAGGTTTGTAGTGTATGTGTATTTTCCTATTGATGATAACTAACAAAATAATGATTCAGGCTACGTTTTGCACTAATTGTACTTCGTACTTCTTATTTTGTATATATATATATATATATATATATATATACAGGGTGGAATTTCTTCTGTACTTTGTTTAACTATGTATAAATTTGGCATTTAGAGGAGAAACCAAGACCAATGCCATCCGCAGTTGTCAACATGGGTGAACCTAGTCACGAAGAACTCCTCAGCAAAGATCTTATGGCAAAACTTAAAATACACAATAAAAATGAAGAAACGTCTGAAAAAGAATCCTTTCTGTCAAGTATGAAAAGTGATGTAAGTGAATTTTAATAAGAATTGCTGCCTACCATTGCTAGAAATGGCTGCGATATTGTTATATTTTGTGTGCTGTATTTTATTAATGGATTTGTTTTTTGTGACATGCTCCAGTTGAATTATGAGCTAATACAATCACATAGTTGCCCTTATGGGTCAGCTGCACAGACCATTGCATCTCTTCTTACTCCAAAAATGTCAGCGTATGAAGCTGTGAAACGGTGTGACGAATTGGAAGCAGAACTGAAAGCAGAAAAACAAATGGTTGCTAAGCTCAAAGATCAGTTGAGACAGAGTGAAAAGATGCTTTCAGAACTCAGAAGTGCACACAGTAAATGCCCTTCTGCTGTAAGTATATGTTAGCATTTCTACCGAAAGCATTCATTGAGGTACTGTGTTGTTTGACATTTATGGTGTTTCTATTTCAGTTAAAGTTTGAAGATCTACCTGAAGAATTGATGGTTACAATTTTCTCCTACTTGCCTACGGATACCTTGCTGTTTACTGTAAGCAAAGTTTGTCAACAATGGAAACGTCTCTCAGAAGATAGTGTTTTGTGGTCTCAAGTATCCATCCTAAGAGACTTCAACAGATTAATAAGGACGTTGCACCATGCACCTTGTCTACGGACTGTGTGCATTCCATCGGAGTTCCTGACTGTCCATGATGATGAAGAGGATGAATATGTGCAGGTATGGACATAAAATATCTCATCTGATCATTCATTTGAAAATAGTGTATTGAATTTCTGTATCATAATATGGTTTGCTAATCAAATAAATACACGGCCTGGATTACCCAATTTCCCTCTTAAATCAGCTCTCAGGATTTTCGGGAAATTAACTTGAAGGGCACATTGAGAGAAATCACTGTGAGGAAAACGTGGCCCTGGTGTAGCTTCGCATCAGTTGAGCAGATATTCTGGAAAGACTGCAACTTCCTTGTCACAATCAGCATGGGGAATTCATTCTTAATTTTTATTATATTTTCATTCTTCGGCCGACTTGCTTATCTTATCTTATCTTCATTCTTTCAAATTGTGAAAATTTTGTCACCTTCTTTAAACACCACTTTAGCCCTTGGCAGCAATGTGGCTGTGGTGCTCCCTCAGCTGGTGTAATTTTTGCTATTTATTTCCTTGACATTATCTTGACTAGGACCATGAGGCTACACTGATTCCACGATTCATTCACCATCGTCCACATTCCTTGTAGATCCTGACCAAGACCAAGTGCCGCATCCGGTCGCTGACTGTGCCGGACTTTCAGCCAATCATGCTGCGCATGCTGCACAACCAGCTGGGCAGCCTGCGGCACGTCCAGATCAACTCGTGGTGGGACAACATGCGGTTCGCGTACCGCGGCGAGGTGTGGGAGACGCTGGCCGCGCTCGACCTGCAGTCGCTGACGCTGCACGAGTTCGACGGCGGCAACAGCTACTTCCACACGGCCTTCCGCCCGGCCGCCGGCCAGTTCGCCAGCATCCGCCACCTGGACCTGTACTGCAAGGTGGTACCCGGCGGCCTGCTGTCCGACATCATCAAGGCCTGCAGGGAGTCGCTGGTGACCGTGGCGCTGCCGCCGAAGTCTAAGGGCGAGGTGTTGGCCCTGCTTGCGGAGTGCGTCAAGCTGCGCGAGGCCAACGTGCCCTTTCTGGAGGAGGTTTGCGCCTTGGAGCATAACGAGCAGCTCGAGCTGCTAGAGCTCAACGCCGAGTGGCTTTCTAAGACCAAAGTGCAGAGCGTCATCCCGGAGGTGATCCGCTTCCTTCACATGAGGTCCACCGTGGAGCGTCTACGCACCCTCTTCTTCCAGGTAGTGCCTAATTCTGCATCTATCAAAAGTACTTTTGAAAGTAAAAAGCTTGGAACGGGAGTAATGAGTGAGTAACTTGTTTTGTGTTTCGAGGGCATGCCGGTGAGCTGCCGGGAGCTGCTGCGGGCCGTGTACAAGGTGCGCGGGCTGCGCTACGTTCGCATCCACAACTTCGGCGAGCCCGAGGCGGCGCTCATGGTGCCCAAGGTGCTGGACGAGCTGCGCCACCTGGAGCGCTTCTGCATCGCCGCGCTGCCCTCCCCGGCTGTGCTGGACGAGGTCCCGGCGGCCGCGTGCCCGGGGCTGCGCGAGCTGACGCTGATCGGCGCCTGCCACGATGACGAGCACGGCTGCCGCGTCCCGGCCGTGATGCGCCTGATCCGGGATCGGCCCGGCCTCCATGTGTTCCTGGACCTGGGGCTGGGCGTCAAGGACCACCTGGAGGGCAAGTACCCGCAGTGCCTGCGCTACCACCGGCACGTCTGCCCCGACGAGAGCCTCTGGCACCGCTTCTACCCGGTCATGACCAGCCACAGGCCCGACCAGTGTGCCTGGTGCCGCTTCAACGTGGAGGACTACGCCACCGTCGTCAACATGGAGGGGAGGCTGGACGTGGAGGCGGTGCCCCCACTTGAGGACGATCTGTGAAGTTGCTCGACTCGCCTCCAGGATCGCTGCGGGCTCTGGGGGTTACATATTTGAGAACTTGGCCTCTGACAGATTATTTTTTAATTCAATTCCGTCAGTCTTCTATGGCCACATTTTGCAGCTGCAGCATCCGAGACCGAAAGGGGTAGACCTGACTACAGCATGTCATCTTTTTAAGCTGGGTGGGATTGGGGGTAGGGGAGATACTATTGGGAGCCATGGTAATGTTGCCCAGATAGATTGTCTTTTCCATGTGAGGCGGATTTTTTGTGGTTTGGCTTATCTAGGAAATATTTCATTGTGCTGAATCAAATCTAGGTTTTCTTGTACCGTGTGTCAAGTGGGATTATAGGCAATAGGGCACAGGGTATAAGATTTACATTCCTTTCGGGTGGATGCTGATGCAGATGTTGCTATGTTGACCTTAATAGTTCTCTGCAGCATTGGGTTCCCTGCCTTTTGCTTCACATATTGTTATAATTCTGCCCCACTAGGAGGTGGCGGTTTCTTTCTAAGACTGATTGTACAGTATCCTTTGCCACAGACAATCTGAATGTTCTGACTGTTCGACTATTCCTCGCAGACTAGAAGTTACAGGCCTTGTGTTCTGTGGGGACTGCTACTGTATGTAAAAGGGGCCAGTGGCTGTGTGTTTAAGGGGATAAAAGCAAGCAGCCACAATCCTCAAATTGTGTTCTCTTTGACCCCACTTTACAAATACTGCCCCATATTTATTATGGCAGTTTAGATTTTATGTAGAAATAATTTTGACTGTGATATATGTAGTTGATAAATTCTTAGGAAATTGCAGATTTTTCTGCTCCTTTTTTTTCTTCTTTTTTCCCCCTCTCTTTCTTTGAGCATAAGGGCGTTCTCAATGAAAGCATCACAATGTTTATCTAATTTTTCCCCTGGATAGGTATTGCATAATACTTTTGAATAAATTGTAGCCGCATTTTCCAGGGTGTTCATTGTCAAAAAGTAGCTGCATATCTTTCACAATTGCAAGTCACTTTTTCTGACCTTTTCAGAGCTTTCTCAAGAATGTTCTGAACTGCGTAATCTATCCCGGACGTTTCTGCAGTATATTTTAAGGCATGAAGTTGCCTTACAGATTATCACATGTTTTGCTATGCAGAAGTTGTTAGCATGAATCCCTATATCAAGTAGTTCATGATTTAAATAAAATGTTGACTTACTTTTAAGTGCATTGTGTGGGTATGAAACAATTTTAGCCAACATTCTTGATATGAATAACCCTTCTAGCATTTAACATGAGACCTATGTACAGAGATTATATGTAGCCTCTAAAACATTTTCTAGTCAGTGTTTGTAAGCATTATTAGAAACCCAAGACTTCTTTGAAATTAGGCAACCATGTCATTTTATTGAGTGACAATGAATACTAGGGTGTACACTGTTTTCTCCATCACGTGTGATTCAAACAATGTTAGAAATGTATTCCTTTTCACTGTATCGAAACTATGAATTGCATGTATTCTTTTTTACATTCCTTTTCATTACAGATCCATTCCATTTTAATTGGCATTATGTATAGACTATGAGATACTCAACTCCAGATTATGCATTGCTCAAACATGAGCATACTTTGACAACTAATAAAGAATGTTTTCTCCCAGATGAGTGTCAATTATTTTATGTCCCATGCATTTTCAATCTTATGTATCAACTGCAGTCACTGCATTGAAAGAAGTCCAAATGCAAAAGATACTCTAGTGCCCTTCTCTGCTGGTTGCACTCAGAAACTGTGTGATAACAGCCCACATAACGTGTTAAGACAATTTCTTTGAGATTTTTGAAGTCACAGTCCTGGAGCAACTGGAACAGTTGTAGAAAAAGACCGGACGCTAATAGATTGCAATATTCCATACACAAGGGTACGAGCAATTTGAATATAATGTACCTGTGGGAGATCCTGGCATGTCCTGGGCCATCCTGAAGCAGTCTCTTCAGAGCCAGGTGCAAGGCCGGGTGTGCCCACATTAAGTGTCAGCTTCCTCAGGGTCCTCCTGTGTGACCGCAGCAGAGAGATGGTGGTGTCTCTGGGCAGGCCTCGGACCTCAAGCCGCTCCAGTCCTTGGTCTTCGTCATTTGTATCTCTTTACTCAGAAAAAGTTAAGATAGGGAAAATTACAGAGAGGAAGAAAGAAAAGACTAACAAAACATGTCGGCGAGGCACAGCACTTTGGCCTGCAGGATACCTGTACCTGTCCGAGAACACGTAGGGGTCCTCGCCGAGGCGGGGGTCCCAGCCGGACACGTGCAGGGTGCGCAGACGGGGCATCTCCCCGATGGCCCGCAGGGTGTCCCGGTCCGCCGTGCTCACCTCCAGCTCCCGCAGATGGGCGGCGTGCAGGTTCAACAGGCCGTGCGCCCACCCCGAGTCCCGGTGGCACATGACCCCCGTCAGGCGCATCAGCTGCGGGTTCAAATATCGTCGATCGGACCCTCGTAGTGCACGATTTGCAGCGAGGGCCGCCGACTCGAATGGCACTCCGTAGACGAGAAGAAGCCCATGGGGTTCACACCTTGGAGCGGGAGTCAAGCAGGGCGCGCTTGCGGATGGTGCGGTCCTCAGGGCTGATCTGGTTGATCCAGCACACGTCCAGGGCCAGCAGGCAGGGCGCGAAGGCCACGACGCGCGTGAAGGCCAGCGTTGCCAGGCCGTGGCTCTTGAGACGGCGCTGGCGCCACAGCTCGCCGCTGGCGGCGACGCGGCGCCAGTGGCTGCACACCTGGCCGGCCGACACCAGGTCGTCCAGGTTTTCCGCCGCCACGTACTCGAACACCTGCAGCAGCGCCAGGTCCGGCAGCGTGGCTGCCAGGACGCCGTCGTTGTCGCTCTTGCTGCCACTGCTGCTGCTACTGCTACTACCCTCCGAGCTGCCGTCTCCCTCGCTCGCACTCATGGCGGCCGACGACCCGACGACGTTCGTCAACCCCAGACGCTGCGCCGCGCCGGCCGCGGTGATCTCACTGTGTGCCTCTGCTGACGACGTCCCAGAGCGCAGCTACAGCCGCAGCGCCCGCGCTATACATAGCTGCACATGCTCGTGCACATCGCTGTGCACCGTTACCTCAGGCAGGTAGAGGGAAGTCCTCCTTCCGTACGTCCCGGGCCCGGTACCCCCCCCCCCCCCTGTAGGAGCACCCTGCGACCACTCACCACTACCTCTAAAACGGGCTCCAACTTCTCTGCTTCCCCCCACCTCTCATCCGGCCGGTGCAACTGAACTACCCATACTCATCCCCCCGCACAAAGTAGACGGGACGAGGGGGGCGACCCAAGTTAGCTTGTTTCAGACTGATGTTACAGTTCGATTAAAATCAGAAGGGGTCGCAAAGATGAGTTTTCTAACGCGAAAAAATATTTAAAAAAAAAACACCAAAAAAACACAACGTTTGGGTCGCGTTGGGACATGTGCAGCTGCTGAGTGTGGCACCCATGCCTGAGTGTGGTGCATATAGCGCACAGACCGAGTATTCTCACCACAACAGACGACAATTTGTGTTTGGTTTTTAAGTTTCGGACAGTTCGAAGTCAAGCCACATATCGCCGGCACACAATTATTTCTAGAGCACATTGATGTTTAGCTGTAATAAGTTTTCTTAGATCACAATGTTTTACCACGTAAGAATGCTAATACCAACAGTCATAACTAGTGTCACTTATGTTATGAATTCGTATTTTATTTCCTACCAAGTGAGGTTATATATATATTTATTTGTGGTTTTTGAATTGTTCCAGATTTCTTTGGAACACGAGATTCTTTTGCACCCGCGATATTTTGGTCCTCAACTCCTAGATACAGTGAAACAAAAATTGTATACAGAAGTTGAAGGGACATGTACAGGGAAGTAAGTAGTAATTCTTTGACATCCTGTAGACTTATTTTGATGTATGACAGGACTCCATTCATTTTGTGCTTACACGATGTCAAACAATCCCTGACATGTACTTGGTGATGTCTTCACTCTTATTTGTGGTTTACAGATATGGTTTTGTCATAGCAGTAACAACCATTGATAATATAGGAGCTGGTATTATACAGCCAGGCCAAGGTTTTGTGGTTTATCCAGTCAAATACAAGGCGATTGTGTTCAGACCATTCAAGGGAGAAGTGTTGGATGCTGTAGTGACCCAAGTAAACAAGGTGGGTATGAATAATTTATACTTCTGAAAATCAGTCAACAACACGCTTTTAATACCATATTGTTTGTGTGTTTCATTTTTACATTTCAGGTTGGAATGTTTGCTGAGATTGGTCCCCTGACCTGTTTCATTTCCCATCATGTAAGTGTTGTCTCCTTCTAACCCATGGCATAATTTTCCATTCAAGTATATAGGGGTTTACCAAATTCTTCTTTTTTCATGCAGTCCATTCCCGCTGACATGCAGTATAGCCCAAACTCAAACCCTCCTTGCTACAAGTCTAAAGATGAAGTAAGTACACTTTTTAATTCTAAGTTCCCAACATTTTCTTTCCAAGTCTGTATGCACTAAAGCATTACCTCCACTGAAATAAATTCTTCCTCAGGATGTAGTGATTCAACAAGACGATGAAATCCGCTTGAAAATTGTGGGTACTCGTGTTGATGCAGCAGGCATTGTAAGTGACTTTAACTGAACTATAGCTTGCTTTGTTGTCTGGATTATTTTCTTAATCACAATTTTGTTTCTTAATTTGCAGTTTGCTATTGGAACGTTGATGGATGATTATTTAGGTGAGATACTTACTTTTATGCTTCTCTTTGAACTGCATGGGTCATGCTCATATTCTTTTTTCATTCAGTGGGTATTAATTTGTTTTGCTGTGTTCTCATTACAGGACTGGTCTGCAGCTGAAGTATGGGATTCCAGGGATCATATCTACTTGTCCATAAACATATGGGGTGGGGGGGGGGGGGCACTTCATTTTCATTTAATTGTATTGTTTGTCAATAAGTTATTGAACTTGTGTACATTCTATCACGCCATTCATTCAATCTGTTGTATAAGTTTGTGTTGAGCTGAATATTACCACAATAAACTGTAATAAACAGTGAAGTCTGAGCATTAAAGATAAACCTTTGTCTGAGTAGGTCGGAGTATTATTATTATTTCCCCCTATGCTTGGTTTTCCCTGGAAGACAAAGAGAATGAGAAAAAGAAGGAGGATGGATGGACTGAGGAGAGGGTCCTTATGCCCGAGTGGCCGAGGTTTCCCTACTGCCGCGATCATTGCGTTTACTTGCGGCCGCGTTATTCGCAGTCGGGGCATGCGCAGATAAGTCGGAGCTTCGCAACTGCAGCCCCACTGCAGGTAAACGCCGCGGGGGAATGCCGTGAGGTTGGCAGTGCCGAAGTTACTGCTGGCCGACATTTTACCCAGAAACCCCTGCTGCAGTACTGTCCGCAAGCGCTAGCTGCGCTAGCGCTAGCAGACGAAGGTGTGCTGTGTGTACTGTGCGATGTGGTGACGGGGCATTGCGGTAAACAGCTTAAATATAAATGGATATCGCGACAACCGCGCATTCGAAATGAAGAAGTTCACTTTTAAAGGGGTGTTGGATGGATTTCGGTCCTCTGTGAGTCAACAAGCTCGCGCCGACCAGGAAATTGTGGAAACTCTTCGACCGGATAACTTTCAAGTCGCTAAGGTAGGCCAAAATCTCCCTGACAGCATCTCTAGGATCGGGCTGGGGCGGCGTTTGCAATTTTATTTCTGTGTGATAAATGTGGCGAAAATCCGGGACGGGTCCGGTTCGCGCTCTGGCATGGTTTCTGTTAGGAATCACCGACGACAGTCGTGTGCAGACGGGTTGTTGTGCCGTCAGGAGGTCACAACCTGTCATCTGTTGTTTTGTTATCACACGCCTACGCCCAGTGTGTGGTGTCAGACTATCCTTCAGACGACTTGGCTATGGTTCTGCAGTGGGCTTGCCAGGTGACCTGACATTCCCGTTTGAAGGTTCATGGCCCTCGTGCAGAGAATCACGCAATCATCATCCAACAAATGCATGTCTTGGTGTAAACTGACAATTGTAGGTTAATATGCATATCTTGTCTTTTTCTCAGTTCTGAATTTATTGTCATTTCGTTAATTGTGTTTGGAAAGAAGGAAAATATTCTGACCCAATTAGTTAATAAACTATATTTCCCATGATTTGTAGTATTGTTTCATTTTTTTAAAAGTTAGGTAATGAGAAATGACACTGCTAATGAAGGTCATTCCATATACAACCTGTTAATTATTTAAACTACCGTTCTTTCACTTTTAGGTTGAAATTCCTATTTTCGAGATTCTCTATTTGTGCGTGCACGGTGACGGACGCACCCTGCCGTGCTCTCTCCTCCTGTAGTGAGTGACGGTTAGATTGATTTTCGTCCGTTTTTAATCTGACCACTGACAAACGGCTGGACACGGTATTTCCCCATTGCGGCACGCGCGGTACGCGAGCTGGCCGGTGCAGTTGCAGTGCGGTGCGGTCCACCAGGGTCCCCGGCAGCCGCTGGCCTTCCCTCTGCGGCCGTTCATTGATGAGGACCTCGCCGTGCCAGGCCGCCTCGGCCTCCTCTCTGCCTCGGCTGCCCCGGCCCGGCCTGGCCCCGGCGGCCCTCGCCGCCTTCGCGCGCTCCTTAAGTGCCGCCTCACCCCGCCCGTCCGCTGGCTAGCCAAGGGTGGATTTAAGGGGGGGGGGGCAACAGGCCTTTTGCCCCCCGCCGGAAATGTAGGCCACCGGCATAACTTTTCCGCCTGTAAGTAGGCAAAAAGCGGGACATTGCCCCTCCCCCCCCCCCTTGAGCCGATCCTAGATCCGCCCCTGTGGCTAGCACTGGCGGCACTGGCTAGCTCTTGAGTCCTAGCTCTCCTCTCAGCTGGCGGTGTCCACTGCGTCCACGCGGGCGCGAGGCGAGACGAAAACCACACACTGCTGGCGGGTGGCGTTCGGGAAATACCGCCTTTGTCGTGTGGTCCTGGTGGTGGTCGCTGGAGTGCTGGCGGGCGGAGCTGCAGCGGCGCTCCTCTATCTCGATCGCGCCCCAACAGCTGGTGACCAGTATCGCACGCAGCTGTCATCACCAGCAAGACTGTCTGCGCTGCACGGCTTTCATGTGATGGCTGAGAGTTCGTCTGGGGCGCGCTCCTTAAAGCTGCGCGCTTTCGTGGTCCGAACTGTCGGAAAGGCGCACTGAGTGCAACAGGGGAGGAAGAAAGAGAAGGGAGAAAAAAAAAGGGGGGGGGGTGTCACACGTTTATTTGCCGAGGAGTCGTCCTTCATTCTTCATACATGGAAGCAATTACTCTCCACCTTGTGTGTTTCTAGCAGCATTAAACATTCACGCTGCAATCTGAGAAGGCGCTTTACTAGGCACTTTGAAAACCCGAGCCCACTAATACCGACAGCCCGCTACACACGGGCCCGGCGCCAGCCCCGTGTGGGGTATGAGTTTTCGGGATTACAGGGGAAATGTGTCTGGTTTACATAAGGCCGTGGGGCCGCAGGGCCGCAGGGCCGCAGGGCGGGGCACGGAGCCCACACGGTGCTTAGTCAGGCAGGGCGCCGGGGGGGGGGGGGGGGGGGGCGCTACAGAGGTGCCGCGGCTGCCAGCGGGAGGCTGGCGGGGACCAGGTGGACCCCGCACTCCCCTCACCGCGAGCGAGGACACGGGACTATGCCGAGGACTATGCCTTTCGCCTCTCCCTCCTCGTCCTCAGCTCTGGCGTGACATTCGGACTCCTGGAACCGATCTGAGGACAGGCCCAGCTAGAGGGCGGCCGGTGGGGGCGCTATGCGCTGTGCCGGACTTCCGTGCTTCATGTTTGATGAAGGCGGCACTGCCCCCGGCACTGCCCCCGGCACTGCCCCCGGCTGCTGCAGTTCGGGGCCCTGACTGCCCCGCCTTGACCTGTCCTTGGGGAAAAGGGAAGACAAAACAAAGGGGGGGGGGGGGAGTGGAGCAAAAAAAAAATGAGGTGGTATGCTCCTCAATGAGCCGACCGTGGCCTTGTCCGTGTGCCGAGCCCCAGGCCGACAAGACCCTTGAGGCTGCAGTGAACACGTCGCCTCAGGCCCTCATCCCTTACGTTTCCTTTACGTTTTAAACTTCTCCGCCTTTTATGTCGGTCCTGGTCCTGCCGGAGCGAAAGCTTGTCCACATGGCGCCTGGTGGAGCGCCCGGTGGGTTGGCAGCTCTGCCTCCTGCGTGGCGCGAGTGCCGCGCGGGCTGGCCTACCCCGCCATCCGCAGGCGTTTCCCGCCAGGGCAGGTTTGGGGGCGATCCGGACGCATGCGACTCCCGGTTTGGAGGGAGGGCAGAACGGGCGACCAACAGAATGGGCAACTGTCCGAGGGCGGGGCTTTACTTTGGAAAGGAAAATATAAGTGGCGTCTGTTCGTTACTTTGTGCGTGCCCCGGCCGTGCCCGCCGTGCCTGCCGGCCCGTGATGCCAGCCCCGGGCAGCACAGCCAGCACCTGAAGCCAGTCAGTCGTATTTCTTGGCATTCCGGTCCAATAAGTGCCGAGGAGCGAGTCCGTTCGTGCGGATGAATCCTCCCGTTATCCTGGGAGGGGGGGGGGGGGGACGGTCAGCGCGCTCAGCTGGATTTGAAGAGGGTGCGCAGTGAAAGGGGTGGGGTACCTCGCGGCCTACGGCCCTGCATGCTCATGAACTGTGGGGAGCAGGGCCGCGGGGGAGCGAGGCAGCGGGGGGGGGGAGCACGCGACACGTGGAATCCACGTAGCTCTGGCGCCAATAACCCCGTGATGGAGGGACGCCGTGTGCGGCGGCGAGGGGCAAAGCCCGTTTACAGGCGGAGCGCGGCCCGGAGCCGCGCCGGCCTGGGTCCCGCTCCGTACGCACCCCTCGCGGACCTTACTGCTGGGGCCGGGCGGATGGGGGGGGGGGGAAGGAGTTTGTTTAATCAAGTAAAAGGTCCGCTACTTCAGTTCAGTTGTCTTCTTTTTTCTCTACTCTAGCGAACAGTTCAGCAGAGGAATATCCCGCCAAACCTTTTTTCTAATCCAGCAAGTCTTTTCGTCACACACCGTGCTCGAGCCCCCCCCCCCCCCTCCTTCTCCGGCAGCATGCGCGGATCCATCGCTGTCGCAGGCTGTGGCGATGTGAAGAGCCGCACACAGCGCACAGGCGCACAGGTACACAGGCCTCCGGCCTCCGGGCTCCTGGCTGGCTCTGGCTGGCCTACTCCGATTTCTTCTCCTTCATCTCGGCTCGGACGGAATCCATCAGGGAGCTGCTGCTGCTGCTGCTGCTGTCATGGCTGCGAGGCTTTTCAGCGAAGCTCACGAGCCGTAAGAGAGCGTGCGGAGCCGCGCACACAGTCTCTCCCCCCCCCCCCTCTCTCTCGCGCTCTCTCTCGCTCTCTCTCTCGCTCTCTCTCTCGCTCTCTCTCTTTCTCTCTCTCTCTTTTTCTTTCTTTGTCTCTCTCTCTCTGTCTTTCTTTGTCTCTCTCTCTCTCTCTCTCTCTCTCTCTCTCTCTCTCTCGCGCGCGCTCTCTCTCTCGCGCTCTCTCTCCCTCTCTCTCCCTGTCTCTCCCTGTCTCTCCCTCTCTCTCCTTCTCTCTCCCTCTCCCTCCCTCTTCGTCCCTCCCTCCCTCCCTCCCTTATGTGTCTGTCCGCCTGTCTGTCTCTCTATCTGTGCCGTGGCGTGGCGGTCCCCGCGGGCCGAGCCCGAGGGAGCCCGGGGCTGATAGTGGGGTGGCGGCCATGGCGGAATGGGCCGCACTGCCTCGCTTTGCGTTCGCATGGTGTGGCGTCACCGTGCAGTGATTAAACCGACCCCCTGTGTGTGTGTGTGTGTGTGTGTGTGTCAGTGTGTCAGTGTGTGTGTGTTGGCGGTACGTGGTTCCACGCGGCCAGACGACGCGCCTCGGGGCCCCGCGGTGCCCGGGCCCGGCTAGAGCCCCCTGCCCGGGCTTTTGTGGCAGTGCGAGCGCTGCTCATGTGTCGTAAGAACGCGCCCCTTTTCATTCCTTCCTTCCTCCCCCCCCCCCATTTTTCTCTCTCCCTCTCTCTTTCTCTCTGTTCCCCAACCGGCGCGCTTCCTATACTCTTTTTATTCCGGTCTCCCTCGCCCTCCTTTTTGCTCGCCCTCGTGGACGACGCGCGCGATGTGCATTTCTGCGGAAAAAGAGTTATTTTCCGCGTGACGTCTATAATAATTGTGCTTGTGCGGCGCCCGTAAGAGGCGAAGCGAGTAGCTGTTCATCCACAAAACGACTCTTCAATTTTTTTTCGGTCGTAAAAAGAGAGCGTACGCGCTCCTGGTCTTAAAAATAGAACACAAACGTTTGGACGATGAGTTTTATGCTATAATATTGCGAGCATCAGAGAGCGGGGTGTTTTTGCGTTGCGATATGCAAAGGAATGGCTGTGCTAGAAATTTGTGAGAGCCCACAGTCGCGTCGCGTCGTCGTCCGCTGCTATGTGGATGCGTGGCGGAGCCATGTGGCCCGGAAGACCTATGCAGAAGGCTGCGGGTGCGAGCGAGGTAACCTTACCGCGGCTCGGCTATCGGATAGGTGCCAAAGGAGCGGCGCGCGGCGGCAAGTCTCCTCCACCTCCGGCACCCTCCGGCACCCTCCGGCACCCTCCCCGAGCTACTCCCGCGCACATCTCTGAGCCGATCCGTGGGCCGCTGCAGACGGATCGGAGCCGACCACCGGACCCAGCGAGCTAGCGGCCCCAGCGTCCCCAGCGGATTCAGCGGACTCAGCGGGTCCAGTGGGCTAGCGGCCCCGGCGGCCCTAGAGGCCCCGGTGGCCCCAGCATCCCCAGTGACCCCAGCGGCCCTGGCGGCCCCAGCCGGTCCAGCGGCCCCAGCGGCCCCAGCACCCCGGGGAGGGGTCCACGCGAGGCACCCTGGGGCTCTGGGGTGGGGCTCCCTCGACGCTCCCGCACTCACATGAGATGAGGTCAATGCAATCTTCTGTTATCATCTTGCGATCTTCGAGCTGAATCGAAGATTTATCTGTCCATATGTGCTGCCAATGTAAAGCAATCTTTGCGATCACCCCTGTAGACTAGGAGCCACACTGTTTTTATCGGATTCCCCCCTAGCGGCCGGCGGGGCGCCGGGAGGGTAGGCCACTCGCAGCCTCCAAGCGCACACCTGTCGTCGCATTGCCTATCTCCCAGGCGCTCCCGCTCCCCAGCCGAAAATTCCGGTTGTGTTGTGTAAATTAGTTCATACATTAGTTTTTAAAACTCGTATTGAAATATTTAACAGTGAGGATTTGGGGATCGCCGGAGTAGTATGCGTGATGTGATGTGCGTCTTTTTATACTTGACCTCTCTATGGTGCGCATTGTCCGCGGACTCAAAAAGAAATATTTTTGGTGTCCTCGTTTCTTTGGCTGGCGCAAAAATTAGTGATTCCTGGCAAGTACGCGGGGGAGAAGAGGTGGGCGTCGGCGGGAATCGGAGCGAGAAGTGGTGCGGGGGAAGGGGAGTCTGTTAGGCGTGTATACAACTTGGTGTCTCTTGGAGGAGCCGGAGGAGCCCTGGTGCTGCCACGGCCCTTTCTCTTCTCCTCCAACAACTTACAGGCCAAGTTGGAGAGGTGATCAACGCCGGGAGTGACGTAACTAGCCCGGGGCGGGCACGCAGTTGCGTCCGGCTGCTGGTGGCCGCCAGGGGGGTGCCGTGGGGGGGGGGGGGGGGGGGCTGGCGGGAGGCGCCGGGGGCTGTCGAGGGCGGCCGGTGGCCGCCGGGCCTGCAGCCAGGCGGGGCCTCTCGGTCCAGAGGCAACAACTGGCCGGCGCAGCGCAGCCCCATGGCGCAGCCCCATGGCGCAGCCCCGGCGGCCTAGCATGCTAGGTGGGAGAGAATGGAGAGGCTGGCGGAGAAAAGTTCTCGGGGCTGTCATAAACCGCACACGAATACTCGCCAGGCGCACGGCAATGAATTGTGAGGCGTGCGCTTGTTAAGGCTCCACAACTTTCCTATGGTACTCTGTCGGAGAGAGAGAAGGTAAACGGAGGAAAGAGTGGGTGAAAAATCGGGCGCCCGCTTGTTCGTTAACATCTTTGTTTTTCCCGGAGAGGAGACTTATTATTAATATAATTATATGTTATAGAAGTGGACCATAATGAAAATAAAAGGAAATTAAGTTGACGTGGCCAACAGCGATACTACGGTTCCCAGGCCGTAAAACGGCCTTTTTGTCCGTTATTTTTGGCACTGCGTGAACGTGGTGCCGCTGTGGCTGTGAGGGGGTCGGAGCGGCGGGGAGCGTCCGAATGCCGCACGATTCACCCGGACTCTGTTGTCAGAGTTGGTTTGTGACCTCACTGTGTGTTACAATGTAGGCCTATCTCCTCTGTGTGTGTCCTGGCGACGCGCGCGCGCGCACGCACGCACGCACGCACGCACGCACACACACACACACACACACACACACACACACACACACGAAGCCCCCTTGTGTGGCTGGTCTGGTACTGCTGCTCCCTGCGCGGCTTTCCTGGAGTATCGGGTTTTTGTTCGTGGCGTCAAGTTCTGAGCTCGCCTCCCGCTATTTACAGCTGCACGGGGGTCCGGGACGGAGAGAGGAGAGGAGAGGAGAGGGGAGAGAGAAGAGTCGCAGTGCCACACAAACCATAGTGGGTTGTGCGCCCCAGCGGCCCCGCTCCGCTCCGCCCCGCCCCTACCCACTGCACCCTCCTACGCGCCGTCCTTCGACCACTATATTTATTAATAACCCCTGACCACTTTAACTTTCCTTTCTAAATGTGGACTCCATGAAAGGATTTTCGCAGTTGCGAGTCCTTTAATTGCAAACGTGTAACGCTCGCATCTTATTGTGTTTTTTTGTGTGCGTGTATTTTTTCGGTACTTGCAGCGTCCGTGCCGTCCCTCTGCGGGCACCTAGGGCTGCTAGAGTGGCGGCCGACCACTGTCTCCCCGAGCACAGCCCCCCCCCCCCAGCAGCCCAAAGAATGGCATGCAGGCCGGGTCATCATCAATCACAGGTCTTGCGTGTCGTCAGCGTATCGCCAGCGTATCGCCAGCGTATCGCCAACGTGTCGCCAGCGTGTGGCCAGCGTGTCGCCAGCGTGTCGCCAGCGTGTCGTACGCGTGTCGTGCGCGTGTCGTACGCGTGTCGGATGCGTGTCGCATAAGCGTGTCGGACGCGTGTCGCACGCGTGTCGCCAGCGAGACCAAAAGACTTGTACGGAGATATGAAAGGTGAGGGGAAGATCGAGGGCTTGGGGGCAAGGCGGTAGGGGGTAGGGGGTGCAGAAATAGCGACAAACCGAGGCACCCTCAACAGTGGCCAGTGGCGGCCGATCTCGTGATACGATTCGTTTCTTTTGCTCCCGTCAACAAACGAACGGAACGGGGGACAACGATCGTTATCTCTCTCTCTCTCTCTCTCTCTCTCTCTCTCTCTCTCTCTCTCTCTCTCTCTCTCTCTCTCTCTCTCTCTCTCTCTCTCTCTCTTTCTTTCTCCCCCCCCTCCCTCTCTCCCCCTCTTACTCCTCCCGCTCTGTTGCTCGATTAATTAATTAAATCCCTGGTACATCTTCTTGCTTCTGGTGCGGCGATCTCAGCGAGTTTGTGGACTCGACCCGCCGCCACAGCGGGAATGGAAGGTTTCCGCCGGAAGGGAGGGACCGTATTGGAAGCGAAAGGTGGAGGAACTAAACAAGGTAAATTTGGAATGCGAATTGGGAAAGTGTAGAAAATAGAAACACAAGCGTCTGAGGAGAGAGGGAGAGAGAGAGAGAGAGAGAGAGAGAGAGAGAGAGAGAGAGAGAGAGAGAGAGAGAGAGAGAGAGAGAGAGAGAGAGAAATGTTCGTAGTATCCGCAGTGGGACCGAATGGTTCTGGGTTCGTTCGACGAGAAAACGTATTTCCCAAATCCCGTGTCGGTTTTTCAACCCCCCGGTCCAATCCTTTGCGGTCGCTATCGGACGAGCGAAAGGGCCGCTGGTCTCGGCTCGGCTCGGCTGGCCCGGCCCGGCTGGCCCGGCTGGGCTCGGCTCGGTGCGGCTTGGCCCGGCTCGGCCCGGCCGGGCAGCACCCACCCCTTCTACCGCGACAAGCGCGCTCCGTGTCTGCGTGACCCCCTTCCATTTTTTGGAGATGGCGAATCTGGCTGGCTGGGGTGTTCCGGGTTCTTCCCCTACCCCTTCACCCCCAACCCGCATTTTTTTCCTTCCCCCTCCCCATTGTCACCCCCGCTTGCTTCCCTCTCCTTAATTCTTGGGGAAGTTGTTGGGGTGCGCGCGCACGGCTGCACGGCTGTTGTTTTGTTTTGCACGGCTTGCGCGGCAGCCAGCGGCGACTCCAGCAAAATGTCAGCAGTGTTTGTCGGTGGGGGTTCACACTGTTTGGCTTTGCCACGGCCTCGCTCTCTGTGACCATCACGGCGCACTTTTCCGCGTCATCGACTGGTTGTAGTCTGCTTGGCGCTGGCAGCAGCGCTATTTAGCGCCGTGGCAAATCTTGGCCCGGCAGTGCGCCTGTCCTTGTCAACCCTCCCTGCTCGCCAGTGCGAGAGAGCGAGAGGGACGGAAATAGTAGTGAGGGGGTTGTGAACACTGCGAGCTGCGTGCGCCCCGAGGCTAGCCGGGGCGGGCCGGGCCGGGCCTGGTTGGTATTTGAACCCGCGGCCTCCAGCAGCCCGAGAACAGCCTAGCCGTGCTGGACATACCTGGCTCCAGCACTTTGCTCTCGGTGGGTCGATCGATAGTCCGACAGCCTACGCAGTGACACGTTTGACGTCCTTTAAAATTTAGCAGTGTCCTACCCCTCTCCCTCTCCTTTTTTTCTGCGGGTGACCATTAAAGAAAAGGGTGCGAATGACCCAGAATATCCCCCTGGAAGAGCCTCAGCTGGAACTAATGATAGGGGCCCGTGCCGTGCACTTACCACGTGACGGAGAGGGGGAGGGATGGGGGTCCCTGGCGGGCCCTGCGCTGGCGCTGTGTAGGGTGCCGAGGGGGTGGCATGGTGGCGGGTGGGGGTGGGCGGTGACGTCATGGGTTCGCCGCTCTACCCCGTCCCGTTCTGTGAGAACTGCACTGCGCCGCCCTCCCCCACCCCGTGACCCACACTCTCTGTATTCCGGGCTGGTGGCGGCGGGCAGCGGCGGCCCGGACGAGGAGGAAGTGACTTCGATGTTGATTGCTTCAGTGAATCAGAAGCCGAGGCGAAATCAAGGTCAGCACGGCAACCGCTTGCTTTTTCTCTCCCCTGATTGTCGTAACAGTGTTTTTCCCCCTTCCTCTTACGCTTTTGTTTCAGTTGTCGTTCTCTTCCCCCCTTCCCGGAGATGTCTGAAGGGCCGCTGGCTGGGGGTGGTGTTGGGGGCGGTGTGGGGCGGCGTGACCCTGAAACGCTTTGCTGCAGGCCATGATTGATACCCGCCTCAGGTCAGCTGTTGTGCGTTGCGGCAAAACGGCCTGGAGGGTCCGGGTGGGTCCGAGTGGGTCCGGGAGGTACTTACTCGACGTCAGCGATGACGGAACGTAATGTGGCGGCGGGAAATAGTGCGGTAGGCCGGGAGGGTCTGCACCTACAGCCCGCACCGGGTCCACTGACGTGTGCCTGCCGAGGGGCGCCTCAGGGCCACATCTCTACCGCCCTGCCCACGGCCCTGCCCACGGCCCTGCCCTAGGGTTGGCAGTCTCCCCGGGTGTCCACTGGCCCGGCGTGGCACCGCTGTCAGCCCAGGACCACCTCAGCAGGAGCTCGACCGAGTCGGCCCGCCCGGCCCGGCCCGGCCCGGCCCTCGGGAGGGAGTCAGTCCCCCGCAGCAGCCCTCAGTCAGTGGTGACCTCTGATTGGTCCCGGCCGAGACAGCTCTGCGGGGCCGGGAGGGCCGCAGCCGGCGCACGTGGTTTCTAACTCGGCGCCGGCGCGGTTGTTATGGCCCCCGCTTCCGTGCAAGGCGGGGGAAAAGTAGTGTGGAGGAGAGAGAGGAGGGGGGAGGCGAGAGGAGAGAGAGAGAGAGAGAGAGAGAGAGAGAGAGAGAGAGAGAGAGAGAGAGAGAGAGAGAGAGAGAGAGAGAGAGAGAGAGAGAGAGAGAGCGGGGAGAGCACGAGTAGCAGCGGAAGGGAAGGGGGTAACGATCCGCCACACTGCGACTTAGGCCCCTCTGTGAATGGACTCGGTCGATACCTCTGCGCTGGCCGCACGCCCGGCTCCGGGCCGCCGTTAACCCAAAGCGAGACTGCCGCGGGCCCAGCGCGCGCTTGATCCTACGGCAGGACATGCAGGGCGGGGGCGTGGAGGGAGGGAAGCGCGGGGTGTTATTTATTTACCAGGTGTTTGCTGTCGTGCTCGCGATGTATCAGTTTGCGGGGCGCCGTGCAGGCGGTGCCGTGTGACACCGAAACCGTTGTCCTGAGGCGGTAGCAGGGGAGCGGGGGGTTTGTGAGCTCCGCTGAGGCGTCGGTGAGGACCGTGGGGTTGTGGCGATCAGGGTAGGTGGGCGGTGGGCTGGGTAATGTGCGGCCAGTAATGGTAGCCAGGGCAGCAGGTGAGTACGGTAGCGGAGGGATGAGTCGGCTGTAAAGCGCTGCACTACTAGTCAAGCTTAGCGTCAACAGTCCCCTGCTTCTGGCCCGCGTGTAAGTGCGTGCGGCATGTGTGTGCGGAAGAGAAGAAGAGAAGACGGATGATGCCAGCTGGGCGACTGCAACAACTTTTGGCCCTCGCGCGGCTGGAAAGAAAGAAAAATCGCGGCCAAACACGATGAGACTTAAACCGCGGGCCGTGGCTTGACGCGACGCGCACGGCACGCCTCTTCCCCGGTGCTTGCGGCGGCTTGCGGTGCTGCGCGCGCGGAGGGGGCCGGCTCAGCCTCTCCCTTCTCCTCGAACGCACCCGGCCCCTTTGATCACGCGGCCCTGTGCCACGAACTGAACTAGTAGTTGGTGCTAAGAGTCGTTAGTGTCGAGCCGTATGGTGTGAGGTGCGGCGGTGTGAGGCTGTGCACAGGGGAGCACACGCAGCCCTCAGCGGCCCACAGCAGCCCGGCCCGCCTCTGAGGCGGTTACGACCTTCCCTCTATTCTCTTTCCCCTCTGTTCCTTCCGGGCTACGCCCTATCCCTATCCTTCTTCACCTCTTTATTGCCTCCTTCACCCCCTACACTACCCTCCCCTGCCCCCTTCCCCTGCCCCCTTCCCCCCGCTCTTCAACCTTAAAGTGCCTCCTTTCGCCGCTTTTCCTCGTCTAAGTATATTCCAGATTCCTTTCTTTTATTTCTCCTCCTCTACGTCTTCCTTATCCCCTCCCGTCCTGACACTGAGGGGAATGCAATGTGCGCCAATAAGTTCGCTCCCAGTGGAATTTATACCATCTCGCGCGTCGTGGCGGTGGGCGTGGCGGTGGTGTTGGCGGCGGCGGTCGTGTCGGGGAGCGCGGCCCCGCAGCTCCCAGGCCTCCCGCAGATGACACATCCCCGGCCGGTTTTTGAAACGTCGGGAAGGGATTGGGTTCCTCAACGGCGGTGCCGTGGGACCCTGTGGGGACCGTTTGGGGGACCCTGTGGGGACCATGTGGGGACCCTGCGGGGCCCTGTGGGGGCCCTATGGGAACCATATGGGAAACCTATGGGAAACCTATGGGAAACCTATGGCTTATGGGGACCCTGCTGTGGGGACACTTCCGCGCCGCGAGACGTTAGTCCTCCGCGAGGTCTGGTGACGGCGCTGCCGCATTCCGTGTCCGCGGCGCTCCTACGGCCCGCGGGGACCAGCGGGGGCCGCGCAGGCTACCGCGCTGCTAACTGTGGGCGGGCAGGTCACCGCAGCCACTCGGCTCGTCCGAGTGATCGCATCTCGACTCGCCGCCACCACCACCACCGCTGCCACCACCGCTTGCCGCCTCCCAACGCCGCAGAGGGATTGAAACGGGAAATGTGAAGGGATGGTACGGAAAAGGGAGAGCACGGCGAGCAAAAAGGGGCCAAGGAATTGATAAGGACAGGAATACTAAGAAGGAGAAGAAATGGAGGTCAAGGCAGGACGTGGGGATTTGCAAGAAGGGTTCATAAGAAGCCTAACGTACGGGGCGGAGTGCCGGCCGTGCGCCTCGGCCTGGGCCGCGTGTGCGGGGCTCCATAAGAATGGGGCTTTTTATGGGGACCGGCTGCGGTATTGAGTTCGACCCGGATGGACTACCATAGATGGACCATGAGGGATGGACCACCATGGATGGATCACTATCGCTGGGGCTCGCCTCTAAACCACGGACAAGTTACCATCCCGAATGGACCACTACCATATGGGTGGGGTTTTATCCGCCACTACCACGGATGGGCCACACATTACCATAGGCGAGCATGGCCATCGCCGATGGCCCACTACCACCGACGACCATTATCACGGCCGGATTTCATGCATGCAGGTGGATGACTATGCCGGGCGGATCTCTGCCACGGACCAGCCGTTTCCGCGGAGGGACGGAATGGGAGGGAATTTATGTCGAGGCGGCCCACCGCGGTGCTACGTCCGGGGGGGGGGGGATCTAAAGGGAACCCCTCAAACCACGTAACCGCCATGCAAATGTCGTTTAGTTGCTGTTTCGGGGAATGTGGAACGGTTGGGTGGGCGGCCTCGGAAGGCAAGGCCTGGCCAGGCTCCCTGCCGGTGCTGGAGTGGACGGACTCTTCTGCTGAGGCCCCTTGAGTGTGTCGCCGCCGGCCGTCAGCCCCTCCCCTCCCCACGCCCAGAGCACAGCCCGAGCACAGCAGAGCACCCCTCCAGCTGCGGCATTAGGCCGACAGTGCCAAAACTGTTGATATCCCTTCTTGGCCTCCCCCGCTCTGCGCTGGAAGTGTCGTCTCATGATGTGTGCGCCCGCCAAAAGTTTTATGGCACACGCAGACGGACTACGGTCACATGTCCTCACCTGTGCATCTTACCAGAGCATGTCGTCACCTGAGCATATCCTCACTTGGGGCACGGGCCGGGCAGCGAAGCACAAAACGGGCTTCACTCAAGAGTAATGATCATTAAATGGGAAAATCATCAATCTTTCGGTAGCTCAAAAAAATTGACTCAACTGTTGTTCACGAGTGTTCACGTGATAGACAAAAATGGTGAAATCATCATCACGGATGAAATGATAATGATGATGATGATCATTGTTCTATTGACAGTGTCGGAGCTGGCGGGGTTGTTGATATCGGGGCCTTTCTCCGCTGCCGAGTGTAGGCGGCCGGGGCTGAGCTGTGGCCGCTCTACATTTTTTTGCCCACTGTAGCCGGCTGTAGCCTGCTGTAGCCACGCGACTGACAAAAGAAGGAAAAAAACTTTTCCCATTCAGCACCTTTGTGGGTCGTGGCGCGGCCATGGCGTGGCCGCGACCCCCCTGGGCGCCCGCCTCTCCGCGCCCGGCTCAAGACTTTTGCGGACTGAAAGCCAACCGCAGACCCCAGCCGCCCCCTGCCCACCCTCACACACCCCCCTGCCGCCCCCCGCCCCGGTGTCCTCCGTCTTGTTCTCCGGCTTGGAGCGGAACGCCGCGGAGCGCCGGAAGCGGTCGCAAAGCGATTTGTTTTTGTTTCTCGCGCGAGCTTTTGCCGTAGCATTCCCCTCTCTCCTAAGTATGTGCAATCCGTTTCCCCGGAGCACGATAACTCCTGACGCGATGTGAGTCGCTGCCAAGGGCGCTGCCAAGGGCGCTGCCAAGGGCGCTGCCAAGGGCGCTGCCAAGGGCGCTGCCAAGGGCGCTGCCAAGGGTGCTGCCAAGGGCGCTGCCAAGGGTGCTGCCAAGGGTGCTGCCAAGGGCGCTGCCAAGGGCGCTGCCAAGGGCGCTGCCAAGGGCGCTGCCAAGGGTGCTGCCAAGGGCGCTGCCAAGGGCGCTGCCAAGGGCGCTGCCAAGGGCGCTGCCAAGGGCGCTGCCAAGGGCGCTGCCAAGGGCGCTGCGAGCGCTGCCGGGGGCGGCCGGCGTGGGAGATGTGTCAAGTGTGGCCGGTGGCACACGTATCCGGGGCTGGGCTGGCCGCTTACGGTCACCAGGCTACACGGCGAACCATTTGTCACGGATGACGGAGGCCGGCGATGGAAGTCGTGGCCGCGTGCCCCACATCTGTATCACCGCGAGTTTAGCCCGCACTGCTTGGCGCCCAATGCTGCGGCGTATCGAACACCCTTATCACCTTATCATTGCGGGCAGACCCGGCCGATGGCGGCGCGGCCCCTGCGGCCCAATGCGGAGCAGAGGAGATTCCACGGCTCTTCACAACTCCGCTCCTAACATAAATAGCTCGAGGCATTCACAAAAAAAACAAAAAAAAAACAATTAATTTTATCAAACATTTTCCATAATGTCCGTTGCTAGGTCTGCAAGGGCGGGTGGGTCGCCCGGGGGGTAGGCAACAGTGGACAACCGGGCGTCGGGTGCTGCCTACCCTCCAGGCGTCCCCAGGGGCTTTGCGCTTGGGCAGAGTAGAGAGACTGGGAGGATTTTTTCCTCCTTTCCTCGTTTTTGTTTTGCCGTCGTGCGTCTGGCGTCTATTTGCCCGTAATTTATATCGGGAGCGTCGCGGTGTTAAGCCCCCGCCTGATGTGTGCGCGATGTATGCGGCGCTTTGTCCCTGTCTGCGCTGCCGCCGCCCTGCCAGTCTCAGATTGACGAGGGAGACAGGCGGCCTTCCTTGTCGCTCCCACAGCTAGCTACGTGCGGCTGTCTCTTTTGTATTTCCCTTGTCTCGCGACGCTTGCGATTCGATGGCGACTTTCGACGAGCCCTGTACAATCCTATTCCGGTTTTACTCGGCGTAACTAACTTAAGCATACTTTTGAGGCAAATATCCTTGCGGGGGAGAGAAAATGGTTTCACTCTCAACTCTCCCTCGCTTGTTAGCGCGCCTGTGATTGAATTGGAAGCAGACAGCGAGCGCTTTGTATACCGTACCTCTTTATTTCATTTCATTCGCGCACCTCGGCCGCCCCTCCCCACCCCTGCGCCCTCTCTTTTCCTTCTGTTCTTCTTCTCCATTCCGGCCCATTGCGATGCCAAGTACTAGTAGATTGTGTTTCATTACTTTGGTTGCGATCCGTGCCGCTCGCCCGACTAGCTTGCTTTCTCCCCCTCCCCCCTCCCCCCTCGCTATCTCTCACTCTGTCTCGCTTCCGACCCATACCGTCCTGCGCGTTCCCGTTTCGTCATTTAATTTTCTCCCGCCGACTAACGAAAACACTCTCTCCCTCTCTTCTGCTTTCTTAAACATCCCCCAGCAAGCTGCGGCATTTCCCTTCTCATCTTTCCTTCTCGTCGCTCTCCCGGGTTTTCTCCGTATTCGCTGCCCCCTCCCCCCCTCCCTTTCCCCATTCGCCGCCTTCCCCCCTCCGGGGCTGGAGGGGCTGGAGGATCTGAAGCTGGAGTATAAAGATGTGGCCGCTAATGTGTTTTTGCGCGGTGTTTATGGCCCTCAGAGTAGAGTCGCTGACCCTCTAGTCGCCCGCTGGTTCTCAGACTCGTGCGCCCGGCCCTGTGCCCGGCCCGGGTTACTGCGCGGTGGGTGTCTGTTTAGAGAGTGGTAGTCGCAGGTTCTTATTAGCTTGAAGCTGTTGGTGCGGTGGGGGACGGGTTGCAGTCGGGCCGCAGCGCGGCACGTGGCGTCGCTATCTCCTCAGCCCCCGCCCCGTCCGGCCCAGCCCCGGCCGGCTGCGGTCTCACGGTGATAGTGGGGACTACCGGGGACGCCCGGGGCTTGTGGTGTGCAGCCCCGAGTAGAAATTCATATCGGACGCCTACGGGCGCGGAAATTGACCGTGGCAACTCCTAGATTTGGGTTTTCGTCACTGTTTTAGTAGAAATCGCGAAATTTTTAAAAAGAATTAGGCTTATCCCTGTCGCGTAACCCAGATTGAGGCGGGCGCTGCTAGTCCCTCGAGTCGCTGTGGGCACAACTGGAGCACCGCTTCCATTCCACTGACGGAGGATTTGTCGGGCTGGACTCTGGAGAGACCACTTCTGGACTTGGGGACGTCTCGGCGGCTGACTCGGCTGACTGACGGCCCGAGCTGAGAGAGGAAGGGGGAAGAGCACCCCTCCAGCGGGAATTCCAGCGTGCCAAGTGGCTGGCTGCAGGTCGTCTCGCGTTTCCCATGGAAGTCAGCACCACCCCTGCGGACCCCTGCGGACCCCTGCCCCACTCCCCTAGATGTGCATCAACCGGTTTTTATCGACTTTTCATGGATGATGGCTGACACCGGAGGATCAACACGTCTCTGGAGGATTTGACAACATGACGCTCTCCTTCTCTGTCGCCCTATCGCTCTTTACTCGCTGCTTCTCTCCTTTCCTCCCCCTACGTGGTGCACCCTGCCGTGCCGTCCTGCTCTCTCTCTCTCTCTCTCTCTCTCTCTCTCTCTCTCTCTCTCTCTCTCTCTCTCTCTCTCTCTCTCTCTCTCTCACTCACACACACACACACACACACACACACACACACACACATGCGCGCGCGCGGCCTCCGCAGGACAGCGAGGGGACGGAGGTGAGGTTGGCGCTGCCAGAACCTCTAGCTCTCCGAGCTGCCAGCCCTGCCTGTCTCCCCAGCCGCCAGCCCAGCCTGTCCGGGCGCCCCTTAAATGAGGCTTATCTTGTGTGCTGCCGCAGGCACGTGGAGCGGTGTCGGGGCGGGGCGGGGCTGTGATGAGCACACCGTAAAGCCGCCGATCGCAGGAAGTTACGAAACACAGCATATCCGGTCCGTGTTTTCAGTGCCACGGTGTGCGATGCGAGGGAGAGGAAGCGTGGGGTTCCGTCAGAATGGCGACGCGAGGTCCACTCTAGGACGACGCTGGGAAGGGAAAGGGAAATGCAGAATAAACAAAGAGAGTGGCAAACGCTGTAAGGGTCGAAAAGAAAGCCCCCTCCCGGCGCCTTCGCTCGCCTTCGCTCCCCGGCGCCTTCGGCAGCCCGAGCGGCTGGCCGGCGACCACGACCTTGGGGGCAAAATGTTTGAACTGCAGCGTGCGGCCGTGGGGCTGTGGGGGCGTGGGTCCTTGGGGCTGTGGTGGCGTGGGGCCGTGGGGCCTTGGGGGACGAGTGGCACCGACGAGTGGCACCGGTACCCCGACAGACGAGCTCTTGACCCAGTCTACCGCAACCTATCCCCCTTGCCTTAATTCCCCCTCCCTCTAGCCAAGAGGGGAGTTTCTCTGTCGGTCATTAATGCTGCTCCAAGCTGCGCTACCGCGCTGCCCGGAGCGGCCCCAGCCGGCCCCAGCCGCCGGCACAGGGGCTTACTCCCGCCTCCTCGGCTTCGGGTTTCAGCACTGCCTGGCGGTCATCACATCCCGCCAGTTCCTGGTGTGCGCGTGTGATGTGCAGGAAGTTGGTACTACCGGAGCAGCAGCATCTTAGCCACACGAGCTGATACGCAAGGAAAGCGCGGGGAGGGGAGAGGGGGAGGTTGCGGATTGCCAGAAATACCCCTCACCCACCTTGGCGTGCGAAAACCTCGGGGAAACTCGCGTGTCGTAAATTAGTGCCAACGTTTTGGGCGGTAGCACAAATTGTAAAGGTGAAATGGAATAGCATAAATTTATCGTAGTTTTACAGGACCTTTTAACAGTAGAGGCACTCGCAGAGGATTTAACACCTAATATTGGTCGTTATGTCTCATTCCTGAGCTTTGTTTTACTTATTCTGCGGAGGGCACTTGATATCAGTTGTAGGGCCAGCAAAATAGTTATTACTAATCCTCGCTGAAGCCTTACTGTACCATTAGCTCGGGCTCGGCCGTCCTTCACTGCCGGTGAGTTGGCCGTTCTGTTCGCCTTAGTCCCCCCGGCCTACGACGTTGACTTTCGGAGATCGCCTCTGTTGTAGGTGTTCTATGGCGTGCTGTCCTGCCTGTTTCCTGCACTTGTGTGGCCTCGCTGGTGACCTTGGTTGTTGAGATGGCCCCAATGGTTCCCTCTGCTGTTCGCCTTAAAGGCTCATTTACATCAACATTTTGGCTTTGAAGTCCATGCAGCCTCGTGCGGTTTTGAGGTTCATTCGATCTGCTTGGAGGATTACTCACCCTCAACCCTGACGTGCTTTTTGACGTTTTATTCAGCCTTGAGATGTGTTTGTCCTCACTGTTGGCCGGACCCTGAATCTTATGCGGCCCTCAGGTTCATGTGGCCTTGAGTTTTATTACATCCCTCCCAGTTCAGAGTCGCCCGTAAGTTCATTTCGCCATCAGTTTCGCCCTTCCCCTCGAGCCCTTCTTTTTGGCCTTAAGAGTGTTTACGTCTTTCTTCGGGAGGTGCTCCGCTGGGCGCCCTCTCTCTGCCTTTTAGCATGCCGTTAGGCGCCCAGCCCAGCGGCGTCAGGTGTGCGGGTCCATATAGTTCATGTGAACGAGTCCACTTGCCCGGATGACCCCGACCAGCCGCTGGCCGCAGTCGTCCACGGCACACTGTCGCCCAGCCCGGCACAGCCACTCCCAAGAGTACCTCATGAACAGGATTTTCTTTAGTGCGCTGCAAGTGAAGTTGGTGGTACTGCTTCTTCGCTAGGTTGTACAGCAGTAATAAGTTATTATCAGTGCGGCCGCGGAAGTTTTTCGTATAGACTGCTATAACTTGCCACAACATAACGCAACGCTTGTATTGCTCCTGGGGATGTTTGTCGGGGTCGGTAAAGCTTCTCACATCGCCAAACAGTGCGGGGAGCAGCGACACCCCACAAACCATCTCCACTGCGTTATTGGTGAATTGTGATGTGTTTAGAGCGCTGTGCGTCGGTAGTTTATGATACGACTCTTCATTGTGGACATTCATAAACAACCTAAACGAAAGTTTATGCTCGGGTATGTGTGGCGGGGCTATTGAGCCGCTGCTCGTGGTGGAGCGGGTCCTTTCCCCCTTCGACCGCAAAACTTTTCGTTTGCTGCCTCCCCCTCCCCCCCACTATTTTCCCACCTCCCCTCTCGCTTTCTCCCCCACTCTCTCTCTCTCTCTCTCTCTCTCTCTCTCTCTCTCTCTCTCTCTCTCTCTCTCTCTCTCTCTCTCTCCAGAGGCGCGCACGTGCACCGCCGCTCTCTCCGCCCTTCGTTTCACTTTGCAGGCGATCGAACATTACACGCCTATGGGCTGGAGCCAGTGGGTAATTTGGCGGGGTCCAGAAGCCGTGTAACTTTTGCTCTTACCTGCCCGCCCTGGTGATATTTATTAGCATGTTTGTAAGTTTGCGTAAGCTAGCGTGGCGTCGTCGTTAGGTCCCCAATATACCACGATCCCTCCCCCCCCCCTTCCCCCGGAGCCGGAATCCGTTCCCAGGCCGCGGGGCGGAATGCCTTTGCAGGAGTGTAACCGGTTTGTGTTTGTGTGTTGCAGGTGAGAACACGGATTGCTATATATCGAGCTGGGGCAGGCGTGATTAACCGGTAAGACGACCTCAGTCCCTGCGGTTCTCCCAGATTGTCTTCTTTTCGAGAAGTCTCCTTTTCACGCGACGGTTTGTTTCCTACCGCCACTTGATTGCTTGGCGTCCCCTTCGAGTACGCCTTGAACACCGGCTGAGCACGTCTTCTTAGCCGGGCTGCCTAACCACTTCTGGCTGCCTGGTACCCAGAGGAGTCGTCCGTAATGACGCTTGCCGCGAGTTGGCCGCGGCTGGGGGAAACCGCAAGCCGCCGGGCTGGGGGCGGCCCCGGGGGGTGGGGGGGGGGGGGCACCAGGGGGTGCGGAACCGACGACTGCCGGTGGCTTCCTTCGCAGCAAATTGCGGCGAATGTCGCGAATTTCCATAATTACTCGCGAGGAACGAACGTCGTGGAACACACATTAGGCTGACGACGGCGACGGCTCAAATATAGATATGTGCGGCACGGCTGCGTACAAACTGGTTTTCTTATATGGAAATAATCAAATCTGGCGCTAAATTGCTATGAAATTTGACCTTGAATTTCCGGATGAGATCACATTTTAAGGCACTCTCGTCTCTGGGAGAACACATTAATCACGAACTAAGTGGGATCGATTGTTTCCTCGCACTGTACTGGGCCGCCGGTCCCCGTGCCGGCCTGGCCCTGCGTTGGTGACTGTGCATATCGGTGACATCAGGCCTCGTCTCTGGCGGCGCCCGGCCCGGGCCCGGCTGTGGTCTGGCTGGGCTGGGGCCTCTGGGTCGTGGCCACTCTCGTGGCGCTCTCGGACGACGCCCACACGTAGTCAGCGCCGGTCGGCTGCCATAAGAAGTGCAGGCTGCGCCGCCGTGCCGTCGTCTTTAATTTATTTTGTGTGGGTTGTTATTTATTTGCGAGTGTGCTCTCCTGCATTCTACTTTTAAAAAAAAACGGCGTTGTTTATTTTCATCTTCTTTAGAGTTGACAATTTGTCCGAGGCATGCGTTTGCTCAGCAAACAACGAAAGCGAAGAGGAAGTTTTTTATTTCTTCTTTTTTTGCCAAATTCCGGTTTGTGTATTGGTCTCAAGTGTTATCCTATTTGTGTGACAGCGAGATCAAACTGAAATATATTGACTCGTATCGGATGGCAATATGGCGCCGTCGCCTCTCCGTCGCGCCATGCATGTATCGCCGGGAGATTGGGGACGTATTTGCAGAGCGCTGCTGTCGGCAAAGTCTGCGGAAAGGGCCAGTCTGCGGAAGGCTCGTGTCGAGAGTTTCCGAATCGCTGGGAATCGCCCTCTTCCGTCTTAAGAAAATTTTTACGTGCATCCATGAGGTCTCCCGCAGCAGGGGGAAAAAGAAAGGTTATTCCAGCTCTTTGTTTGCAGACGAGATTGGGGCGTGTTGAGCCGTTCCGCGCATCCTGCGGCGCTGCCGCCTACGGCTCTGCGTACAGCTCTAGCCGTGTGTTCCCTTCGGAATACCGTAAAAGCTGAGTGTTATGTAAACGGCAGTTCCGGCGCACAACTTGTCGGATAACAACAGCTGAGTTCGATCGGCCCGCGCGACGCAGCCGCTGTGTTTCCAGAGTTGTTTTGTGGAATGGAAGTAATGCTTGCCCGCCCGCGCGCGGCCTGTTTTGCGTATTTCTGACAACCAGTTTGAAAAAAAAAAATCACATTCAGAGAGAAGACAGTCCGGCGATTTCGTTGAGAATTGTGTTAATGCAATCTTTCTCTAGCGCGTTTGCTATCTAGATGTGGATTGAGCCGTGATGGGCTCGCTGAGATCGATGCTGCTGAGACTCCGGCTCCAAACTGTTGCCAGACATGCAGGGCGACGGCGTACCCTTCACCCTGTTTTTGGTTGCGGCGGCGGTGACGTTGCTGCGCTTTCTCTCTCTCTCTCTCTCTCTCTCTCTCTCTCTCTCTCTCTCTCTCTCTCTCTCTCTCTCTCTCTCTCTCTCTCTCTCTCTCTCTCTCTCTCTCTCTCTCTCTCTCACTCTCTCATCGCCATCGCCTCCTCGTTGATCCGACGGACTCAAATTCTATGCAAATTTCTGCCATACATCCCCCGCCGCGGGGAGAGATTTAATTTGAAGCCCCCCCCCCCCCCCGAACCCCGAACACGCGCCTCGCAGCTTTACCTTTTCTGCATCTCATTTCCACTCGGGCGGAGGTCGCGCAGCCTCGTTCAATTGAAATTGATGAAAATCTAGAATAACATCATCTCTGCGCGCCTGGGACGTCACAGAGACGTGTTTTCTTTCTGCGGATATGAACGCTCCCCGCCCCGCCCTGGCCCCGTCCCGCCGCGTCTCGGCCCGCCCCGCCCCGCCCCGCCCCGCCTCGCCCCGTCCCGCCCCGCCTCGCTCCGCCATGCCTCGCCCCGCCGCTTCGTGACGACCGGAGCGTCACCGCGGCCGTCCATCCATATGTCAAGGCCGCGTGCGAACGACTTCCCCTCCACCTGGCATCCGGCGCACGCACGCCGCCATGCCATCCAGAGGTGTTGAGCCGAATTCGTTTCGTTTCCGCAATAGCTGGCAAAGATATTTGACTTGTGGCTATGTGGCCTCGTAGCGTGCTGACCGCCTGGCGACGAGCACTGCGGTTGTCAGGAGCAGGAGGAGGGAGGAAGACGTCGGCCGTGCTGTGATGTCATCCGGGAGCCCCGGGCCCCGCCCCGGCACCGTCATTACACGGCCGTGTGTGTGCTGGGGTCAGCCAGGCGGGCAGGGAGCGGCCCCAGCGGCGCCACACGGGTCACTGCGCCAGCCTGCGCACAGCCTGCGCACAGCCCGCGCACAGCCTGCGCACAGCCCGCGCACAGCCTGCGCACAGCCCGCGTACAGCCTGCTGGGCACAACGCGTGGTGCGCTCAGTCAACCTGCAGCCCGTACAACGCTCCCCGTCCAACACCTGGACTTGCACAAGAATTGCGACCTTGGGAAGTGTAACCTCGTCACCCCCTACTAAACGGACTAGAGTTTGTGTTGAAATTTGACCACTTTTTAACTTCGCAGGGAATCATGAAAATGAATAGCGCCGGGAATCTAGGTCACGTGTTATAAGAGTTTTGAAACTGCGGCGTGTTTCGGAAGCACGTGGTGAAACCTGACGGAAATGTTTCAGGGGGGGGAGGGGAATAGTTCTCAAGCGTTTTAAGAACGTATTAAAGCGAACGCTTCGCGCTCGATACGCTCGCGTGTTTGGCGTTTCCTTGCCCCTTCCAGTTCCGTAACCTCTTTTCCTCAGGCGGAACACTTGGCGCCGAGTGCAGGTCTCGCCCACAAACAGCTTTATTTCATTTCGTAGGGATCATTTGTTGTGCCTGCTATAACGGACAGAGGGCGGAAGGGAGGCCCCTCTACGGGTCATCCCTGCTCATACAGTCGCATGTGAATGATGCTTAGTGCGCAGACGCTCATCTGGGCCGTAATTAGAATTACTCCATTGATACCGTGCCTGCGATGCTAGCGTCGAAGGGATTTTCCCGGATTAATAACTACCACGAACGCCGCGTGATTATACTCGAGGTGGTTTGCTCGCCCCACCCCGGGTGGCCCCGTGCGCGCTCTGGAAGCAAAAGCCGCTATTTTAAACTATAACGTGGTGCGGGGAACACGGGGGGAGCGGCTACGTGTGAGGAGCTCCGCCCGTGTGGGAGATTACCAAGACGAATCGTATCTCGTGTGTGTGTGTGTGTGTGTGTGTGTGTGTGTGTGTGTGTGTGTGTGTGTGTGTGTGTGTGTGTGTGTGTGTGTGTGTGTGTGTGTGTGGTGTGGCCTACCTGTGCAACGTATGAATGAAGAAGCGTTGTAAATGGAAATGTTCTGGGGTAGAGGGAGCACAATAAAAGCGCGGCTCCGTTTTGGGTCGGGAACGAGAATAGGTCCATGGCGACCCAAAACCGAACTGATTAATGTAGACACTTGCGGAGTTGTGGGGCTGCTCCGAGCATGATAACTGTGGTGGGGTAGCCTAACACAAGTTATGTATGGTCATTGATGGTTTCCTACGGGTGACAGTTGACACGAAAATGCATAACTAGAACAGGTCCCGAGTGGAGCTCTTTTCGTTCCCGACCCAAAACGGAGCCGCACATTTCCTGAGAGAGAAAGAGAGAGAGAGAGAAAGAGAAAGAGAAAGAGAAAGAGAGAGAGAGAGAGAGAGAGAGAGAGAGAGAGAGAGAGAGAGAGAGAGAGAGAGAGAGAGAGAGAGAGAGAGAGCTGGCTTGGTACTCCACACCGGCGCAGAACGTCCCCTGTAAAAATGTCCAGGCGTCAGCGTATTGAGCGTGTGTTATCTATCGCCCTGCACCCTCGGACGTTATCCGGCGTCGCAACGCCCAAATTTGTGCTGATTGTAATGTGGGCCCACCAAATAAGCGCGTCCAAGCATGGCCTAGTTGCCAAGAATTTTATTCGTTCTGTGAAGCCTCGCATCACCCTTGTAATATAGTACTCCGGAGAAGATCGAGACGGGAGTAGAAAGTCGTAACGAAGAAGACGAACGCTGCACAAAGTATGAGAATTCGAGTGATTTTTTTAAAAAGAGCAGGGTTCTGAAAACGTGATTTGAGTTTTGAGTGCGTGCCATAAACTGCGAATGCTTCAACTCGGGAAACGCATTTCACCTCCCCGGCAGTTTTTTTGGAGGCAAGGACGATGACGCCATCCGCTTTTGCGCCTTATCGTTTCATCCCGCGCAGTTCTATCCGTTTGATGAGTTTCGTTCGCATTCCTTTATTGAATCGGACAGTGATATCAGCGGCAGAGTAGAGCGGAGGCTTGGTGATGTTGGCCCGCCGTTTGTTGTTGCTGTTGTTGCTGCTGCTGCTGCTGCTGGGTAATCGGCTTTACTCCGGACTCCCGAAATACCGCACGTGTTCCGCACCCCTTTGCGAACAAGTGGGTTGTTGCTGTCTCTTTCTGACGTAAATACATGCCTGTTTCACTCCCCCCCTTTGTCGTTGCCGGTGGTCCGTCCCCGCTGTTATTGTAGCGCGCTCGGGGAGATTACCTTTGACAGTCACAGCCGATACTATTGACAGCACTCTCTGGCGCTTCTCGTTTGTTTGCAGGATTCTTCCCCACCTCTCCTTTCTCTAGCTTTCCTCGCTCGCGCTCTCTCTCACTCACGGGGCCCGCACATTGCTCTCGGAGCCCCTGGGGGCTTCTGGAACATGGGAGGGACAGAGAGCAGACGGGCGAGCGGTATTCTGCCACATGTCGTCCCCTATCCGCTAATATCCCCTGGCGTTCTGCTCGCAGTATAATCGGCCGTGTTTAATTCCCTGTGACCCAAGCGCAGCGGGTCAGAGTAATGAAAAAAAGGGTGAATAAAAAATGCGTCTTTTCCTTTAGTGATGAAGGGGCATGGTTCGCACGTCGGGTGTGCGTGCGTGTGCGTGTGTGTGTGTGTGTGTAGGTGTGTGTGTGTGTGTGTGTGTGTGTGTGTGCGTGTGCGTGCGCGTGTGTGAGCGTAATAAGCGCCAGCGGATAAGGGCAGCAAGAGAGGGGAGTGGTGTTGGGGTTGGGTTCAGCCGGATTTCGCTGTGACTTTAACATTGTGTCTATGTACCTTGCATGGCCATTCAACGTTCACTTTAGCGAAAAAGTGTCGCTCTAAATTTGAAGTTGAATCATAGACACGAGCAGTGCCAATTGTAGGTGATTTTTGAAGCACTCCTTAACCTTTTGCGGATGGAATTGTGACAGAGTGTAACCCTTCAAGTCCCACTCATGCCGGGCCACCGTGTGACCCATTGACACGGTCTGGGCTGGGCTGGGCTGGGCCAGCTGCCGGGCCTGGCCCAGTGGAGATGGAGTGCCCGGCCCTCTGCCGTGTGTCCGACAAGGACAGGGCGACACTCCATCCTGCTGACCGGTTCGCTAATTGGCGGGGGCACTCCAGGGCACTCGCAGGCCCCCCGTGTCTGTCTCTTTCTCTCTGCCGTCTCTTGTGCGCCGGTTTGTAGTGTCTGTCTCCGTCTGCTCATCTTTCCCCAGCCTCGCTATCGTCCTCTGCCTGCGGCCGCCCGTGCGTCTTTTGTCTGTCCGGCTGTCAGTGTGAGACGCGCTGTCGGCCCTGTTTCTTGCCATACCCTCATTATCTGCGTATTTCTTAGGGATCCTAGGAGGGCCACGGCGGAGGCTACGGTCGGGGTCCCGTGCTGCGCCGAACTGTGCGGCTCGGTCCGACCGTCATATTGGAGTCGTTTGCATCATTTGACTAATGAGGCTCTCAAGGTGGTCAAAGGCGAAAGGAAGCGGAACCGCTAACGACTCGAGAGCCCTTCGGGCGGGCGGTACCATCAGCCGGGGCTAAGCACGCTCAGCGTAGGTTTGAGCTCCCTCGCGAATAGCGCCCCTCCCAGGAACATTCGACTGAGCTGTCGACGATGAAGTGGACAGTTTCTGGTGTGCGGGGCGTGCGGGGCGGGCTCTTCGAAGAGAGTGTTTCCCCGAATTAATCCTGCAGTTCCACTCCCTGCTGCTCTGCCGGCATAACTCCCCGCAGTTCCTCCCCGCCCCGCCCACACGCACATTACCAGTCGGCACGGCGCTGTCCGCACCTTAATGCAACGCAAGCCGTGTTGGGCATTAGCGGCGGCAGCTCCCGGCGGCTCCTGGGGGCGTGGCGGGGCGTGGCGGGGCGTGGTGGGGCGTGTCCGCGCGCGGCCGGCCACCCTCTCTGCGGTGTAGCCCCTTGCCTTCGCCCGTGCGCGTTCATTTAAAATTTCATTGGGGTTGTCGTCTGCATTAGCACGCGGCCCCCCGCAGGGCATGCGACCCGCGGCGCGGCGCGGCGCCTTGTAAATTGGAATATTGCGTCGGGGTGATAAATGTTGGATGTCCCTCCCACAGGGCCCTTGTCTAGCCACGAGGCCTGCCATTGGCGCCGGGCGGCAGGGCGCCGGAGAGGGGGAGGAGGGGGGCCCGGAGAGGGGCCGCTGGCCGAGATCCCCTCTAATAGCACCGTGGGGAGGGGTGGGGCCGCCTTCTTGGCACAGACTGGACCCGGGATGACCTCTCAGGGTTCATTCCCCTGGCTGCGGGTGCCATTCGTGGAGCCGCAGCGGGCATCAGCATCCCTGGACCCGCCTGAGCCCGCCTGAGCCCACCTGGCCCCACCTGGCCTTGCATCCCGGCCCCGCCAGCGGCCGCATCACGCCAGCCCTCCGAGCGCCCGCAAGCAGCTGCATAGGCAAGCCCGCTCGGCACGCCTGCGCTGCGGCTGCATGCGGCACGGAGGCCGGCCGACTGTCGGGCGTAAACTGTCGTAGTGAGGAGTTGCCCGCGCCCTACTGGGGTACTATTCTCCATTCCCGGCATACAAACTCGATTTTCCTACTTCGACCGCAATGAAATGATGCGGCGTCTTTTAATTTTTATTATCATCATTATTATCATTATTATTATTTCTGCTGTTAGCCTCATCGACTGTCTCCGATCCCCGGCCAAAAACCGTGCTTGTCGCTCTCTCTCTCTCTCTCTCTGGAATCTTTGAATACGAGGCGCAATATACGCGCGTCCTCAGTGAGTACGGCTCAAGGTCACGGCTCTCCAGGGTCTTACGGCCCGGCATTAACGCGTGTGTTTATCTGTGCGGCCGTGACGTCCAAGTGCACTCAGCTGCATGGGCGGCGAGAGAGAGAGAGAGAGAGAGAGAGAGAGAGAGAGAGAGAGAGAGAGAGAGAGAGAGAGAGAGAGAGAGAGAGAGAGAGAGGGAGAGAGACGAGGGCAGGAGGGGTTCCTCCCCAGCTGCTGAGCCCCCTTACCTTTGCAGCGCGCGGCGCATTCCAGCAGCCCGACCAGCCCGACCCAGCCAGCTCCACACCCGCACACACCACTCGGTGCCCCGTCACTTTGGCGAGGCCTGGTGTGTGTACGTACGTGTGTGTGTGTGTGTATATATGTGTGTATGTGTGTGTGTGTGTGTGTCGTAACCACTTACGCCGTCACCAAAGCGAACTCATCAGCGCCTGCACCAGGTGGGAGCCAAGGCGGGCGGCTTAATGTCCTTGCTTGCTCCCTTTCGCCTGTCTCTGCCTGACCCTCCTTTGCCCTTCCATTCCCCTTCGTTCGCATGAGATTTTCTCTTGTGCTCCGCCTGCCTACTCCGCTCTAGGTTCCTGCTAGTACCTAAAACACGATATGGGAATCGTCGGCATTCTTAAAATGTCCTCCATCAGTTTGAAGGTATCGTTTCGTCTCTGACGGTTCGCTATATTTTCCAGTGTCGGCCCCTGGTCAGTCGGGCTGGTGCTCTGTGTGGCCGCCCCCATCGCAGTGCCTGACCCGGAACCGCAGCCGGTGGGGTTATAAGCGCCCGGGGATTTGCAGGGGCGGGGGCGGATGTGTGATTGAGTAGGCGGGAAGGGCGGGGAGTGTGTGTGTGTGTGCGCGCTGCGCCGTCTGCCGCCGCTCTAGCCGTTCCCCTCTAACCACTTGATCTCGTCGCCTCTATCCCTTACCATACCTGCCCCATCATGAACGCAACAGTTCAGGCCCGACCCCATCACCCGGAGGGATAGAAAAGGGGCGTGTTCTCTCTTTCCGGGTCTGAGCGGTCGCAAAGACACGTCGGATGGGGGGACTCATCTCTGCGAGACTAAACGGTGTCACTGAGCACCATTGACGCGTCAGCCGATGGGGCCACTTGTGAGTTGTTCCGTCGTAGGAGAAGCGACGTAGGGCGTCCCAGTGTAAGACGTCAAGGGCTTCGCACGGCCGGAATTGCCCGTATAACCCAGGAAATCCCGCCGAAATCCGTGCGCGTCTCCGCGGAGCCCCCGCTGTTGCCTCGCTCCCGCTGGAGCGTGTTGTCACCCCATCTCTTGGGCGCGTTCATATTGTATGAACTTAATCTAAACCCCTCCCCCACCTCCGCGACACCAAAAACCCTTTACTCCGACAATTTTTCCCCCTCCCGGAGCTCGCAGAGGGGCTCCCTTTGTCGGCCGCCTCCCAGATACGCCCGTGCCGAGGCTCATGCCTGGCTCATTCCAGGCTAATGCCAGGCTCATGCCAGGCACCGAGTCGGAGGGCGCCTGGAGGGTAGGCAATGCCGCCTCAATGCACGCGCGCGTGCCGTGCGGGCCGGCCTACCCCGCCACTTGCAGGCGCTAACCGCTTGCTGTTTTGGCGACGAGAAATGTATTCGGAACGCACCTTGCGGACGCCGCCCGTCCACGCATTTGTCAACGCCTCTGCGCCTCTGCTATTTGGTCGTCGGCGCTGGAAAGCATTCCAGTCGATATCCCACGCTGGAGTATTGATCTTCGTGGCGGATGGCGACACGTGAGTGTGAGGGACGAAGCGGGGACAAAGGTTGTGGGAATAACTCGGCGGAGGCAAAAGAAAGGGGAACAAAGTAGGAGAGGGTTCCCTGGGATGACGCTGCAGCGAGATGCTTTGCCCCCCCCCCTCCCTTTCATATACCGCCTCTCCTTGTGAGTAACGGAAATGCTTGGCTGGACCCATAAAACACATTGTATCGTGTTAGTCCTCGGCCTTCGTGCAGGCCAAGGCTGGTGGCCAGGGCTGGAGGCAGGGCTGGAGGCAGGGCTGGATAGGCCAGCGCTGAAGGCCAGGGCTGGAGGCCGGGGCTGGAGGCCGGGGCTGGAGGCCGGGGCTGGAGGCCGGGGCTGGAGGCCGGGGCTGGAGGCCGGGGCTGGAGGCCAGGGCTGGAGGCCGGGGCTGGAGGCCGGTGCTGGAGGCCGGTGCTGGAGGCCGGGGCTGGAGGCCGGGGCTGGAGGCCGGGGCTGGAGGCCAGGGCTGGAGGTCCTGGACCCTGGCCGGACACTGGCCGGACACTGGCCGGACACTGGCTGAACACTGGCGGGACCCTAGCCGGACACTGCCCGGACACTGCCCGGACACTTGTCGGACGCTGGCCTTGGTGTCTGTCATGACCGTGCCTTGGGCCGGCCTGGGCGCTGCTGCCGGCTCTGGGAGGTCTTACAGCCGAGCCGATGAGGGCCTGGCGGGCTGTCGGTCGGCTGCCGGCCGTGTCTTGCCGTGTTCTCATCTCAGTAGTCCACCCGGGCCGCCCCTGGATGTCACTCCAAGGCGGTGGGATTGGGATGTTTTGCAGAGCTTCCGCTGTCCCGCCTGGCCTAGCCGTGCACCCCTCGGTGCACCCCTCGGTGCACCGCCCGGAGGGTCCCCAGCGAGGTCCCCCTTCTGTAAGGCGCGCTGAACTTGACATTTAGCGACAGCGGCCGGACGGCGGCGCGGCACGGTGCGGTTGTCTGGTTTCACCTGTTGGGACGGACGCTGCCGCCGCTGCCGCCGCTGCCGCCGCTGCCGCCGCTGCCGCCGCTGCCGCCGCTGCCGCCGCTGCCGCCGCTGCCGCCGCTGCCGCCGCTGCCGCCGCTGCCGCCGCTGCCGCCGCTGCCGCCGCTGCCGCCGCTGCCGCCGCTGCCGCCGCTGCCGCCGCTGCCGCCGCTGCCGCCGCTGCCGCTGCCGCCGCTGCCGCCGCTGCCGCCGCTGCCGCCGCTGCCGCCGCTGCCGCCGCTGCCGCCGCTGCCGCCGCTGCCGCCGCTGCCGCCGCTGCCGCCGCTGCGCTCGCCTCTTGCTCAGGCGGGATAGAGTGTGGCGGTGGCTGCGGCGGCAGCGGCTCAGCCGACTGGATTACTCCGATTCCAAGCTCTCGCTAGCTGCAGCCGGTCGGCGGGCTGGACAGGCGGGCTGGGCTGGGCTGGCCGCGCGCGGAGAGGCGCGAAGCGGCGGAGCCCAAAGTGGAGCAGTCTGCTGGAGGGTTCCCATTCGGGCGGACCATAGCTGCTTTAGTATGCGCCGTCGCATCTCCGCGGACGGGGAGTGTGAGGTGAGCGCGCGCAAGACCTATATATATATATATATGGAGGGGGAGGCCATTCTGGAGAATTACTCTGTGTTTATATCGATATTTTACGGCGTCACCAAAGACGTCGTCGCTGTGTTTGTGGCCCTGGCGCCCGCTCGAGGCGCGGCCCACACACACGCTGCGAAGAAGGCTCTGTTGTAGGAGTGTTAGTCACACACCGGCTGCTCCCCATCGTCCCCGACCCTCCCTCCACCCACTCCAAGTCATTTCCTGCCCCCTTAACCCTTCCACACCCATCCCTCAATGCGGGGCGCGCTCATGCTGTACTCGGTGTCGCAGGTGAAGGTCAACACCGCCTTGCTTTTGGTGACAATGAAAACGCCTTCGTCATTTCGCCTCTGCCGATGACGGAGGGGAGGGGCTCGACAATGGCCGAGCGTCTTGTGGCGGAGGGGGCGTATCTATGGTGCCGCCGAGGGGTCATTTTGGTCCTTCGGACGACCTCTGTGCGTTTTATCCGCAGCTGTTCACTATGTGTGAAAGGCGATTCATGTGTCACCTGGACTGCGATTCCCAGTGAGGCACCGGCAAGAAACGAGCAGAGGTCCTCACGGTTTGCGGCTTGGCTTCGCTGCTTCGCTGCTTCGCTGCTTCTCAGGCCCTGCCGCACCCACACGGCAGCCTAGGCAGCGCGCCTCACCTTATCTGTATGCCGTGCCACGCCGCGCCATGGACGTCGTGTCACGCTCTCTCCGTCTTTCTCTCCGCGTTCTGGAATCGGGGTTTGTGGGGCGTAGAGCAAGACGGAGATAGAGTGATCCTCGTAATCGTCGGGGATCAGCCCGGTGAGTGGCGTGACTGCGCTGTAGCAAACGCCAGGCCCCAGGAGCCCGCAGGAGCCCCATCCCTCTCCAGCCCTCCTCTCTCTCTCTCTCTCTCTCTCTCTCTCTCTCTCTCTCTCTCTCTCTCTCTCTCTCTCTCTCTCTCTCTCTCTCTCTCTCTCTCTCTCTCTCTCTCTCTCTCTCTCTCTCTCTCTCTCTCTCTCTCTCTCTCTCCAATCTCTCTCATACTGCATGTTACTGTGGCTTTCTCCCCGAGAAGGCTAGCCGGTATAATTGTGCCAATACGCGCCGCAGTGGGCGCTCGCTTCGACGCCATTCTTTAAAAAAAAAACTTGCCATTCGTCCCTCGTCTCTGCTGACTTCTTTTCACGACAACTCTTGTTTTCCCTCTTTTGTTGCAGGTAAAGCAGTGTTGGCGCAGTGTGGCGGGCGGAGCTCACTCCGAGGGGCCTGCCGGGGCCGCCGGGTCCGCCGAGCCCAGCCCCGAGAGCGCCTTGCGAGTGGCCCGCCGCCGCCCGCAGCGCGGCCCCGTTCGGCGGGCCTGCCTATGCCGGGGCTGGCGGGCGCTCGGCGGGGGCTCGAATCGGAGTCAAACGACGGTCTGAAACGTATGCGTTGCGAGAACATGAAAGGCCAGACCAACGTGCTGTCGTACGAGAGACGGGTAGACGCCCCCAGCACACGGGCACAGGGGGTCGGGGGAGGTCACTTGGACATCAGCAGAGAGTGGGAGTAAGAAAAGAGAAAGGAGAGTAAATAATGGAAGACGGTGGCCTATGTTTTAGGTAGTGTCTGCGGTTTTTTCCTTACCTTGTGTGTGTGTGGGGGGGGGGGGGGGGGGAAGTTGAGAGTGCTGGGGTTGGCAACCTGGAGTCGCTCGGAGACTCCCGTAAAGTGAGGGACTTCCTTGCGACTGCTTTGAATGAAGTTAAGCGGATTGCGGGCTAGCGGAGCTCCCCTCTATTCCTCTTTCCGATTCTTCTCTTCCCATGCCCCAATAGTTTGCCCGAAGAAAGGTTTCCTTTCCCGTCGCGCTTATTTTCTTTCTCCGCTCTCTTTCTTACGTACGTCAATGGCCCCCATGTTGTGCATTTCCACGCGGATGGAGGCAGTAGAAGGTAAACATGGCGGGCGGCGAGAAAACGCACCATGTGGGTGGTTTACGACCTTTCCGAACCGCGGAGTATTCTTCTGGGGTTGACAGTCGCCTATTGTGGATCGGGAGACTTGTATCGAATCGCTTGCTTACGAGTTAATTTGGCCCACACTGAGTTTAATAGTGGTACTGTGCCCTGCTGAGTGGCGTAAAGAACCTGCTCGGCAACCAGCCAGAGACGCAGCCAGCTCTCCCCATTGCGGTTGTCATGCTGTTGGTTGCTTTGTATCCCCCCCCCCCCCCCTCTCTCTCTCTCTCTCTCTGTCTCTCTCTCTCTCTCTCTCTCTCTCTCTCTCTCTCCTCTCTCTCTCTCTCTCTGTCTCCTCTCTGTCTCCTCTCTGTCTCCCTCTCTGTTTCCCTCTCTCCCCGCCACCGTACTTTGGTGCGTGTGGCGTGCGTGTGCGTGCTGGGCGATGGAGAACAAACAACCGCACCAGCCGTAGAGTTATAGTTGGTCAGATCATGACAAACTTTCGCAAGCGGGACTGATGAGTGCTTTAACTCTGTGAACTCTCCCTTCTCTTTCACTCGGGCCCGTGGTTTTCCCGTGTGGGGCGTGGTTTTTATCGTGGACATATCCCTTGGTCGCTTTGCTCTTTCATGGTGTGGCTTCACGCATGGATCCGCGCCTGTTACTGCGGGTGCATGTTACATGCAAGGAAGTGAATGTGTGTGTGAGAGAGAGAGAGAGAGAGAGAGAGAGAGAGAGAGAGAGAGAGAGAGAGAGAGAGAGAGAGAGAGAGAGAGAGAAAGAGAGAGAGTTGTGGGAAGGGGATTGGCTTCCTCCCGTGTGTGCGCATCGTTGGCCTTCGGCCAGCTAGGGTCGGACCAATCCGTTCGCCGTTGAAAACCTCGCTCGTGGAGGCCAAAACAGGCCGCGGGCCAAGACACTGTGTTGCGGGTGGCGTGGCCGTGGCACGCGCGCGGCCCCCCGCGGCCCCCGCAGCCCTCGCAGCCTCCGCGGCCCCCGCAGCCCCCGCACCGCGCGTACTTCTCGGGCACCCCAGCGTACCAGCGCCGCCAGGGCTGCGGGGGGGGGGGGGGGGGGGTAATTGTGTTGGGCGCTGCGGCGGGGACAGCAAGAAGTGTTGGTGGCTCGGAATATTGGCGGATGTCGAGCCCAGCCCCCGCCCCCGGCTCGGCCCGCGGCCACTCGCTGCAGGCCGGCACCGCGGTCACCGCCGCTCAGACCCTTGTTTTGTTTCACTCACCGCCGAGGGGCTCTGTGAATCCCTTCAGCCGCCGCCGGCTGGTCCACACGAGGGGAGGATTTACCTGCGGCCCTCCCCTCCCGCCCACTGCTTCCGCCGCGGGATCCGATCAGGCTGCTGTCGGCTGTTGCTCATGTCGCTTACACCCCTTCTCGCCGTAACTACCAGGAGGGCTCGGCCCGGTTTTATACACAGCCATCGCGGCAAGTGCGCGTTATGCCGGCCCCGCACGGCGCCGCTGCTCGGGGGCCCGAGGCTTGGCTATCTCCCGTGGCCCAGCAGCCGCCTCTTTATTTTACTGACATTGAAAATTTATCATCTGACGTGGTTTTTATTCGCGGCCTCCGCCGGCCTCCGCCGGCCTCCGCCCGCCTCCGCCCGCCGCACCCGTAACTATCGTTGTGATGTGCGTCTCATTTCCACGCGGGCTTTACTTTGGAAGTTATGATTCAGAGACCACGGGGCAGGGGCGGCAGGGGTGGGGGGTGCTGGGCTGAGGGTAGGGGGTGTGGTGTGGGATGCCTGCCGGGGCTGCCTGCCCGAGGTGTCCCGCTGCCGCCCGCTGCCGGGATGGAGGGGGGAGTATCGCGCCGGGAGAGGGCGTTGATGTGGTAATTTTTGCCGTCGTTTCGGAAGCTCTGGACGGTCGTATATTCTTCCCCCCCCCCTCGTATCCCGGCGCCGACACTGTTGCCAACCCACCAACCACAACGTCGGCGCCAGCCATGAATGCGTCCTGTCGGGTCGGGTTGGCTGTCCTGCTGATGCACTGTGTGGACATCGCCCACTTCCGGCAATGGTTGTCCTTCCTCCTCCTCCTCCTCCTCCTCCTCCTCCTCCTCCTCCTCCTCCTCCTCCTCCTCCTCCTCCTCCTCCTCCTCCTCCTCCTCCTCCTCATTCCTCTGTTTCGTCCTCCTCCTGCTCTCCTTGTTCTGCTCCCCTTTGGATCATCGTCATCCCACCGTTTACGTCGCTGCCGGTGGCCCCCCGGCCGTGGCCCCGGGGCCGCTTCAGGTTGGGTTGGGTCCTGTGGCGTGTCGCTTTGATGTCGAGCCTGGCCTAGCCTGGTCCCGAGGCCGCGGGGGCCGACGGTGGGGCGAGCAGTGGCGCCCGGGCCGGGCCGCCCGAACGTGCCCAGCCAGTCAGCCAGGCCGCCCCGCCCGCCCCCAGCCGCACACGCAGTTTCACACGGTGTAGGTTGCCTATCAGCGCCTTGGGGCGAATCTGCAATGCTGAGTACGCTCGTTGGATGGGGCCGCGCTGGAACCTCGTAAGTGATGTCACACCATGCGCGGTAACTTTGGTCGATCCAGTTTCGTGGGCGAGGTGGGTGTAGTATGGTCTGCGAGTTATGTAGCTTCGGGAGGGGGCTGAGCGGGGGCAGCGGGGGCAGCGGGGCAGCGGGGCAGCGGGGCAGCGGGGCACTGGCACCGCGGAGAGCCTCCAGCGCCTCTCCAGCTGAGCGCCTGGAGGGTAGGCCGCCACTGCTCATGAATGCGCATGTGTCGTGCGGGCTGCGGACTCCGCAGGGGCTCTTGATAGCCGTCCTCACTCCCTCCACTCCTTGTCGCACACAACAAAGTCTCTCTTTTTTTTTTCTTTTACTTTTGCCTTAAGTAAATCGATTGTGATTCTTTCACCGCGGGATGCACACCATTCGGAATGTGATTAAACATTTTGCATTTGGAATGGCGCCGCCGAAGATGTCGGCACGGTGCGGTCGCCTCTCTGCAGACGTCTGTCAGCGGTGTGAGGGGCGTGTGTGTCGACAGTGTGAGCGCACGCACACACACGCGCACCTGCGCCTGACACTTGGCGCCTCGCATGGCGCTATCAGAGGCCCCCCGTCGTCCCTCCTCATCAGCGTCTCTAACCAGCCGCTCCTCTGCTATTCATCGTTCTCTGGCCTTTAAAAAATATAATGCGGGACTCTCAACGGTGAGCCTGGAGAAGTAAATACCGTTCTCGGCGAGGTGCGTCCGCGGCGCGCTGGAGACACTGGAGGGACTGCGAGTGTTCGGCAGACAGGCGTCGGGTCTGACGGTGCACGGCGGCTCCGCGCCGTGCTGTGTAGGCTCCCGGACATGAAACCTTAAGAACTTAAGAACCGCAGTATGTTCTAAAGTTCCGCGATTTCATTTTTATCGACAGCATTAGTGTAAATGAATGTCCAGGAGATGGTCGTGAACACGTAGTAGTAATTAACAAATACTAGCGCACATTTTTTCCCACGACTGAGACCCGTTGAGGAAAAATGTAGCCTCCACGCCACACCGACTTGGTGGCTGACTTCCGGGGATGCCTTCATAGCTAGGCGCACCAGGAGTGGAAAAGAGGGGGGGGGGGGGACTATGGTCTTTTGTCTCTCTCCCTTTCTCTTTGTTTTTTTCTCGTTTTCTCTACTCCCCTATTTTTTTGGTGCGGGATGAAATGCATGCTCTGCCCATTCGAATACCATTACGCTTGATGGTTATGGAGGGGACTCATTAAAGAACCCTATTAGCGAGTGCGGTACGTGGCGCGCGCCTGAGAGTGCGAGAGAGAGAGAGAGAGAGAGAGAGAGAGAGAGAGAGAGAGAGAGAGAGAGAGAGAGAGAGAGAGAGAGAGAGAGAGAGAGAGAGAGAGAGAGAGAGGCGGAGACAGACAGACGGCCGAAAATGAGACGCGGAGGGGTGGGGGCACTTTTGCTTGTTCTACTTTGCGCACCCAACGAGCGTGTGATATTTATCTCCTGTCGCCGCAGGGTTGGTGTGTAGGCCGCGCGAGCGAACTTCCTGCTGGTTATTAAAAGCCGCCTCTCGCCATCATCGGAGGTGATGATGTCCGTCAGAAATAGACGCAGATGCCTGGGCGGCTCCCCTGTCAGACTGTATCCGGAGCCCCGCCCCGCAGACCGGTGCGGTGCTTCTAGCTCTGCTCCTAGCTCTGCTCCTAGCTCTCCCAGACTGCAGGCAGCGTTGCATTTGTATGCAGCCCGCGCCGCGCCCCTCCCCTCGCTTGTGACGCCCCGTTTTCAGCCTCACCTCTATGAGAGTGTTGCTGGCTGGTGTGTCTGCGGTGCAAAGCCCCATTAGAAACGTCACCGCGTCGAAATACACACGGGATAAAACTGGTTAGTAGTATTTCTGGTGCCTCTGAAATTCCCGGCATATTTCAGGCACATTTTTCATTTCTGAAATTGCAGGAAATGTTCAGAATGTTCCGGAAATTTCCTCATATCTGAGTGTTTCCGGAAGTTTCCGGGGCACTAGATGCACTAGTTAGGTAGTAGATGCCAGCGCAAGAGCACGTACCGGTAGGGTACTTCCTGAAATGGATCTGAAGACTCGCGTTCTGTGCTTTTATGCGCACGACTCCAAAACTGTCGGTACACATGTTCACTTGCTCTACCTTTTCGCGTGGGAGGGAAAGAAACCCAGCTGCGCCCTCAACGGCGCAAATTCCTAGTGTAAATTGCGCAAGTTTGGGAGAAATTCGGGAGGGAAAGGAATTGGCGCTCGTGTCACACACACTGCCGCCGGCACCACCCACCCGACACTTGACGAACTATGTCGAGGGCTATGGAGTTAGTTTCCATGGCGTGACGCCAGCGCGAAGAGTTGATCACACCCAGCCGCACAGTCTCATGCACCTCGGCATGTCGTCATGTGCCTGGTGCTGGTACCCGGCGGCCGCCAGCGGTCTGGAGGGTGACCTAGGCGGCGTCATGCCCGACATGTCACCTCCGCGCTTCTAGCCCAATGAGATAGCAGCGCGAGTCTGCCTGCCCCGCTCTAGCTCGCTCTGTCTGTCTGTCTCTATCTCTCTCTTGCACCCCCTTCCTCCCGCTGCCATTCCGTCCAGGAAGTTATGGCAGGCAGCTCTCTGGCCCGAGGAGCCCGAGGCGGCGGGCGCGAGGGGGGGGGGGGGGGGTACTGCTCCCCTCTGCTGTCTTACACGAGGCGGTGGAGTCGTAAGGACACGCTGCATTGCATCAAGACCTTCCTCCACTCCTCACGAAGGCAGGACGATGTGCACTGCCTTCCGAACACTCCTCCGTGCTGTTTGACTTGTGGTGGCTGAGCGGCAGGGCTTCTCGTGTACACACGAGATATACACTGCATATAGAAGTGTACGGGTACGGTGTCGATGACGTACAACACGGCACTCTCAGAAGAAAAAAATATCAATAAAATGAAAACTAAGAACGTAGACGACAATAATGTTTATCGATTTAATACCAGGTTTCGGTTGTTTTAACTTTATCTAGTCGAAAAGTTGGCTGAATTCTGTAGTCGCATGTTGATTTTCTCAGGCGACTATGACTAACCTTTCTGACAGTTATGGCGGGTAGGAGCACGCAGAGGTAATCGTCTTGTCCTCTCTGCGCCACGTCATTCCAATTCCACCTCCACACACCACTCTTTCCCTCCAGCCGAGTGCCTCCATAAAGTGGTAGTAAGTCTGCGCGAGCTCGTTAAACTACTGCCGAAGTGTGGAGGGAACATCTGACGCGACGAGACATCGTTGCTGCAAGCAGTTCGCCTCGGTTCGCCCCCGAAAGTCTTCCGGTCGGCGCGGACCGGACTAATGCATTCCGGGGGGGTGCGAGAGAGAGAGAGAGAGAGAGAGAGAGAGAGAGAGAGAGAGAGAGAGAGAGAGAGAGAGAGAGAGAGAGAGAGAGAGAGAGAGAGAGAGAGTTAAAGAGAGAGAGAGGGAGAGGATGAAGTTGAAAAGGGATGCCCTCCACCCGCAGAATGTAATTCAATCATAACGGGACGGAGGACGCTGTGGCGCGCTGGTGCCCCGCAGTAGAGTCTGCTGCTGCTGCTGGTGGTAGGGGTAGTTGTGTGGGTAGTTTGCTGCTTGACAGCGGCAGCCTTGACTCCGAACAGCGTGACGAGATTGTTAGGGGAGGCTGGCTGCCGCTAGTGCCGCTCTATGTACACATTTTATCTGTGTTTTTCTCCAGGCGGGGCATTTCCCTTCATATTATTTCCCGCAGCTTGCCACGGGCTGCTGTATATCCTGTGCGGGCAGATACTCGTTGCGGCCAGCAGCCAGCTCAGGTTGAGGTGTATCGGTAAATTACCCTTCTCTTCGCCGTCTCAAGGTGTGTCCGGCATTCGACACACGTATCACCACGGGTTGTCGACCAGACCACTTTGGGCGGGAATGGCTGAGTGGGTCTTGCCACCGCGCGCGCGCGCACACACACACACACACACACACACGCTCGCAGGGAACGCTTTTCAGTGGTTGTGCGGCACGTTTTTTCCCCTCCCTCCGGGTGCCCCACATCCGACTCACACATCCGCCCTTCCTTCCCGCCCCCGTAGGCAGGGCCCCGCGCGGGGCCCCACGTGTTGCAGCTACACAGCGGCGGATGCCTAACCACGCCCATAGGCGACGGGTGCGCCCGTGTGTGTGTGTGTGTGTGTGTGTGTGTGTGTGTGTGTGTGTGTGTGTGTGTGTGTGTGTGTGTGTGTGCACGCCTGGCTGCGCGTTTCAAATTGGGCGAGGCGGATCTGATTAAGGGATGAGCCGCGCCCTTGGCCGCGCCGGCGTGCTTGTGCATACCAGCCGGAGAGTGGAGCCAGTGGCGCCCTCTGGGAGCACTCTAGGAAAGTGCAACGCATTAACGCGCATCCTGAAAAATGTCGTCTTCAATCTAGGCTGGAAAGCCCTTTAAAAACTCTAGTCTTAAAAAACAACGCTTTGACCCGCAAAGCTAAATTTAAGCTTCCTCCAAGACTCTAAGACTATTGCTTGAATGAAGTCGAGTAACCTTGCCGAGTGCAAGGCTAAGGCCATGTTTTTCTGGGTGCGGTTGCCGTAGTGAAGGAGCCGTTGCCCAGTGCACAATGTGCTGTTGGCACGTCACGGTCACGAATCCTCACGGGGTCAACCATAAGCAATAGCACCAGTCAGGTCAGCGCATATGCGATTGCTTGCGATGACTGACTAAAATTGAACCAAAGTGGCACAGTTCAGACTTCTCTTTTGCGCGCGCCGTGGGAAAAACAAAAGCAGCGTCTGGGGCTTTACTTTCCAGTGTGAGCAGCCCAATCAGCGTATTTCTCCGGCGCCCCGTTTGATTCCCCGGGCAGCGCCTGTTTTGGCATCATTATAGCCGGAGTAATCCGAGCTCGGGGTCTGCTCTCTAGTCTGCGCAGCCCCAGGAGCCCGCGGAGCCCGTTTGTGCATCCCTCGGCGTGAAACTTGGGCTTGATCCGAGGCTTGATCCCCTTTTCCTCGCCTTGTCTCTCCTTCCTGCATTCGCCTCGCTATCTCTCTTACCCGCACTCTCACCACCTTCCTCTTTTTAAAAGACCCAAATAGCCATAACGAAATAAGCAGACGGTAAAAGCAGACGGGAAGCAGTTTAACTTTGGTTGTTGCTGCTCTGCTGTGCCCGCCGAGTCGTCGCCAACCACTGCGCTCCCCACTCACCGACCGCTCCCCCTCTCTCTTGTGGTGGCGGCAGCGGCCGCGTCACCACAGCACCGTTAGTGCCCTGACGTGCCCGACGCCTCGTGCCGTGCCGGGGCCGTGTCCGTGCCGTGCCGGGGCCGTGCCCGAGGTGGACACAGTCTTGGCAGAGTTATGGCCGCCGCTGCCCTCTCGGACTTTGTCGCCGCCTCCGAATTAAGCTGCCCCGTTATTCCCTTTGGCGCCCCCGGCGCGGCCCGCGTAGGGAGTTTCGCTTTGCTTTGTTCCGCTGCTCTCGCTGGCCGCTGCTGGCCGCTGCTGGCCGCTGCTGGCCGCTGTTGGCCGCTGCTGGCCGCTGCTGGCCGCTGCTGGCCGCTGCTGGCCGCTGCTGGCCGCTGCTGCTGGCCGCTGCTGGCCGCTGCTGGCCGCTGCTGGCCGCTGCTGGCCGCTGCTGGCCGCTGCTGGCCGCTGCTGGCCGCTGCTGGCCGCTGCTGGCCGCTGCTGGCCGCTGCTGGCCGCTGCTGGCCGCTGCTGGCCGCTGCTGGCCGCTGCTGGCCGCTGCTGGCCGCTGCTGGCCGCTGCTGGCCGCTGCTGGCCGCTGCTGGCCGCCGCTGGCCGCCGCTTGCCGCCGGCTCGGGTGAGTTTGTCCTGAGTGGCCGGGCCGGGCGGCTATTGGGCTGCACAGCTTTCAGCGGCGGCGGCAGCCCATGGCAGCCTGTCAGCGCGAGGTGCGGTCGGCCGTACCGCTTGCCTAACTCCGGCGGGAGGAAGGGGGGGGGATGGGCCAAATTGTTGCGGTGGCCGAGCGGCGGCGGCGGCGGCTGGGATCCGACCCCTCGTCGGCTGCCTCTCACTTGAGCGCTGATGTCGGTATTGACTTTCTGCAAAGTCCGGCCATCAAACTTATGGGCCCCTAATTAATCCTGACCGATGATGTATTGACCGCCGACACTTGCTGCGCATCTTACGGGGCTCCGCGGGGCATCCCCGCCTGGCTTTGCTCCCTGGCTTGCTGCCGGCCTGCCTGCCTGCCTTGCTGGCTGCCTGGCCGGGCTGATCCGACGAGCGATTGATGCCTTTTAGGAAAACGACCCAAAGTTTAATGGGGAAAAGTCTTGATGGTCCGGAGCTGGCCGCCGGCCGAGCAGCGGCCCACGCGGCTCTGGTTGGGCCCAGCGCTGGCCGGGCCCTGGCCGCTCGTGGCGAGAATAGTAAGACCTCGGGGAGCGCAAGTTTGATTACTCGCAGCCTAATCTGGCGATCGCTCACCGCGCGTTCCGATTCAGCGGCCTTAATCACAGTTGTTGATTCTCGCAACCTATCATCTGGCCTCGTCTCTCCTCCACGTCATTTGTACCGGCATGTTGACAGTCCCGCCGTTCCATCTCCAGAGGCGCGGGGCCCTCCAGGCGCTGCCAGGCCCCGCAGGCCCCCTGGGGCCCCGGGGTTGTCATGGGCCAACGGTCTCAGACTAAGTCGAGGGGGTATCCACTCCTAAAAATCGCGACCCGACTACTCCCTAATACCGTAATGGATTTCTATTACGCGTATTACGTCCATTATGTTTTATTGCGACTATTACGCACCCATTACAGCTATTACGCGTCTATTACGGAAGTATTACTGCTATTATGGGCTATCACGCGACTATTACGCGACTAACAAGCGTTTTACGCGGCTATTACGGCTATTACGCGACTATTACGTCTATTAGGAGGCTATTACTCAGTAATACACGGTATTACATGTACTACAATTATTACGCGCCTAGTACACAACCATTACTAGGCAAGTGGCCCGACTATTACGCGAGTGGATACCCCCTCAAACTAAGTGGCTTGCGCCCGGCCTCGGCCCGGCCTCAGCCCCGTCTGGGCTCCGGAGCGGTGCCGAGCGGAGCGCGCCGAGCGTCTCGGGGCGGGGCGGGGCCGAGTTTTGTCGCGCCTTCGACTCCGACGCACTTTGCCGAAACTGCTATGAATTCTGTGCCAGATTTGCAGTTAAGATATAGAAACACATTCTCGGACGCAAACTTCTCCGGGAGGCTCGGCTGCGATAAGCATGTAAATGAATCGCATGTCATGAAAGAGGCTTTTTCTCCTTTGCTGGGTCGAGTGTGTACCGCGGGCATAACGCCTTTGATGCTTTGCTTTTCGGAATTGGTCACCTAGTAAAAGGCGTCGCTTAAGTGAACCTCTTTTCCTTGCTTCAGGTGGGTGCTGCACGTCGCTACACTCTTTGAGGCGGCGCCCTCTAATCGTAATCCTGGCGGCGCTCGGGCCGGGGGAGCCGGGGGAGCCGGGGGGTGGTAGGAGGCTGGGCGGCGTGCTGGCGGCCTCAATGCTCCCTCCCATCCACGCTCGTGCGGCCCGCCGAGCCCAGCGCTGGCGTGTCGCGGCGCAGCGTAGCGGCCTCTAAATTGGGTCAGCTGCGTGGTCTGGCCCTTCTCCGCACCGGGCTTTCCTGCCCCCTCCCCTTCGCCCTCTCTCTCCCTCTGTCCGCCCTCTCCCTTCTTTCTCTGCCCCTCTGGCCGTCGTTCCCCTGGCCGCTCTTTCTCTTTCACTCACTCCCGAGCACACAGCACTTGTCTAGTGGGCCTTGGCCTTGGCGGGGGTGGTGTCTGCACCGGGCCCACCCCTGAGAGATGACAGGTGCGGAGGTGTCCAGGGGAGAGGGGGTGGCCGGGGGTGGCAGGAGGCTGGCCAGGGGTGGGCAGTGGCAGCCAACACGAGCTGCTGTGGCTGCTCCCAAGGCTTCGACACCTGCAGACCCAGCATTTCCCAAATACGGCTCGGCGGGGCAGGCGACCACCAGAAGACATTATGTTGATTTGAGCACAGCGAATTCGGGTCTACATCTACCAGAACCGATGGACTTAAACCTGTTGTGGTTGTGGAAGGAGAAAATCTATTGCTCGGTCGTTGAACCCACTTGAAAATACCAAAACGATTTGTGCTGCATATCGCGTTCTGTCAATTTATGCCAAATTAAAAAAGAATCGTGGACGTGCCGTATTTCCCCGGGGGGTCCTCCGCGCACACGGTGCCTCCCTGATGCCCTGCTCTGACGTATAAGGGCCGCCCGTGACCTGACGGCCGCCAGAGGAAATCTAATTAGTGGTGCCGCAGATGTTCCTCATATCGCGCTGGACGGGCCGGGGCCTCTCTCCGCAGAGCGGCCGGCAGCGAATTGATTTCGTGTTACCGCGCTGGAAAGTTGTCGAGCGGTGCGTGATGCCCGCCCCTTCCCCTCCTCTGACCTTGTCTTGGCCTTGGCTCGACCTTGGCTTGACCCTGGCCCGTGCTGAGTAAGGGGCTAATCCTTCCTGAATGATGACAGCCCTGGCCGCGGTTTGGTTACGGAGCCGGGGAGAGGGGGTCTTGGGTGACTGGTGGCGCCGCCGGCATCGGGGGGTTGATTTCATCCTTGACCGCAGAGACGTTATTCTGGCCTCTTTTCTTTTTAAAAATAAATTGAATCAAGTAATGTTGTGGCTATCTGCACTTGCCTCTCTCTCTTGTCGTTTCTGTTCTGGGTGCGTCGCGTTCGGCGCTGGTTCGTTAGCTACTCTTTCAGTCGCGGTTCTTGAGAGAAAAAGAGGAGAGCGGATAGAGAGCGGATAGAGAGAGGGAGGGAGAGGGAGAGAGAGGGAGGGAGAGAGAGGGAGAGAGAGGGAGGGAGAGGGAGGGGAGGGAGGGGAGGGAGGGAGGGAGAGAGAGGGGAGGGAGGGAGAGAGGGGGAGGGAGAGAGGGAGAGGAGAGAGAGGAGAGAGAGAGGGAGAGAGAGAGAGAGAGAGAGAGAGAGAGAGAGAGAGAGAGAGAGAGAGAGAGAGAGAGAGAGAGAGAGAGAGAGAGAGAGAGAGAGAGACGTTTCCAGAACAAAAAGGGGATAGAGGTCTCTGATTATTGGGATGGAGTGGCGAGCGCACTCTGCGCTGCGGTGCCGCTGACCTGGAGCGTCCTGAGACATGGTCGCTGCCCCCATCCGGCGGCGCGTGGCCGGCGTGTGGCCGGCGCGTGGCCCGGCCTGACACTCCGGCTGGGACTCGGAGCTGAGTGCTTTCCGGCGTTTGCGGTTCATGATAAAGTAAAACGAGAAAAATGGTCGGACGCGTAGCACGGCAAGAAGCAGCAGCAGCGCCTGAGCTACCCGGCAGGCAGTCCCCGCCGGACATCCGTTCATTACATCACAGATTGCCTACGGCGCCTATCGCATGGCGCCTATGGCATGGCGCCTCTGGCCGAGCCCATGCGGGCGCCGTTTGCCTTAATTTTATCCCGAGTAAGCGCGCGTCGGACTCGTTTGGAATGAGAGAGTGCGATGCTATGGGCGCTCGGAAGAAGATCTCGGTGCTTTTCATTCTGTCTCGCTCCGTCACCACCCACCCTCCTTTGCGTCTCTCCACCCACCCTCCTCTGCCTCTCTCCACCCACCCTCCTCTGCCTCTCTCCGCCCCGTCTCCCTTTGATGTAGTTGCCCGCGTAAAACTTGATGAATGCCGCGGCACAGACTCTTTCTTTCTGTCCGTCTCTCTCCTGCTCTCTCTCTATCTCTCGGCGTTTCTCTGTCCGTCTCTCTGCTGCGCCCTTTATCTCTCTGTCCGCCTATCTGTCTGTCTCTCTCCGTCCGCCTGTCTGTCTCGCTCTCGCCCATCTGCTGTGTAAAATACATAGACCCCCCCCCCCCCGGGCCTCGGCCGTCTCTACTACCATTACCACCCCCACGACAAGTTGCGTGCGGCACGGTCGGCCGTACGGTTTCCCGTTCCGTGGATATTATTGCGGTGTCGGGGACTTCAGTCTTATACCGCCCCACACCTGCCGCGTTTTGACGCCGCCGCATTGCCAACGACCTGACGAAATGAATGCTGCTCCAGTGTGGGTGTTTGTTGCCTCGCAAATTGCGAGTTCAGTAATTTTTTTGGGAAGTCGTGTTTTTGAATGTGTTATTGATTGACCTGTTGCCCCGCTGGGGTATTAATAATGAAGATCCGCCGCGGCTCCTCCTTGCGCTCCCTCTCCTGCGACGCGCCCACAACGCCGCGCCTCGCTTCGCTGCGCTGAAAATTGTGGGCGCCCCTGCTTCTCCCCTTCTTATTAATAGACTGTGTAAAGCGTCTCTCCTCTGCAACTTGCTGGCGTGGCTTGATGGAGCCTACCGGCTGCCCCGCCTCCAGCCCCGCCCCCAGCCCACCCCGCCCCGCTGGCCCACAGGCGTGCCCGCAGGCGTGCCCACGGGCCTGCCCAACGGGCGTGCCTACAGGATGCTTGCCCACCCCCACCACCCCCAACGGCCCGTCAGGCGAGGCAGCAGCAGCAGCAGCAGCAGTGGCAGCCGGGGGATAGTTTTTGGAGGGAACTTTGTCATGTCGGGTGGATTCATTCCGTTTCCGTTTCCCTTCTGTAAATTGTGTTGATGTGGATTAAAACACACGCCCACGAAAAATGCCTTAGCGATGTGTGAGTTGTAAGTTAATGTGCCGGAACAAGAAATTGAGGCCAGATGCAAGGGGAACGAAGACGTGCGCCGTCATCTGCTCAGCGTGCACAAATGTTTCGCTCCAATAATATTTAAATTCCATACCTTGCCGGGCCCGGGCGGCTGTAGGTGACGGCGCAACGGCGCCACACCGCCAGAAAATACAGAGCGTATTATTTCTGGGGCAATGGCAGTGCCATGGAAGCCGAAGGCGCGGGCATTTTTGCAGCTGATCCGTTACGGCTGTGGGCCTGTGGGCCCAGCCCGGGCCTGTGGGACCGCTGCTGGGAGTGCCGTGCTGTGCTGTGCTAGTGCCCCTCAGACCTGCTGGTTGTTTGCCTCCACTTCGGCCGCAGATGTATATGTACAAGAGAAAATCCGTTAATATCATTTCATCTCGCGTTTCAAAATGTTTCGCCCCGTTTCTCGCTCACACCGTGCGCAAAAGCGGCAGAGCCGTGGTGCCGACAGGTGCAGAGCGGCCTTGCCGTGCCGGGCCGAGTCAGGCGGGGGTGGCTGCGCACCAGAGGGCCTCATTTGGCGTGCTTCTGCAATTGAGAAGCAATTTTGGCCGCGCTCGGCCAATCCCGTGTATTGGGCCCCGCGAGGTGCCGCGCTTGGCTAAGCCGGCAGCGCCCTGCCTGCAGCGGTGTGACGCGGCTGCAAGCACTCATATAATAATTTAAAAGAAAAAAATACAGAGAAATTATGAACGGGCGAATCACTTGTGGGCCGCTCGAGTGCGATTAGTTCCTATAACGTTGCAAGGGTAAAAAAAAATAAACGCGTATTTTTGCATGCGATGACCACGCAGTCGTCATGGGCGGAAAGACGCGCCCCACTCTGCTATAGGCATTCTCACGGTGTTTGCCTACCGGACCTCGTCGGGCGACGCCAGATTGCCTGCAGTTACTACCCGCGCAGCCCTCCCTCCCCCCCCCCCAACCCCTTCCCCTGCCCGGCCGTGATCGATATTGTTTGGCCATGACCCGCCCCCACCCCGCCCTCGTCACCCCACCGCCCGCGTTCGCTCTCTCGCTTGCTCTCCCCGCTCGTGCTCCCCCCCCCCCTTTTCTCTTGCGTCCCGCTCTCCCCGGCTCTTCCATAGCAGCCTGACTCTTTGCCTACTTGTCTACTCCTTGCCAGTGCAATCCTCCCTCCCGCCTTTCTCCTTTCTTTTGAAACTGCGTCTTCTTTCTCCCTTCCTCCCGAGTCATCCCTACGGCCTACACCCCCTTTCTGTCTCTCTTCCTCGCTTTATCCCCCAGACACATACCAGTGTAGCAGCAGCCCCAGTCCGGACCTTGCCCCTTTCGCAGCGTGGCGCCACGGGGACTTGGTGGGACTCGTTAGTTTTTCGTCCTCATTCACCTTATTTCTCGACCGTCTCGTCTGACATGGGCAGCATCGCCGGTCACTACGCTCTCGCCTCCCTGCGTCCCGCTGGCCTCGGGCAGCCTCGGGCCAGGTCAGGCTCCGAGTGAGGGTTACGCGGCCAGAGCGCTGCTCCCTTGACAGCTGACAGCCCGGCCCGGGCGGCTGGAGCAGAGCTGGCAGAGCTGGGCTGGAGGTGCGGCCGCGGGGCGACGAACTGTCCGGGAGCTGTCCGCACACACCACCAAAGCGACAACTTGTGTTTGTGCACGGACACGATTAGTAACAGGAACACCTCGCGAGGCGTGAGGCACGAGGCACGGACCAGGGGGCTTGGTTGGGGGCTCGCCGTATCACCGGAGGGGGGGGGGGGCGTTGGTCATGTGGCGTGCGGTTCACGGAGTGACCCGCGCCTACAAGTAGTACTCGTTTGTTGGACTCCCATACGGACCAGGACGGCCAGAGACACAAACATGCACGCCTCCGGGGGCGGATGATTCGATTCCGGTGCATTACTGTAAACCAGTGCGCTGCCCCCTCCCCCCACCCCACACACCCGCAACCTCCTCTATCTCCCTGTATATGGGCATCAGGGGTGAGCCGAGTACGCGTCCACCCGCCGGGAAATGTGTGTGTGTGTATTCCCTCCCCTTCCCCGTCCCCTCTTCCTGTCCGCCCTCCCCCACTTTCCCCTCCTGACCAGCGGCGCCCCCTCGCCACCACAGCGCTCGATCTGCGCAGCGAACATCCAACCCAGCGTCCATACCCCGTAACCCCCCCCCCCCCCCCCCCCCTACCCCTCGTAGGGCAGCCCAAGATTTATCGTACAGAGCCCCGACCGAGTTGTGGTCCCGGCAGCACGCGGCTCCAGTGTATCAGTTGCGAGGGTTCCGAGGCTGCCTAACAGGCTGCTTAACAGGCTGCCTAACAGGCTGCCTAACAGGCTGCAGGCTGCCTAACAGGCTGCCTCTAACAGGCTGCCTAACCGGCTGCCTAACCGGCTGCCTAACGGGCTGCCTAACAGGCTGCTTGACAGGCTGCTTGACAGGCTGCTTGACAGGCTGCCTAACAGGCTGCCTCACAGGCTGCCTAACAGGCTGCCTAACAGGCTGCCTAACAGGCTGCCTAACAGGCTGCCTAACAGGCTGCCTAACAGGCTGCCTAACGGGCTGCCTAACACGGGCTGCCTAACGGGCTGCCTAACGGGCTGCCTAACAGGCACGGTGGCGGCACGCGTCCCCTCCTCTCAGAGCGGTAAGTGAACTTGGGGAAAGAGAGATGCAGAGTGTTGTAGTCCAGTTCTCTCCCCCCACCCCCACCCCTCACCTCGGTGGGGTGGTGCCCAAAAGCAGTTGGCCTCCCCGGGGGGTGCGCGGAGCCGGCAGCAGCAGCAGCAGCAGCAGCAGCCGGACCCTGGCGCGCTGCTCTGTGTCTCGCTCCGCGCGCGGATTTTAATATCCACCTCCCCTAGTACCAGCAGCAGCAGCAGCAGTGGAGTACATTTGGGGCCCTCATACTGCGCTCTCTGCCCCCCCCCCCCCCTCCCTTACGACCCGGCGTCCCCGAGGGCATCGCCCATCGCCGCCATAGTGCACGTTTACGATGGCCGCGCCGGGGAGATATTTCCAATGGCTGAGTTAATTGTGTCTACACATGGGTGCCGCCCGCTCACCTGCTGCCGCTGTAGGCCAGCTGCTGCAGCTGCTGCAGCTGCCCGCGGAGTATAAGAGGCGTCGTCCGTCAAGCATGTCCGACTTTTCTCGCGGAGTTCAAACAGCGAGCGCCTGCGGCTGCCGGGGTAGGCCAGCCCGCACGGCGCACGTGCATGCAGGAGTCGGTGCTGCCTACCCATCCAGGCGGCCTTGGCTGTGGGCGTCATGTGCGGAAAAATGATGATGGTGGCTTTGAGGGGCCGCCGCCCGCCGCCGCCTTTGTCTGGGCACACACAGCTCGCGCCCCGCCGCAGGCGGACATAGGCGGCCTACTAACACTTGAAGCAAAGCGGAAAACCCAAAGTAAACAATACCCTTCCCCGCCCACCCCCGCGCTCATACATTGGCAGAGCCCCCTTTACCCCGTGCTTCTTGTAGAGCACCTGCTCACCGAGAGCCAATGCTCTCCCTCTCTCTCTCTCTCTCTCTCTCTCTCTCTCTCTCTCTCTCTCTCTCTCTCTCTCTCTCTCTCTCTCTCTCTCTCTCTCTCTCTCTCTCTCTCTCTCTCTCTCTCTGCCCCTCCTTGCCGTGCCACGTGCCAGAAGAGGCTCTCGGTCGATCACGGAGAGTGCCTTTCCTTAATACCGCCGCCTGCTTTGCCTGTGTTGCCAATTTATTATCGTTATTATTTTCACTGCTCCCATCCTCCGCGTATTATACATTCTTCTGTTTCACTCTGTAGAAATTGTTCTTCTTTTCCTGTTCGTGAGGAGACGCCTGGGGCTTAGGCCGTTCTTCTTCCCTATAAACAGACTCTGGTGAATATGTTTACTAGACGTTTTTCTAGCAACTGGAAACAATGGTGCGGTGGGAGCCGGTGACAGGAAGCGATAGGGCGGCGTCTTGGGGAGGGGAGGGAAGGGGGGGAGGGGGTTCTCCCGAGACCTGGCGGCGGCCAGCCGACGGCCACCGCGGTGCGGTGCTGCTGCGAGGCGTTGACGAATGTCCGCCCGACGCCCGGGGCGCGAGGCTGGGTGGGGCTGGGGCTGGGGGCCACTGGGGGCTCGCTAACGCCAAACTTTGTATCTTCCCGCTCCCCGGTTCCCCCTCCCCTCCCCTGCCGTTTCCCTATCAAAATGCAGCGGTTGCCCGCCATGCCTCGTGACGGTCTGCGGCTGGTGGCCGCAGGGCCTGGGCAGCGGGGGGGACACTCAATGCTTTGCAACGGTCGGTCGACAGAGCTTGTGACGTAATGCTTGCTCGTTGGCCAATCACTAGACGGGGACCATCGATTAATTAGAAGAAATCTAGAAATCCAAAATTGACTTCGGGCGAGTCGAAGTCCAGCCCACAGTCCCTCCCGAGCGAGCCGCCGTGGCGCTGTGTTCCCGTCCTCTTGCCTCCTAGCCCTAGTTGACTCGTCTGCGCCAGTCGACACGTGGGTTTGGTGCGCAGAAGTTGGCACCACCTCATGCAGCGGGCTCTGCGTCACAGCGTTCGCGTCAAGCCTCCCGCCATGTGGGCCAGGCGGACAGCACGCTGCGCAGGCTGGCCACGCTGCCGCGATGAAGAGCCGAGGCTCACACATTTTACACCTGCCGCTGACGCGCGCACCGTGACCTCTGACACCGCGGGCGGAGGAGCATCACGGCGCTGATTGGGACGGGTCATGTGCTGCCTTATCTGCTGGCCTCGGAGGGTAGGGCTGCGGCCCCCACGGCCCCCACGGCCCCTCGCACGCGCGCAAAGGGATGCGCCATATCTGACTTCCGCCTGTGTTTACTGGCAGGGCAATTGCATCACATGCATGATCGCTTCTCTCGCACATTGCGTTTGTCCGGACGGGGAGGGGGAGGGGGGGGGTATTGAGACGTCAGGGACACACAGGTCAGCGCGTATCGTATCGGGGTTCCTCCATAATCACAGCCAGGCAAATGTGCACTCTCAAAAAAGTATGCTTAAATCAGAGCAAATGTGATGCCTACCCTGAAATCCTAGGTAACTTTCCCCAATTCAGCAACAGGATACGTGTGCCACCCATCACTCACTATGCCCGATACAAACATACGATTCGGCACAATCTGATGCCTAAGTTAGGCATGTAGACTGATGCCTGAATCGGGCATCCATATTTAGTGGCATGCCCTCATTCAGGCATAGGCTGCATAGCCACTTCGAAATTCTTGTTTCGAGCATATTATACTCGGGGAAGATTTTGAGGTTCAGGCATAAAATCTGCTATGAAACAGGCATATTATGCATGATTCAGGCATACTTTTTTGAGAGTGTGTGCATCAGATGTGGACGCACTAGTGAGCAATAAAGAAAACCCCATTGGGCTTCATGTGTGGGGCGGGCCGTGTATCACAGCCCCCCCCCCCCCCTACCATGCTAGTTTTGTGGAGTTGCCGGAGTCAGTGCGGTCTGCGTTGGCCTGTGCGTCCTGCCGGGGAGGCACCGGTACAAGTCCATATGTGAGATTTTTTCAGAGCCTTGTCTTATTTTGGTCTCTTCATTTTTGTTTGTTCCAGGTGAGAGCACAGCGGAGGATCACAGTAGCGCCAGCCCAGCCCAGCCCAGCCCGCCCTTGTAAGCGCCTGTGAAGTCGAGGGTAGGCAGTTGGGTGGACACGTGTGCTGGCACGTTGCCTATCCTGTGGTTCGCAGGCGCTTGGAGACTAACGCGAAACCTTTTGGTTTAGTTGTGAGTGCCAATGTTTACCAAACAAATAGTTCAGTTCCGGTGCGTTTATTTTTCTTTTTAGGCACGGAGTGACCTTATAGTTTCACTCAAGATCGGACTTTTTTTTTAATTTCCTATGGTGCCCCTTACGCCAAAACCGAAAGTCTCTGTGAGAAGTTTTTCAGACCTTCCTGACTTTTGCATAATACCCATACAAGAGCGTCGGACGTCATTTTACACACCAGAAATGCAGCAGACAGTCTCAAAACCCAGTTGAAATTCAGCTTTCTCACTCCATCCCATAGCGAAAGAAAAAGACAGAGCTAGCGTGCTCGGCTCGTCAACTGGCTGCGTCAGTATCATCCATCCTTCTCCTGGCCCGCTAAAAATCGGACCTCGCCCTTTCTTGTGAAACAGCCCTTATTGTTGATGTGCCGAGCCGAGTCGAGCCCTGGTTAAAAGGGAGGCAACTCAAGAGTCGGGACCGCTTCGGACCCTAGAGCATGCACAAGAGGCACAACCCTCAGAGCGGAGCATTGTCGGTGTGCCCACCGGTCGGTGCCAGTGAGAACTAGGGGGCTGCGGGCCGCGCCGCGACCAGCCAACCTATCGACAATGAAGTCTCGCCACGATTCCCCTCACATTTCCCGTTGAAAACAAAAAAAACTTAGTCATCCACGTTCACGTTCCCCTTGTAAATAAAAATTAACTACCAGCTAATCATAAGATTCTTAATTACAAAAAATAGTAAATATGAAAATTGCACTAAATCCAGTTTTGTGACACTCCGGGCCTACCAGTATTTCACGAAGTGTAATAGTATTTTTTTTTTCTATGCGGTCCTTTGCCCTGTCCGCCGGTCCCTGCTCCGTGGTGTTATGGCCAGGTCTTGGGGTCCTGCCTCCTAACCTTACTGCGTCTCGGCCGCCTCAATATGTGTTGTGGATACACTGCCATTGCACCCCCCCCCCCCTCCCTCTCCCCATCCTGCTGCCGCCGACTTTACAGCGAAACTGGAAGGCAATTTCCTGACAACCGGAGCCATACGCTCCGCAGCCGGTAGCGCCCTGGGCAGCGCCCACAGCCCACACCTACCCTCCTGGAGCACAGGCCGACTCACACCTGTGTGCGTGCTGCTCAGGTGCCAGCTAATTGGGCTCGCCGCAAGTATAATTCGCTTTCGTCTGGAATCCATTCTGTCGGCTGCTCATTTGGCGCCATTAGGCGCGTCGTCTTGTCAGGTTTGCGGGCTGCCCCCTTATCGCCCCCCCCCCCCCCTCACACACCACTGATGGATTGCCGCCCTCGGCTTGGGCCCCCTCCACTTCCCCGGACCCTGATGGGTCGCCGCGCTGCTCGCGGTGAACCCCCATCGACCCGCGAGCTGCCGGGGCGGGCGGGCGGCGGGGAGTGGCGGGGAGTGGCGGGGAGTGGCGGCCCCGCGCGCATTGCAGACATGGCCCCGGGCCACGTGTTGATCCTGGCCCATCGGCATATCAGGGCAAAGTCTTGGGGTGGAAGGGGAGGGGCGGCAACGCGGCGGGGCCCACGGCGCCCACAGGCCGCCAGAGGCCACCTCGAGGACGGCGCTGACTCCGGCTAGTTGTCAACGCCGACGTCTACGCAGGACGACGATGACGTCCTTGTGGCCGTCGGCAGGGGACAGCGCGGAAGACACGCAGGTGGGGGGGGGGGGAGGCACACAAGCTGCTTGCTGAACCAGAAGTGTGCCACGATTGTGGCTGAAGGAATGAAGACGGACGAGAGGCAGAGGGACGATGATGAAGGAGGCTGCGGCGGGAAGCGCAGCGCGTCGCGGCGTTGGAGGATCGCTTTATGTAAGCCAGGTGAGCGCGCGCGGCAGGCGCTGCTTTTGTTTGCTCCCCTTCTTCACGTCGGCTCAGAGAGCAAAGCCTTCAGCTAATTCGCGCAAAACGGAGCCAGCGGGGCCGACGGGGGCCGACGGGAACCGCGGCCGCTACCTGGGCCTCTCTATTTGCAGGTCGACAATGCCTTCCTTGTTGGCGTTTGCTGTAGCGGCGCGCGGCGGGGTGCAATCCGACCCGCCCTCCGACCCCGTTCCACCCGGCCAGCGGTGTGGTGCGGTGTCCCTATCAGGCGACCACCTCAATGCGGGGCCAACACCGGCAGCCCGGTAGCCCGGCAGCCCGGCCCGGACGGAGCCAGAGGCGAGAACTGGGGTGGGAGAGCGCGGCTGCTGCGGCTGCTGCAGGCGCCAGGAGGCAACCACACACAACTGGAATTGCTGCTGCTGCTTCTCTCCCTCTCCCCCTTCTCCTTTCTCCTCTCCTCTCACTCCTTTCCTCTCTCTCCTTTCTACATGAGCACAGTTTAAGAGATTTTTTTATGACGCGCGTGGTGGTATTATTGAATCCCAGCTAATTTTCACCTGAAGTCACAGGTTTGGAACGAGTCTGTGGGGTGAGGTGGCAGATTATTTCTGTTTTGCGCTTGATTACCAATGCGCTAAGCGGGTGAGCGAATGAACTGTGTTGGTGTGAATAATGGAAATGCAGTGGACCCCGCAAGGCCGGGGGGGGGGGGGGGGGGGCTTCCGAGTCGGGTAGGCAGCGAGCGGTGGCCAGTTGACTCAGCTGGACGGGCAGAGCCGGGTGGAGTCTCTGGCAGAGCGTACCGTGTGGCGTGGATAAATTTTAAAGCCAGCTTCAAAAAGTAAAACGCGTTTAATTATACGGAAAGAAGAAAAAAATAAACCATGTGACGTGCTTTACGCTCAAAAGCGGATTAAATTAGCATATTCAGTCCCTGTAATGAATTCGATTTTAAAAGATCCTGATGCGGATGTCGTATACTTTGCTGCCTTTTGGGAATGTGGGCGGCCTTGCGGGTGCTGTGCATGATGAGCAAAAGGTTTCTGCTCCTCTGCCCTTTGAAGAGCAAAATTTAATTACGTCATCCAATAATATTACCCGATCTACTAGGCGTCTTGCAAACAAGAATCTTTTTTTCCTTTCGTGCTAGTCCAAGCTGGATGAGGTCATAACTACAAGATCGCTTCGTTACCCTCCTCAAAAAAAAAAAAAAAAAAAAATCAAGAAAAAATGAGAAATGCATGTAAAAGAGATTATTTCTCGAGTTGAGAGTTGTCGGGCGCCTGCTGGCGCTGCTGGGATCACGCTCCAGGTCGGCGCGCGCCGACCGAAATAGACGCGCAGATAGGGATTCCAGCCCGACCGTGAAACATCTCATCAAAAGTTTCGGCGGTAACGCGTACCACAAGATATGACGCGCAACATTTCCCCGCGCCTCCCATTCGTTTGGCAGCACTACCCCCCCCCCCCCTCTGCTTATGTTCCTCTCTCTCTTACTCCCTCGCCCGCTCTCACCTGCTCTCTTCCCTGCTCCTCTCTTGCTCACTCCTCTGTCACTCTTTCTCTCTCTCTCCCTCTCCGTCCTGTGTCCCCGTAGTGGTTGCTATTGCCAGTAGATTGACGTCACAAGGGACGCGAAGAAAACAACACATTTTCTTTCGGTGATACTTTTTCTTTAGCTACATCCGGTTACATCTATGCGATTACAAATTAGTACTGAAAATCATAGGAAGAAGTATGATTATGTAGGAATGAGAATTTTCAAAAGCGTCTAAATCCAAGACATGCTAAGTGATTTCCCTGCTGATCACGTTACTGTGTGCCCAGCACCGACAACTTAACAGCAGACGTTAAACTGCGGAGTGAAAGTTTCCAAGGCTCCCCCATCGGCCCCTTAAATACTGAATCAACAAGTTTCAGCAGAGAGCAGTTAAAAAAAAACCACATAGAGCAAGAGGAGAATGTGGGAAAAGAGAAGAACATGTTGGGGATATTTATTGGTCGTTTTCGCGGCGTGTAATGATAACGAATCGCTCTCAAGAGCCGCTCTGCGAAAAACAAGAGTACATGGCTCTTGGGCTAATGAGGGCAGGGCGGGCTGGGCTGGCCTCAGCGGGGCACTAACAGACTGCTGCCTTTGTCGCGCTCAAAGGGATCCTGTCGGCGATTGACTGGCCTCGCCCCGCCGCCGGCTGGTGCTAGCAGCCTCCGGGCCTCTCCTCGGCCCGCTCTCTTTGCAATGGAACTTTGAGCGGCCGTGAGGTCTTTCGTCGATAATTTCGGGAGATGAAATACAAAGGACAAAGTCGCTCGTCCGAACTGAGGGGAGTTTTCCGAATCTGGCGGTGTATGACTTAGCGGCACCCAAAATACTGTCAGTCCATGCAGGATTCGTCATGGGCCCCCATTTTTGCTCACGGTGTATCAAAATGAGCACACACGCCTTCTCCCCGCCGACCGCTCGATTTGTCATATTTTGTGGCGACGTCGCGCTGACATTGAGTGGGGTAACGCAGTGGAGGAGCCCTCCCTCATCCATCTTGCATCGCTAGTGTGCCCACCTGGCGTCATCAGCAGCGTGTGCGTACGCGCGCGCCCGCATTAGGCTGCTTCACGCCCTCAGCTCTCCCCCGAGCCCGTTATCGTGACCCGTGGCCTTACTATGTGATGAGCCGCCCATTTCCCATGTTTTTGCGGCCCTTGTAATAAATTGTACGGCCCATTTATGAGCGAAAACGCAGTTTCTTTCGGCGGGGGGAGGGGGGGTTGCTCTTAGGTTCAGGTAAAATCACTTCGTGCCGTGAGGGCAGGAGTGACGCGAGTGCCTCTGGCGCCAGGGTGCCAAAAATTGTTGTCCTCTTTGCTGCTGCCCCGCTCCTCACAATGCGGTGGGGTGTGGGGCTGCCGGGCGCTGCCGGGCGCTGCCCCGCCTCATTGTGGGGAGAAGCCTTTAATAAGGCAATCTGCATTAAGAATCTCTTGTGAATATTTCATGGCAGGCCGCCAAGAAATTAATTCTGGGGACGTCCGACACGCGCGCTGCTGCTGCCGGCGGGGCGGCACGGCCGGAAAACGTGCGACAGGCAGCGGGCGTCACGTAACCGGCCGGCCCGAGCAAAGGGCTGCAGCGGCCTGCGGGGCCTGTGGGGCCTGCGCTGCCTGCGCGGCCTGTGCACGGAGAAAAAAGATTAGTAGTCGCAACGAATTCTTTGAGTTGATTTTCAGACAAGCAGTAAATTTTTGTTCGGAGAGCTAAAGCTTTGCTGGGCAAACTAAATTATGTTGCACCGACGCAACGTTAGCTGCTCCAACGCAGAGGTTAGCTGAAGGAGCAAAAAGCAGATAAAAATTTGTTTAGTGCCCGCGACGAACTTCTTTGTTATAGCAGCTAACGTTTCGTTGATGCAACTAAACTTTAGTTCTCCCAACAAAATTTTAGTTCACCGAATAAAAATTTACTACTTATCTGAAAATCAATTCAAAAATTAGTTGCGTCCACTAATCTTTTTCCTCCGTGTGGGGCCAGCGCGGCCTGTGGGGCCTGTGGGGCTTGGCCCACGCCTCCAATGGGCCAATGAGTGTACCGGGCCGGGCCGGGCGGCGGCGGGCCGCGTGCTGCTGGGAAGAAAACGGCGAGAGAAACGGGTGGTGTGCGAGGGCAGGCCTGCATTATTGATGCCGTAGGTAGACCAGGCGAGGCTAGGTGGGCTAGGCTAGGCGGGCTAGGCTAGGTGGGCTAGGCTAGGTGGGCTAGGCTAGGCTAAGGGCTAGGAGGAACCACCCGGGTGCACAGGGCCACGGGGCCACGGGTCCCGGAGCGGGCCGGGATAAGCAGGCTCAGATCAAAGTGGATGTGGCTGGCTCGAGGGCTGCTGAGGGCTACCGAGACCGAGGCCGCCACCACCGCCGACCTCTTGTCACTTCACCACGCGTCGAGTCGCTCCGTCGAATCTGAATATGGCTGTAACTTGACGGCTCCCCGGACGGTCCTCTCCTGTCGAATCTGAATACGACTGACGCTTGACGGTGCCCCGGTCGGCCCTATCCCCACGTGCTTTATTGGCTTTACTCGGTGATTCCTCGAGACGCGTTTCCAAAGGTTGAAATTTGCTCACGAACCAGCGGAAAGTTCGCTGATCCAGCCAACTTTTTGTTTTCCGCTCTGACTGCTGGGCTGGGCGCGTCTCCGATCAGCGGGCGGGGTTACGTGGTTGTGCCCGCCGACCCCTCCCCCCCCCCTCCCCTCCACAGAGCCGCGCCGGCTCGAGACGCGGGGCCGGATCGGAAAATGTGCCACACCCGAATGGACAGAGATACATGAGCCGCGCCACCTGCGCCGCGGGGTCGTTGGGGACGCGGGGGCTCGGCAGCGCGGTGGGCCCCTCTGGGGGTCGTCATGAGGCCCCGCAGGCCTCGCAGGGGGATCTGCACCGGGGCTCCGGCACGCAAACAGAGCGCTCTGCCGTGCACGACAAGGAGAGTGCCTGCCTTTGCTTTGCATGTGCAGGCCGGTCAGTTTAAAGGGGCGCCGAATCCTGAAGCGCGCTTTTGACAATTTATATCAAAACTTCCCACTACACACGGTCTACCCTCTTTGTCACGGTGACAAAAAAGTTGCCATCCTGGGAACTGAGTTTTCCCTCGTGCCACACATTTCCCGCTGAGCGCGCCGCGCCGCGGGGGGCGGCTGGGGGCGGCGGCATTCCTGTCCCCCGCATACTTTGACTCTCCGGCCTCTCGGTCCGCACGGCTGTGGCCGAGGCTATGGCTGCTATGGCCGGGACACATACAGTGACGTCGCCACCTCCGCACACCGACACGTGTGTTTGTGCGTGTCTGAGAGAGATAGAGAGGCGGGAAGGGGGACGTAGGATTCTTGGTCGCGTCGCCGTGTCGCCCGGTGCAGACGCCTGACACTGTGTCTGAGCCGCACAAGTTTTGGCAGCCCGGGCCTCACGTGGGCGTGCTGTGTGCTGCCCACAAAATTCCGCGTTGTGTTTATGGCGTTCCGTCACCGAGGGCTCCCGCTATGTTCTGCTGCGTCTCTGTTTCTCTATCTCTCTCCCTCCCGGCCATCACCTCGCTGCCCCCCCCCCCTCCCCCTTCCCGACCTAGTGGTCACGGGGCACATATCAGCGTAGCTGTGCGTGGAAATGGACGCAATAGAGGGCTCTGTGCATATACCCCCCACACCCCCGCGGTTGTGGCGTTGGACTGGAAGCGCCAGCCGTCGTTCGGGTTTCGGATCGAATGCGTTGCTCACTGACCATGAAGACATGCCGCATAGTAGCCAGCAATCACTGGGGTATACGCAGTCCCGTGTCTAGACACTCTAAGCCCACCTCACTTCAGCGCATCTGTGGCTATCATACCCTCGGACATCGGACAAATAAATTAGACCGACTTAAAAATCAATTTTTCTTCTTAGTTTCTTGGGCACGACGAGAACCGTTTGAGTCGTCCATCTTAGTTTCGCTATCACCCCCCCCCCCCCCTCTCCCCCCTCTCTCTCTCTCTCTCTCTCTCTCTCTCTCTCTCTCTCTCTCTCTCTCTCTCTCTCTCTCTCTCTCTCTCTCTCTCTCTGACCCGGATGCTGTCCGTTCCGATATCGGCGATACGGTGGTGAGCGCGGCATGGCTGGTCTGGGACGTTAGCCGTGGCGACGCGAGCTTGCGGCTTTTATAGCTGCATTCCGCTCGTTGCTGCGACATCAGGCTCCACCGCCTCTTCTGCTAGCTGGCCATGTTGCGGTCCCCCCCCCCCCCCTCGTACACACACACACACACACACACACACACACACGATGTGTCTCCCTCCTACATCACCACCGCAACCGCCCATCACCCGTTGTCCACACTGGCTTGGCGAACGCGCTACACGGTCCCTGGCTTTTGTGGCTACAGCGGAAAAGGAGAGAGAGAGAAAGAGAGAGGGGGGGGGGCAGAGAGAGAGAGAGAGAGAGAGAGAGAGAGAGAGAGAGAGAGAGAGAGAGAGAGAGAGAGAGAGAGAGAGAGAGAGAGAGAAAGAGAGAGAGAAAGAGAGAGAGAGAAAGAGAAAGGGAGAAAGAGCTATAAGAAGAGGAGAGGGGGTGAGCTATGAAGGAAGCCCCCCCCCCCCCCCCCCCCCCCCCCCCCCCCAGCCAGCGTCAGTCAGGTTACGCAGTAAGGGGAACGCCTGCAGTCGGCGCGGTAGGCAACCCGCAGGCATGGCTGCTGGCCGGGACGGCCTACCTACCAGGCGGACTGCCAGAGTGCCCTCCCCCTCTGCCTCTGCCTGGCCGGCCTGGTCTGTCCATCCGCTGCCCCCCAGGTCGGTCCCAGCGGACACTGTCCACGCAATTCCCAAGTTCGATGGGGATATCAGTGTCACGTCCGTGTGTGTGTCCGGCACGTGCCACACGACACTCGTCGTGCTGATAATCACGCTTTGTCGACGCACTATCGCCACACTGTCGCCATCCTGTGAGCTTTCAGGAACACCGCTATTTTCGTTTCTACACCCCTTGAACAACGTTCTTCTCGTGTCAAATGAGGGTGGAAAGAAACTACTTGCGTGATGGAACTTCAGTCTTTGAATGAAGAGTTTGATCTTATAGCGAATCCATGGGCCAAGTATGGTTCGGCATATTGATTTAATCTCGTTTGGTCCTCTTTTTCGTTTGTGGTTGCAACGAGCTTTCGACTTGCGTTTGTTCCGAAAAAAAAAAGTTCTCCCTGTTGGCAGTTTACAGAGAATGCTGTTTAGTGAATGACAGCCTCCCAAACTATGTTGGGCTGGATGTGGCCGGCCCCTGTTTGCCCTGCGGCCGAGCTGCCAGAGACGTTTGTTGTTGTTTAACCGCATGTTGTAATTAAATGTCGGTCAGGATATGAGGAAAAGTCGAGGTTTGACTCTGTTTGCCCGTCCGCATTTTTTCAATATTGTCACTCGAATCCAACTGTTTCAGCGCTCTACGTTATGTTTTCTTATTTTGCGCGATTTCCGTATAATAAAGTCGGCGCTGATATTTGTGTTGCCGGTTTCTCATGCTGTTTGTTTCTTGCAGGAGGGTAAAAACCGACAAGAAACTCTGTTTCTCAAATTCCTCCTTTTAATTTTAACACAATTTTCGACTCTATTTTCCAGTTCAGGAACAGAGCTTCAATCTGGCCTCCAAACTTCCTCCTTGTTTGGTAATTGTGCTAACTTTTAAAACACTCCGCTCTGTTTGTCTGCCCACCCCTCTGGCTGCCGCCCCACTTCCGGGTCCTCGCTGCACCGCCTGCTGCAGCCGCCGTTTCCGCGCGGCTGCACCGCCGCCCCAGTTTCGCCCGTTCACTCCGGCCGGTTGTCCGCCGATTTCGAATCGATCCGCTCGTAGGGATGTGTGGACAGTACCGTTTGATGGGCGATTGACTTTGACCGCCTGCTTTTCGCCCGCTGATTGTGAGCCCGCCGGGAGCAGCCCTGCGACCGCCGCCGACACGTTTCCACGTTTACAGATTAGCAGACGCTGAATGAGCTGGCGGCAGGACTCCCCTCCCCGGCCTGAGCCCGGCCTGAGCCCGGCCTTAGCCCCGGCCCAGGCCTCCGCGGTGGGCGCCCAGGAATACTAAAGGCCTCCCCGTGGCGTGACTGGCGGCGGCCAGCCCTGCAGTGGCGCCCGCAGATGTTGCCGGGCCCAGCTGACAGTTACGTGGCTCTTCCGGGCCCCCGCGGCCCCCCGCGGGCCCTAGCCGGGGGTGACTGGTGCGGCCCGCGGCGCGGGAGTTGCGGTGGTCTTAACCGATACCTGTTGGTCGTCGCGGTGCGTGCCATTTGGGGGGCAGGCCGGGGCAGGGCGGCAGGGCATCCTTTGTCTGTGGCGGCCTCGCCCGTGGCCTCGCCTCTGACCTCGCCGCGTTCGGCCGCCCACCAGTTTGTGCTTTATCGCTGAAAAATCTAGTTCTTTTTGTGAACGTGTTGTTATTCACTCGCGGTTCTGCCCTGGAGAATTCCCCTCACGCTGGCTTGAAAAGCAGATCTGGAAGGCAAACTGGGTGTGATCGGCGTGCAGCCCCGCGGCCCTGTGGTGGTGCCAGGCGTAGGTCCAGGAGCGGCCCAAGGGAAAGGCAAAGTGCCACTTTTTGCCTTACATGTGGGAAAGCCTCGCAGGTTGCCTGCCTTTCAGGCAAACTTCGGGCGCCAAAAGGCCCGGATCCACGCCTGGGTAGCGCTGAGGTGACTCTGGGGGCCCGCAGGAGCGTAACTAGGGGAGGGGTGAAGGTGCCCCCCCCCCCCTTTGGTCCCCGAGGGAGACATTTGCCCCTGAAGGTAGGCAACCTGTAAAGCGGCATTGCCACTGAAGGTGGGCAACCCGTAGAGCATCGCCCCTCCCTTTCTCGTTTCGATTTTACGCCCCTGGCCGGGGCCGCCGCTGAGGCAGGGCGGACAGGGTGGGCAGGGCGAGCAGCGCTCCGGCTCGGCGCTAGACGGTGGTGCACAATTGATGGTGGCCGACCGCAAACGCTGTTGCATCTCATCTGTCTGCATGTGGCGACAGTCACGGACAGTCGCGTGTCGAGCCAACGGCAGCCGACGGCAGCCGACCGCAGCACACAGAGGAGGTCGTCCCGTTGTTTGCCGTGCTGTCGAGCGTCAACACGTGTTGTACAATCCGATAATTGATGGAACGGTTGTCAAAGCTTATCCCCGAATGCACGATTGCTTGTTCACGATGAAGACAAAATATAGTTTCGTTGCTCGCAGTTCACACGGTTTTTCAATTGCTTTTTCGTGGATGATGTTTCGTTCGCGCTGTTTATTGGCAAACAGGGTACCGTACAGAGCAGGGGTGGGACGGCCGGGGCCGACTCGGCCGACTCTCTGTGATAACACATTTCACGGCCCCGTCTCGGCCTCACCCTCCCTGCTATTGTGCGCGTCCGGGCCGTAGGCTTCTGCCTCTAAGGCTCACCACGCAGACTTCTGCCTCACCTAGTCCCCAGTCCTGTGTGTGTATGTGTGTCTTGGGAAGTGGGTGGGGTAGGGGGTATGCTGGCCTGCCCTGCTTTGCGGCAAGAACGTTTTCTATATAGAATAGAAAAAAGAAAAAAAATGGGTTGCGTTCGCGTGAAATCTGTTTCATTTGTTGTGCTCCTCTTTAATTGATTTGCTCCGATGAGTTCGCACTGCGAAATATCCTGATCAGTGCCTCTTTGTGAAAAATACAAAATAAAAGTGTTGACCGTGGGGATATCAAACCCTCGATCAAACCCCTCCCCTCTTCGTGTGTATAGTAGTTGTGTGTGGTAGCCCATATTCCGGAGAAATCCCCCGTCTCTTTCTCCCTCACGCTTGTTGCCTGTGTGAGCGCGTGAATTGTCGAGAGAGGGAGAGAGAGAGAGAGAGAGAGACAGACAGACAGACAGACAGACAGACAGACAGACAGACAGACAGAGAGAGAGAGAGAGAGAGAGAGAGAGAGATAGAGAGAGAGAGAGAGAGAGAGAGAGAGAGAGAATGAAGATCGACACAAGGGAACACCGAGCGGCTGTCTCGCTCAATAGACAACAAGGGGTGGTCCCGCGGCGAGCCCGGTCAGGTGCTGAAAGAGCGAGTTGCTGCAAGAAGCGCAGTCGCCCGGAAAGTATCAATTTGAAAAAAAAACAATGGAAAACAAAAAGCTTTTGTGAAAAGTGCGAAGGCAGAGAGAGAGAGAGAGAGAGAGAGAGAGAGAGAGAGAGAGAGAGAGAGAGAGAGAGAGAGAGAGAGAGAGAGAGAGAGAGAGAGAGAGAGAGAGAGAGAGAGAGAGATGTGAACGGGGAAACCACTTCGTTTCCAAAGAGTTTGCTTGTCTATTTCTGTACTTCTCGTATGTGTTATGAATGAGTGTGGAAAGTGCCACAATCGCTAGAATCGATAGTTTTAGCTGTTCTTTTCCAGGTGAGGTGGGGGTGATGGTGTTGCCCGGTCAGAACTTGGTTGGACTTCTCGAGGCCGTGGCCGTTCCACTGTGACTGGTTTGCACTGGCGCGGCCGTGCCGGGCACTCCCCCCGGCCCTTGGAGACACATAGCACACAGTGCAGCGGACACACACCAGACGGCGGCCTATGCTTTGTAATGTAGGCCGATTTGAGCAGACGGGAGCAGTAAAATGTAGCCAGCGACTTCCCTGCAGTGCTGACGTTAAGGGGCTCCTTACGTTTTAAATCGAATTATAATTTGATTCAGACCAGTTGCTGGCTCGTCGCCCGCGTCTGCACTTTCTGCGTAATGGAATGCATCGCCGTATTTCGGCGTGTTTGTCGCATCGGCGCTGATTGCGGGCCCCGCAGGCCCCACAGGCCCCCCCCCCCCCCCCCCCCCCCCCCCCGCAAGCCCCGCAGGCCCCGCAGGCCCCGCAGGCCCCACAGGCCCCACAGGCCCGGCGCGCGTGGGAATTCTTTTGCTCAGGAATTCATGTCGTGGGGAAGTCTCGCCGCCGCTCCCCAACTGTATGAATGGCGCGGGCGAGATGAATGGATGGAATAAATGGATGGATGAAATCGAGTTGGGGCAGCAACTTTCACGCTGGCATTTCTATCCACTCTGACTCCACAAAGCGAATACGCTATAATGTCTCTCGGCAAACGAGCACAGAGAGAGAGAGAGAGAGAGAGAGAGAGAGAGAGAGAGAGAGAGAGAGAGAGAGAGAGAGAGAGGGAGAGAGAGAGAGAGAGGAGGGGGGGGGTACCTCACAGGATACCCAGGGGAGAACCTAGGGGTGTCTCTGGCCAGGCAAGTTCCCACGTTCGCGCCGCCCACTGTAAAATGTTCAGTCGTCTCCTGATGACGTTTCAATCCCCATTTCTTTTCGCGGTTTTTTTTTGTGCCGCGCGAGGACGTTTCCGTCACATTTCAATAAATTGAATACATAAATAAACCATCAGAACTTTTTTCTGAAAATTAGCACGCTGCGGAGCTTATTCCGGCTTCTCGCAGAGGGAAATCCGTGAGCGTCCTTTGTCGTCGATGTATGATTAAGATGAAACCGGTGTGGATGGGTTGGGTGGGGGTCACAGACAGGTCACAGACAGGTCAGACACACTGTCGTTTGCGAGGAGCTGAGCCTGCAGCTGTGAGTGCTGGCAGCCCGTCGTGTCTGTGCTCGAGGCGGGGTGTGTGCGTGTGTGTGTGGAGGCGCGTGTGCGTGCTCGTGTCGGGGGCGGAGTGCGTGCACTGCATGACAAAGGGGTTGTGTCCATGCGCGTGCTGGCCGACGTGCCTCGGAACATTCACTCTTACGAGCTAGCGGTCCCCCTCTCGCTTCTTCTTCTCTGTTTCACTCCGATAAGCGTTGACAGAATTATGTTTTGGCGAAGTCGCATTTGAAAAGGGGACAGAGGAGGCAGAGTGGGAGTAGTGGCAGCGCAGTTGCGGGTTTGGTGCGACAGGGAGGAGGGACAGAGCCCAGTGAAGCTGCGTTTGTGTGCCGGCAGTCAGCGCGTTGCCTTTTTGTTCCTGGTTTTGTATTGCGGTCAGAGGAGTGGTAAGGGGGAGGGGGGAGCAGTCATTGTGGGGGTCACACCCGCTGAATCTTTCTTCTAAAGTTGTAACTTTTCTCTTGAAATGTTGTTCATTTTGGTTGTTTGATCATGTATTTTGTTTTAAAAGATCATTTCGCGCAAACAGAATAGCTCGCAAATTCGCATGTTTTCCTGAAAGAAGAGCACAGAGGCAAAACATTTTTTTTCCTCTTTCTGGACGCAGTATGTCGAACTTTTTCATCTTCCTTTTTTTTCATCCCCACCTCTACCGCTGCGTGTGCAGTGAGCTGGAATGTTAGCTCTTTCCGCACCTGGCTGGAGTGATTATTGCACACCTGAAGCTGGCGCGTCGTCCCAAACTAATCCAGATGAAAGGTTTTCTGACGGTAGTGCTGTGTGATGTGTCGTAGCATTTGCATGTAGGTGTGTGCGATGGCCAACGCAGACAAACGGTTGTACCCCGTCATAATTAGGTGCGGTGGTGTCATTCGGCCGACACACCACCCTTATCCTTCCTGCCTCTCTCACATACATGCAGGCTTAGTACCCCCCCCCTCCCTCTCTCTCTCTCTCTCTCTCTCTCTCTCTCTCTCTCTCTCTCTCCGCGCCGCCTCTCTCTCTTTCCTCCTTATTGTCCTCGCTGACCCCCCGCTCCCGCACATGTCTTTCCCGTTTGCCTCGTTTAGAAAGGCCTTTCCGCCTCCCCTTTCCCCTCCAGGCTCGCCTCATCCATCTTGGCGATGTATCCTGCCCGGGGGGGGGGGGGGGGGGGGGGCTGCAGGTTCTGCAGGGACGTCAGCGCGCTCATCACGTGACTGTGTGCACGGCTGGACCCGGAGGGCTCTACCCGGCAGAGGATATGAGAAATCCGGCCAGCCATCCGAGCCCTTGCCGATTTAGACGACTGCCCCCACAGATGTCATCGCGCCTGAAATTCCTTTTCCCTTCTTATATTATTATAGTATAATATTTTTACACGATGAGCGTAAATGCTTCCGCGCGTCTAGTCTGCAGCTCTGCCTTTTTGGCCGCTGGATAGGAGTGCTGGAAAAGCAAAGAAGGGAGGCGGTTGGAAAAGGTGTAGCGACTGGAGCTCGTGTGGCCGGCAGCGGTGGTGCGAGGGTAGAAGAGATAAGGCACAAAGAAAGGGGTGAGCTTTGTGTCCGTCATATTGTGTTTGCTGTGTTTTTCCTCTCCTTTTTTTCCGGTCTTCGCCTCGGCTCGTGGTACCATAGTGTGTGGCCTTGCGGGAACACGCCAGTAAAGCATGAGGAAATCAAGCAGTCTGGAACACGTGTTTTTTTCCTCTCCTCTTTGCCCAGCCTCGTAATGCTTCTGATGAGGAACAGCAAAAAAAAGACCCTTTTTTAAGTAAGCTCAAATTTTTACAGCCCGTATTCTTTACGATTGCGCTTCTGCTCTCAAATTCACGAAGAGCGGGCGAAAGCAAGGGATATTAAGTTATGAACGTCTGGCTCAGCTTTTATGGTCGTCGTAGCTCGCGGGGACATCATCAAACACTGAATTCAGACGTAGTCCCCCGATTTTCCCCTGTCAAGCCCGAAGAAACAGTCGTGTACGACTAAAGTAAAGCGTCGAGGAGAAAAATTGTTTTCTGCTCTGCAAAAGTTTTTGGCTGGTCTGCCGCATTCCTCCCACACTGTTGGCGTTATGATTTTCTTGAGAAGAGTGAGCGAGGGAGAGAGAGAGAGAGAGAGAGAGAGAGAGAGAGAGAGAGAGAGAGAGAGAGAGAGAGAGAGAGAGAGAGAGAGAGAGAGAGAGAGAGAGAGAGAGAGAGAGAGAGAGAGAAAGAAAGAACAAGCTGGGGGGAAAATGGAATGTGGGGTAGGGGATCCAATACTGTGAAAGCTGGAGCGAACGCGTTGCTGAAGACTTCCTACTGGACTCGTCCCCAAGACACTGAGAAGGGCCCCGGGGCGGTCTCGAAATCGAGAATTGCGGTAACATTTCCCTCAACCTGCGCAGTATGTACCCGGCACGACAGCCGCGGCTGAACGTACAAAGCACATCATGTCAGGTCGTCTGCCCTTGTCACCGCTGGGGCCTCTTCGTTGCTGTTCCTTCAATTGTTGATGCTCTTGCTCCAGTTCTCGTCCATTTTTTTTTGATGTAACGGTTTCTAACAAGCTTGTTAGGGAGGGGTCATGTTTCCTGTCGTAGTCCATGCTGTTTGTACTGCCACTGTTGCTGTTCGGTCGTCACTGCTGCAGCGTTGGTTCTTTAGTGCTCCAGTGTTGGACACGCCCTTACTGCCGCCGGTGCTTGCGGCGCTGGCTGCCGCTGTGTTGCCATCCTCGCCGCTGATGTCGTCACTTGCCGAGGGCCTACCACAATTACAACTGGTCGGCAGGTTTTGAGGCCGGGCCTGAGAGTCTCTCCTCCCAGCCACTCTGACCCGACCGACACGGGGAAAAAAAAGGATCACTGGATTAGCTTTTTTTTTCTTTGCTGGTTTAGCGAATTCTGACTTCTATAAACGCGTCTCAAGATTTTTCGCTCACTCAGCGAATTATGCATATTTAGTGAACAGTTTTTTTTTTTTTTTGTGTGTGTGTATGCCTGGCGGCCTGTATTGATGTGGGCGGCGTCAGACTCCCGCGCTCATCGTCAGGACGGCAGCAGGGTGCCTGCAGGGCGACGCGCAACTCAGGATTAGATTCAGCGCTGCGATTTCAATAAACCGCTAGGCAGTTATTGTGTTATATTGGGCAGCACGTCGCACAGTTCTAATGATTTTGGCTGTACATTATTGGCGCGGTACAAGCCGCCTTTCATTACTGGCGGCGGGGCCGTGCCGTCTGGGCTTTAGTGGGGCAGGGATGTGATAAAGGCAGGGGTCGGCATTGACAAATGCGAACGGCAGCTAGCCCCCCCCCCTCCCCACCACAACCTTCTCTCGCTCTGTGCACTTTGGGTAATGGGCACAGGTCGGCGTGGGTGTCTCTGCTGGCTATAATTTGACTGTTCGCTCTTGCGTATAAATGGTGCGTGAAAACTCCTGAGTGAGCGAATAAAACGAAATGCTTTCTTTGTATGCTGAGATTCTCACCATAAACCCCAATCCATCCGCCCGGATTGCCTGTGTGGTGCTACCGGCACGCTCTCATTCACAACGGCGGCGCCTCCAGTTGAAGCAAACGGTCAGCCAACAAGAATGACTATAACGAACCCCTTGCTAGCGAGATTTGTCGGTCGTTATGTCATTACGTTTGGTGGAAACCGCCTATTCTGGTATGTGTTCACTTTACCGCAAGACCACCGTCTTGAGGACCACACAATACTTCATCTTGAAAAAGTAACGAAGGACTGTTGGAGTGTTTTTGAGAGGGATCTCCCCCGGGCCAGCAGTGTCTGTCTACAAGCGTTGCGCCGCTATTTGCGATCCCCATTATTGTCCTATTTGATTGTCGAAATGCTCGTAACCAGGCTCCTAAAGCCGTGCGGCGCCACGAACAAGGGCGCAGATCGCCTACTACTCCCTTCGTCCCCCGCTCTCGCCCCCTCCTTATGCCATATCGTCCCTCCTGCTCTATCCCCAAATCTCGTCGCTTCCGGTCCACCCCTCCCCTCCTTCCTCCTCCGCGTTATCAGCCGTGATGATCTGCCCCCCCCCCCCCCCTCTGTCGCAGGCCTCGGGCTGCTGGCTGAGAAATATCGGCCTCCCCCTCTGGCCGCGCGCCTTGGGCTCGGCGGCTGCCGCCTCGATCGCTCTTCGTCTCTTTCGGCCGGGTTTTCGAGAGGAACGACGAAGCATCTGTGCGCTGTCTGTTCAATTCGATTTGCCGCAGGGCCGGTCATACGGAAGTAGGGAAGGGGGGGGGGGAGAGAGAGAGAGAGAGAGAGAGAGAGAGAGAGAGAGAGAGAGAGAGAGAGAGAGAGAGAGAGAGAGAGAGAGAGAGAGAGAGAGAGAGAGGCCGCGGCAGCAGATAGATACCCGAACTGATAGGTAGTCTCTGCACAGCGAGGAGATGTGATAACGAGTAGGGCAGGGCGGTGGGAGCCAGCCGCACAGCCGCACAGCCGCAGCCAGCCGCCTGGTTGTGGCCCGGGAACAGCGTAAGACCCCTGTGTGGGCCGGCGCAGTCGTCACAAAGTCGTAGTGTCTTGCTCCGATAAAGTATTGATTGCATTTGGCAGAGTGGAGTTATCTGTTCCACGGCGTGGGGAGGGGAGGGAGGAATGATTTGTTTAGTTTTGTTTGATGAGAGCGAAAAGCACATTAAAGATAAAAATGGCTAGGTGCGGGCGTGCGGGACAGTGTCTAAAACACGGAGAAAAAAGATCAGTTGATCCAACTCAAATCTCAGAGTTGGATCAACTGATCTTTTTTCTCCGTGAACCAAAGTAATATTAGCACTCAATTTCAGACCCACACTGCAAAGCCAAGTGTGGACCACACACAAGGTAGCGTGGACCACTTTGGTCCACACTAGGAAGCGTGGACCACTTTGGTCCGCACAAGGAAGCGTGGACCTCTCATGGTCCACACAAGGAAGTCCACATTTCTAAGTGTGGACCACCCATGGTCCACGCTTCCTTGTGTAGACCACTAGTGGTCCACGCTTCCTAGTGAGGACCAAAGTGGTCCACGCTACCTTGTGTGGACTTGGTCCACACTTGGCTTTTCAGTGCAATCTCAGGCCTGTTACTTAATGTAGCAAACGAAAATTGTGTGTGGGTCCAGCGAACTGCCATGGGAGTGCTCCTGACTGTCGCAAATAAAGCGCCGATGTCAGGATTTGCTGCGCGCACTGCGGTGCCGCTGGGTGTGCGCTGCTGAGTCGTGCATGTGTTTGCAGCGGAAGCCAGCCTGTCTAGCGTTTTGCGTACATTCGGCACTCGGATTTTCGCGCACTGCGATGCGGCGACGTAAAATCGAATAAATTATTGTCGTTTGCGATATTGGGCGTGGAATTGCAAAATCAGTTCATTTTCCTGAGATTGTGTTCTTTCCGGCGCTCTTTTCCTCCACTCCTTTTTTTTAGGGCCGCAGGGAGGGGAGAGGAAAGCGAAGTTCATCTTTGCAATAATAACCAGCGAGGCGCCTCGCCCAGCCCGGCCTCACCCTCACCACAACGTGCCGCCGTGTTTTTCTCGCCCTTCGCGTACCTCCCTATCCTGCCCTCCTCCAGCACCCGAGGCGGCACTGGAATGCCCATCTAGCTCATTCATTATTTATTCTGTGCTATTCTCTCCGTCTCTCTTTTTTCGCCCGCCGCGTGCGCAACTGTCATTAATTCGTCGCAGCCTTTGACTGTCTCATTAAGAAAATCAACAAAATAGAGTCGCCCGATTGGCTTAGGAATGGCGAGTGAGAGCGCCCACCCGGCCAATCACGGCGATTGGCTTTGAAAATGGTTGCAGGCCGGCCGTAAACAGGGACCCTGCGTGGCTACCTGGGACAATAGGACGTCGTTTGGCCCTGCCTCGATCCGAAGGCAATGTCTGGAGCTCTAGTCGGCTTTTGGGATTACGAAACTTTTGTTTTCGCAATGGCTTGATTTTTATTGGAGGAAATATTTTTGGCCCTCAGGACAAGCATTGCTGATATTTCACTAAGACACGTGTGGTGTAGGTGCACAATTTAAAATGTCCCTTTTCTCTAGATTTGCTTCAGGAGTATTCGCGGTATCCATCGTGTGCATCCTGAAGATAGTCGACCCTAACGCCTCTCGTTCCTCACTACTGCTCACAACTCGCGTCGATCCTAATTAAAAGTTTAGGCCGCCGCCACCAGGAGGATCGCCACGGATTTCCATAATCCCCGCTGAATGTATTTTTTCTTGAAGGAAAAAGTGATATAACAAAAGATATTTCTTTTCTTTCTGGAAAAAATATCTTAAGCCTCTGAAACTCGCTTGTATATTCTCTTCTCTCCTTGAGCTGTTGGAAGTCCGCTGCGCATGCACTGCTTGCCATGGCATCAAGTAATCCAAGATAAATGATGTAAAACCTCTTCGAAATTTTTTAGAGTGCATACGCATGCACATTTGCTGTTGACTTAACAATTCCGTTATTTTCCTCTGTTGCAGACTTTTCGACATGGCTTTCCCTACCAACCAACGGCAATGGCCTTCGACCCAGTGCAGAGACTTCTCGCAGTGGGCACAAAGAACGGCTCACTTAGGATGTATCCTTTCTATATTCTTCATGTTTCATTTCGAGACAACCAATAAGAGAGTTGAGCCCTGCGTCACTTTATTGATAATCATCAAACTTGCAGAACCTTGAAGTAGCTTTTAACCTCTTAAATACTCTCTTTATCATGATATACGTTGTGCCTCAATTTATGGTGGCATTTTAGCCAGTAGAGGGACGTTGTCAGCAGAATATCGGCCAAACGACTGGGTGTGTGCAGGGCTCAAGCTGTCCCTCTTTTTTTTTTTTTTTTTTGTAATCGCCTTTACCCTCCTCTCCCTCGGTTGCCCGTTTTATGTGGGAGGGGTTGTGAGCTAGCGAAACTTAAAGGAGACCATGTTGGAGAAGATCCAAGCCTTCTCATCTCATCTGCGGCGTCGCCGCCGAAGCCACGACCAGCCCCGTGCGCGACACGACGCTGAGGTGAGTGAATGAGTGAATGAATGAGTGATTGCTATGCATTATTCATCGAGCCACCCTCGGGACCACCACGCCATCATGCTGCCTGGCCGCCTGGGTTCGGTGCCGGCTTCCTGGGTGGCTGGATCTGGCCGATCTGCTTGAGAGATAAGACATGAAAAGCACACCCAACGGACCATGCCGACTTTTTTCTTCTTTTTCTCTCACTTTTTTTTCTTTTTCGTAGAAGAGAACAGATTTGAATTTCTCTGTAAAGTTGAGGAGCCAGACTCTGTAAATTCTAGGACGCGTGTACTCACATATATTACACCGCGGGTATCGCCTTTTCTTTACCTTTGGAATTTTTAAAAATATTTAAATTTTTGCTCGATTGCGGGAGGAAGCCATACCATAACTGTGTAGTCAACAGGTGTCCGTGTCGATCAGGTAGAATGCACGGCAGGTGTCGGGTCGGCCTGCCCGCCGCAGCGCCAGAAGCCTGGCCAGGCCCCGGCTCTGCCCCGGCCCCCCGTGGGGCCCCACCGGTCGACGAATCTCTAATTGCTCAGGTGCCAAGTTGTTGTGGGAGTGTGGCGTGTGCGGGGCGTGCTGCGCTGCGCTGGCCGTGCCCCGCCCGCAAACACAGGCCCGGCCCCGGCCCCGGCCCCGGCCCCGGCCCCGGCCCCGGCCCCGGCCCCGGCCCCGGCCCCGGCCCCGGCTGGGCGGCGGCTGCCGGGCTGACTCGCACTAAGCCTGGCGGGCCACAAGGCAAGCTTATAAATTTGGGGCCTCAACAACTTCAGGTGGTGATTTGCAAAGCAACGCTCGGCTCCGCAACTTCGGCGCCCGGCGTTCGGTCGGTCGGGTGTTTGGGAGGGAGTGCGGGAAAGGGGGGAGAGGGGGGGCTGCGGTTTGGGGCTGCGTTGGCTGGGCTGATGTCGCCCTGTGGTAGCGGAGGGGTCTCGTACCTGCTGAGTCAGCTGGCCGGGCTCATACACACATAATGTACACCGGAGCGGTCATCTCTCTGAAATTCGTCGTCGGGATTACACTTTCGAAAGTGAACAGTCCAGTGGGGTCCGCCATTTTGTCGTCTAGCTTTCCAATTTCCAGCCGCGAATTGGTCCCAGTGGGCCGTTTGCTGTGACGTACAGCATCCCCCTCGGCGTTCCCCACGACGACGACGCCCCTCCCGCTCCTCGGGCCCCCCGCGGCCCCCACGGCCTCCGCGGTCCCCACAGCCCCCACCGGCCCCCCCCCCCACCTGCAATGGTTACGGAAATTGCCTCGCCTTGCCGTCTCTGGACTGCCAACAGGGAAACAGGTCCCGCTGATCACGCCCCTCCCCCCTGCCCTCTTCCCGCCCGGCCGCGGCCTTAACCACGTATCTGGCCGGCAGTCGACACGCAGCGCCGCCTGCCAGGCCTCGCAATGCCTGTCCGTGGCGCGCGGCGCGCAGGGAAATGCTAGCATTCCGCCATTTCAGTAGCTGCTGCTGTGCGCGCCAAACGTGACCTGATCGGTCGGACGTTGGATTTGCTTCCTGCTGGCGCTTACGCGCACGTTCTCTCTCTCTCTCTCTCTCTCTCTCTCTCTCTCTCTCTCTCTCTCTCTCTCTCTCTCTCTCTCTCTCTCTCTCTCTCTCTCTCTCTCTCTCTCTCTCTCTCTCTCTCTCTCAATTTCTCCCCGTTCTCGTATTCTGCTCAAATCGCACTCCCTCTTTTGTTTCATTTCTGCTGTGTGTATATTTATTTGCTCGCTTTCCTCTTTCTTATGCCTTTCTCCTTTGCACCCCTATCCGTTTGTACTTCTGTCCCTCTCGTGCACTGACACATCCCGATTCTCTCTCTCTCTCTCTCTCTCTCTCTCTCTCTCTCTCTCTCTCTCTCTCTCTCTCTCTCTCTCTCTCTCTCTCTCTCTACGTTGTGTCTGATGGCTCTGGTGAAGGACGCGGATTTGATTTGGGTCCGGGAACCAGAGAGTAAGACAGGGGGGGGGGGGGGGGGGGGGGCACGGCGTATGATGCGCGCTGCCCTTGTTAGCGAGCCGTGCTCTGGCATGTTCCTCTCGGCGCCTTAGGCTGTGCGGCGCTGGGAACGCCTCGTAATCGTGGGCCACCCAAATCCTGCTCAACTCCCCGGAAGCCTCCTGAGCCCGACTCCCCGCTAACGCCACCGACCCAGGCAGCGGCAGCGCCCCATGGGGACAACCACGTCGCATCCACGTTGAATCTACGTAACTTCCGTGGATTAGGTGGATGGACTTTTTCCCCTTAAAATCAACGTTACAGGAACGTCGATATCTTGTCGATTATTTTGTCGACGTTAAATCAACGTCGATTTACCGTCGATATTAGATTGATTGTTTTGACTCGATAGCGAGTCGATTATCCACGTGGATTTCACGTCACAATCAACGTCATATCTACGTCGTATCCTCGTGGATGTTCCCATGGGGGCGGCGGCAGCGGCAGCGGCAGCGGCAGCGGCCCGCGTCCGCAGAGCTGACAGCTTCAAACTTTGACGACTGCCAATGTGGAGCGGGGCGGTCCTCAAACCGCTGGGATGAGCCATCACAACGTGAGGCGCTGTTGGACGCGTGCCGGGCGGCACACGCAAATGTTGGTGGCGTGGCTGCATTTGAATGCGCGGCGTAACGACGGCGCCGTCAGCGAACCCCGCTGGAGCAGCGGCGTCAGTGCCATCTCCAAACAACGAGCTGGCTGGTGGGGACGGTGGTGGCAGGGACAGCGAGAGGTTTGCTGCGGCAGCACCTCCAGCTCTCTCCCTCGCGCTCTTCCTCTTTCGCTATCGACTCTTAATTAAGGGAGGGAACAATGCTGCGCACGAGGCAGAACACTGCGCAGCACTGTAAGCCGGGAGTCAGCTTCTGGCGCCTTTTGTTTCGGACTCGTCGCTGAGGAGGCGGTGTTCTCTGCGCCGACCGCTTTGTCTCTCTCACACACACACACACACACACACACACACACGCGCGCGCGCGCGTATGCACACACTCGCGCTTGGTTCGGTATTTCGAGTATTTCGGAGGCTTCACGTTATTTAAATAGGTTTCCGTCGTCACAGCGGGCAGTAGCTTATAACATCTGAGCGCCAGTGGAGTGCGGGTCGGCCTAGCCTGGCGGGGGACGTGCTGTGCCGCTGCTGCTGGTGTGTCTGGGCTGTGCGGGACTGTCCGTGTCCGTCATGGCAGCCAATGGCAGCTCTGCCCCGGGCTGGGCTCTGTGGCTGGCAGTAGTGGCTGCGGTAAATGAGCAGGGAGGGTGAAACTACTCCGGATTGGTCCCGGCCCCATCCGGGAGGCGCCAGCTCCCACTCAATGAAGTCACGTATTTAGCCCCGGGGCCAGGCAAGGGTGCTCGTCCTCCCCACCGCCCCTGCGGGCCCCAGCGGGCCCCACCCAGCCCCCGCTACCGATCTCCTCTGGACGGGACCTGTGCCGCGGGGATGGATGTCTGCGCCCCGCGTGTGTGCGTGCGTGCGTGCATGGAGCGTGCGTACGTGTATTTAGGTTGAGTGTCGTGTCGGGCGTGTTGGCAAACAGGCACGCTGGTGCCTCGGGAAGGGGGGCGCTAAGGGCGCTCGCTGCTGCGGATGGCAGCGCAACGCCCCGCGACAGTTTAAGCCCCGGACTGAATACTGCCTGCTTGTAGGCGGGCTCAGAAAGGATGTAAGGAGAAAAAACAGATTTCACGAAATTATGGCACGGCTAGGCAGCAAGGCACGATGGCGCCCGAAACGGGCTTGTGTAATAATTCATCGGGATTAAGCAGGCTTGCGAAGCGTTGCAGCACTCATTACGTTATTCTGTGTGAGTCGGAATTAATCGTGCCTCCCTTTGTGCACGGCGAGCCGCGGCGAGCCCGAGCCCAGCCTTTACCTGTGCCTCGATCCGGGCCACTTATAGGAGCTCTACGCTGCGACCTCCCCATAGGCAGGCTTCCCCTTGCACCTTTCCCCTCGTCCTGCACCTCCCACTCCCCTTCCACCTCCCCTCCTCCTGCACATCCCCCCTCCACCAGCACCTCCCCCGTCCACCTTTGCACCTCCACCTTGCCACTCTCCATTTCCGCTAACCCATATCTTTCATCGCGATCCCCTGTCCCTCTCTCGTCGCCTCCCCGTCGACTTTTAACTCAATCGGGCGCCCTTTCATTGCGCGTTCTCCAAGCGGCCATGGCCATCCCGTAAATGGAAAACGTTTCTTTTTTTTTCTCATTCGCGCCTGCTCTGATTTGATTACGTCTGTAGAGCTCTCATTTTTTTGTCGCGTTCTCTCGTCATTTAAATGCAGAGGTAATTGCTTTCTGAACATGATCGGTTGGTCCGTTTCAAAACGCTTTTGTATCAAAACAAAAAACAAAAGTGTTTTGTCCGAATAAAATGGTTTGAGGGCCTTGGTAAGGACCGGAACAAACGATAGACTGTCGTTTGTTGCAGACCGCTCGCTTCCTCTGCAGCTCATCTTAAACTTTTCCCATCCTATAAATCTGCCTGGAAATTGTAGACAGATCGAATTTCATTGCTGTCTGGCAGAATTGATCGGACTTCTCGCTGTTTGGCGTGCGCCGTCGGACCCGTGGGGGGCACTCTGCGATCTGCTCGAGCAGTATTGCCTCGGGAACGCCTCCCCCCCCCCCCCCCCCCCCTCCCGCCCCGACGGCCGGGCACCCATGACGGCACATATAGAAAGGACTGAGCTGGGCTAATCGTAGCTAGTTGCCGGTGCCTAGAAGCCCGGCTCGGCTGGCGCTCCCTGCCAGCAGGGGCAGGGCCTTGGCTGCTGCCTGCCTGCCTGCCTGCCTGCCTGCCTGCCTGCCTGCCTGCCTGCCTGCCTGCCTGCCTGCCTCTGGAGTGCTCGGCTCGCGTCGGCTCTGCTCTGCGCACCCGCATAACTTGCCGCAGTTGCTGAGAGCACCCAGCCGTTAGGTGCGCGAACGCGCTGCGCCGCTTTCAAGTGTGCAATCAATGCTTTATTTATTTTTTAAAGAAGAGTGAATGGCTGTTGAGAGGCGCAGCGCTGGTCTGCGCAGAGCGAGGCGACGGGGCGGGGCGCGGCGCGGCGGGGCGCGGCGGGGGCGCGGCGGGGCGCGGTGGGGCGCGGCGGGGCGCGGTGGGGCGCGGCGGGGCGCGGCGGGGCGCGGCGGGGCGCGGCGGGGCGCGGCGGGCACGTCAGTGCGGACACACGGTCGGCTGCACGCGGCTCGGGCTGGAACGCGGCGTTTAGTGCCGTAATCTTCGGTGAGCCTCCCGCACTCGCTGCCCTTTCCCGTCTCCCTCGTGCCCCACAGGACACGCGCGCTATCAATTTCCATCACTCGGGCCCCCGGTTTATACCTCCTCCCTTCGGCCTCGGTCCCGCCTCGGCCTCGGTCCCGCCTCGGCCCCACCCGGCATTCCTGCCGCACGTCCCGCGGCCGTTAGCCGGGCCGTTCGTGCCTCCGTTTTAACCTTTCGGCTTAGCCGGGGGTTAATGCACCCTTTTTCCTCCATTCCGTCGCACCGCAGCCGCCGAGGGCGCCGACGCCGCGGCCGCCAACCCTTTCTCCGACCAGCACCACTGCGGACAGCCAGCAGCACCGAGTCGGCTGACGGCCACCAGGAACACGTCCGTGGGGGAGGCGGCGGGGGCGGTGCCGGCTTTCACTTCCGCGGAACGACTCGGCCCACTCGAGGCCGGGCTGGGCAGGGCCGGGGGACAGCGCACGCAGTCCGGCATTCATATATATGTTTGCGCAAAGCTCGACCTCTTCCCTCCTCTTGTATTGCGCGTTTCCCCGCTGCCTCCGTCCGAAGCCACCGCCCTCTCCGGCCATAGCGCGGCACAGCGTGTCACCCACCCGGGAGTGCCGTGGCGTTGTACCTCTGGTGCCAAGGCAGACAGCCGCGGACAGCAAACTCGCGGAGCGGCAGTGCGGACGGTCCCCGGGAGTGGGCCGGCCCGGCCAGCTTTAGGAGCCCGTCGTGTTATTTGGGGACGCTGTCAAAATTAGTTTGGAATTCGTTCGAAAGTTGAGCAAAAGTTAAATCGGTTCTTGCTCCTCTTTCATTGACTCGTTTAATGAAATTATATGCGCCCTGACTGAAGGCCGTTATCGTTAGTAAGTTACTGACGTCGGGTCTCTAAACTGCATCACAATTGTTTGACTCCTCTGCCTTATAATATGTAGTGTTCTCTCGTATACGCTGTAAGAGGGGAACTCGCTTCGGGAAGATTTATGGCTCTTGTTTTTCAGAGACAACAGTTTGTCTCGCAGACGAGCTGTGAAATATGTTTGCGTTAAAACTCGGTGCAGCTTATTCCCCCCCCCCCCCCCCAAATCCCCTCTACTCTCCGGAATCTCCCCTTTTTATCAGGGATGTGCTCCTCTCTTCCCTGCCTCCTGCGGCTTTACCTGAATGTTTCTGACAGCAAATCTATGTCTTGTGCTCGGCCTTAGGTTCAGATCAGAGCAGGGAAGGGGGAAAGGTGGGGGGTAAGATTAAAGTAGTTGTCAGAGAGAGACCGTTGCGGCGCTTAACCAACCCAACGCCCTCCTTTCTCCCTAATCTCTTTTCATCTCCTCTCGATGGGTCCTTCTTAACTTTTCTTCTCTCTCTGTGCAGACTCCTGTAGGTGTCCATGCCGTGAAGGGAGACGGGTGGGAGGAAGGGGACATGCTTCTCGAACGGTTTGTTGGTCGTTGTCTGCTGGAAAGGTTGCGCGCTCTTCCCTCTGAGGTGAGCTGAGCGAATTCTCCGCCTTCTTCTCCACTGTTCTCTCGCACATTTCTATCTTGGTTCTGTCATCTGCATTTCTCTTTGCCTTTCTTTCCCCCTTCTGGTACCCCCCCCCCCCCGCCCCTTTTCATTCATCCTTCTTTTTCCCCCCTGTGCCCATCTCGCATCGTTGTTCCTTTTCCTCTTTTTGTTTTTCAACCACTTCTCGCTTTCTCCGTTTTCGGCGTGACGTGCTCACTCCCGCCTTCTGCTGCCACTTTGACTGCAGTTGTTGCTGCACGGTCGGTCGGTGTGGTCTTGGTCATGAGGCGTATGTAAAAAGACTGCAGTCAGCACTCAGTGTGACGTGAGGTTCAGCATCGACTGCGGAGAAATGAGAGGGAATGTTTTGCTGCAGATTCAAACACGCTGTATATGTTTTTATTTCCTTCGGAGTTTTCTTCCGTCCAAACCAGTCCCACATCAATTTACATAACGAGTTTCAAAAAGTCGAAACTAAATCTCGGAGTGCGGGAGAGAAAAAATGGATATCACGGAGTTTCGTCTTGGGTTTCAGTTTGGTGGACCCCAGAGATGGTCATGGCATGACATGGCCCACGGCGCGGCGTAGCTTTGCGAACTTGGCTTTGCTTTCGTGAGGCGCAGCGCGCAGCACGGTGACACCTGGGTTTGACCCGCCGCCGCCCGCTGCCGCTCGCGTCCGCGCTGGCCTCCGGCCGGCCTTCCTCCTCCGCCCCGCCCCGCCCCGCCCCGCCGGGCTACGCCTGCTAGCGACGCTCGTACGGACAGCCCTCAGGAGTTCCACCAGGGCCTTCCCCGTAGCAGTCTCACCAAATATTTGACAGGGCCGCGGCTCCGTCAGGACGTGTTTGAGCCCCTCCTGCCACCGCAGCCGTCTCGGGGGACGCGTCCCCGCACCAACCAATCCGCTGGCATTGGCTGCCGCCGCTGCACGCGCTGCGTGTGGGCTGCCATCGGGAATGGTTTCCATCGCAGGCACGGGTGGTGTGGACGAAAGTGAGACCGGAACGCTGTGGGCACGCGTGTGCCCCGGCGAGGCGGACTCCCTTCGCTGTGGGCGCGGCTCGCCGTGCTGTCACTAACTTTAGATTGGGATGGACCGGTGCCTGTTGCTCGGCGCGGGGGCCTCGGGAGGGGCCTCGGTTGGGGCCGCGTGGAGGATCCAACCTAATGACCGCGGCAAGGGGGGCGCGCCCGGGGCCACGGCCGACCCTTCTCAAGCTTCCCGTCGCCCTGTTTTCATTGTCTCGAAAATCAATTTGGTTAGAATCAATTACTTTTGTACTTCGTTCCTCCGGGCTGTGTGCTGTAGACAGCATTTCACGCCGGCTCTATATCTAGTGTGCCTGTCGTGGCAGTCATAAGAGCGATTGAAAACCCACAGCTCTTGTTCGCCTCCCCCCTCCCCCTCCCCCCTGTCCTTCCCTCTTGACCGGTCCAACAAGTTGACTTCATTGTGCTAGCGCAGGCATGCATAAGCGATGACCTGAAACGAGACGGGCGAGAGATGTGGGCAGGGAAAAGCTTGAAATCGTTGAAGTGCGTGCACGTGCAAAACAAATAAAAAGAAAGGTGGCCGTGCCGTATGGGCTGACGTTGGAACCTGATGAATCTGCTCTTTTCCTTCCCCCTTTCCCCCTCTCTGCATTCACACGCCCCGTCCTCTCGCTAGCAACAAGTAGATGATTTAGGGAAGTGGTGAGTGGCGTACGATGTCAGCCCCCTCCCCGCCCAAGTATGATGATACCGTCTCTTTATATCTCCCTCACCTCCATCGGAATTGTTCCCGACGAGCCCTTGCCTCCAACGTACGGAGCTTGTTTTGTGAGCTGCAACGCACCCCTGCGCCCGCACGTATCTGTAACGTCTGTCACAGCGCAGTGCGGAGGCTGGGCTGGCGCCGAGGCTGGCACCGCGTTCTCTGCCTCCCGATGGCGTGACGACGGCCCGAGGTCCGACCCGAGGCCCGGTCAGGGCACCCAAAGGACCGCCGGCAGTGTGCCGCCCAGCCGGCCCCGCAGCTATGGCACAGGGAGTCTGGTGGTGGGTGGAGGAGGAACTCTATCGGATTCCGATAGTCATCTTCCGGCGGCACGCTCACCCCCCCCCCCCCCCCCACCCCTCTCTCCCCGCTCTCCCTCTCTCCCCTCCCGTCCAACTCCTGCGGGTGCCCCTAAAACGCGGAGCCGTAGCCGGCAGTAGCAGGCAGAGCACACCCACCTCCTCCCCGGGGAGAAGTGCTCTTTAAAACTCCCCGGCGGAGGCCGCAGGCCGCTGGGCGGACGGCAGGCAGTGCGTTGCCCAGCCTCGGCTAGCCGGACCCGAGCCGCTCTGCTTTCGGACTGTAGAAAGCCACTCCCTTGCCGCCCTGCCCGCTCCGCCCCTCGTCGGTCGGCCCCCCATCGGCCCCCCGCGGGGCCCGGTGGGGCCCGGTGGGGCCCGATGGAGCCCGATGGGGCCCCGGGGGGCTCGTGGTGGGGCTCTATACGGCCCGCCGCATGGACAGGTGTATGAGGGCCGGGGGATGTCTGCTGGGGACAGGTGGCGAGGTAAAGGAGGAGCGGAGGCGTAGGGGACCCGGTGTGGCGGAGGACACACTAAAAAGCCGGCAGAATTTTCGCAATTAGGATTCTAAACTCTAAATCTTCTAAATTATTTTCATTTTATTTATTATTTATTTTTTGGAAGCGGGGGGGGGGGGGGGGTATCTGTTTACTCATACTATAGCTCTCGGACGCATAGACCTCTTTCGTGTCCAGTGACCCTTTTTTCCAGCGTGTGCCGTGACTGCTGCGCTTGTGAAAGAAATAAGAGAGAGAGAGAGAGAGAGAGAGAGAGAGAGAGAGAGAGAGAGAGAGAGAGAGAGAGAGAGAGAGAGAGAGAGAGAGAGAGAGTCGTAACGGAGCCACGTAACTCGAGCACTCGGCGTCAGACCCTCCCGGCCTGCAGTCATGGCGTAACAGCTGTCGCACGGAATGTGTGTCTGTATAGCGGGCGTAAAAAAAACACGGCATGGAGTCCGATGGAGTCGCTGGGCACGAGTGTTACAGATTAGATGCCCTCGGGTGTTTTTCCGTCCCCTTTTCTCACAGTGAGGACACCACCTCCTCGGCGGCCGCTCAACGGCGACGCTGTTTCTGTCTGTCCGCGGCCGCCGGCGCCAACATTTTGCCCGACATTTCTCGCGCTTTGAATTCCGATGCGCGAGGTCACCCCGCACGGACGTGCCTGGGGTCAGGATTTTCCCGATTGGGAGGAGCCCGGAGGGGGCCCGACAGGAACGCTGCCCCAGGGGGCCCAAGGGGGACCGGTGGCACGGTGTTGGCGGCTGGTTTCATTTGTCGCACTGGGCCGACTTCCCCTGGGAACTTCGCCAGCTCAGCAAACGCGGCCAAATATCGGCGGATAAGTAGGCCACCGGCCACCTATTGCGGCGCGGCATTGCCCGGAAAGTGGGATTTTTCGCCTTTTCCTGGTCAGCTGAACCGCTACTTCGTTTGCCAAAGAGAAAGGGAGAAAGGGGTGAGAATTCGTAGCATGGAAAGTTTCAGGGACGCGCATTGAGCGGGAGAGGGACAGCTCGCCGTTAGGAATTCCAATATGTATGTTTCGCGCACGGTGTGTGTGTGTGTGTGTGTGTGTGTGTCGAACCGCGCGCAATTGTATGGAAATGAAGCTGAATATTTTTTCGGGCCTCATATCGTGCGCGGGTATGATCGGGCACGCCCCCACGGGTGAATATGATTCGATTCGGATAAGCCGATGTGCTGTGGGGGGGGGGGGGGGGAATGAAAACGCCAGCATCCGCGCCTGTTTCTCCTCTTTGGACGTGCGTCATTTGCGCGAGAAGCGCCTGCGAACTCGAGGTTAGGCAGCCCGGCGATGAGACGTGCATTGCGGGCTGGCCTATCCTGAGCATGGCAGGCGTTCTACTGCTGCAGTCGAACGGAGTACTCTCACTAAATACTTTCTCTCTTGTTTCTTCTGTTGCAGGTTTCGGCCTCATTTGAGATCAACCCCCTTCGCGGTAAAGGGGAGGAAAAACTTCGACGGAAATGAAATTCTCTCTTATGTAGTGTAACAGTTTGGGCACTTTCCACTGTCAGGGGGTCTTGATGTGTAAGGCAGGAGCAGTAGTTGTTTTCCTTGACCCTGTAGCGCAGTGTGGGTCGGCCGGGCGTGGACGCCTCCATGCGCCATGAGACGGACGCGGCCGTGATCCAGCTCCAGTTCCTGGTCAACGAGGGCGCGCTCCTGTCGGCCACGGCCGATGACTCCATCCACCTATGGAACTTCCGTCAAAAGAGGCCCGAGGTGGTGCACAGCCTCAAGTTTCAGAAAGAGAAGTAAGAACATCTATTTGGTGAGAAAGAAATGGATTCCTTCAAATTGAGGGTCACCAAGCATCAACACACCGTGTGAGGGAGGAATTGGGCACAATATCACACGAGATCACTGATTTCAATTTCATTTCAGTTTGGGGAATCTCGAGGGGGAAAATAAAATAGATAGTCTGACCAAGTTAATCCTAGCTTTTGTCCGTCCCTTATATAACCTTTTGTTTTGTGCAGGATCACCTACATGCACTTACCGCTGCAGAGCAAGTGGCTGTACGTCGGGACAGAGCGGGGCAACATCCACGTCGTCAACATCGAGGTGTTCGTCGTGTCGGGATACGTCATCAACTGGAACAAGGCGATCGAAGTGTGAGTGTCTCGGTGATTGCGCGTGGCCCGACGATGATTCCTCTCTCTGCTAATTTAATCTTCCCGGCGGGCACACAATCTCGCCAGTTCGTTCCCCGGCGGATGAGGCAATTTATCTCCCCTCTTCGGGTCGTTTTTCTCGGTGACAGTGAGATAACTCATCGTGCGCCCTGCTTCTGTGCGGGATTGGTGTGCAGCGAGTCGAATAATCATTTGTGTTGAGGTGCGGCCCTTCTGCTTGTCCCTTCCCGCTCCATTTCCTCGACGTAATGAACTGTTCTCTGACCCCAGGTCACGGAAAACTCACCCCGGTCCCGTGGTGCACCTGAGCGACTGCCCGATCGATCCCAGCAAGGTGAGTTCCGTTTGTATTACGGACAAAAGCGCACATAGAAAGTTAGGGACAGCGACAGAAAACGGTATTGCCAAAGATAGGCCAATGGAGACAACGGTATATGAAGAGTATTTCCCCACTCCAGATGCTGATCGGTTACGAGTCGGGGCAGCTGGCGCTGTGGGACCTGAAACTAAAGCAGGCCGAGCTGCGCTGGCAGAGCACGGAGCGACTGCGCTCGGCCTGCTGGCACCACGACGGCAAGCAGTTCATGTGCTCGCACACCGACGGCTCGCTCACCACGTGGGCTGTCCGCCCAGGGGCCAAGTCCGTCAATACTCTGCTTCCACACGGTCAGCTTTTATTCTCACTTGTATTTAGACTCAGCCCTATCATTCTCAACTCTCCTGTGAATATGTTAAATGTTTCATTTTATTAACATGTTGCGTATGCACTTTTGTAGCCAAAGCAAACAAGGAAGGAAAGATTGACGGCTGCAAACCTATTGACAAAGTTGAATGGAAAGTGGCGAGATCAGGGTAAACAAATGTCATGACAGTTTCCCCCTTTTTTTCCCCAAGACTTACAGCGTGATTCTCATAGCCTTCCCGCTGTTCCAGAGAAACGTATGTGATATTTTCCGGCGGTCTGCTGAACGACAAGTCCGGCCGCATCCCCAGCATTACCGTGGTTCATGGCAAGAATACGACAGTCCTCGAGATGGAGCACAAAGTGATAGACTTCATCACCCTCTGCGAGAGCCCGTACTCAAGTGGTAAGTCAGAGAACTTTTCCTTGCACAACATACATTATTGTCTAGGCAAGTGCGACTTGCATTAGTGTTGTTGGCCGAGTTTAAATCTGTTACGTCGTGGCAGTCTGCTAATGCATCTATTTCTCCATTCTTAGAACCTCAAGAGCCGTACGGCATCGCTGTCCTGCTGCACAACGATCTGGTGGTGATCGACCTGAACGCCCAGGGCTTCCCGTGCTTCGAGAACCCCTACCCGATGGACCTGCACGAGTCGCCCGTCACGTGCTGCACGTACCTGGCCGACTGCCCGTCCGACCTGATTCCCGCCTTCTACTCGGTGGGCAGCCGGACGCACAAACGAACCGGCTTCACGGAGCGGGAGTGGCCCATCAACGGCGGGGAGTGGTCCCCGACTAGCTGCAGTTACAATGAGATCATTCTTACCGGGTAAGGCGCACTGTGACGGCAATTTTTTTAATTTTTTTAAAATAGAATTTGCGTACCCGTATTCCTTTAGGTCTGTTTTCTCAAAAGAAATTACTCTCTTTGAGAGTACACTGCCATTCACTACGACAAAAACGAGACGAAAACGTTTTCATTTTTTTTTTTTCAAATTTGCTTCGAACTTTGTGCCTAAGTGTATATATGTGTGGGAGTTCAGCTAATCTGCATCGCATAGCGCTGGGCAAACACCCCGACCCCAGCTAACGAGGTAACGATGTGTAGCGAGGGTGGAACTAGAGTCGGCTGGTGGAGGTGTTTGTCTGGGTGATTGTCCTTTTGCTCCGCCGCTCAGCCTTCGCAATCAATTAAATCCGCGGTCCCTTCCAGTGCAGCAGTTTGTTCTCTGGTGTATATCGCTCTAGCCAGGTTGATATACATTTGCATTTAAAAAAACTCTCTCTCTCTCTCTCTCTCTCTCTCTCTCTCTCTCTCTCTCTCTCTCTCTCTCTCTCTCTCTCTCTCTCTCTCTCTCTCTCTCTCATTCGCGTCTGCACTGCTTATTCTGCTCTAATCGCAAAATTTATCTTGTTTTACCCTGCAGACACGCGGACGGCAGCATCCGATTTTGGGATGCGTCTGCTGGCACACTACAAGTCTTATACAAATTAAAAACCTCCAAAGTCTTCGAGAAACCCCAGTCCAAAAGCATTGATGGTTCCGACGACGATCCTTTTGCAATTCAACTCATTTCACTATGTCCCGAAAGTCGGAAGCTGTGTGTTGCCGGCGCTTCTTCACATGTTATCCTTTTTAAGTTCCGGAAACAAGAGTGCACCAGTGACACAACCGTAAGTACCGGCCAGCCTCGTGACAGCCTCGGCAATGCTGTAAAAACTGTAAGTGGTTCTCGTTTTGCTTTTGCAGACTTTGGAAATCCCTATTGTTTATGAGGTACCAGACGAACCTGACGGTTCACCAGAAGTTGAGTACCCTCCTAGACCGAGTCTTGTGTCTCATAGAGGCGAATCAAACGAAGCCGACGGAAAGAAGGTAAGTGCATCGCGATCCAAGTTTTATTCACAGTAATTTCCATTTCTTAACTTCCTTTCTGTCCCCCTGCAGTCTTCTTTAGAATATGCCCTGCCTCTGAAAGTGAAGCTCGGCGCTCAGAAGAAGCCACCAGGCTTCCAGGCGCACATTGTTTGTCTTACGCCATGGATCAACGGGGAGCAGCCGGGCCCCATCACTGCGCTCAGCATCAACTCTTCTTATGGACTGTAGGCGCCTGGTTCAGCTTCTGCTTTAGCTTTTGCTTTCATCCCTGTGCAGTCCTCATATCCACGCTTTGACTTGCTTTGTGTTCAGGATGGCGTATGGGAATGAATCGGGGATCGCCGTGGTGGACATTGTTCAGAGAACGTGCGTTCTCTCGATGGGCACCCCCGACCTGTACGGCAATGCTGACCCTTACCAGCGGGTCCCCCGCTCGCCAAAGCGGGGAGGGCAGCCGTCGGTTCCAGCTGACTCTAATAATTTTGGGTCCCGAGAGGATGATCCCAGGTGTCGCTCACCATCAACCGATCAGGTAAAAATGAAATCTTCGTGACCGCGAGCCTGGGCTCTTTTAGTTTTTAGTTATCTATTTCATTTTACGTGCTGAAACTTGTTGTTGACCAAATTGTACAAAATCATGCCAGGTACTTTTATCCTCATTCAGCTTTTAGATAAGAATATCATTGGTGTAGCTCTGTGTACTAACTCTGACATAGCTGAACATCTGTATTCGATGAGTTTTAAATGTACTGCTACATTGCGCTTACTGAGAGGCTTAAGATTGAAAATTGTGGTTGGAAGTCGGATTTTTCGTAATGGCGAGGGTGCCCGTTATGTGCTCCAGTCAATGAGCCGTTTAGCTGAATTCGCAACGATAGTATTATGAGGAAAACCTATCTGCTCCCCAGAAGTTCAGCTATGTATTTTTCTTGCAGGTGCTCTAAGCAAGCCGTTTCGTTGAGTCTACTCATGCCCATTGCCTGTTCATTCATATTTTCGTCGTTTTTTCCATGTTTGTTGAGTAGGTGAGAAGCTGCAGTCTTGTCTTACGTGTTAAAAACATTTGAGGCGTTTATTCTTGACGGACAACTGTGGTATGCGTTATAGATCAGTTCCAAAATTTATAAAATAACAGTCCGATTATGGGTCCGTAGCAGTGAACCTGCATATCCAGAACAGTTATCTGCAATTTTCCTTTCGCCCAGGTGAACCGTACACTCAAAAAGTCTTTCACCAAAGGAAAGTGTGCTCTGAATTCTGGACGTATTTTTTTAAAAATGAAGCTTAATAAATCACAATCAGCGGTCTGATTCCAGCATAGTATGCTTGGTTGTGAATCTGCGGTTTCACTATAACCTCTGCACCAAGTATATTATGATTGAAACGAGCGTACTTTTCGAAAGTGCGATCGTATGAATGTTGCTTCTTTCAAAAGCAGGTCACATGAGTTTTGACAGATACCACCAGAGAAGTGAGAATTCCTAATACCAGCATGTTTGGAAAAATTTAATTACCGAGCATGACGTCTGAGATTTCCACTGCACATTTTTATTGGCATTGCACCTGAGATAGTTCTCCAGTAAAATGTTGAATGTTGAGAGCGCAGTTTACTTGGCCCCACGTAAGGCCGTTTAATTCCTAACTTTAGAGCTGGTTCACTTGGCGCTCCTTGTGCTACTAGTGCTCTTCTTTGCACAACTGTACGTTGTTTCTGCACTGCCATGGAGCGACGAATATTCTTTTGGAAACTGATTCCGTATGTGACCACAAAGTGAATTACGGATTTATGGTCGGATGTGACAGACAGCCGGTAGTGGCAGAGGCAGAAGGTAGTAGGCAGCACTTTGGGTCATCTAGTGGACTGGCCTATGCGCAGTTTACTTAGGGTCATTTCTTGCTTTCTCTTTTAAATCTACTCGTAGCGTATCTCTCACACAGTGAGGCGATTCGATTAATCCATTGAATTGTGGTTTATGATGTGTGGAAGACTTACAATGTTCTTTCTCTTTTCTTTCTCTCTCTTCTGCCATCTCCCTTGTCATGTCCTCCCTTCCACTTTCCCACCTTCGTCTACATTTTGGCATGAACTAGACTGTCCCAGAGCAACTTGGAGATGTTACGGTACCCCCACCTCCCTCTCTTGCCTTATCCTTGCCTTCCCCCACCAAGGACAAGGAGGAGCGCGACAGTGACAGTGATCCTGCTACGGGAAACATCGCCGGGTCGAGAACTCCTGCAGGCCCTTCCGGCCAGCCTTCACCTAGCGGGGAGATGTCGGAACAACTTTTCGAAGAAAACATGAAGCGAGTCAATTCCCCCGAACCTGTTAGTGAACCGGGGGGCAAGCCGTCGACGGCAGGGACGATCGATCCCAATAGAAAAAGAAGTCACTCCTGGAAAGGATTCAGTTTCAAAAAGCAGCTGAGTAGAGTGGATCTGAAATTGAAGCAAACATTTTCTAATGCTCCTCAGACGGGTCAGGTGCCGCAGGGTGCAAGCAAGCGGCCCTCTGTGACCATCTCATACTCAGCTATAACACCCACTCAACTCTCTCCCGTTGGCACGGACTCTCCACCAGACTCAACTGAAGACTTAAAAGAGATATTGACCCCTGAGAGCGAAGACGCTCCTAGGGCGTGTCCATCCTCTGAAGATGCTGGTCTGTTCAGCCCAGACGAAGTGAGTGTTGAGTATGGCACGGAAGCGTGTGAGTGCCTCAGCGACTCGGGCATGGATACCGGGTCGGATGCTGACCGCGTGAACCGAAGGCCAGCCGACCTGCCCCTGTTTGACACTGACGGTAGGCCCATGAGACCTCCCAGGAGAAGAGAGAGCGTCATGAAGAAAGTCACAGAAAAGAGAGATTGCAGACTACTGTCTGTTCCAAACATAAAGTATCACCGATCAGATCACCACCATTTGCGGGACCTCCGACGAAAGGATGTGGCTTCTTCGAGTGCCCCTGCATTTGGCGGTTTCATCCGCAGGTTCAGTAAGTGTCCCAAATCATGCTTGGCCGTTCACTTTGTCATATCTCACTCAATTTTTGATACTTTTACTATCATTTTCGTTTCGTCCTTTGATTTAAATCTAAACAACAGCAATGGGTCTAGATGTAGTTGGCGTTTAGCAGTCATAGCTGAATGAGATGAGTTGATTGTACATAGGTCACATTAGTTGATTTAGTGTGCTGTTTTGTTACATAGAATGATTGAGAATGAATCTGAAATTTTGCTTGTAAATTCCCATCCGTACGTAATGAATGGTTGCTGGAAAGAAACGCGTAAGTGCCTATCAGGAGCATTTGTTTGATCTGTATATAATAACGCATACCAGAACCAGAGCAGTTATTTCTCTTTTGTACTCTATGCAAGGAAAGACACACAGTACACACACGCGCATGTCGTACATGCTACACGAATGGTCAGAAAAATATCTCAATCCTTTCTAATATCATTGGTTGCAGGCACATATGCAGGCATGTGGAGAATGGGCTCATCTCTTGTTTGTCCTGTTGATCACTATGGTATTCTCTTTTTCAGTGACACAGAACTCACGCTCATTTCTGCGAGTTTTGTACGGCTGTTGATGCAAGTTGAAATAGATTTAGAAACATTTAATTGGAAATAAAACGTACTCAACTCAATGTATGCAGGAATAAGTGTGTATCTGTACTGTTTGGTTTTCATACATATTTACATAAATTAACATGTCACAACTCATACGCCCTATTATATGTGTTTGATTTTGTGTGTCAATCCTAATCCTCTGACATGTTTCTGTATCTGTGTTGAAGGAATCGGACGAGGAGCCGAGCTGTCTCAGGCTCCTTTTCGGTATTTATTTCCCATAGAACTGCTAAATGTATCCAAAATACTAATTGGGTAGGAAAGCTCGCGCTGCATACCGTTCTGTCCAATATGAATTATTATGCTAGAAAGAATTTACTAATTTGTTTCTGGCGCTCAAGTAACCCGTGAATGGCTCTCATCCGGCGCTGACTCAATTGTTCACTTCACTCAGTTAAACTCTTCCGTAAAGTACCACTAGCAGTTTCACCGAATAGTTCCCAGGAACGTAGAAGAGGAAAGAGTAGTTACGCTAATTTTACCTTCTCCAGGATAACTTTACTTGCAGATATATTCAACATGTCCCCCGCCTCGCATTTAAACACGTCCCTCTAACCTTCCTTTCTGTGTTCATTTCTGTATATGTTATTGCTGGTACTTCTCCGGCGTCTGTGTTATTGCAATGGTGTTGGTGTTGCTAATGTGAACGTTCCCAACCTTTCCTGCCCTCTGCTCCTGCATCTGTAGCTAAATGGAGTGTGCGTTTCCCCAACATCGGGAAAACAGAATGTAGGAAGTTCCGCGGGGGCCGGTGTGAGCTCCCCGCGCAGACCGCCTGAACCAGTGAAACGGTGCCGCTCCCAAGGTACCCGAAAACTGCAGAAATGCTTGAGCACGGCTTCATATTCAGAAGATGGCTGCGGTGTTGGTGTTGCGGGTGGTGGTGGCTTATTTCCGCGGTCTCCAGAGCATCTACGTGCCGGGTCCCACAGCAACCTACTTGTTACTCGACAATATTGCAGTTTTGGTAGTACCGTCACCTTTTTCACATACAAATAATCATATTTTACGGCTTGTACAAAGTGACAACCCCCTATTTACATCAGATTACCGTTGTAATTGTGATTTCTTATCAATATCTTGATTTTTAGTAGATTTAAAACGTAGGTGTCGTCTCTCGCGCCGTAGGAGGTTGTTGTTTTAGACAAGCTGTATTTAATGCTTAGTAATCAGTCAGCAGATCATGGATTTGCTAATTTTATTTTGGTCGTCCTGTGAAGGTTACACCCCTAACCCTCAAATTAATATATAATCTTGTAGTTCAGGAGTGTTTTTTGTACCCCTTTTCTGGCCAGGAAAATCAAATTTGTAACACATTGATATCCGGATCTTTTCGCAGCTCTAGAATGTAACTGTCCTTTGGTGATTTATAAGCTTTGGGTGGTGGGAACTCTCGCTGGGGCTCTCTTTCCTTGCTCTGTTTGTCGCAAAAGTAATTTCAATATCCCAAACCACTGACTCATACAACTCGCTTAAATTAGGTGCATCCCAATATCAGCAGACAACCAGAAAGTCTCTGTGAGTAGGCTGACGTTTAGATTTCATACAGTCACGGCGCATTATAGGCAACTTACCTTTCTTAAAGCAGTTTATTTGTAGATGTGAAATAGGCTAATTTGTCGACTGCAACATAAATATTTTAGGGAATTCATTTCGATATGTTCACATTGTGCACTGCTTATGACGAAGCTTTCACTCTAGAATGTGGTTTACTTTCTTTTGCTAAGACGTAAGCTCAGGATGGACGGTTGCAAAACTGCACATGGTATGTGCCCATGTGTACGAAAGTCAAATTTGGTGCAATTGTTTCCTAAAATAAATCATTGTCGGATATTGATGCACTGAAAGAGTCAAGTCAAACGTACTTTGCTCAGAGAGCACCTAAAGTGGTTAGAAGCAGTAGTATGCAGGAAGGGCCTTAACCTTCCTAATTATGGTCATATGTATTATATTAATAATCCACCATGGTAACTACAATTTATGATCTGGTGACTGGTTAAGGTAAACACACGAATCTCTTACCTTTTGATTTTAGTTTAAAACAAAACCAAAGTTTTAGCTCAATTTAAAACCAGTTAACATTAGAGCGCCCGGTGAGGCACAATTTCAGATGTAACAATATAATGTCAGGAGGAAATATTACTATTTTTACAGCAAGTGATGGCCACATCTATGCATATTTGCGAGATTTTCCATTCCATTTTTGAACACTTTGTATGCCTTTTCCTTCACACTTTTTTCCTGTAGAACACAAACGTAGACTGTGGCACTTTGTTTAAAACATTTTTCTGTTCCCGTATTCTAACACACCACTTGACTTCTTCCAATAATTTACTCCACTCTCTTTCGAGATCTTTCTTAGTGAGAACTCTCATTAGATACAGCACTTTCTTAGTAGATGTCGAAAGCATGAGGTATGTAAGTTAGTTCTTTTTAATGGTGACGTACTATCCAAAACTACATTCTTCGTATTTTGTCAGCTGTGACACGGTATTAGTCACTAAAAATTCTGAATTCTTCCGTCGGAAGTATTCCCTTCACTGTTCTCCATTTTTCACTACCCAATCACTTCCTCCTAGCGCCGGTCATACCCTTTTCTGTCCTTATTCCTGTGTCTCCATATTCATGTACCTGCCGCACCTTTGAAGCCTATCCTCCCTACTTCCTCACCATGAAACATGTTTTTGTGTCCTACCTTCCTCTTTCTGTCTCTATGTGCTGACAAATGTGATCGTGTTACGTGTGCTGTCCCGTGTCGTGTGATGCAAAGGTGCCTTGCAGACTGACACATTGGTGTGCTTACTGAACTGTCTTCCTTGTTGCTGTGCTCAGTGTGGAATATTACTCGAAATTTTATGTTCGTAAAGGAAGCATAATAGTCCTGTGTTCAATCTACCTTCATTTCAATTTTTGAATCGAGTATCAACATTGCTCTTATTTATGGACTTGTTTTTTGCAAACCTTTGTCAATGTCTTCTTTTATTCTATGTCTGGCTTCCTAGATTCTGAACGTAACAACGAAACGTTAAATACAAATCCAATTGTCACTGAAATAAAGCCACTACACACCTTAAAGGCTTTACATGCAATAACTATTATATATAACTTTTGTATATATTTTTGCTAACTTTCATATTTAGTACCAGCTGCTGCTTACAAATTAATTTTGTTCCATGTTACAAAATTTTATCCTCTATACACTGAAAGCAACAATCTTGTGTTGTGTTCCTAGAGTGCAACCAAAGCATGATGCATTACTTTTGCATGTTTTCGTTTAGCTTTTTTCATGTGGACTGCGATTTTTTTTTATTTCATCCCGCAATACCACTCTGTTAGTTACCTTACATTCGTTACCCTCGGTATGACTGTATTGAATTCGTGTTCAACCTGGTTTCTAAACCGCTTCAGGACTTCGTCTAAGATACCTCTTGTAAGGACGATTGATATCTCATACAAATGTGTGTAATATCAAGGTCGTATTAGACAACCTTTCTCTTCGCATACATTCGTGAAATCAAATACACCTCATATTAGTTCCATTTGAGCATGTAGAGATGAGAGTCGTCACCTCACGGCCTGTGTCTTGTCGCGCATGCATAGTGCACGTACCATCAGCAGTACATTTGTTTTCACCTGTCTGGTACTTTGTTGAAGCTACCATTTTCTGTCCTGCTCGTCATCCACTTGATCCTTTTCACCACGTAGCAATGCAATATAATACACCTCACACGATATTATCAGGTCACGCCACTGCTCAGTAATATTAATTATGGGCTCGGTCGTCGTGTAGCAATTTGATTCTCTTATTGATGAGTCATTTATTGACAAAGGGGCTGGAAAGTTGGAGAAAGGTTTTGACACGTTTAATGCAGAAGCGCTGACGTAAAACTTCAAAGTATTGTATCATCTAGTCCACGAACGACAGAACTGGAGTCTTAGCCTGAGTCTGCCCCTGAGTGGCCGGCGGTAGAGTTCGCGCAAAATCATTGCACTGTTCTTCAAGTAAAAGCACTTTATCCAATAATCGCAGTCTTTTTGTTTGCTTCAGAAGAGCTTCAATCTGCTTCAAATTTTGTGTAGCACTGTAGATTCTACCTTTACCTACCCAATCAGTTTGGTTATTTAGAATCAACGTTTTAAAAATCGGTTTTATAAGAGGTGGAACACTTTGAACGACGTTTCGCTTGAATATATTATAGCATAGAAAGGGCCCCGCTGTATTAACATAAAGTTATTGACGAAAAACAAATATAAGACTATACCCACCCTTTATCGATAAAAAAAATTCTCATCTATAATATTAAATAAAGTTTAAATACTCATTAGACGCTCCTGACTTTCAATTCAATCCTCTGGTTTTTCAAGATAATTAAACTTTATTCTAGAATGATTTTTAACAATTTCTAAAATATCTATTATCTCCTCTTAGTATAATAATCAAATTCGTACATAGTGTTCTTGATAGTAGTGTTGAGCCATCTGATCTCTGTGCAGTAGTGTTGACAGTTAGGACGACGTGAAAACGGAATGAAATGCCGAAAAGAATCATACAGACAGAAATGAACCTGCTCTTTTATATTGTTGCGACCGATATAATAACGTTCGCACAGCATACACTCACATAGAGTGTTACTTTCTTTGTTTCCTGTTCTGTATTGCGTCGCATACGTATATTGTAAATTGTCATATGGCTCAAACTACTAGTGAGGAAGATTAGTTGTTTACATATCTCATAGATCAGTATCCACAATCAGATTTTGCTTTGGTACTGTAAAACTGCCTAGTTTATGTGTACATTTCACTTGTTTGAAATTGAAAGAGACCAAATTAACGCGGAGAATTCGTTTGTAGGAATGTGCTCTTAGTAGCCTAGTAAACTTCTCCCGCGTTGCTCATACTTATACACTTTTAGGCCTCTGAAACAACTGATTGTGGATAGTGATGACCATAGATCACAGCTTTCAATGGAAGGTACTAATAGCCCCCTTCTACTTTCCCCTCTAGATAAACTAGACAGTTCGTTCTCAAGATCGAGAAGTTCTAGCATGTCTAGCCTCGAAAATATTAGTGCTGAGGCTATTCAGTGCTTAGCTTTTGCAGATTCATATACTAAAAAAGCCGGTGAGTATTTTTATCTTCTCGATCGAAAGGGACCATTTCACCTGTGTATAGGCCTAAATGTACCTTTTTTCCATACAAGATCCTAGCGCATACCCAACACTGTGGGTCGGTACCAGTTTGGGATCAGTGCTAACATTAATGATAGTTGTACCCCCCGCGGGAGATGCGCGGGCTGCTCAACCTGTTGCTATCACCCCATGTGGTAAGTGAAATGGTTGCACTGAGTATCACTGCCATTTAACATCATTCACAACATGGTCTCTGTTTGTTTGCAAGCAGGTACCATATTCCGGCTTAAAGGCTGCATACTTACCATGTCTTTCTTGGACTGTAATGGAGCTTTGATTCCATATTCTTATGAACCCTGGAGGGATGAAAACAAAGAGAGCAGACAAAGTAAGTGGTTATTTCAGTTTCCATCTTTTCTTCATAAACTGACAGTCGTTGTATTGACGTTCAGTTTGAATGCACATTTTAGAATTTTCCATTGAGATTGTTGCTCATTCTTTTTCTTTCTCTAAAAAAAAAACTAAAAAAAAAACGCAGAGACCCCAACGAAGTCAGGATGCAACAGTCGTATGTCACCAACGTTAGGTGGTTCAGCGAGTGTTGCTGCAGACCAGTTTGGAGACCGTCAATTTGTTGTCATCACATCTGAAAAACAGGCAAGAGTTGTTGCCTTGCCGTCACACAACTGTGTTTACCGGCAGCAAATCACAGATGGAGAAGGCTTCGTTGTTAAGGCAGAAATAATATCTTTGAAAGGTCAGACAGTATCCGCTTCTCTTTACAAGGTGAGAACCGCGCAACAACCTAAAAGTCATAATTTTTTTATTGCAGACAGCGTATGCCTTGTTGTCTACGTTTCGAGTGGCCATGTCATCGCCTATAGTTTGCCAAGTTTACGACCGTTAATAGATATTGACTTTTTGCCACTAGCTGACTTAAGGTAAGTTGGAATCAATTTGTTTCCTGATCAGTTCGAGGTAGTCATGACCTTTCTATACCATATTGGCTTTTCGAGGTATTGTGAATGTCATCATCAGGTCCTTGTAGTCTATTCTTTTCAATCTTCCAATAGACATTGTTCCATTACCCATTTCGTAAACTGCTTGTGTATGAATCTCCGTAATTGGTCACAGATCACCATTTACTGGGCACCCATGTGTTTTGTTAGGTTATTTCTCCAAATTCCCATTATTTCTCGGTATGCTTGCTGAACAAAATCTACAGTTTTCATACTGTGTACCGAAGTGGCGAAATGTCCATATTTATTCCTCAGCTTTTTCTCTCCAAAATTAGATCCTATACAGTTTGGCAAAATAATACGGTTCTTTGACACAATTTACAATGCTTTATGCAGAAGCACTTCACCGCTTCGTATTTTCGGTAATCAGATGTTTATTTTACGATTTTAAGTACAGTACAGCCTGACTGTACGTCAATGTTCCTGTCACTGTATTTACGCGCATTTGTTGCATGAATGACATCACATGATTCTGATCTCAAGGGGCTTGAACAACTGATGATTCTATTTTGTTGTGTTTATGTTTGAGCTCTTTCGCAAATTTTATTTAGTAACAGGCTCCTCTTAGTGACGACATTTGTTTCATACGATCATGTATAGTGAATTAAGAATCCGGCTACACCACGAGTGTACAACACCGCGTGGGAAAAACGCATTAGTTACCAAAGTCACCTGTCACCTTTCTTCTCAGCCAACTTTATCCACTGCCTTTTCAATATTTTGTAAATTTTCTTGGATGATTACTAAGATATATACAAATCGTTCGCCACGTTTGTTTTTGATATCACAATGTAGATTCATTCTTCTTCTTTTTTCTGTCTTTGTCAGAAGGATACGTTTTTCGTCATGCTATGTTAATTCAGTTTGGTTTATCTAATGTATCGTTTAAAACGCGATGAAATTGAAAGTTTTCCTAGTCACTATTGGTCACTATTGGTTTGCCCCATTTTTGTTGTAATTTTTCATTAAAACAATTCCCTAGAAGGGTCGCTATGTCTCAGTCATACAAAGTAGCCGCTATCCTATCTTTATTGATTTGAAGGGAGTTCTACTATCAATTTTTTTATTGTTCCTTCTGACAGTTTTCAGACAACGAAACAAGGCATTATAGACCCTATGTTGTCCATATGGGGTCAACAGATGTTTGTTAATGAAGATACCGACCAGTAAGTGGGGCTGGGAAGTGGTTCTTAAACCACCCAGTACTAGAAAATCACACAACTCATGCATCAATACAAACAAATTTACATAAACCATACGAATCCACAAAAATACACACATTTAACTGTTAATCAAAGCTACATTGAACACAATCACCGATGTGCAATGCGTATCATTCATGATCTCGAAGTGCGAGATTTGATTTCGATTCAAAGATTCATAAGGGCATCCTTGTCCTTTAATGTACGATAACACCATTAAAATTAAATATGAAATATGTATGCAATCAGAAAGGAAACGTTGTTTTCCTTTCCCTTTCAAATGATGAAAACCATTCTTCACTTGCTAACTAAAATAATAATTTCATCACCTAGTACGCACGGCACATCCTGAATGACTTGCTTGTCTGTCACTAATACGCATGGGGTTGTAGCAGCATGCACTGAAACTCTTCATCTGCTCCGTCAATGCATCAGCATGTCTTAGCGAAGGCTGTTTATGCCACCGTGTTGTCACTTCCGGTAGCCCCTCAGGAAAATAGAATATAACGTGTTTTCTATACTTGTAACCGCTGCCGTTCATTTACAATCGACTGAAATATATGCAGACGAAGATGTGTTCATTGCATGGCTTTTGCATGTGCATGTTTGTACTGCTTATACTAAACGATGGGCACGCTAGCAGGCCGCTCATAAATTCTCGGCCCTTTCTCTGGCTCGTTCTGTTTTGGTTGTCTGATAGCCGCTTTTCCCATGCCCTGTGGCAAAATTCGGCCTGTAAGTGAGAAGACCCGTCTGATGTAGCATGAAAGCGCTAGACACCAATAAAACGAAAGTCGCTAGAAGTCAACAAGCAAATATTTCCTGTCTGCTGTAGCTGTCGGCCATATCTGTCGGCTATATCCAGAACCTCACTTAAAATAGTTATATATTCGCCAATTCGCGTAGATTTGCAAATTCTGAACTTAAATTCTGGTTGGTCAATTCTGTGATTTACTGAACTTGCTGACTCAAGCTTGACTTCTTAACCTAATTATACAACACGATTACACTTACAATGGAATGCATCTGCATGATCCATTACATAGCATGTATCATATTTTTGTATGTCATTTTTGCATGTGCATGTACTGACTTGTTTGGAATGGAATGATTGCATGAACGTTGTTATGTTCGCTTCATACTAACTTCGTAATTAATGATTATGAAAAAGATTGTGAAAGTTTGGACGCGTTGGCGCATGCGTGGATTTCCACAATAATTTAGATGCGGCTTCCTCTGCGCAGCACGTGCGTAGGTGGTGTTAATACCAGTATGCATTGGTTGTGGGTTTCTCGATTTTACAACGCACGCGTTTTTTATGGGTTTCCACTTGCACGACATGCTTCTTACTCATGTCTTCTAATCCCTCCATAACTGATAGAATCTAACGTTAATCTTGAAATGCCATTCGGCTTTTCTTAAAGATTAAAACAAACCCATGCGGTATACCAGCCGTAACAGCGATCCTTTCAAAATTACTCACCTGTATCAACTATTCCCACAGCCATGATGGTATCGGCGATACCTCAGTTTTCAGTCGATTTCTATTAGTGCGGTCATTTGGAGCGTACTTCACAGGATTACAACAGTCTCACGACGCTTTTAAAATCCACTACACGTCCGGAGAGGGTCGCCTTGAAAGACAACACATGCAGGAAACTGATTATGTCCTCTCGCCAAGTACCATTTACAATCTTTCTGAAATCACCTACGTATGCACAAAGAACGTGTTTCCGTTGACTGTGGTCCATTTGACGCTTTTCTTCATCTCGATGTGATCTTTTTATCATGTTTTCATTGGAACTTTTTTTATAGCTGATTGGTGTTTCGATTTTTACTGTGACTTTTATTTAGTCGAAGATTTATTTGCATTTCTTTCAGTTTTTTGTGTTTTTACAAGCTATGTGGAAGGAACGTTGTATGAATGTTAAGTAACTGCTGCCTTGGACTTTGTTGTATGCAACACCGTCCGCTCCTGCAAGAAAAATATTCCAGCAGAAAGATGCTCTTTTGTAGTCGCTTAGATTAGTGCTTTAGGTTTCAGCGTCAGTTGTCGGGTATATATAATCTAAAATTATTTTAAACGATCAGCATTGCGAGCATGTGGCAGTAACGAAGTAGCTTGTGCGCTGTGTTTTTGTTTACAAGCTATGCAGATCAGGAAGACGTTAGTTTTGCGATTGACCTTGTTACTTTCTAATTCACAGCTATTTAATTTGTGTGGATTCGCTATTTCAAAGACAAGAAGATGTTAAAGTGAGCATCCCATTCCAATGGAGCCATCCATTTCATTGATCGGCTGTAGGATAGTCTGTTGTGCATGAAAACTTCGCTTTTTTGTATCGCCGAACTGATTTAAAGTCGCTTTTGTCGAACCGTCGATTTTTTTTCTGTAAACAGAGTGTACGTGAGGTCAATTTACGCAAAGCTACATGGTATTTTACTCATTAGAAAAAAGAATATAGATATGCATTTCGAGCGTGTTTTTCGTTGTTACTTTCGAGCTTTTTGACGCAATTGGTGTTGTGGTGTCGGCTGTCGCTGCTCTGCAAGAAGCTGCAATAAACGATGACACCATTAAGCAAACGCGTGTCTGCAAAATCGCTTTTGGGCATTTTGTATGCGTTATTTCTTGTGAAAGAGTTGGCAATTTTGGTAGATGACGTCTGTGCGGATAAATGAATTACATTTTTAGATCGTGTGTAACACACTTTCAAACCTTACAGGATAGCGAGGACCTTCTGCTTCAGCAACCGTGGCCACGGACTGTTCTTGAATTCACCAACAGAAATTCAGAAATTCACCGTGTCTGCTGAATTTTGGTATGCTGCGAACCGTTTTGTACTTTATGTATTTACTAATTACCTAGCCAGATACGTGTGTCATTTCCCTTTTTCAGTGCAAGTCTTGCAGAAATGGTTGGAGAACTGTTTCTTCCTCGTGACATGCCGGAACAACCCAAACAGGGCTTCCTTCAGGGTCTGTTCGGTGGAGGCGTGAGGTCGCTAGACCGAGAGGAACTCTGTAAGTTTGTTTCTTTCTTCCATGGACAACGAGAGAGACGAACTGTGATTAAAATTGTTGCTTTGGTAATGTGCTTCCAGTTGGAGAAGCCAGTGGTCGCCCTTCACGGAGCGTTGCAAAGCACATCCCCGGACCTTCTGCAAACTTGGATGCAATGAAACAAAGCGCTGGCACTGCAGCCGGGGAGATCGCCAAGGCTCACCGAATGGCGATGGAGCGTGGTGAGAAACTCGGCGAACTTGAAGAGCGCACTCAACGAATGATGAATGAAGCAGAGAACTTCTCATCATCTGCGCATGGACTTATGCTCAAATACAAGGACAAAAAGTGGTATCAATTGTGAACACAGGAAGGTTTCAACACTGGGAATCTCTCTGGTCGGTCTAGTATGACACAAATGCAGTGCAATGGTTTCCTCGAAGTTGCAAAAGCAATGGGTGACTTTTCCTTCGGGCCCTTTTGTTGTCGAGAAAGAAATCTTGAGAAAGTATCTTGTTGCACAGTTGCCATTTCAGCATGTGTTCGATTTGCTAGAAATGGCGTATCAAATCTAGTCCCTATCTCTTGCTCGGTTGAATTGAGTCCTCTGCTCTATAAGGAGCTTTGCTACTTAATTTACGACTGATAACAGCAAAAGAATTTGGCGTTATCTCACACTTGACATATAGAAAGACGAAGGTGAGGTTTGCACGCGATAAAAGCGTAAGATGACATGCCCTTTTTCCCTCTCCGGAAATGGCCAATTGGAGGCAGTTTTGGTGGGAGCTTATTCTTCACTTTCAAAATATAGTTATGGTGCAAATTCGGCCTTGCTGCATGTACTCACAGTCTGTTTATCTCTCCTAACTGAATATAATTTGTGACCTTGCACATACGTTGGTTCCGCTCGAAAAATCAAGCATCTATCAGGTATTCTCTCTGCCTTAGCAAGTAAGTTGCAGATTAAAAGAGTTGTGTATGAACTAAGGAAAATTGAAATCCTAGGTTGTTGCATGTGTTTTGTCATCGTCAAAGACCAAGCTTCCATCGCTACGTTACGACCAATATTGGCATATCGTTTCATTATTATTGTGAGGCCATCCTATTTTCTTTTCATCCTATTTTCTTTTCGACGGGCTTGTGATGCGCTCGATGTCTGCCTACCATTAAGTTTGAAGAGGGTGCAGGAACAAGTCAAATGTATCAAAATTTCGATGTATCACAGGGGTCGTAACTCCAGCTTTCACCTTCTCGCTATTTGTCTTGCAGTGCGAGGAAATTGGTTGCCCTATGTTATGATCTTGGAGCTACAGGTATCCTCATTAAAGGTGGCACGTCATCATTGGCTGTTTGTGTGAGTGTGTGCGTGTGTGCATGTATACGTGCGTGTCGATCGTGTTATCTCTTAACGCGTACATCGTTTTGTTTGTAATTTTGTTACTAATGTTGTAATATTTTTGTTACATATGTTATATTGTACATTTTCTAGTTGACTTATAATGTGAAGACGCTTATCATGATGGTTTAGATGACACTGTGTGACATGTTGTTGACAGTTTTGGAGAGTTGTATTAATCCTGACTCCATAATGGAGGAAACGTCATAGTTTATTAAAACTTTAGCAAACTGTGCATAAATTCAAGTGCTGCATCATGCATCCGCGACAAACGTGGTTAGCGGTTGAAGATAAATTTGTTTCATGAAGAACTGTATGTAAAATTGGGTCCGCTGGCGGATAGGCTAAAACCGTGACAAATTGCGAGAGAGCTCTTATTTTCTAAATACATCAACGGTGTTACTGAACTGCAGTTATTTTGTGGTTAAAATGTAGAAAGCCTCCTATGGGAGCATCTTCCTTTTTGTACTTCTTTGATTAAAAATAGAAACTTGTCGTAGAAAGCTGGTCATAATTAGAGTTAAGTTAAGCACTAATGCTTCAGTCATATCTTCCATAGTTATCAAGTGCGAATTATCTTGTTATGTGATATCGAGAAATTGTCGCACTGCTTGTTACTTTTGATTATTGTTAACTCTCTTGCCATGAAAGTGAGTGCGCTTCCCTTTATCTATATTTGTGCTGAATGTAAGCGGTTCCCAGCAATACAAGCCAATGCCCGTGTTTATTACTTTTGTAGTTAAACGATCAAATCGATCTATTTGAAACGGATTTTATTCTTCTTCCGCATAATGTAACTCCCCGTGACCAACAGATTGTGTAGCGTGTATTCCTGATAGATCAATAGTTGTTGGAAAATACAAATTGAGCTACAGTTTCTTCCTACTCAATTCGTGTTAGCTCGAACTGGTAAAAAAAAATCGGTTCTAGGTTCAAAGTGTTGAAAACGAATCAAATTGAACATATCTGTACTCCCACCTTGGGCAATAGTCCCAAGTCGAATAACATAGAAATATAACGACATACAGACTTCTTTGCGCTGTACTCAGACAGTTTAGTTTCACTTAATTCTTCATCGCAAGTCACAGTATTATGATTAATAAACATAGTAAGCGTGTTGATTCGTCGGTGTACTTCTCTGGAGGATCGTCTTCACCTACGAAGACACCGTGTTACTGTAGCTTTTGTATGTGAGTATTCATATACTCCGCTGTGCTTAATTTGTCTTTGGAAAACACTAGGGCAATTGTTTCCCCGTAAATGTGAAGCGTTGTAACATTCCAGAGCAATATAACTCTTTTCGAAGAGAACTACTTATACAATAACGTATATCTACTTAATTAGATATAGAAATAGTTACAAGGTACCATACTAAATCTTTGGAAAATACTCGGAGCAAGTATAAGAAACATTTTGTGAGAGGCAATATTTCTCGGTAGATCTTAGAAGCATACAGCCTTCTGGTGGATGACCATATGTTCGTGACAAAATTGGAGAGCGATTCCGGGTAAAACTAAGGTGTGACAGTCAATTTTTTCACCTATTCACATTAGCATTGCGTCTCTATAGCATATTGACCCCAAGCAATGATGGCAGACCGCCCAGGCCATAAACCTATCAGCATTGTGTAAAGTCACACCTTAATCTTACCACTTCTCATATCGCCCTAACGCATCTTAATTTTATCTATTTTTTTATTTCTGTAAAGGGAACAGTGATCAAGCGCAACTGTGCTGCAGCTAATACACATGTGGGATCCCAACGTTACAAGCGTTACAAGTTGTCCTGTTTTAATTGACAATCTTCCAGTCAGCTGTTAAGCTGATCTTTGTGAGAGATGCTCGATTTCAAAGACAATAACATTGGACAAGGATGTGGAAGTGAGAGGATTGTCGGTATTGTCAGTGATTTTGAAGGAGCAGTTTCCTTCACGGAATGGAAATCTAGTCTATCGCTAAGCACCCCAACGAGGAAAACTTGCTTTGATAAAGGAGCCTCGGCATTCCGTTTTCTTAAATTTGCTGTCAACTTTAGAAACTAAGTGTTTTTTTGTTGTTTTTTGTTGTTGTTTTTTGTTTTTGGTAGGTTGCGGAAGTAAACTTTAGTGTCGTTTGTTCAAAAGTTCGTGGAACGTAGACAGGGTATTTGGAATGTGTAAAGTCTTTTTTACTAAACGCCCCTGACCTTAAATTCCAATCCTCTGATGAGGCGTTGGCCGATAAATGCATCAGGATGCGTGTTCAACAGAAGCAAAACGACCGAGGTTGGCAATGTGTCGCAAAAATGACACGTAATGTAAATCCGAACGCTTTGGTTTGCAGCCCGTCTATATTTTAGGGAAATTGCAAAACTCATGGGCTGATGCTGCAGAAGCATCATGTTGCGACTGGCTGTCAATTATGATCGCACTCAAAGCTTTCTATCTGACCCACCATCTTTCACATATTATTTGAAAGGTGATTGCGCATTTATGTAAAGAACCAATTATGATAGTGCGTGTTGCCTCTTGGCACCCAAATAAAAGGCATTGTATTGTTCTTTACATAACTTGGGTTCCCATATGGTATGCACAGAAATTTCGAGTGAACTTTACGTGAACTCTCAGTACTCGCGCCTTCGTAATTTGGGTTAAACACCTGGGGCGAAACATGTACTATCGGCTGGCAATAGTTTGAGTGAGAGTGCATAAACCTCCTTCAAATTATTCAACTTAGATCTGTTCATAAGAATAAAACTTATATTTAGGGTACTAATTGTAACTGTTCTTCTATACTGTACTTAAGTGAACTTGTCGAAGAAAGGGAATCATGTGATATTATATTCTGCCCATTCTTGGTTGTTAACCTGATATTTGTTAATGAGTAAATTATGTTAAATAAGATTGCATTACGTGAACATTTGTTTAAATAATATTCGATGCAGGAATAGCATGTAAAAGTTTTTATAAAGGGAAATACAATCAATCTTTAATGATTTGAAATGTTAGACTGTAAACAATGCTCTCAGTGTACTTAGAACGACGTTATTAAAGATGAGAAGTTTAGTTAGAAGCTCGCGATGATAAAAGGATTGCAAGACAGAGCACAATCTTTATAACGGTATCATGTTATCGAGATATTTGGGATTTGTTAAAGTTTTACTTAAGAATGTTGATGTTAACGCCATCTTGATTAAATTGTAGATTCCTGAAAAGTTCTTATTATCTACCATATTATTATTTCAGGATGGTTAATGTCGAATGGAATGTTGTTCTTTTGTTTCCCTGTCCATTTATTTTTACTCAGAGGTGTATATGTACATCAAGTAAACCACTTAACTCTAGAAAATGTATTAAAATATTGATAGACAATAAGAGATGAAATTGTGTGAATATTTTATAAGATTTCTTGTATGTGTACAGAATGAATGTCAGCCTTATAAATATAAAATATTAAATGCGAATTGTTTAAAAAAAAAATCTTGTTTTGTTTCTACCCGCATGCATTCGGAGAATAATTCAGTTGGATTAGGTCAAGGACAGTAGTGCCGTGCCGCCTGGGGATCATAGCATCCACGATAGGCGCGCGACAACACAGGTAATTATAGCAATTACCAGTGGCAGTTCGTACTGCGGTGAGATAAAACAGCGTGCCTACGCGCATTATTCGGAAGGGCTGACGTACAGAGTTCAGAGCACCGAGGTTAGATAGATGCCACTCGCGTTTTCGCTTCTTGATGGCGGCCGTGTCCGTGCGACTCGCGTTACGTTATCATGACTTTCGAACGGGGGCAGACAGATACCACGTCAGAGACATCTAAAACACGCGTGATTGCGCGTGGTTGGGACGACCTGTACTTCCAGCAGCAGCCGACACGGGCGCTTGGGCTTGGGGTACCCGCCGGACCCAACCCGGGCCGAGGCCGGGCCCGTGCCGTGGACTCGAACCGCGACCTGTTCGGCGGCCATGGTCTCTTCGACGACCTCCGCCCCGTTGGACTCGCTCTGGCCGCGTGCGGGCTGCTCCCCGTCGCCCTGCGACCCAGTAAAGTGGTGCCAAGTCAATCACATATTACCATGCCAACCTCTTAAAACTTCAAATGAGGCATCAACACCAAGACTTCAACACAGAGAGAGCGGAGCAGTAAGACTTTTGTTGCAGCGCCGCGCTTCTGCTTCGGACCACTGCGGTCCTCGCTAGCGTACGTAGCGCTGGTGACGGCGGTGACGTGCTGGTCGTGTTGGCGCATGGTGCGGGACCGCCTCGAGGTGTTCGGCTCGCGGCGCCACCTCACTCTTCACACCCGCTTCACGTCCGTCGTGTGCTTCGGCTCGGTCAGCGGGCTGATGCTGCTGCCGGTGCTGTGGCTCGAGGCCTGGCGGGCGGTACGCCACCACTGCGCCACCTGCTCCTGCGTCCGTCCCTGCGCTGCGGCCCGCCTCATGGTAACACACCAGTGCACACGCAGTGCAGTACACACGTATAGCAGCACACGCAGTGCACAGCCGCGGAGTCCCAGTCCCAGGGAGCTGACCCCGCGGCCACGTCTGCAGAGCACGCTGGGGGCGGATCTGGCGGATCCCTCCCGTCCGCGGTGGGCGCGCTCGCTGGCCCGCGCTGTGGTGGGGCTGCTGGCCGCTTTCTTGCCCGCCACCGTGGTGCTGTGGATGTTTGTGATCGCGGCGGAGGGCGCCCACTGGACGCACTTCTTCGCCCACAGCCACGTGCTGGCTGTGCCACTGCTGCTCAGCGCCCACGTCACCGGCAGCGCCTACTGCGTCAAGCGGCTGGCCGACACGCTCCGCACCGCACTCATCTCGGTTCGAGGCGTCAATAACTTCGTCCACCTGCGGCTTGAAAGTGTTGGTGGCTTACAGCTGTTTTTGTCAGGAGCTGACGACGCCATGGCCCGCCCCGCGCCGCGTGATGGCGTGCCGCCACGCCTGGCTCCTGCTCCGTGACATGACTGAGGGCCTGGTGCGGACACCCCTGACAGCAATCGGTGTCCTGCTGCACATGCTGGTCATGTCGACGCTGGCGGCTTACCAGGCGCTGGTCAGCATCACAGAGGGGGAGGTTGTGCTGGCGGTGCTCCTCTTGGTGCTCGGTTCCCACTACTACCTGCTGCTGCTGCTACTCTGCGACGCCGTGCACCGGGCTGTCCGCGCGGTTGGTGTCGGATCCAGCACTCAGTCGGCCTAGATGCGGTATTATTTTTGGAGCGCTCACATAAATGTCCATTCATGAGCGGATATTGTGGCATTACAGGTTCGCAAGAACTTTCTGGCGTCACTGGAAAGGTATAGTGGGGTCTACGTCGCCAAGGCGGTGAGAGAAGAGGTAAGCAACTCACTTTGCGCGAACTGCGCCGTATGTGTGTGTTCAGTATTTTTTGTTTTGTGCCTTTGTTTCGTGTGTAGGTGAATTTGTTCCGCAAGGTCATATCCCATTCCGAAATGCAAGTTTCAGCTGCCGGATACTGGCATATCAGCCGAGCGACTATGACCTCAGTGAGACAATCCAAATGGCATTGCTTCAGAGTGCGAACCATCAACGATGAACGACATTTTGAAAATAGTGCTGCATTCTTTCAGATTATGTCGGCGACACTCAGTTATGTCATCGTCCTGGTTCAGTTCCGGCGGACGGACTTCCGTGGGGATGACCTCAGGAACAAGTCCACGCCCCAGCCGCCTGTGTTTTAACGCTGAACATGATCAGAAGCAAGATAGATGACGTCGTGCCATCCCCAAAGTTCTCACAACTGTTTTGATCTTCCCTTCAGTCAACAGTGGCGTTCGTGTCGATTCCCATTAACACCATGTAGGAGTGTAAAGTTCGGCCGTACCCGTGTTAATAACCCCAAATGGCGCGGGCTATAATTGATACGTACTGTCGCGTGTTTATAGGACTAGCCATAACAGAAATAAAACCGTTCAACTCGTATCGTGTTTTTTTTATCGTTCCAAACTGCTCGCATTCTTTTCTTTATACCGACAATTGTCGCACATGTACACGCTGTAACAATTTTTTTTATTCGGAAAATTGTCGACAGATGCAGGAAAATTTTCAGTAGGAATTGTTGATTTTTCCTTCTGTCGCTGCTGGTTGTTGGACTGCACGTTGTTTATATTTCGGCCGTGCCCTCCTGGGGCGGAGCGGGGGTGGGCTGAACGTGGCCAGGAAGGCGTTTAAGGCGTTGCGACTAGGCAGAATGGTCAGCAGCAACTGGGTGAAGAGCGGGTTGTTCTGCACCATCTCCAGGTACTCGGCCAGCGGGATGAACCCCTCCTTCCCGGCTTTGGTGTTCCTCAGCACAGTGTCTGTGAACTCCTAGAAACAGGAAGGAAGAGTGCGGCTGCATTCAGGGCTTCCCAGTCCCAGCCGCGGCATCAAGCTGCCTGCACCGCCTCCCCTCCGCACGACGCTGGCGAATGGGCTGCCCAGGGCGTTTGTTGTTGAGGGTCGCACATGGCGCCTGCCAGTTAGGCAATCCCAGCTTATGTATGCACCCCTGCCATGCGGGCTGGCCTACCCTAGCACTCGCAGGCACTCGGGTCCAACCTTGTAGAATCCGTCGAAGTCGTCTTGGCCGACGTCGACGAACATGTTCCTGGTGCACGCGGCCATGTCGGAGCGGGTGATGCCGCCGGCATCGGCCTTGGGGTAGGCGTGCCAGCACAGCTCGCCCCTCTCCGAGTCCGTGCCCTGCAAGACGGTGAGCTGCTCTTGCTGCGCGTGCTGCCGAGGGGGCCGAGGCCGAGGCCGAGGTCGAGCTGCTCGAGTACCTTGACGGCCGAGAGCGCCTTGATCCAGCGGTCGACGGTGATGTACCGCTTGTTGTCGGGGTCCTGCGCGCTGAACAGGGCGTCCAACGCCTCCCCGTCCGACACGCCCATCAGCGTGGACATGCCGTCCCGGAAGCCCATCCGGTCCAGGCGGTCCACCTTGTCCTTGGTGATGCAAGAGCCCCACCACTCTGCCAGCGCACAACATTGGGGCTCCGAGGGGCGGCGGACGGCCGACCGGCGGACACACAAAGCCAAGCTCACCGTGCGCCTCGCAGATCTTGTGGAAGATGAGGCACAGCGCCTGCAGCTCGTACTCGCTGAACCTCGTCTGCTTGGCCAGGCTTTTGACTTTCTTGTCCCAGGTGACCTGCAGATGGCGAGCCTTGGCCGGATCGATGGTCGTGTCGCGGTACATGTTGGACGCCATCGCCGCCCCGCGCCCCGCGCCGCGCCGCCCCGCGCCCTGCGCCGCGGACAATGTTGCTTCTGTTTTAAGTTTTTGAAATAATCCCAGCTGCTGGCCTGGCCGGTGAGCCACCGGATCACCCGTCCCCGCTACCGTTCACACCATCTTCATCATGTCATCTTTAATCCCACTATACTTACGATGTGTACTCACCCTGTTATGCTATACGATTTCAGCTAGTTTCCTGTCATGAGTCCAAAAAAATTTACACTGGTGATTTTGAATAAAAACGGTCATGCGGCGACAATGAGGTTGGGTCCGTGCTGCCCTGGCAACCTCCCCCACCCACCCCCACCCCCACATCGGGCGTTAAATAAAGTCACACCGAACACACAGCCAACGTGGTCATTGGAGTTCTTTATTTGCCTCGCGAAGAATCTTTCTAAAAAAATATCACATTAATCACAGAAAAATATTATCAGAGAGCAAATAATAAAATGAAAAAAAGTATGCAGACGTGGCGGGCGGGGCGGCGGCCAGCTGACAGGCTGAGGCCGGCGCTCAGGCCTCGCTCTTGTCCGCGGTGGCGGACTCCCGGATGGCGTTGGGCTGCGTCGGGGGAACGCCATCCCAGTCGGCGCCGGGGCCGGACATCGGGGGGCCCCCGCGCATGCCGTCGGGACCGTCGGGGCCGCCGGGGCCGCCGGGGCCGCCGGGGCGCATGAACGGCGGGGGAGGGCCACGGCGGCCGCCGAAGAAGGCCGGCGGCGGGGGGTGGGGGTGCGTCAGGCGGCGGACGTTCCAGCAGGTGCGCAGCTTGCTGGTCGCGTCGGCGATCTCGTCGCAGGAGCGCTCTGCGGGCCCAACCCCTCGTCCCGGTTAGGTTCAAGTGTCATTTCTGGCTACTACCAAACCGGTGTGTACTTACGTCCTTGCCACTTGGAGCCGGGGCAGGTCTGGAATGAGACGCAAACGCGAAATGTTATTGCTGTAATTGTTACTGATTGAGAAGCACGTCGTTCGGGCTGGGCCGGTCGGCCACTGACCTCCTCCAGGGTGCGCTGCAGGCAGAAGAGCACCTCGTCGGCGCCGGTCTGGCACACCTGCTTGGCGTGCACCAGCTCCACGCCCTGTCGCAAGCAGCCCTTGACAGCGGCGTCCACGGCGGCCGTGATGTCCGACGAGTCGCCCTCCTCCTTGAGGAGCGCGGACAGGGCCTCCTCGTCGATGCTGAGCTCCTCGCCGTCACCGGCCAGCTGTCAACGGGGCGCGACCGGTTAGATCGAAACAACGGGACGACAGGGGGGACGCGTCCGGCTGCTTCCTCCGCCTCCACAGCGCTCCGCATACTCACCCACCTCCGGCCTCCGACTCATCATCCACTTCAAGCTCATAAGAAGCTTACAGGTAGCTTACCGTGCCGTTTAACACTCACCAATTCCAGCTCCATGAAGTGGCACTGCATGTCACACTGCAACAGACGAGGCGGTCAGAATCCGCTGAGGAGTGGTCCATAAAGCACGTCCGAGTTTCCTCCCAGCCAAGACAGCGAATGGGGACGAGACGGAGACGACAAGCGCCTGCGAGGGTAGGCCAGCCCGCCAGACACGCGTGCATGCACAAGCTGGGATTGCCTACCCACCGGGCGCCATGTGTGCTGAGACTGGCCCGAACTATATGGACGTACCTTACAGATGACCCAAATGATCCCTAACGGACTTGCTACTCCCCTCCACTTTGCGGACTCACCCCTTTGTTCCACATGAGCGACTTGCGCTGGGTGGGCTTGTACTCTGCAAGAGAAAGGGCGCAGACGCTTAAAAACAAACTCGGCGGAAGGATCGCATGCGAGCAGCTCTCTGCGGGACTCACTGCCGATGTCGAAGCGGTCCTCGGGCGCCATGCCCATCTGCTTGGCGGCCTCGCGCTCCCACCGCTCGAAGCACGTCACCCTGGCCGTGAAGTTGAACTTGTCCGGGACGCGGAACAGCGGGCGGAGCTCGCACGGCGGGCCGCTGTAGGACTGGGCGCCCCAACGGTGGTGGTGGTGGTGGCCGCGGTGGGGGCCCCAGGGGCCCCAGTGGCCGGGGGGCGGCGGGGGCGGCCAGCAGCCGCGGGGCGGGCCTGGGCGGGGCCGGGATGAGGGAGCCTGGCCGGGCTCGTCCTCGGAGCCGGGTCCGGAGGGCGGCGGCGGCGGCGGCGGCATGTCTTCGTCGTCACCGCCGGGGAACGGGGGCGGGCCCGGGGGCGGGCAGCGGCACTGCGTCAGAGGGTGGATGAGGCTGGCGCTGCCACACGTCCTGGGCGTGTGCTGGGCGTGCGGCAGCCGCGGCAGCCTCCCTACCTGTTCGGCCACCTCCCGCCTGGCGCGCTGGACAGCGTGCAGGGTGAGGGCGTACCCCTCTCTCTCGGCCAGCTCCGAGAGCGCGGGCTCGTCCAGGAAGATGGCGGAGACCACGGCCCCATATGCCTGCGCATCACAACCCGGCAAAATACCGGCTGCAATGAGAAATGCTCTTCACGCTGCAATGAGTGCCGCCTTTCATGTTGTCAAGGCCTCTGCCACATCACATCACACAACACCCGACATCCAGCGCATTATGGGGACAGGAGAGGAGAGGTACGTCCGCACTCATGTGCCGCTCAATGTGGAAAAAAGAAAAAAAGAAAGAAGAAAAGCTAAAATTGTGATGGAAAGATTCTGTGCTCTGCACACACACACACACACACACACACACACACACACACACACACACACACACACACATACACATACACACACACACATACACATACACACACACAGTGTTCTGTACCTCACGGGCAGCTGCGAGGACCGCGATGGAATAGAGTATGTGCTCGAGTCATGGTGATTACGTATATCGCCAAAAACCATTTTCGCGCGGACATCCTGCTTCGCAAAGTGCTCTCTCTCTCTCTCTCTCTCTCTCTCTCTCTCTCTCTCTCTCTCTCTCTCTCTCTCTCTCTCTCTCTCCTGCCAGCGTGTTTCCCCACGAGGACCGGCAGAAGCTGCGTAGAGGCGGATCCTTGACGCCCGTGCACAAACAAGAAGTAAACACACACCGCGAGGAACAGACGTAACTTGGCAGCACGGGGCCGAGGGGCCTTTTTTGTTTGAATTTCACGGGAAGTAAAACATTCAATGATTGACTGGGTCGTGGTGGGCAGTGGACCAATTCCTTTCGGAGGAAGCTGCAGCAGTCGTTAGGCCCGTCTTAGCTCCACCGCCTCAAAAACCTCCAAAACGTAGGACACGTGAGACACCCGACCCTTCCAAATGTAGCTGCGAATCCTACCCTCAGTATTGTGCCCCGGGAGCAAGCGCGGATCCGGGGGGGGGGGGGGATTGCCCCAAGGGCGCCGGAAATGTAGGCAACCGGCGTAACTTTTCCGCCTGTAAGCAGGCAAAAAGCGATACCCCCCCCCCCCCTCCCGCCTGAAGCCGCTCCTAGATTCGCCACTACCCGGGAGTCCACTTTACCAGCACTGCGGCGGCCACCAAGTTGAGGGAAGTCGTCATGTTGGCGGTCTGACGTTGTCCACCGCTACTACGGACCGCTCGGGATGTACCGCCATTTATAATAGTTGGAACTCGGTGTGGTCCGGCGGTGTCGCCCCCCCCCCCCCCCCTCCCGCTACCCCCCGGGCCCCTTCCCCGTCACCTACCGGCAGGCCTCCCGGAGCCCCCGCGGCCCCCGGCATGACGGCGCTCGCAGCAACCACGTAACTGCACGACCATTTCCGGGCACATGCACTTTTCTGTGCTGAACGTTTTGCGTTGAAAAAAGGAAAAACCACGGGGGGGGGGGGGGGGTGCGAACAAAATAAGAGGGATGAATTGGTGGGTTAAGCTTGGCTGCACATTTTACGAATACCGCGAGTGCAGACCAATGCAGCCCAATCGAATGGGTTGTCTATCAGCGTTTTACGGACGTGAAAACACCGTTGGAGAGCTCGTTAAGCGCTGATATGCAAACTCGCTCTACTGCGCTCAACGCAAAAAAGATTAACGGTATCGCCATTAGTCCGTTACCGGTAAACGATAACGCGTTACTTTTTGAAACCACAGTAACCTTAACGACTTCACGTTAACAAGTGCGGAAATAACGGTAACGATAACGCGTTACTTTTTAAAAACGTTAACAACCGTGCTGCGCTGTGTTGGCCTGGACACCGGGTACTGGACTAGCTATTCAAAGTTGTACACACCGACGTATGCGATGCCATTTTCACAGGGTACGTTATACACAATGGGACTTGTGATATTTGTCGCCCCGTCGGCCCGTCCATCCCACTCGCAATTTGGCTGCCAGCTATACTTTCGCAGAACCCGGGCCGGCAGAGTCCCATCAGCGCGGCGCACTGCCGGCCGCACCCGCTCGACATTTTCCATTTATTACGACTTTATCGCTGTGATTTTGTTGTTGGCGGCGCGCGGGGTATAGAGTAGTGCGACAGAGTGAGAGCGAGTCGTCGTCACGGCCCGATGCATGCCGCTCGTGTCCCGTGTGGCACTCGGTGGCACCATGGAGGCACGGCGGCGGCCGGCGCTGGCCACGCATCACACTGCCGCGTCACGTCAGCCCACCGGCCCACCAGAGCACGGAGTACGGCCACCGGCGACCACATGACGCCACCCTCGCCGCTGCCGCACGAGGATTTCCGCAAAAAGAGACGGATAAACGCTGTCAACGCCCGAGAGAGAATGAGAAGCCGCCACCACACCACCGTCACCGAAGCACAGGCTCCAGTCGGCTCCAATGTCTGTAAGTTCGGCCGGGCATGGACTTATTCTGCACATCCATAGGCCTATGGACAAAATTGTCACTCCAGCTATGTCCACAGATGGTAACAATATTTATTGTACGTCTGGATTCACAAATATTGTCACTGGCCAGAATCGTCCATAACTCATGGACAAAAATGTCCATAGACTTTTTCCGTGTGTGGCTGAGTGCCCCGGCCCGGCAGTTCACTTTGCGACCTCTCACCATCCGCAGCTCCATTGGGCATCTCACGTCTGAAGAGATTTTGCGGTGAGAGAAAAACCCAACCCCCCCCCCCCCTCCCCCTTTTCCTTTTTCTGCCTTTCCTTCAAATTTTCCCTGGAAGTTTGTGTGTTTGGCTGGGTCGACACACCACCGTTTTTTTTTTTTTTTAAATTAAATCATCAATTTTTTTAAATTCCGAATCTTCAGATTTTGAACAGTCGCATCGCTATACTGGGAGATGAGCACCGAGATCTCTCGAAGATCGGCCGGGGAAGTCCTCCCCTTGCAGACGGCGAGGCGACTCGTGTTTTACGGCAGTGGGCGTGCGCACCGTGAATGGGAAGTCAACGAATGTGGGGACAGAACAGCTTGGGCCCGCGGCCCGCTGCTCACGGCCCGGCTCGGCGGCGGGCTGGGCTTGGCAAGGCCCAACGCCGGTGCGTTAGGCAACACAGCACAGCCGGCCCGAAACGACGACAAGCGAGGTGCGCGTTGGTGCCGGGCAGAGGTAGGGGTAGGGGCCTTATTGAATGAATGTACGCGCACGCATTCCTAGCCCGTTGTCCGCTGCCGTCCCCGCTGCCTTCCACCAGCGATCTACATTAATTAGTCCCTCCCTTCCTTCCCCTTTCCCACTGGTTGGTTCCCACTGGTTCCCACAACATCTCCCCCAAGCATTGCTCGTCGCCACTGTTCCTTAAGCTCGTCTCATCCTCCCATTGCTTTGTTTTGCTAACGCCCCCCCCTCCCCCTCTCCCCCTCCCCTCCCCTTCACCCCTCCTGCCTTCCCTTGCCACCCTTCCCCCTTCCCCACCGCACCGCCTGCTGAATCCGACCGTAAACAAGTCAAGCAACTTGCAACCGCCGTACAACCTTAAACTCTGAAAGTGGAATTTTACTATGACCGGGATGTTGAAAGTAAGTTTGTTTGGAAACTGCGATGTTTCGCCTCCTGCGTGCTGTCTTGGCGGAGTAAAAAAGGGGAAACGCTGATTTCAACTGCGTTGTTACATGTTGATGTTGTTTTCAAACTTCGGGAAGCTAGAGGTTAACTGATGACAGTGCTGAAATTTCAGTTGCAAGCGCGCTTATAGCCTTGTTGTAAATTTGTGTGCGGGATTTCACTGTCACTACTTTTACGCCGCGCCTACAGTGCTCCTGTGGTGGCCAGCATTATGACTTGATTAGACCTTTCAGTGTTCGCCGGTTTTGCGGTGTCTGTGTTTACATTCGTTTTTGTTCTGTCACAACGTCATGTTTTCCACAATACATTCGCTACGATATTTCTTTCGCTCCCAGGAAATTCGTGTCTCAATCATTACTGTCGGCCATTTACACGATTCGTCCGGTTGGGTTTGGACATATGTCACTTACTTGTGCATGTCATCTCATGTTTTCATTTCCTTGAATTTCAGGATAAAGGCCAGCAACACACATTTGAAGACAAATGGCCCTCTATGAGAGCAATCGTATTGAAATTGCTGCAGCAGGAACCTGTAACTCAGAATGAATGGCAAGATTTATTTTACAATGTGCACTCTGTGTGCCTTTGGGATGAGAAAGGTGCTGTCAAAGTACGAGATGCTCTAACAGATGACATCATGGAGTTCATTAAGAAGGCTCAAGTGGTGAGATTTAAATATTGTAACACATGTATAATTATAAAGGCTCCCATCTGGGGTATTTTTCAAACTTCATCATAACTTTTTTATTTTGCTGTCTCTTTCTTTCAGAGAGTCATGTCACATCAAGAAGATCAAGCTCTTCTCAAGGCTTACATAGCAGAATGGAGGAAATTTTTTACTCAGTGCAACTATTTGCCTACGCCATTCAGACAGCTAGAATCATCTCTGGTTGGTTTTAAAGCTCCCAACTTCAAGAATCCTGCAGAAGCAAGCATCGTGCGCAAGGTATTGTAAATGAGGAGGATATTTTGAGTTGTTGAAAGTAAATGCTTTGTGTAATTTCAGACTGTGCTTTTTCAGCTCATGTTAGATAGTTGGAATGAAAGCATATTTTCAGACATAAAGCAAAGGCTTCAAGATTCTGCCATGAAATTAGTTCATGCTGAGAGAGCTGGAGAAGCATTTGATTCGCAGTTAGTGATAGGGGTTCGTGAGTCATATGGTAATTAGCTGTTTTTTGTGTCACTCTACACTTTTACTGTAAGCTGAATATTTTTTTCTATTGCTGTTAATCTTTCTTCCTCCCAGTAAATTTGTGTTCTAACCCGAAAGACAAATTACAAATTTATAGAGAGAATTTTGAGAAGGCATATATGGAGGCTACTGAGGCATTTTATAAAATGAAAGCTCCACAATATCTGCACGCCAATGGTGTTCAGAATTATATGAGGTACGCAGATGCAAAGTTGCGAGAAGAGGAGCTGAGAGCTCACAAGTATCTTGAATCTTGTAGTGGTTCAGTGCAGTTGGTAAGATATCACTTAATTCCTTTTTTCATAAACTTTTGTAAATAAGTACTTTTTAAAATTACATTTTTATTAATTTTGTTTAATAAAAGTCACCAAATTTTTAGATTTTCTCTGGTTGTTAATTAATTTTTGAATTTCAGCTGACAGAGTGCTGTGTTAATGTCCTAGTGACAGCTTTCAAGAATACCATACTTGCTGAATGTGCTGGGATGATAAAAGCAAATGAAACAGATAGTGGGTTTTAGTTTCTTAAACCATTTATTAACTTATTTTATTTGATTGTGCCATTGATGCCATTAAATTTTTTGGGTGTACATTTTTCTTATTCTAGAGCTCCAGTTGATGTTCAAACTGATGGATAGGGTGCCAGATGGTATTTCTCCTATGCTTGATGATTTAGTAGAACACATTCTGCAGGCTGGCCTTGACGATATGCTGGCATCAGCTGATATCATTACACAGGTGAATAAAAACTTGTATACAAATCACTTTATTGGGAACACCTTATTAATGTATCTTCTCTCCCACAGGACTCAGAGAAATATGTGGAACGTCTACTATTACTATTCAACTTATTCAGCTTGCTTGTGAAAGAAGCATTTAATGATGATCCACGGTTTCTTACTGCCAGAGATAAAGCTTATAAACAAGTTGTCAATGACACTCAAGTTTTTCGCCTTGAACTCCCTAGCAAGCAGGTTTGATATTTCCCCTGCAACAAATTTATGCAGATGATTTAATTTTTCATTTGTCATATTGATGTAATTTTAATATGTTTTTTCAGAATGCTGGTGTGAAAAGTCAACCGGAATCAAAATGTCCTGAGCTATTGGCTAACTACTGTGATATGCTACTGAGGAAAACTCCACTGAGCAAGAAATTAACATCTGATGAAATTGAAAGCAAGCTGAGAGATGTGGTAAGTGTTCAATACTGCCATAAAATTTTTACTCTATTTATTACCTAGTTGCCACATTTCTTATTCTTGTAGTAATTATTTTCATTTTATTTTTGTAGCTTCTTGTCTTGAAGTATGTTCAAAACAAAGATGTTTTCATGCGCTATCACAAAGCACATCTTACAAGGCGTCTCATTTTGGACACCTCTGCAGATTCTGAGAAGGAAGAAAATATGGTAGAATGGTAATGCTGAAACCAACTTACTATTCCTGTTGTTGTCTGCCTCAAACTATGGATGGTCAACACTTTTTTTCTTTTCCACAGGCTGAGAGAAGTTGGAATGCCTGCTGATTATGTAAATAAGTTGGCAAGAATGTTCCAAGATGTAAAAGTTAGTGAAGACTTGAACCAACAATTCAAAGAACAGTGCAGGTCAACAAGAGGTAGCATAGCAGGTACTGTAACTCAATGACTTAAACCATGGGGAAAAAAATTATGTGTGATGGTGATACTAACTTATAATTATAGATTCTATAAACATCAAAATTCTGAATGCGGGCGCTTGGGCCCGAGGCAGTGAAAGAGTTACAGTTTCCCTTCCTATGGAGCTAGAAGACTACATTCCCGAAGTGGAAGACTTCTACAAGAAAAAACACAGTGGCAGGAAGCTTCAATGGTACCATCATATGTCTAATGGCACAGTAGGTTTCATTCTTCCCATTTGTTCATTCGTTTATTTATTTCCCCATCAAAAATTAATTACGTGATAACATGACTTTTTTCAGATAACTTTTGCCAATTCTGTTGGTCGTTATGATGTAGACGTTACAACATTTCAAATGGCGGTGTTATTTGCTTGGAATCAAAGGTCCCAAGATCGGATATCATATGAAAATTTGAGGCTAGCAACTGAATTACCAGACCCTGAGCTGAGACGTACTTTATGGTCACTTGTAGCATTTCCTAAAATCAGGAGACAAGTTTTAGTTTATGGTCCAGAAGTTCAGTCTCCGAAAGACTTTGATGAAAATACACAATTTTGGGTTAATCAGGAATTTGCTCTAGTGTATGTATAGCTTCAAGATATGTCGCAGTGCATTCCTTCAGCTACTTTAAGTTTTCCTAATTACTTAATTTTTTCACTCATCCAGCAAAAATGGCAAACTCCAAAAACGAGGAAAAATCAACCTTGTTGGACGTCTCCAACTATCCACTGAGAGAAGTAAGGAAGAGGACAATGAGAGCATTGTACAACTTAGAATACTGCGTGTTCAGGTGAGTAAACGGAAGACAATGGTGTATGCCTTGTGGAATAGTCCAAGACTGGAGTATTGCAAAACCTTTTTCAATGTTAGCACAGAGTATGATTTTCTGGATTTGGTTTTACAGGAAGCTATAATTAAAATTTTGAAGATGCGCAAACATATGAGTAATGCTCAGCTGCAGACAGAACTGGTTGATATTTTAAAAAATATGTTCCTTCCAAGTAAAAAGATGATCAAAGAGCAGATTGAGTGGTTGATTGAACATAAATATATGCGCAGAGATGAAGATGACATCAATACATTTATATACATGGCATAAAAAAATTATCGGAGTAGTATTTGTATTTGATCTGATTATCACTTAAGAAAGTGGTGGTGTCACTAGCCAAATTATTAACTAACTACATATGAACTCCCAAACAGTACCATATGCTGCTGTGTTGAGTTATGTTCCGAAATCTGGAGCACTTTTGATTGTTGTAGCCGTTGTAGGTATTGTAGACATTATTTTGTGATGTAACTTGTAAACGTCATATATAAAATTTCTGTAGATTGTTCATTCTACCATCATGTGTTGTGAAGCCTCTTGTTCAGTAGAGTTTATGATGCAGTGATCCGTCCACATTTTCTTGTAATTTATTCTTAACAGCTCATTATTATGTATTCTTTGCATACCCTCAGTTTCAGCAGTTTTGGTTACAGGTGAAACTTTTGATGTCATTTGTAAAAATAAAAATACTGTAACATTTGTATTTAGCCATGAACATTTACGTGCCATAACAGTTGTTGGGAAGTGAACCTGCTGAGCTAAGCTCATGTTATGATTTGAAATGAACAAATGACAATGACATGTGTTCTCTATTCTAAGATTTTTGGAACTTTTCTTAACAGTGGCATTGACATTCTTTGAAAGATATTCTTGCATGACTTTTAATGTGTTTGTATCCCAGGCAAAAGTTCTTTTAGTGGTGGTATTTCAAGGAGCAGGTCTCCTTGAGCTCTTATGAATTTGTGTATAGTGAAAAGAGCTTGATTTTATTGCACTAATGATGATGAGCTTGTGATCATGAGTAATAATTTGTGGAAATGTGAAATTTTTATTGAAGAAGTGTTGGATTTGATGTTGCATTGTATTTTCAGTTTTTTTTTTTTTTTTTTTTGATGCAATAAGTTTTAAGCCTTTTCTAATCATGATTTATTCATATCAATAAACCAAATCAAATCATGGATAAAGCATTGAACTGCTTGAGTGCTGAAGTATTTATTGTTTTACTAATCTATTGTGTGTCCTACAGGAAGAGAAGTTGGGAAGCATATAAATGAATAAATTGTTACATCTTTTGGGCAGTGTGATGATTTAGGAGTATGCTTCAGAAGGCAATGTGGTCTGTACCTCCGAATTTCCGTATTGTAAAAAAGTTATGAGATTTTCAGTTCACTATCATAGCTTGTAGATTGCATGGCTGACATAGTGTTTTAAGAACTAGCAACAAGAAAAAGTAACTTACATTGCTGAAAGTAAGATACTTTAATTTCAAGTAGGGCTGTCTGGAGTTGTGATAATATTTATGCCAAATGGCCTAAATCAATTAAAAAGACAATATGTACTGTACTGCATGTCAATGGCAATGTTTTAGAGTTTAGTGGTTGGAAGTCATTTCCTGTCTGAAGGTAATTCAGAATCATAAACACCTTTTCTTTCACATCAGAAAATTATTGCTCGTCGTTAAGAAAAAAGGTTAAATCTTTTCTACAGCAGCAATGAAAACTTTTTGAACTGACTGTTGGATTCCCAGTTATATCAAACTTCAGCCTTGTCACCTTCATATGCAATGTAAGTGGGTCTCACTTTGTATCTTTAACATACCTGCTGATAAGAAATAGGAATAGTATTCAGTTCAGCGGCCCTCAGTTGATATCCTTAAGGTATTTTAATGCAATAAGTGTTAATTCATGGTAGAATCATCTCATCCGGTAGTTTATCTGAAAATTGTAGATCTTTGACAGTGCGGGTGGTTTGGAACATCATTTGGAGTTATCAGTCATCTAGTTGTAACAAATTTGAAGATATGCAATCTCTATTGTCTGTGTTGTTGTACTTAATGCACCTTGGTGCATTTTGTTGTTGCTTGTATCCTTTTCTTTGTCTTAACAAATAAATAGGATATTTTTGTATGTATATTGGAGCTGATACTGCCTACTTATTATGTATTTATTTTATTGAATGTAATGACTGAAGTTTTTGTGTACTGTACATAATGTGAAATATGTAATTGCTATTTTTGCTCAAAATTTAAAGATCTCATCATACACTCCCTCCCTTCCTTTAGATGGCACCCTTATAAAAACAGTATTACTTATTCAAAATGAGTTATAATGGTATATTGGGAAGAAGGACATCTAGTTAAATATGAATTTATGGGGGGAAAGCAGTCCTTTCTTTATTTCTTAGCCTCAATTCAAACTGTTGGGTGGGGAGTGAAAGAAACAGCAAAAAAACAATAGAGTGGTGAAGCTCAAAGAGAGACCCCTGGTATGCTTTTGAATCAGCAATCCCTAGCCATATAGCCGACCCAAATTGTAAGCAGAAGATAATGTTCTATACATGAAGTACTTGACATACCTTTGTGCTCAAATCTTTTTTAAACGGTTTTAGGTGGATTGCTAGCTTAGCTGATCAAAATGCTGGCTCCAAAAGTCAAGGAAATTTCCAAACAAAGGGGATGACAATATAAACAGTATATTGCAGGAGATGATTGTTCAACATGAACATATATTCTTGCTTCACCAACTTTTGGACATGGTCACAAAGGCAATAAGAAACGGCATCCTCTTCTCTGCTAAAATGTAGACGACGCCTTTGGAAACAGCTGAATGGTCCGTATGTACAATATGTCGATGACATGTTTTAGCAAAATCACAGTGATTGCTAACGATTACTAACGAACATCGTCTTGGAGAAGTCATACAACAAACACTACATACTATAATTAAAATTCTTAGAAGACAGAAAAAGACATAAATAGGAAAAACAAGACAGCTACTGATAAGTAAAGAGGAATACAATCCTTATCATTTTGTACTATATGAATCTTAACTCTAGAAAATATGTTGAAACAAAGTTTTAATTGCATAGCACAGCCATTACCTTAAAAAATAGAACATATTAGTATGATTACGCCTAAACACATTATATTAGAAGCTCATGTAATGAAATACTACTAAGGAAAGTTCACACCGTAGCCTTTCGTTCTTTGAATCAATTGAGAGCTTGTGAGGGTTGACAAACCATAAGTTCTTACAGTGCCATACCATCTTAAAGTATACTCCATAAAAACTCTTTAAAAGGAGAACTCTCCACTCAGTTTCAACTGAATTCTCCACTCAGTTTCAACTGTTTTTTTGTTTTTTTGAAAAAATAAATAAAAAATAAACAAACATTTTTAGGCATTTAACTTCCAAATCATACAGAACTTTGCAGTCAGTAAAGATAATGTTCAAAACATGGTAGATACAATGAAGATTATAGTTTTTAAACACAACCAGTTACTCAGCATGAGTATGCACCGATACTGAGATATCACATTTGCATTCTTTTCAAGATAAGCATCTACAAAATCAATGTTTCTCTACCAAATCTACTGTGACAGTTGAAATCTATTCCTTCCCTCACTTGATCTTCTCTGGCAGTGAAACTTTCTTCCTCCTTGCACAATATTTATAACAGTGACAATAAAATTTTACATTACAAAACAAATATCTTACTTTAGATTTGACAAAGAAAAAATTGTCAATAGACAAAATTATTTCAGACCTGAAAAATCATTTTAGTCCTTGCTCACTTGACATTGTTCACCAGAACTGTTTTGTTTAATCAAAGGAACTAAAAATATTGATTAACCGTTTCACTTCTCTGATTTCAAGTCGTTATCAATCTCCAGTACAAGTTTTACATTTGAGAATGATCACAACACAATGGATGGTAAATAAAAATACTTTAGGGCTTTGCATAAACTACCAAAATATTGGAGGAGTTAGACAAGCTATGATATGCTACAATACAATAGATCACCACTCTCAGAGTGCCATTGCATGTGGCTCAGTCTGAAAGTGTTCAGAAGCAGAAACATGCCATGCTAATATTAATCTGTACCTCAAACAAAACAAAAAAAAACAAACTGCAAAGCTCCAGTGAGATGTTATACTCTTTCATACACCCTCTAAGATAAATACCTTCAGGCATGAAAACATTCCATGATAGTGTGCCTCAAACAATACATGCAAGAAAATACCGAAATTCAGATCAGTTGTAATCTGGACAGCGTGTCTGAGGTATTCTGCCTTTTGCATTAGTCTGATCAGACTTATAATGAGATTCCTCTTCGCAAACATGTACAACTATTCCTGGATGATGCTCAGAGGGAGCATGCAGTTGATACGAGTCTCCTGTTGGGGTAATTGAAAATGAAGTTCAATGCACAGTAATTTTTAATTCCAAAATTTAAAAGGCAAAGTAAACATGTGTGTAACCTGGGGTGAGCCTTGATATTGCAGCCAACAAGTCATAATTGACAAGTGGCTCAGCTTCACTATGGGGTTCCCATCCAACAGGTGGAGATGCAGGAGGAGATATTAGGAACTGTTTGGTCAGAGGTGGGAGCTGAAGTCTCTGATCTTCAATATCCACAGGTGACACAGTCTAGTGAATGAAAGATAAACATATGGTAAGAGAAAAGACAAATACTTTTATCTCACAAACAAATTGTGTCACAAGGATGATGCAAACCTGTGCAAAGTAACAATTAATGATATGGTCTCCAAAACGAGTTTGATGAAGTTGAATGCGAGCCTTGGCAGCTGCTGCAGGACAGCCATAGTTCACCCTCAACCGTCTGAAGCTACGGAAGAACTGGAATGTGGCAGGCTCTCCAAACGCCCTAAACATTTCTTCAAGTTGAGCCTGAAATTGAATCAAAAGCACATTCCTGGAACCTGGCTTATAACTGAGAAAATGTACTGAGACAGTGAATGATAACTATACCTTTTGCTCTTCACTTTCAAAGACAGAGCTCCCTAAATTTGTCACTATTAGTGATGTAGGCAAATCCTCATCATGAATGAGTTCATCCAAGGTGCGCATTTCACCATCATTAGATCTTTCATTACTTGGAACTGGGTGTAGTTCCAGTTCAGAAAAATTTGGATGAATGTTGGGAAGACCATCTGATGAGTTAATGATTTGTCCATCAAATTCTGGCTCATTTTTAGACCCCTCTGCTGTCTTGCACTTTTGCTCATTTTCATTTGCTTCCATTCTGAAAGTTGCCTTCCCAATGCTGAAAAGAAGAGTACCAGTATTAATTTTAATCAACGTTCCTAAAAGTCAGAATGACAGAAAACATTTCCCTGCCATGCAGATGAAAACATTTTACTGATAACACTAACCACACTCAATTCAGTTTAGCAGGGAGTTATTTTTAATTCTTGTTTTTCAAATCGCACTAGTAGAAATGAGTACAGAAAAAGAGAGTTGTTCTTCAACATCAGATGAATGGGTAAAATATATGGATTTTCAAATAAATACAATATGTCAAATGTCAAGGGGAATGTTCACCACCACCCACCACCCACCTATAAGGGTGGTAGCTGAAGTAGAAATTACGGAATAACATAGTGCATAGAAGGTGGCAACTTGCAAATTCAAAATATCGTATATTTTCTTCAGTACTGGTCGAACATTAACAACATGACGATACCGACAAGAAATTAATTTCATTACCTTCGACGACGACTGACGACAGAACGACCGACAACGACAACAGACGACAGACGACACTACTTCTTTTTCGTGTCTTCTTCTTGTTTCGTGCCTGTGCCTTAGAAGGCGCAATTTTATGACCAGGTTGGGCCGGTTGGGCACACTGTCCAGACGGCGCTGGCAGCGCTACTCACTGTCTTTCGGGGTTGGCAGCTCCTCACTGCCAGTCCCTTCCGTCCGTGGACCCCTTTTCCGGTTTCAGTGTATGGTAGGAAAATGCCGAAATCACAGCCGAAGGTATGGAGCTAAATTATTACGTTTTTTCTGGTACTTTGATACGTATGGAGTTTTGGAAAATTAATTTGTTATGTTTTCCTCAGTTTGCATAATTTTGTTCCGCGAATTTTGACCCGACTGGTAGTTAATTCGTATTTGCACAGTATGTTCGGGCCTGTTACTTGTTTGTCTTAACACGTGTGCAGTCAGTTACATTTAGACGTTCCTGTTCTCTCGTGTTACGTTTATCGACGAGATCGCTTAAGTTGCTATAAAATTAATGCAGCATTGCCAGTTATTAATGAGCTATTGTTTGTTCCGTATGTGTGTATTTATTCCGCATGTGTTGACCTAACCTGTTGGGGCAGCGCCATTTTAATTTGGGTGTCAAAGTATTTGTACGGCCTGTAGCTTTTCACCTGCGAGTACGGACGAGTTGTTGTAGCAGTTTATGGCTGTAGTTTTGCTGTTTTTATTTAATGCGCTCAGTTGTTGCATTCAGATATCGTCATCCCGGACCGGCGTAGTGCAGGTTATGTTGCCCTCTGCTTCTGAGATGCGAAATGTGAAGTTGTTGTTTAAAATGTCCATGGTGATCCTGCTACCGTTCGGCTCGTTAAGATATTTCATTATGTACAGGACGGACCTTCAAGCCGTGTTCCTTCGTTTCTAGCTAAAATTGATGTGTTGGCCTCAATTTAACACCTGCACGTATTCAGGCTTGCATGTGTTTACAGCGTGTGGCTGCACCCGATGCAGGTGTGCGTTCGTAAGAACTAAACTGAGCTGTACCCTGTCCCTAATTCTGGTTTTTAATTTCAGGCACGAGTTATAAATGGCCGCGGCCATCTTATCGGTCGTCTGGCCTCCGTGGTGGCCAAGTCCCTCCTCCAAGGCGAGAGGGTCGTCATTGTAGGATGTGAGCAAGTTGTTATGTCCGGTAAATTCTTCAGGTATGTCATGGTGCTTCTGTTTAGTAGTCTTTACATGGCAGCTGCGGTTAGTTCCTCATAATAATGGAGATAACTTACCTGATTAGTGTACCTGCTTAAGTAAAACTTGAATAATGTTAACACTTCACATGATGATCATGTAACTTGGGTAATTTGCGTCTGACCTTTCTGATGTACGAATTTTCATCTGATTGAAGTGTAACATGAATTTCTTCTGTATAAGATTTGATATGATGATCATGTATTCTGGGTAATTTGCGTCTGAACTTGATGATGCAAAATATTATTTGTCTGAAGTTATTTTGCATGCTGAGCCCTGTAAATATGTGCATATGCTTCAGATGTGCTGATTGTTATTGTTGTTTTCAGGGCTAAGCTGAAGTACCTATCCTTCTTGCGCAAACGGTGCAATGTGAACCCTGCCCGTGGCCCCTTCCACCACCGTGCTCCCCGGGAAATTATGTTGAGGACAGTAAGAGGTATGTTTTGAACTGTAACTTTAAAGTCTATTACCGATGATTACATACTTTACCTACATTATTTGACATCTATGAAAACTTCTTCCTTAATGAGGCGATTTTTTGTTCATTGGCGTAGTTATTTTATTTGTTTGAGTGTTTATTATAATTGTATTTTGTAGGTATGCTTCCCCACCGCACCAGGAGGGGCGAGCTGGCTTTCCATCACCTTAAGTGTTACGAAGGCATTCCTCCTCCATACGACAAAATGAAGCTCCAATGTGTGCCCAAGGCTCTGAGGGTTCTGGGCCTGAAGCCTGGCAGGAAGGTGAGCGGCATCGTATGTTCGGGTATTTCAGTTTTGGAATTGTGAATTGGTTAACTGAAATGAGTTTCTGCTGCAGTTCTGCCATGTTGGCCGTCTCTCACATGAGGTTGGCTGGAAGTACCAGCACATTGTCCGTGCTCTGGAGGCCAAACGCAAGTGCAAGATGTACTACTACAAACAGAAGATGACCAAGCTGAGGGTAAGTGGAATGTTTATGCTGTCCAAATTTATCTGCTTTAACCATGCCAATGAAATGAACCTTGCTGAAATCTATTTCCAACTGTTTGTTCGAAACTGAAACTTGCCTACCATGTACTTTGCATCCATGATTATTACAATACTCTTACCTACATTATTTGAAAGTTATGAAAATAACTCAACAACAATGAGATGCTAGTTCTGCTAGGACAAGTCAATTCGGTAAATTTTGTAAATCTATTTAAGTTCAGTGCAGGCACACATTCACATTCTGAACACTTCATTTGGACATTCTATTTGAAGGGTTTTCAGTTGTGTTGTGGAAGTTCTACCTCTGCATCAATGATTATACTCAAGATTTACCTACATTATTTGATTCTAATGAGAGAAGACTTTCAATGAGATGCATGTCAATGTTTCCCCTGCAGTAGTCGCCACTGGAACACTGTTTAATTTTGTTTTCTCTTTTTACAGTCACTTACACGTGAAGCTGCCAAGAAGGTTGCCCCTCAAGTAAAGAAAGATCTTGAAGTGATTCGGTCCTATGGATACAATACTGGCAAACAATAAATTTGTAAATTAACACCTGAAGTCTTCGTTTTTCTTCCCTCTCTCCTTGCTACTATATTACTTCAGACCTGATTTGGGGTTACGTCTGGCTGCCAGTTTAGTTAGCCACATTAGTTCACTGCAGCTCTTGACCACTGTCCCAAGTACTATTGCAATGGGTCAAAATGTGACTCAAATATGTACGTGTGGTATCTCAACAGCCCCTCACTAATATGCTTCCGACTCTTTCGTTGGCATTATTGCGGTCATATCTAACAGGGAACAAATCTGGGGAGAGAAGCTAAAATTTACACCAGGAAAAACATTTTTGTAACTTCACATATGAAGTTAAACTCATATTCCTAATTTTGGGCTGACAGTCCAATTACACGCTAGCTTTCATTGGCTCTCAACTTGTGCTTGCTCAAGAAGTAGGTATTCTTTCTGAAAATTGGTCAGTTAATTAAGTAAACCAAATGTACTACATCAATTTTATTTTTCCATCTTTGACTTCATTTAGCAGCAGTAAAACCCACATAAGCTAGATATGGTGGATGAGACAAGCAAACCCTCAAAGACGATCTGAGGTTGATTTTCTTCAAAGGAATATCAGATTGTATCTTACACATAGTATCACAGTGCAGGCAATAAATAACTCAGACACACAGATAGTAGACATGGTGCAAAAATATGGTAAACCAACAGCAGACCCTACAAGGTTAATTTACCAACCAATTACAAAAGTTTTTTTTTTTTTTTTTTGGTTTGCTGCATTTTTACTGATTTCCTCTTTTTCCCTGTCTTGCTCTGGACAGCAGTCCTAAACACAGAATTTTACATTTTATTTCCTTTACAAAGCTATTACTGCCATCATGTGACTCAAAACAATGACTAATCTTTCTAGATAATCTTTTACACTTCAAAGCTGCGTCTTGTAGTTTCTAAATGTTCACTCATTTTACAGTAACCTGAAGGATGGGATGAGATGGCAGGAATGCTACTAAAATCACATTCAGACTTGTCTCGAAATATAAAAATTGAGAAACGGCCATGAATAGCATGACTATCACTTCAGATATGCTTCTTGCAACACATCACAGAGAAAAAAAATCCCACAAACCTCGCAATCCTTAAGCGTTACACAAAGAACATATCTAGTAAAAAAAAATGAATCCAGCTAAACTAGTAACAGAACAATTTGGAGGAAGTTCAGGAACACTAATAACACTAATGGCTTATCTAGTCTGGCACAGTGTGGAGACTTGAAAAACAAAATCAAAAATAATGATTGATGTTATGGCAAATTAATAAATTATGACATGGTGTGTTTGACATAACCCTAACACATGTCCATTAACAAACCTGTCCAATAAATTAAAATAAATAATTTTGACTCAGGGCACTTTAAACAAACTATGGCCACAAATTAAATGTTACTGACTGACAACAAAGAGGCTAGTTATGAATACCAGCTTCATAAGAACTGACACACTTCACACATCTACAGTACTTGCATTAATTAATGATCTAATTTTCTTTCAACAACACAATCTAGAATCTGATACTAAAGCACAAGATAGACAGTCAAAGTAAGAATGAGAGAAAGAGTCTACTAATAGCAACACTGCGAACATCTGACTAGATTGACCAACAAGCTACAGGGCTGGCTTTTGTGCCAACATGTGATGTCAAGCATCAATATCCACTTCCCTGCTCCATAAAAACATCAATTACAAATTTATGCATGGTATCCTTTCAATAAAACATATCATAAAAATCATCTGGAGCTGGTAAATTGTACCATAATCAATCACAGGATTTTTAAAAGTCATGATTCGTACTTTTACTAGTAAAAACATAGTATGCACACTTACAGCTTCACTTACAGAGAAAACAAAGGGCTCTTAACTAAGTAGAGTTTACAATTCACATCAATACTAGATGATACCGCTCAGCTGGCCACTCTAATATTTCAATAAACTTAACGACAGCTAGGCTGCACACAATTAATGATGACTAATTACAAGTAAAAAGAAAAGCTCATTTATTTTATCTTATTTCTGATAGTTTGGAAACAACATAAATCAAAGATATAGATTAGATTGAAGTGACAAGATGAGTGGTATAATCCAGTCTGTTTGTACACAACTACACACAAGGAATAAATGTACAGTAACCTGCTGCCTAATTTGGCATATTAATCCAAAGAAACTCATCACAGGTGGGGTGCATCCACTTCCAATCTTCAGTTTGAAGACAAAAGTGGTGTTAAAATCTACACATGATATGCAGTTAATACACAGCAGAGAAAATTTGAACTGGGACAGAAATTACTAGAATTATTCGATATCAATCAGACCCATAATACAAAGGCAGTTCCATTTGATGGAGAAAAAAAATCTATTTAAAAACTGAACTTTTTTTTTTTTTCAAATTAATTGGATCATGATAAGTACAGTGCAATTCAATTACCTTCTGAACTAGCCTATATACAATGCTATCTAATTTTGTACATATTTCTTCTTTCATGCTCAGAGACAGCTAGAAAGCCACAAACATGAGACACAAAAGCAAAACTAAAGCAGATCAGTTTATACCTAATCACTGACTTCAAAACCACTAGATAAATCACTAGATGTATCAATCGGTCAGAAAAATGGATTCTGCTGTTCACCATACTCATTTACCAAGCCTCTACACAGAAGAGAAAATGCCCGGACTTTCTCTTGAAGCTTCCTTTTATTTGATCTTTCCCTATCAAAAACAAATTCAAAATACAATTACAATGACATCGACAGTATGGGATTTAAAAAAATTTAACAACAATTTGCTATTAAACTAACCTTAATACCGCTTGTGCGAACTGTTCTTTTTCCTGAACAGAAGGACGATGTGTAGGAAAATTTTCCTGAGTTAACATGCTGGTTAACCATCGAGAAAGATCTTCACAGTATTTCTTATTCAATGCCAGCAAAACATCTATAATTGGGTCTAAACTTTGCCTTGGAGTTTCCCCACCTGTAGAAAAACGATCAATTAATTACAGGATTTTAAAAGAGACTGTTTTAACCACTCAAGAATATTGTTTTACCTATGCATCTCAGGATACGGGTAGTAAGCTCCTGGCCACACTCCTTAACTATCTGATTTAACTGAGGCATATCTCTGCTGCCTTGAATAAAGTAGGATAAGTATGCTGCTGATGCTTTAGAAGCACCACATTCAGGCAAACTAAGAGACACTATACCTAAACAAAGCATTGAAATTTTAAAATACCAAACACTTAAGAAATAAAATTTTACCAAGAGTTTAAAGGTACCATTTGCAATACTAACCACATTTGAAAATCTCCGACAAGTTGTCACCAACTGACTGAGCAACCATGTTGATATCCTTTTTCATCAACTTAAGATGCATATTGTAAAAAGCCTGTATGAGATCCGACTGAGGAGATAAGCTCAGAGATGAACCACAAACTCGAAGAAAAACAGTAGTGCTATCAGCTAAGAGGGCTCGCATCAGATCAACTTGATCAGAATCCGAGGCAAACATAACTAGTAACTACAGGGAGAAAAAGTAAATCAGTACATGACATGTGGTATGATATTGAGTGTACAGATGTACAAACATTCACCTGCTTAGCTGTGTCTAGTAGAGAGGCCTGTGGGTGTAACCGAAATGCTGCAGCTAGGAGATTAACCATATCAGGAAGCAGTGGTTTGCAGTCATCAAGAAGAGTCCCAGATGCATATTTAAGTGAAGAGCTTACAGCCTAGAAAAAGAAGCATGGAGGTACAGTAAGGAAATAAAAGCTTTAGTTACATGAAAGAACCAGGACAAAACTAAAGTCACTCACTGTCATGATGTGTTCATCACTGGCCCACCGTTCAATGACACTTTTAAGAACTGGGAGCAGCCAACGGAGAATAACTTGGACAGGCTGCACTTCAGGGGCATCTCCTTGACTGGGATTATTTCTGACAGGCATCACACCAGCTTCTCCTGATTCCTCATCTGTTGGGATTCTGGTATCCAAAGTGGAGAAGAGGGTGCTGACCATGCGCAAGCGTAAGAGAATACTTGCCTTGACATGAGCATTGGGCTGAAAAATTAAAATACAAAATTAAGATAAACCATTTCAATATCACACTACCCACTACCCTAAGGAAACAGAGGAAAAGTAAATTACCACTTGATGTGCCAAATCTTGAAGCTCTGTGACCCGGGGTAACAACACTTCATCAAGATATGAAAGAATGTCAGGTAGGGGACAAATTGACAAAACTCGTCCCACAATGTACATCATTCGAATGCTTTCATTTGCTTTCAAATGCCCAGCAGACAAAGCTTGCTGAAAGAACAAAATGTCTCCTCATGATTAATTCAATCTCAATGTGAAAAAACGTATTATGGAGGAAACTACACACCTTGGCTGCATGTAATATTGGTGAACAGAATGGGGTGATAGAGGGCTGACAATCTCTAGTTAAATCTTTCAAGGCCATAGTAGCTGATGTAGCTACTTCTTCACAATCTAAACCCAATAGCAAAAGTGGCATCACATCCCTCAATGCCAGTGGATGATGATTTATCCACTCAGCATAGGCACCTTAAGACAAAATAGTTTTAAAATGTTAGTGGACTCCCTCCTTCAATGCAAACAATACTCTTTCACTCTTTGAAGAATACATGTATGATTTCACATACCAACAGTATCCAAAACAGTACCAGCAACTCTAACATCTAAATGATTTAATGGCAGAGCTTTCAGTCCTGCAAGTAGATTTGGCAAAAACCTGTCCTCTTCCATTGGCACAACTTCAGCAACAGCAAGGAATCCATGCAGGACAGTTTCCAAATGTCGCCAAGAAGAAGAATTTGTTTGGAGACTTAACAGAGCTGCTTCTAGCTTATTCCAGTACAATTGTAGCAATGACTCATGAAGAATGGAATAGCAGTACAACTGAAATAAATGCCAAAGAATTATTGCATAAACATGACACAAATTGTCACAAACTCATTTTTTTAAATTTGCACGGCAAGACCTTACCAATGTATCAGCAACATCTTGTCTGTAACAGCGAAAACTTTCTCGGTCCTCACTATTCCAATTGTTTTCCAAGTCATCCTTTTCAGGTAACATGCTTTTGTGTAACAATATTTCAGCCAACGTAGCATAGACTGGAGCAAGCAACTGAACTAGTTGATGATATGGAATAGGATCAGACCCAATGACATCATCCTATAAATGGGCCATTAGAAGGTAGCAATACAAATTAATTACCACTGCACAAGCTTCCTGAAATTTACTTCCTGAAACTCACATTAAAATTACAGGAAAATTTACCTGAAGCATGTACCAAAATCCAAAAGCCATTTGAGAACAATTTTCCTCCAGAGGATACTGGCCAGGCATGTTAGAGCACTGAAGAATTCCCTGAATAAGCCGCATTGCGGTATTTCTAGCTGAAGTTCCCTCAGGCTGCAGTAGCGAATCAAGAAGCAGATGAGAATGACTTTCAGCCACGCTAACCATCAATGTAAACACCGCACACACCAAGCCCTGGAAGGAATAAGCACAGTTTTGTTTAAAATTTCTAATGAACAGGCCCATTTATACGCAATTTGGAAAAGCAGCACACTTACCTCATCTGGCTCTGAGGAATTCAGCTGAAACTGCACAACATCCATCAGCTCCATGTATTTTTCCATAATTTGCATAACAGTAACTGGGAATTTATGACTATTAGGACGACACAACAGATTAGTGAGTGCCTCAACAGCCAGGTCAGCCATGCTAAAATAAGAAGAAAAAAGCCTGTTAGTGCCAACATACTGATTCATATTTCCTTCAAGGTAATGAAACAGAAAAAAAATTACCCAGAATTGCTTATATCATGGCCCTGACTACACAGGTTGACAATATTAATTAATTTGGTTGAAAGACTATCACAAAGGGACAGGGGCAGTTGCAGTTGTAGCCATGCACTCGAACAACGAAGTGCCTGGCAAACATTGTCAACATTTGTTCCTGAAGAGTCTGGAACATTGTCAGGTATTGTCCTCTCCAAAAGTTTTAACACTGTAATAAATAACATGAAAATATAAAACTAGACTTCTAGCCAATGTATTTTCCAGAAAGAACAAAAAACTTACAAGAATTCAGAATACTAGGGAAGCACTTACCTTCAGGAGCGGAGCGGTCTAACTTTGCCCTCACATTTTCACGGTGCTGCTGTTGCAGTGTGCTGGTCTGTGTTTCCTCTGCTAAGACGGTGAGTGTCTCAAGGAGTATCCAGAGAGATCTATCAGGTGGTATTTGAGTTTGCCTCTCTGAAGTCAAATGCTCCATAATCTCTTCCACAGCATTTGGCCAGTCCTCAGGTAACATTTGTAAGGCCACAGTTGCCATCTAGCAAGAATTTTAAAATGCGTCAATCACTGAGACAAGGTTTATTTATTTGAAAAAAAGCACATTTAATGATAAATCACCTACCACAATGCACAAGCGACTCAGAACTATTTTAGGCCCAGATGAAAAAGTCATGATGGTTGACATAAGTTTCTCTCGTAATGCAGGTCTTTGTTCTGGTGGAAGTTCAGGCCAGAACTTAACAAGCTTCAGGTGAAGGGTTGAGGCAGCATAAAATTGCACTTCAGCAGGCTACAACACAAACATAAGGTATGAGTGGAAGATATTACAGATATTTCTGAAACATTGAACACTGATTCCATAAAGCTTCTTACCTTATTTAAATACAACAGGTCCCATACAAAGCTCCATGCTGCCATAGAAGATTGTGCTTGGGATAAGAGAGAATGTGCTCTCATTTGCTCAGCTGGGTCATGGCTCTTCGAGTAAAAATGACTTATCAGCATTTGTAAATTATCTGCCGTAATAGGCATGTTTTCAATATTCACTTCTGCCTAAAATAAAATGTAAGATAGAATGTTAGGAAAATAATAATAATTCCTACAGATACATTACAAATTAATATAAAATACTATGAATTTCTACAGGTAACAATCATGCCAAGTATCAAAGTCCTGCAAGTAATTTCACTCTAACTGGGTAACATAACAAAGGTCCATAAAATAAGGAACAATTACTGCAACTTAAAAATTTGGAATGCAAGTGACAGGTACAGGTTGCGCAGTTCAACTTACTGATATATCACATGCTTCTATGAAGGACCAACCAAATGTGTTTTATAGACCGGCATTAAGTAATTATTTTCGTGTCTCGCGATTAGTTCAAGAAATAAATTTTGATGATAAATCAACATTAAACTAAGTTTCCAAACAAGAGCAAACAATTAGGTGAGGTTATATACCACAAATTGAAGTCTTGAATACTCATGAATGAAAGGAAGAGAGTTGTCCGAAGCATATCACAATAAAAAAGTTATTGAAACAGTGCGAAGCAACTAAAAAACTATGAAACTTTCTGACGTTTAAGACAAAATTACGTGTTTCGGTAACACAAACATTTGTGTTGACACTTACCATGGTGTGATGCAGAACACTTATCACGACCACAAAGAGTTTTACGACCCTGTGAGTGTCAGTTATATAACTTATGGATATGGTTGGCACATTCTGAATCACTAAATATGTAGTTTAAGTACAGAAAATCATGGTTTATTTGACAAATTACTCCAGGACAACAGAGTAGTCTGCACAACGCAGGAAAAGCGGCACTTTAGTCAAAGGCTGTGAAACGCGGTGCTGCCAGCTTTCCCATTTCTCTAAATCGCTTTGGGTTTTCAGGAATAACCTATATTGAGCTGTAAGCTCACGGCATGTATTCCCAAGGACTGTAAAACACAAAATGTCATAATAAATTTATTTCCATTTCAATTTAGCGCGGCCCCCTGTCGAGAAGGTGGGAGATAGAAGGATTGAAGTAAGAAGAGGTAAAGGAGGAGGGTGGTGGCGGGGGCGGGTGGGGGAAGTTTGGCAGGGAAGTTCGTCGGGGAAGTTCGGCAACGAGGCCGTGCTGCGCCGGCTGGACGCGGCGCTACTGTGAGTTTTGAAAAGCTCTCTGACTAGGAGAGAGGGCTAAAAATGGTCATCGTGGTTGCGTATGGGACAGGGTAACGAATTGTCACGGTTTGGGTTTGAACGCTTCCGTTGTCAGTGGATAAAGTAAGATGTTAAAAGGGTTAAAAGGTAACAGGTTTTAAAAAGGGTTAAAAGATTTTTTTTTATTTTACATGTTTTTCCAAGGCAATGTTGGTCTCCGACTTCTGAAACGGTTAAGATCTATACTACTAACAATCAATTCAGTGCTCCTCTATACCTGCATCTTCATCAAGATTATAATCCATGCAGGTAGGGCAGGTGTAAGACCGAACTTCATCCGTCGATAAGTTTCTTCCTAATCACGCGAGGTATGGTCACCACCGTCACATACATCTCACATTATCTTAGCTCCATAATGTTTTGTACTTTGTATTCCACGGCTGTCTACTTATAACTTTATCATCACAGCATCATCTCCGGACTTGACTTCCCATCCCAAGTCCAATCACATGTTCTTCTTGTCCAGAGTTTGAGGATTCCTCGCCGCCCCCGCCCTCAGAAGTGATGACAGGGCCATCCGTAACAGCAAGGCGACGACGAGGACAGCCGCCAGCACCAGAGCCGCGACGTCAAGGAGGAGGTACTGGTGCAAGGGGAGGTCGGCGCCGACGGGCCGCAAGTGAGGTGCCCCGCGGTGCCGGATGACGTACTCCGTCCACCAGACAGCCTCGTCAGCCGCCTGTCGGGGGCGGTCTCTAAACAGCGCGGCCACTTCCCGAGCACGCTGCCGGTACCTAAAACAGAGGGGGGGGGGGGATAAGGTAAATCCAAACCGATCCAAAATCAAAACCCGCGCCAGGTGCCCCAGGCCAGCGCGCGTGACCACGCAGACCACGTCAGACGCCGGTCAGCACAACTCGGGGTGAAGCCGAGATTACGGCAGGACAACGTCACGTGAGAATAAAACACAATTCATGGAATGTGCTGCCAGCGACCACCCACGGACCCACGGGCGCTCGGCTCGACCACTATCGCTTGAGTGACTCGACTAGACACCGCTACTCGACGACTCGACTCAGCGTCTTGCCCGCGTTAGGCCCTCCCTTATCCTGTGACCCCACCACGCCCACCACTCACCGAAGCGTGGCGAGCGTGGCAAGCAAAGTGTATGTTGTGATTTTGCGGGTATTTGGGCGTACCACACCGGGACCGGCACCGGAGCCTTACTTGGGCGTCTCGGTGAGCTCCCTGAGCACGGCGAGCACGCTGTCCTGGGTGGCGGAGCGGATGTCCAGGCGCTGCGCGATGCCCAGCGACCGGTACAGCTCCGTGTTGGAGCTCTGGTCGGCGAACAGAGGGATGCCGAGCATAGGGACGCCGGCGAACAACGCCTCCATGGTGCCCATCAGACCGCCGTGCGTCATGAAGAGCACCGTCTTGTGGTGGTCTGGAGGCAAAAGAAATCAGTCGGGCAAGGGGGGTTCCGATATTGACGCAACCGTCATTTCGGGAAGGGAAGTTGGCAGCCCCCGGTAGCCCCCGGTAGCCCCCGGCAGTCCCCGGCAGTCCCCGGCAGTCCCCGGCAGCCCCCGGCAGCCCCCGGCAGCCCCCGGCAGTCCCCGGCAGTCCCCGGCAGTCCTCGGCAGTCCCCGGCAGCCCCCAGCAGCGCCCGCAGCGCCCGGCAGTCCCCGGCAGCCCCCGGCAGCCCCCGGCAGTCCCCGGCAGCTCCCGGCAGCCCCCAGCAGCGCCCGGCAGCGCCCGGCAGCCCCTCCCCCGCGGCCCGGGGAGTGGCCCGGACCAGAGTACTCACTGATGACGGCCTGCTGCGGCAGCCACTTGCCGATCCGCACATTGGGCGGCAGCTGGACGTTGTCCGTCTCGAACTTCCAGAGGACGCGTTGCGGCAGCCTGGCGAACGCGCCGAGCAGGGCGTCGCGCTTGTCCGCGGGCAGCGAATCGGACCGCATCATGGAGCCCAGCGAGAAGAAGATGACGCCGTGCTCGGCCTCGTCCATCCAGCGCCGCAGCTCAGGGTCCATCGAGTCCGACGGGGAGGGCTGCGGGTTCGAAGTGAGTGGGTGATGAGGTCAGAAAACCACTGTCGGGTATACTTGAACCCGGGATACTGACCCGGATGTGCAGGCCTCCGACGTGGACGATGTTGGGCGTGACGGGCCTGGCCGAGTGAATGCTGACGTGGCGGTTCAGAAGCAGGAGGCTTGTGTTCTTCACCATTTCCGGGATCGGCGGCAGTCCCTCGCCGAAGAACTCCCTCACAACCGCTTCGCTTGGATCCTGGATGATGTGCTGGAGAGGGAAGGGAATACAGTTCGCAAAGTTATCCCGCCAGCAGTTGTCTGCGGGGCTTGACAGCCTTTGCCTCCCACCCACCAGCACCGGACGACGAGGTACCGGAGCTCATCCACGCCCTCCAACGTCGTGCTGAGACGGCCTCGCACCCCTTACCTTGTGCAGCCACTGGACGTAGAGCGTGGTGAACGTGTTGATCGTCCTCTCCCACAAGGTCATGTACGAGGTGTACCCGGTGAACACGTTGATGATGTAGGACGGGTTGTCCACCGATCCGAAGCGCTCGTGCATCCAGGTGACGTCCGGCGCCGAGGACATGCTGATGAGGGGCACGCCCATCTTGTAGGCGACGGCGGCCCAGCAGTCGGAGCCGAACACCTCCGTGAAGACGGCGTCGAAGCGCCCGTACCCGCCCTTCATCAGCTTGTCGAACTCGGCCATGCTGAACACCTGCCCGACACAGCACACACACGCACCAATCAAGACATTACTTCCCCTGTTCAACTGAATAAAGATGACGTCGATGTGGTGGTCAGTCGCCCGTTTACGCGAACAGCATCAGACCGTTTTCACGATAAACGCACTTGTCGATGATTGACGGGGTCTTATCAATCCGCCGGCACTGCTGAACACCTGGACACCTGAGTTGAGATGACAGTCGAGAGGCTAAATCCGAGCTCAAGTGCGCCGACTCGGATAAGAAAAGCAGCAAATCACAGCGACACATTTCTAATTATCGCTGGCGGCAATGGCGCCTGCGAGGGTCCGGGTAGGCCAGCCCGCAGCGCACGCGAGCGTGATGGGGTCGGGGTTGCCTACCTCCCAGGTGCCCCCAGTCTCTCTAGTCTTACCTGGCGGCACAGGCCGGGCCCGGAGAGCGCACCGATGCGGGTAATGGACTGCCACATGGCCTGGCCGGGCAGAATGGTGGTCGCCGAGGACACCTTGTCGAAGGAGAAGTTGTTGGTGAAGGAGGGTGCGCCGTTGGAGGTGTCCACGTCCGTGTAGTTGGCCGGGGCCTTCTTGTGCGGGAACGGGCTGAACACGACCACCTCGTGGCCGCGCTCCGCAAGGATCTCCATCATGGCCTGGAAACGGGCAGAGGGAGGAGTGAGCGGCAGGGTATTGTGCGGGGGGGGGGGGGAGGGAGCCACTCGCCTAATGTATGGTCTTACCTAGTCTCGGTGAACTGTGCGAGGTTAAAATTATAAATTAAATAAATAATTTAAAATCCCAGAAATGTTTTGCCAGGGCGCACACAAATTGCTTTGGGGGTATTCTTGGCAACTTTTCTTATCGCTTCTTGTTCTGTACATTTCAGCCTTCCCGAATGGATATCCCCTATCTTGCGTTACGCATGGGATACTTGGATGAAGCATTCAAGGCTCGCAGTAAAGATCATTTGCTTGGAATTAAAAGGATAACAATCTATACTTCCCGCAAGTAACTAAGCCTTGGGTGAAGCATTCAGAATTTAGGGTGCAGCAGGATGCTGAATCACTCGCATAGTTTAAAAGACCGCAGCGTGGTCCAGCGGCAGCCTATCTCGCGAGACCTGTGCAGCCGGACAGCATCCGGGCCCGGCGTGTGGCACTTGAGGCACAGAAGGGAAGTGCTCCTGTCGCTTTTGACAAATATTGACTCAGTCCTGGGCAGTCTGGTATGTGATTGGCACATTAGATGATGCCAGCCCGCGTTGGCCAGGTAAACTCGTATCAGCACGAGCACGACCTGACCATGACCCCAGACAAAAATCGGCTCGCGGCCCGCATACAGCGCTTAGCGATAAGCTCGCTCAAACATTAGCAGGAGGCACACAGAAAAACAGTGGCGAGCTGCGTGCATCACGGTGGACCCACCCCACACCGTCGGGACTCCGTTGGGCCTACGTTGGGACGGGGCGCCGACCCGACTGAGGGGGAGAACCACGTGACCTTTCTTCGAAGCCCTGTAGTGGTAGCGTCCCGTTTTTCTTTCCGTCGATACATTGGCTAATCCTGCTGCTAACACTGTTCCACATCTCTTCTGAACTTCTTCCATTCTTCAATACCATCTTCCGGATGAAATGGCTTTGGTTTGTTTAGATAGTCCATTGTCGTTGATTAAAATTGACGTTCTTGGTGTCCCAGACTTGATTCACAATTCACTGTTCACTATCACAGATTCACAGATTCTCAATCACAGATTCACAAATTCTCAATCACTGATTCACTTTCTATTCTTTGACTCTTTGACTTTCTATTATTTGACTCCCTGTACGTACGTTCGGGTGGGATGAATGGGAGCATGAATGAATGGCGAGTGTGTGAGCACGGATTGAAAGGACAGCAGGACCGTGTGAAAATAGGACGCGTTAAAAGAGTTTGTATCCTATCTTCGGATCACAATGGCATCTGCGTTCGAGACGGGGTGAGCAGCGCTCATCTGAAGGCCAAGGCCTGAGGCCCCGGCGGCCGAGACAAGACAGCCGGTGGCGACCGCCTCGGAGACGGCCGTGGCCGTGGCCGTGGTCGGGACGGGCCGGCACCTACCTTGAAGAAGATGTTGTGGCTGTGACCGGGGAGCGGGAAGAGGCCGAGAATGCGGAGGCCAGCGGCAGGCGCGGGGGCCGCCGTCAGCGTCAGCAGGCAGAGGCCGGCGAGCGCGGTCACGCTAGCGAACGAGGGCGTCATCCTGACGATCCCCCTGGTGGCGGCGAGCGTGGCGGCGACCGGTGCGAGGCGGACTGCTGGCGCCCGGTCCGGTCGGAGCGCTAAATGGAATACGAGAGAGATGGATCGTTATCACACAATCACGGCCACACGCAGCAGAAGTGGTTGCAGCCGACGGCCGCCGCTCCTTCCCTGTTCTGAGGCACTCTGTGGCGGCAGCGCAGCGGAGCGGGCCTCTTCGGGCTGGGCCTTTACGTAGCCGCATGGGCCACACCACAGCACAGCACCGCCGCATGCAGCCTAACGTCACGACACCCACGTCCCTTCCCGCCTGGTCATCCCGCCGAGCCCGCAGCCCGTCTGACAGAGCCGCGCCAGCCCCTGCAGCCCGCCGCCCCAGGCCAGGTGCTGGACAGGGTGTGCCGATGGCCCAGCCCAGCCGCTACCCTGACCCCTCGGCGCCTGGTCCTGGGCGGCAAGGAACTGAAACTCAGCAGCGGCTGCGGGGTGAGAACCTCCGTGGTGAGATCCAGTCACTCACGCTTCACGCTGTGGGTGGTCGTCCGTGGCGAGGCAGCCGAGGCAGCCGAGGCAGCCGGCACGACAGCCAATCACGACGGTCGCGGCGCGTCTTAACGCAAGTTTGACGGCGGCAGCGCCACGGGAGCGGCGCTCAGCCAGCTGAGAGGCAGTGAGTAGAGGAGCCCGGCCCGGATGCGCACGTGATGGTCGTCCCCGGCCGCTGACACGGCTGACACTGCTGGCCACCCCGTCCTGGCCCCGCCTCGCCTCCTTCCGCGCTGCCGCCGCTGCTGCCGCCTCAGCAGGCCGCCGGCCGCGCTAGACCAACAACAACAACTCTTGTCCCGCCGCTCCGCCACGCGTCCGAGCCCAGACCACGTGCCAAGCAGAAGGTCGCGCTCGCGCTGCGCCCGAGACGTAGGCCGTCGGCAAGACCCCACCTCTCCCCCTTGACGTCAGAGACTATTGCACCCTGCCGGGCGGAGGGCGCGGAGGGCGCGGGGCGCGGAGGGCCGGCAGGTCGGCAGGTCGGCGAGCCGAAGGGCGCGGCCTTGAACTTGAAGTGCTTGTACCGGGCAGTACCGGGCAGGTTTGGACGCCCTGCTGCTGACGGCAATAAAGTCACACGAACCCCCTGTAGCTAGGCAATCCGCAGAACTCTCGCCTTTCACGAGGAAAATCTATTTGCTACTCCCTGGTGGCGCGGGCTGCCTGCCGCCTTGCCTTTACTCTCTTCACGCCACACGACCGGCCCGGATCGGGTTGAGGTAGGTTTGGGTTTGGGACCGGCGACTCAGCGGCAGCGGCGGGAGTTGGACGAGACCATAAGCCAGACGAGGCGCGTGCCGCATGTGAGACCGACTCTACTCCCTCCAGTGCCAGTCATCACATGTACTCCTCCCGAATTTGGAGGGGGTACCCATCCAAACAAACCGACCCGACCCGAGACAGCCTCCGGCCGAGGAGTATCTCTGTCTGCCCCGCGCCCGCTGCCCCGCGACACGATCGACACGACACACCACACGGCGCGGCGTAGTGCTGCAGACGCGGCTTCGCGGCTCCTACCGCTCCCTCGCGGCCGGGGTAGCGGAGCGGCTGTGGCGGCTCCGAGGTCTGAACTCTACAAGCTCTGCTACCCAGCTTTAAATCCCATCTGGAAAAATGATATGGAAATTTGAGATATGGATTTGATTTTCCATAATGGACAAAATCCATCTGGTAATTGGAACATTTTACATCTGGAAATTAAAAACCCACTATGGGTATTGAAATATATTGTAAAAATTGTACATATGGATTTCACTACATCCCTGTGTGAAATCCATAACTTGGATCTGGTTTTGGGAATTTCCCATATTGGAAAGTAGCTGGAGATGGAAAAAAATATTTAGTCTCCCTGCGAAACTGAACACTTTCAATATCACTTTAAGTCACTTCTTGGACGTCAGAACCGAGCCTGTTCCAAATCTGCTGTCAGATTTTCTCTATCTCCTTTCGTTCTCGAGATACCCGATTTTAGGTCACCGATTTCAGCGAAATTAAAATGGCCCTAGTAATTTTGTGCGGAGATCCTACCCTTCAAATTTTAATCCATTATTACAAAAACTTTGGATTTTATATGAAGTTGAATTTGGAATGGAATTAGGAATCCAGATGGATTTATCATTTTCAGTATGGAAAATACTGTATGGAATCGAAGCTTTTTCCACACCCCTTTTCCAGATGGAAATATATTTTCCATTGTGGGAAATTATTTTCACTCTGGAAAATTTCCACAGTGGAAAAAAGGCCTTGTGGGAACCAAATTTTCCAGATGGAAGTCTTTTTCCATTGTGGAATCCATTGAATCCATCTGGAATTTTTAAAACCCATCTGGAAATGGAAAACCCATCTGGAAAGAAGCAAATCCAGATGGAAATTGCCAACAATCCATGTGGAATTTAAAGCTGGGTAGTGGCGCGCGAGCTACTGGTGTAAATTTCATCTGAGTTTCAGATCAAAAATGGCTGATTTCAGATTGATTATCTGAGTTTCTGATTTCAGGCCTGATTTTTCATGAACTCACTAGATTTTCAGATTTATCGCTCTTTATAATGGAGTTACGGCTCGCTCCTGCAACTGTATTTCGGCAGTGGAACCACATAGCAATCAATATTTATTGCTATGGTTGCTGAGATTGTCGACACGACAGTGTCACAACATTCCCATGCAAACTTCACGAGAGATGTAGTGTCCTACGAGGCGCAGTATTGTAGCAGCGTTCCTCTCCGACCCGCCAATTTCACGGACCTCTCGCTCTAATGCCCTCACTGAGAAAAGATATTTGAGAACGCAATTCGCTCAGCTAACAACAACTGTGCACCACTGGTTCTGATCAGCCCGCTTTGCTCCTCCCCGATGTTTAGAAAAAGATTATTTTTCGCGTCTTCTCAACCCAACTTGTGATTCATTTCGCCCACGGCAGTCGAAAATAGATCGCTTGCTTCTTTCTCTCCCAGTGATGCAGAGGGACGGATAGCCTGGGTAGCCTAGGTGTGTTGCGGGTGTAAGAGAGAGACCGACGTGAGTCAACGATGTTACGCTAGAACACGGCGAGGAGGAGGGGGTGAGGGTGATTTTCCCGCCGTCGTGGCCGTAGGAAGGGGTGGAATTTTGCCAACAACCATTTTCACACTCGCTCGTTCTCTCTCTCTCTCTCTCTCTCTCTCTCTCTCTCTCTCTCTCTCTCTCTCTCTCTCTCTCTCTCTCTCTCTCTCTCTCTCTCTCTCAGCGTAGGGAGCGTAAGAGCAGGAGGTGGGGGAGGCCAGGGGGTGGAAGTGAGAGGAGAAGGAGGACCGGGAGGCGGCGCGTTTCATTCCCTGCTCTCAAGCGATCTTGCGAACACCTTCGGTTTCTTGGGAGTGAAACGAACGAGTCCGACGGTTCCCGAAAATTCCGAATAATCATACAAATCGAACAGTTGTGCGACCCGCGTGAAAAACGCGACCGACGAATCGTTTGACTGTTTCCGATTTGGCTGCGGATTTTTGACCGTGACAATGGAGTACGGTTGGAGAGGGTGAGTAGCGACGCAACGTGCCGTGCCGTGCCGTGGCCGTGCCGCTTGGCTTGACACCGGTTGTTTTGATGACACGCCACAAAATGTGTTTCTTCTCCATAAGATATTGATAGTTGTAGAAAGTGAATGTAAGAGAAAACTCGTGGAATGAGGAAAAAAAGGGGAAAAAAGGTGAAAGCGTGTCATGCTTTGAAAATACAGTGATTCTAGTGCTTCTCGGCCACAATGAGGAAACTTTAATAAACTAAGAAAATTGCGATGGTAGCAGTTCAGTCGATATTTCAACTGCATTTTGATCAAATAGTTTCGACCTCTAGTAATGTCAGTTGTCTGAGTTGATATAATTCAATCAATTCTTCGGGGTTGAGTTGCGAGTTAAAATGCCGGCTGTTCGTGGTCGTGTGATGCTGCTGGCTGAGGGCTGCCGGCTGAGGGCTGCCGGCTGAGGGATGGAGGGATGCTGGCTGAGGGCTGCTGGCTGAGGGATGCTGGCTGAGGGCTGCCGACTAAGGGCTGCTGGCTGAGGGCTGCTGGCTGAAGGCTGCCAGCCTCGCGGCATTGACCCGCTCCGCTCCGCTCAGGTTATTCTCAGTCTCACTCGCGCATATTTCTCGGCCGTGACGCCCGGGTAGTCCGCCGGCCACCCCGTCAGGACGATCAAGGTACGCACTTCATCAGCTTGTCACGCCAACATCCTCGACGCGGCGGGTTTCCAAATCTCTCTCTCTCTCTCTCTCTCTCTCTCTCTCTCTCTCTCTCTCTCTCTCTCTCTCTCTCTCTCTCTCTCTCTCTCTCTCTCTCTCTCTCTCTCTCTCTCTCTCTCTCTCTCTCTCTCTCTCTCTCCCTCGGGCGCGCCTTCTTTTTCAACCCCCGCGCGCTCTGGTGTGTGGTGCAGGGAGAGTTACTTTGCCGTCTATGTTTACCACCTGCTCTGCTGCTATTTAAACCGTGAACATAGAATGAAAAGGGGGGGGGGGGAGGGGATATACTCGACGTTTCTGTCGCTTGTGTTCAATAGTACGGGCACAATACGATGAGAACACATAGCGCACGCAGTGGGCACGCCGGCGCGGTGTTCGGAAATAGGCCACCTTGGCGGCGGTATCAAAAGGCTAGGAATAACGGGTTTGAACGCTTTTATTACTCGTCGCGCCACGAGTCTTACTTCCGTGGGTCGCTGTGCGCGCCAAGGTTTGAAACGTCGACAGGGGCTGGCAGCACTGGTGGCGGGGCGGCAGCGGGGCGGCAGCGTAGTCGGGCGCCACGAGCCGTATCGCTTTGGCAGCGCCGGGATCTGTCCACAGTGACCCACTCCCCTGGCCCTGGGGTGGCCCGCCAAGCCTTAACGAGCACCCACAGACCCTGCCGTTACTTTATCGACACACCTAAATCTTTTTGGGGCCCGCGATCAACCACTGGAGTTCAAGCTTGACGCCACTGACCAGCGGGGCAGCGCGCCTGCGAGGTAGGCCGGCCCGCTCGGCACACGTGCAAGGAGGAGCGGGCATTGCCTACCCAACTAGGCGCCCATTGTCAGCCGAGACGTTCCGAAGACAACCACTTTGGGTCAACATTTAAGGTCGTCCGATGTTGATAAATTTCTGAGAGTGAAGAGCGCAGTGGGTTCCTGCCGGCTTCTGTGGATGGATATTCTGTTGGTTCCCACCGGCTGGGATAACAGCGGCAGTGCATTGCCTCCTCTCGGACAGCAGTCTGGAGGGCTGCGGGGGCTGCGGGGGCTGCGGGGGCTGCGGGGGCTGCCGCTCTGCAGCCGCAGAGCTCTACATACAGCCCCCGGGGCGGGCGCGCTGGGGCAGTGGCTTGTCGCTGCACTTGGATTCCCCTCGCGCTATGAGGGGTCGGCGGTGACCGATAAACGCCGACATGACATGCGAGTCATCAGTGGCGTGACCCGCTCAATGCGAACCTCGCATTAACGTTGCGCCTCTCCACTGTGCTGCTCTGGCGCTCTGCTGGCGCATGAGGTTCGAGTGCAGACTCTAGGAGGTCTGGTTTTCTCGCCGGCGCCGTATTTTGGCGGCACCTGCGGGCCTTGCGGGCCCCAGCCCCAAGCGCACCTGTGCGGTGCGGTGTGCACTACCGCTCCCACCTCGGGCGTTGCAATTATTTCTAGGCAATGACTTAGAGCGGCGTTGGCCTTGGGCGCCAAACAAATTTAAATTTAAAATTACCGCTCACTTGCCGCCCGGGCCGCTGGTGCGCCGGTCCGGTGGAGGGAAGCGGGAAGCAGGTCAAGCATCAAGCCTAGCCAGCCACGTTTCATTTCGAACACGATGGCCAAAGTCGGAGCGGCGATTCACCAACACGGCGTGGTTAGTTGACGATTTATTCGTCACGCCACGGTTCAGTTGGCTGACTTGAATAGTACCCCGTGCGTAGTGCAACAATTAAGAAACTCAGATAAAAATTTTCAAAAAAAACTGAGCCTGAGTTTCAGAGTGAGGTAAAAAATGACAAGGCTGTAAATCGACAAGTTTTTTTTAAATTTTTGTCTGAAATTTGAGAGCATTAATGAAGAAATTTACTTGGGCCATTTTATTTTCATGAATTTTGGTAAACTTTTTTCTGCTATTTCGAGAACCGTGGGTGGTAGCAAAAAAGTTACGGTGGATTTGGCTCTAACTCAGAACACCTCGGGAGTCATCGTAACGTCGCTACAACAAGTTCGAATGGCCATTCAACCACACTCTAACATTGAGAGTTCCTCCGACGTACTCTGACAACTCTGTAAGTCTCCTGAAGACTCTGAAATTTTAACTGTGAGGTGCGCAAATTTCCTGAGTCTCCTGCTCAGAATTACAAAAGACTCTCAACTATCAGATTGAAAGGACTATTCCTTCTATAGTCCTTACGCGATGGAAATTTCCTCTAGTGGAAAATTTCAGAGTGTGTTTACCCTGGTGTGTACAAGGTACAACGAGAACCCGTCTGTAATTATTTCAGAATTTGTTTTGTTCGGACTTCTCCTTCTACCTCTCTGAAGTTTCATTAATCCCTGGACATGTTTTTCCTTGTTGCTCAGAGCCCCCTCCCAGCTGCCCCAGAAGCCAGGCCCTGTCAGCAACAACACCGCCGTGCAGCGGATGCTGGAGGAGCAGCGACAGGGCACGGAGCCGAGTGAGTACGGGGCCGGGCCAGGCCGGGCAGTGTGTGTACCGCTGCTAACACCTCATCCTCACACACGACCCCACATGACGCCGTGCCGCCAAGGGTCAGGGACCTCCTCCAGTTTCGTTCATATCCTTCAGCCAGGAGCAACTTTCCACTCCTTGTCACAGGCCACGCTCGCTCCGCTCGCTCCCTTTCCCCAACGCTACCGGCGCTGCTGATTTGCATGGCGCCGCCCTCTTGTCCCCCGCAGTATGCGCAGCCGACTTCTCAGTGAGGAGGTCGGGAACCGGCCGGAGCCGCCGGGGCCGCCGGGGAGGGACGCGTCGGGGGTCACCGAACGGACGCAAACAGAACAATGAAAGGAGGGGGAGTGAAAGAGAGCGACATTGAGAGGGAGAGAGATGGAGAGGGGAGGGAGAGGCCGAAAGGTGGGCAGCCGAGGAGGCAACGCTCTCCAGCCAGACCGGTCCGGCCCACCACACCACACCGCGTAACGCGGCGCGCAGCTCCAGACCGCTAGACAGCAGCCCAGCTCAGCTCGGCCCAGCTCGAGGTTTCAGGGCTTCAGTCGCACGTGTGAGCTGGTGCCGGCGCGGTGAGGTGCTGTGGGGTGCTGTGCGGAGCTGTGCTGTGCTTTGCGCTGCTGTGCGGAGCTCTGCCCGACGCCTCGCATCGCCACCGAGTGACATCCAAGTGTCAAGCACGAGCAGACCGGCCACAGTCGTGCCGCCGTGCCGGGACGGAAGGCTTCCCGGGCGGCTCTCGAGGCCCCCGCAGGCCCCCGTTGGCTCCGTGGGGCCCCGCGATTGTGCGCCGCTGCGATCTGAAGCAAAATGTGAGTGCCGAGTGTCGGGTGACGAGTGCCGAGTGTCGTGGGCGGCGGGCTGCAGGCGGTGGCGTCTGCCAACTGCGTCGGGGGTTTTGTCGCGTGCACGAGCCTGGCCGATCATGGCGGGCCGAAAAATGTGTGCGGAAACTGCGTGTAGAAAGCTGTGCGCAGAAGCTGCGGCCAGCGAATCTGAAGACAATGCCGACATTCAAGGACTGCTGCTCGCCACTGGGGCAGGCGCGGATTTGAGGGGGGGGGGGCAACTGCCCGGCATTACTTTTCCGCCTGCCTGTAAGTAGGCAATAGGCGGGACATTGCCCCTGTAAGTAGGCAAAAAGAGGGACATGCCCTCCCCCTCAAGATCCGCCACTGCACTGGGGCCTGCTGGGGAAAAGCAAAAACAACTGAGGAAAAGGGTACTTCTCCGTATAAGCCTGTGTTTGAAACGACTCCGTGGACGCGGTGGTTTCCTCGTGTTTTTGCAGGTGTGGTTTCGGCCAATCGCGCACCGCACGACCTCCCACTTAGCTCAGTATTAGATTTACCTTCCTTATTGGGCCCGCCTTTTTCAGGAAATTATACAGTTGTTTCAATTTTTCCTGCGCAGAGAAGAGGAGTACGATAAATCCGAAGCGCAAAGATCATGTCTGTCCTAAATCGCAGAACGCGCACATTGCAAGTAGGCGTGCGCGGCACAGGTGTTAGGTCACTTTGTTAGAGCTCTATTTAGGGCACTCGTCGGCGCTTCCTTTGTTCTGAAGGTGAAGGCCGTCCCCGTGTCCGCCGCAGGCCGCCGCAGGCTGAATGAAGTTCTTGCCAATCCGAGCCTCACAACTGTCCACCAGTGCTGATCCCCAGCCCAGTCGGTGTGAGTAAAACGGTATCCCAGAGGCGTTTCAGTTTTTCCCCCGCCACCGGCGCTCGCGGTGGCTGCCGAATGTAACCCAGTGACCCAAATACGCGGCAAGATGTTCCAAGTCACGGCGAAGGAGCGATAGAGATGGCCTGGCAGACAGTCCAGGAGAAAGAGAGACAGAGAGAGCAATGGCCACCTCCTGGAGCTAACCAGCCGGCTTGGTCCATTATGTAGCCCTAGCCGTTACGTCATGAGGGCAGGAGAGAGGGGGCAGGGGCAGGGGTAGGGGTAGGGGAGGGGCTCCTTTCACTCTCGACCAGAGGCGCGGCGCTCAGTACTTGGGGGGGGGGGGGGGCTGCACTTGCGTCAGGGCCCCACTAGGCGGGACGAGGGAGGAGGGTACGGGCCGGTGTAGGAGGGAGCAGGCAGGCGGTTGCTAGCAAAAGAATGTCGGCATTTCGTTCAGAGGAATTGCAGCTTCTCGCGTACTTGACACGCAGGTGGGGGCGGGGAGGGCGCACGCCGGCAGGCAGCCCGCTCGTCACCGATGTCTTGCAGACTGGGCCTGCCCGGCGTGGCGGCGGTGTTGTATATACAGTAGTTGTAATGTCACTCCCACCGACATGTTGGCGCCGTCGGGAATCCGACCTCAGACCCGTTCTTTCTCCGTAGCTGCAATGCTGAGCGCGGAGCAGGTGCTGGCGACGGTGGAGGAGGGCAACATGGCGCTGGTGGCCGTCATCTTCCTCATGTGCTGCATCGAGGTGATGCTCATCAAGGCCGTAACGGAGCTGTCGCCCAGTAGCGTGCAGTCCATCGAGTACCAGGACCTGCAGCAGCACCCCAGCGTGGCCTACCTCACCGGCCAGTACGAGCGGCCCTACCTGGACGACGACTGGGACTTTGAGGAGAACCTGTTCTAAAAATCGCGCATTCGCGAGAGTGTCGTGGGTCTCGGAGACTTTTATGTTCTCTGCCGTGCGATCGGCCGGCGTGTGGACCGTTACTCGGAGATGCGACACATGTGCCCGAACTTGCGGCCCAGCCGGACCGTGCCGGGCTGGGGGCTGGGCTGGGGGCTGGGCTGGGGGCCGGGCCGGGGGCCGGGCCGGGGGCGTGCAAGTAGCGTGGTGGAAAGAACCCAGTGACCCAGCGGCTACCTCGGCTACCTCCGGGTGCTTCCGGTCGACGTCGGGAACCTCCGAGAGGACGCGCCCGCATCTTGGGCGCCGCTGGCAGAGGACCTCCTCGACGGCCTCCTGCACCTCCCCGGCGCTGAGCCGCACGAAAACGGCGGCGGCGTGACCTGGGCGACGACATGGTAAATGAAGCCAAGTACTCGGCGAGCATGCGCGGTGTTGGCGGGGGCGGGTTCACGCCCAGCGGGGGCTGGCGGCGGTGGCGGCGGTGGCGGCGGTGGCGGCGGTGGCGGCGGTGTCTGTTTGCGCGGGGGCGGCGCCAGGTAGATTATTAATCTCTTCAGCTGTTTCGACTTTTTCTATCCGCATTCACCCCTCAGTGTCTCTGCCCCCCCCCCCATCCCCCTTCCCCCTCTGCATAGAGGAGTTCGCGGAGATGTATTTTATTATCCCGCGTTCCCCCTCCCTTCGCAGTGCAGCGGGGTCCCCGTTGCGACATCCCCAGACTGCACGATGACTCGTCATACACTCACGCTTACCACCACCACCACCACCACCAACCACCACCACCACCACCACCGCCACAACAACAACAGCAACTGCGGCGCTTGTAGCGCGCGAGATCGGCGATCACCAGTCGGTCGCTGGCCGGGCGGTCGGCCTAGACTGCCTCGGCCCGAGGCTGTGCCACTGTGCCGGCTGCGGCTGACCTTCACACGCACACACACACACACACGCGCGTGCACGGCGTGGGATTGACCTAGTGCTGAACCCCCGGGCTGCACGCTGTACGAGCTGCACTCGTTGCTACCACATCTTGCCTTTATAGTAATGTAAAACTTCGCTGCTCACGACCAAAAATGCCAGGTATACGTGCGTGCCACACGTGTCTGTCCAGCTTTGACAGTTCGAAAACCGCTTCTCAAATAGCCTACCATTGGTGCTTACCACCACCACACCAGCTCGCCAGAGAGACAGGTTCGTGAGGTCGGTCTCACAAGTTTGTTTTTCGCTGCGGTTTTGAAAATTCGCCGAAGAACGGCTTAAAAGTGGTGTCGGGGCGTCGGTACCACGAGCGGCAGAACATGCCCGCGCATGGTGTCAACCGCAAATATAGTCTCTCGCGGTAAATACTGTTTCGCGTTTTTAAGACGTTGCTCCACAAAGCACCCGCAGAACAGAGTCGAACAGAGTCCTCAGAAAAGTGAGAATCGAACGAAGAAATCGAATGTAGTTTTGTCCATTTGTCGTTTATGCGGGGCGCGCGCGCTTGATAGGCTGCAGCCGGGCCAAGCCATGATGGCCCAGGCAGCCGGTCACACGGGGCGAGCGAGGCTGGGGCGGGCTGGGGGGCTGGGCTGGCGAGGAATGCGGGCAGTGCGCGTGTGTGTGTGAGAGAAAGAGGGAGGTGCCACGATGGACCAGGGAGAGGGGGGTAGAACGCGCGGACACCAGTGTGGGAGCAAGAGGGGGAGGTCGGGGGAGGACATTTCGAAGTTGGACAGCAGCAGTCCTTCCTATTACAACCATATCGCCCCTCCTCGCTGGCCCTTTTTAATTTAATGGGACGTGATTAGAAATAGATTCCTACCTCATGTTATGAGACGACAATGTGGTAGGGTCAGACAGCGCAGACTTCAACCGCGCGGCCCGGGGCTAATCTTCCAAATTTTTTACGTTGGCTCGTGGCTGACGCCGTGGCGGAGATACTCTCTGCTACGGTAACCCTCATGATACCCGCGTTTTGTTTCCGCTGATGTTCTTCTTGACTTCTTCTCCATTTCCGGTTTGGACCTTCTCCGAAATACCCTATTGGTGAGGAGACAGATGGCTGGAAATAAAATGTGCATCTGAATTGCCACGCATAGGAAAGAAGACTCGCGTTCTCAAGGAGGGGCTCTGTTAGTTCTACGGAGCAATTAAAATAGAAAATATTATGTAACTGTCCTGCCGTCGAAGTCCTGAATGAAATTCTTGTGATATATGTCGAACATCATAATTAAACGGCGACCAGAAATACGAAAAGAGGCCCTCATGATTGCGTGGTTATAACCGAGACAACAACAGAGTCTGCGAAATCTTGTAGCCGCTTGCTGCTGTGTGGGCAAAGAATGGGTTGAGTTGTTGTGGCCGATGGCGCCGGGCCAGAGGCGGTCAGAGGCTCGGTACGGCGTCCAGAACCATCCAGGTGACACAGCAGCAGTGGGCGCTGCGCAGCGCACGGCCCGAAATACAACAGCCGGCCACAGCGCCGCCCCGGTCGGCGCGCCGCCCAATACGACTCAGACTCAGTTATTCACTTTAGTTGTAGTCCCCTGCGGCTGAGGCCACATCCAACACCCACATTCGACACACGTCTACATGCGAGCACACTTAGGAGGACCTAGAGCCGTATGACACGGCGAGCGGAGACAACGGGCTCACTTTCTGTATCTAATGGCAGTGAGCAGCCGAGTGACTGTGTGCACGCGCCCTCCTGGCTACGGAGGTCACTCTAATTTGCACTTCCAAATTTCAGCGGGGGATTTTTATTTTCCGTTTGACTTCCCTTGGCACCCGTCCCGACCCGTCGCGGCCCACTCAGGTTTTTCTGTCGCGCCCCGCTCGCTGGTCGGAGATTTTCTCTTCAAACCAACTTAGCGGCGGCAGCGGCGGCTAAACAGCGACGTCCTCCGAACGGACGCGCTCTGCCGAGAGAAATGTACAGTAGAAATGGAGACATTTAAAGGCTGTCGCCACAATATTGGATGCGCTTAGAGTCGCGAGTCGCTGCTCCCAGCCAGAACACCAACAATTATATGCTTAGTCCATCCTTGTTGCACTCAGCAGACGAGGATTCGGCCGACCCGATTCAATTTCCCAACATCCTTGGCCTTCCCTTCTGCCGCACTGGTCCTCGAGGACTCGTGTCTGTGGCTGGCAGCCAGGGGATCTAAGGGTGGTGTCCAGTGGTGTTAGCGGCCGCCATCTGACGACGGTCCTTGGCTATTTAAGAAACGATAAATTCGGGCCGCAGACCAAAACACGGCCATTGTTATGGTTTAAGGGCCTCCTGGGAGGTGGCGTTCGCCAAATGGTTGTTTCCGAATGCGTAAATCAATTAGACGAATGAATATCACGCGGTGACGCACCGGCACGCACCTCACAGACCGCAATGAGACACAAATCGTATGACAAACCTTTCACTCAGGCTTCTCGGATGCAGTCCTAATCCCTCTCCCTTAACCGTCATTCGTTTGCAAATACTAACTGTTCTCAGAGAAATGATTCTTAATTTCAGAGAAGTGGTCTTTCATTTTAGTTTTTCTTTCTTTTCCCAAGATTTTTGTAAATTCTAGACGATATTCGTTATTTGGTTTTCAGCCTTGAGATACATTTCTCTGGGTTCTGTCACAGGAGGAAACCAAACTGGTTTTTTCCACATCCTTAAAATATGTTCACAGACTCTCATAACTATTTTATAAAGATACCTTTTTGTCTCTTTATCATTGCGTAAGTAGATGACCAGAGTTACCATGCAACGGTTTTCTGAATTCGGAAGAGGTTTGAGCAATTCTCTCCTTCTTTTTTTTTCTGTCTCATCGACGTGTGAAGCGATCGGCTCACGCATGACACATATGTATGAGCATGCCAAAAAGTCACGCTCGTGTCAAACATTTTATTCCCCCGTCGTGTCAGTAACCGGCATGGTTCTCATTGACTTCGTCTTGTGAGCGGCTTTGTGAACATATGTGCTTGTTGTGTCTTGTGCCCCCAAGATCCGCAGTCGTTCACTGCACGCCTCGAGCCCAGGCGGCGCCCACAGTTTGAGTGGCCGCCCCGACGGAACTTTATTGTCCCCGTGGAGGCCAAAGTTCGATCCTTCCCCCCGCTGCCAGTCAGCACCACAGGTAAAGCAAGCCGTCTAAAGCCGGCGAGTGCAGTGCAGTGTCACCCCCTACCCAAAGTGTCCCTAAAACACTCTCTGCATGACATGTATGCAACCACTGGTGTTGAAATTGATTGGTTATTGTTGTGGGCGTGTTGGTTGGTTTTGTTGGTGTCGGATTTGACGTGTCAGTGTTCTTGGGGATTTTCTTGAGGATTTTTGGTTTTAATTATATGTTAGCTTTAGAAAAATGTTTGTTCTACTGAGGCGCGGATCCAGGGGCCCAAAGGGCGCCCGAAAGGTGGGCGATTCGCGTTACAATCCGCCTGAAAGTAGGCAGAAAGCGGTACACCCCCCCCCCCTTAGAGCCGCCCCTGGATCCGCGCCTGGTTCTACTTCTGTACCGCCTTCTAGTGCTTCTCTGTGCCCTGTTTTTCTCTTCTACATACTGCTGTTTGAGTTGTGGTTGTGAGAATACGTAAACTTACTTACTCGGCGGATGGTCGTAGATTCGAATGCCCGCTCTGTGTTTTTACGTGATGCTTTTTAGAGCCTATATACAATAGTTCGCAGTATTATTATAGTTTGGCGTGCTGTCCGAAAAATCGTTTGACTATTCCAAGCAAAAACGAATCGCCGAGCTTCATTTCTCAATTCCCAGGTGCCCGGGGGGGTTCGCGATGCATACATATCTGCGTTGACTGACATAATCTTTTCGTCGGCCAAATCATCCGTCCGTGGGTTTTCCGAGTGAGGCGTTGGCCTGTTTCGTCTTCTGAGATTCCGTCGTCACCCGCGCAGCAGTGCTGTTTTTTCTAAACTGCACCCTGTAGCACCCTGAGGCACCCTGTGACACCGTGTGGCACCCTGTGGCGCGCTGTGATGCATACGCAGTGTTGGTCTGGTATTCGAACCCGCAGCCCGCACACCTCATATTCTCACGGCGGCCGGCGGCGGCCCCGTCGCTGACCCTCCCACGCCCCGCGGACCAAAGTGGCGTGCCGGTCGTGTTTCTGACGGGGGTGGGGGTGAAGGGGAGGGGGTCAGTGGGAAGGGGAGAGGGGGGCAACGGGGGGCTATTCCTGCGGCGGGGCTCTCGCCCTCACAGAGTAGTCTAAGCGTCGGAACCCACCCGCGTTCTCGCCAGGTAAGCCCGTTCCTCGTGCGTCGCGTTCTCCCGTTCCGTAGCGCCGACGGGCCTAACGACTGTTGAGTGCAGTGATAAGGGTGCGCGCCGTCCCTCTCCCACCGGCGGCAGCGGCCGGGGACCCGTCCAGCCTGTCCGGGGCGGGGCGGCCGGTCTTGGTCCAGGCCTCGGCGGCCGCCCACAAATTATGCCCAGCAGCGCGTTTTCAACCGAGATCAGACGTACTTAGTCCGGGGGAAGTCCGGCGCTCGGCCGCGGCCGACCCGCCCGCTGCCCCCGGCTGCCCTTGCCCGCTGCGCGCACGGCGTCAAGCTATCCGTGGAGCAGTGCACGTTAAGAATCGAGTGGAAAATCAGATCGCTAATTTTAGCGGTCCGTATGACCGCGGTCCGCCGGACTTACGCCAAGTGCGAGTAGGGAGACGTAAAAACAAACAGCGTTTCGCGGCCGGCTGTGGCTGTCGTAGCCTCTGCGGGGCTGGCCGGGGCCGGCCGGGGCGGCCGAGCTGGGGCGGGGGCCCCGTGGGGCCGCGTGCAGAGCCCCAGCCCCGCTCAGTCGGCTGCGAGCGGGCGGTGAGGTAGGTGAGGTGAGTGAGCGGGCGGGCCGGCGTGTCGTGTTGTGTTGTCGGGAAGCGGAGCAGCGGAGCCAACTTTAGGCCTCTATCGGGGCCTGACGCCTGACCTGGCCCTGCTGGTCGTGCTGGTGGTGCAGTGCGGGGTGCGGGTCATTAGCGCCGGCCTAGAGCCGCCGCCATCTGAACGCAAACTGCTCGGCGTGCGGTTGCGCTGCCTGCGCTGCCTGCGCGGTCTGCGCCTGGTCCGGTGGTCAGGTCCGGCAGTCAGACCGCATCTCACCACCATCCCGATTAGCAGACCTGCTTCTCACGATTCTCGGAAATGTTTGTGACGGTTTTTCATATCGGTCGCACGATTGTCTTTCATGTTCGCCGATATCGGTATTTTCATTCCCCCCCCCCCCCCCACGTGAGGATCAAGTATTCGGTTTGAAAATAGCGCCGACGCGTGTCGGATGGCCCTTGAGAAGAACGCTGTGCCTCCCCCCCCTCTCCCCCAACCCTCCCCTCGCCCTTTAACCTCATCCCCTCTATCCACTCCTTCCCCCCTTGCGTTCTGGCAAGCATGCGTGCTGCGAATACTGCCTCTTCAAATTGACACGGACATGCCTGCTCGGGCCTCTGACGTCAGCCACTGACTCAGCGTCGGACCTGCCGCAGCAGCAGCAGCAACCGCAGCAGCCGCAGCAGCCCCTGTTGGGTCCAATACTTATGCAGCCCGGCACCAAGGACCAACAGATGAAACTTTTCGTGCTTTCCTGCTTTTCATTTCATCGGCCAAACTTTCAAAAGAAAGTGAAAAAATGATTTTCGGTGGGAAAGTCGAATCATACGATTCTCAGTTTAGGACCGCTGGAGCGCCGTGTAGGTGGGTTGACCCGCACCGCGCGGCTGTTCGGCGGGGATGCCTACCCTGGACTTCGCAGGCGCTCGGTTCCGGTGCGGGCTTCATGCGGAGCATCTGTGCGGCTGGCTCGGGCTCACAAACCGATGCTGAGCGCCACAAATCCCCGTGACGATTGCGGCTCCTTCGTCCTTGCGTGCGGCCTATGCGGCGGCGTGCCACAGCGGCTCAGGACCTCAACACCCACCTTCGCGCTTGAAATATTTCCGCACGCGTTCCGCGCGTCTGAGGTCTTGGCGACCGCGTCGCTTCGTCTAAAAAAACATAATTTTAAAAGGTGGAAGGGCGAGTGCCATAGTGCCAACGAGCGAAGGACTCTGAAAGCCTCGCTGTCCACCACAACAAGGGGCTCGGTGTCGGTGTTGGGGACCTTCGGTCTCGGTCGTTGGGCGTTAGGCACGTAGGAGACTCCCCGACATCGGCCTAAATATTTCCGCACGCGTTCCGCGCGTCTGAGGTCTTGGCGACCGCGTCGCTTCGTCTAAAAAAACATAATTTTAAAAGGTGGAAGGGCGAGTGCCATAGTGCCAACGAGCGAAGGACTCTGAAAGCCTCGCTTGTCCACCACAACAAGGGGCTCGGTGTCGGTGTTGGAGACCTTCGGTTGTTGGGCGTCAGGCACGCAGGAGACTCCCCGACATCGGGCGTGGCCGCCGGTAGCCGCGCTGCCAAGGCACTCAAAGGGCTTAGCCTGGCTCCGCCACGACATAAAGGGCGGGGAAGGAAGTCCTGAATGTGCGAATTCTACCAAGAAATCTCCCGAAAATGTAATAAAAGCTAGAAACTTTTTGCCGAAGCCCACCTTGCTCCCAAACGGTGTTCACTCACCGGTCACTGGGCTGACGTGACACAGGCGATATGCGGCGACCGGGCCGCGTCTCGGGGCAGGACAAAAGTGCGGTGGCAGTGGCGGGGCGCGGCGCGGCGCGGCTTTGTGGCATATATTTAGAAGGCCGTGAAAGGCCCTTGTGCAGAGAGTCGCTGGGACAGGGTCGAACGGGGCATTTCGATGCGCTCAGATGGCGCTGGCCACCTGTGCAGCTTTCCTGACCGGCCGCCAAACTCTGTCGCGCGACAGCCGCCCGCCGGCCCCGAAAGGAGGGAGACAAAGGTGCGGAAAGGGTGCCGCGACGCAGCAAACATTTTGGATTGCGCCTCCGTTGGATTTTCTTCTTCTTACTCTTCTTCTTCACTCTATGTCTGTCTCACTCGGATGGTGTGGTGTGTGCTGTGCTGGTTGGTTTTGCGAATGGAGAAAGGGGCTCAGACACAATGTCGAGTTATTTTTAAAAGGAAAGGTAGCCCTTTTCCGATCTCCAGTGGCGGATCTGGGAGCGGCTTGAGGGGGGGGCAATGTCCCGCTTTTTGCCTACTTACAGGGGCAATGTCCCGCCTTTTGCCTACTTACAGGCGGAAAAGTAATGCCGGTTGCCTACATTTCCGGCGCCCTTCGAGCGCAAATGGGCAGTTGCCCCCCCCCCCCTTCAAATCCGCGCCTGCCGGTCCCGACGGGCTTCTCCCCCGTGTTCTGCAACATGAGTGATCATAATGTGGTGCCCGATCTCGTCCCGCAGGTTTGAAGAAAGTTACCTGGCCGCCACCACTGGACGACTTGGACATAGCAGACGGCGAGCAGGAACCGGTGTATTCGCAGGTGAGGCCACCACGCAACAGCATGCCTCTGCAAAAGAATACCTAGTTCTAGCGACTTCCGTTTATATCAATTTATTCTGGCATTATACTAAGCTAGAAGTCTTAGTCACGTCAAGACACGATATAGGTTTGTCATAAACGTCGAGCCTAAAGCCAGAAAATGAGGAGAGTTGTGCTCAACTGACCAATCGGTCGGCCTTGTTGTCCATCCAGGAGGCACCGGCCGTCAACGGTTTCGCTAGTCCTACCCCACAGTACGCGCAGCAGGTGACCAGACAGAGTCGCTTGCCGCAACAGCAGCAAGCACCACCGCCACAGCAACAACCGCCGCAGACACCGCCGTCCCAGCGCCGGTCAGCGTCGAGAGATCGAAGCAGACGCTCCCCGGCCTGGACGCCGCCGCCGACTATCATAACCCTGCGCCAGTCGCCCCCCATCCACCAGGAGCCCGCCCCTGTCGTCGTGTCCCAGCCAGCAACCGCCATGATGCAAGGTAGGTGGGAAGGCTAGGCTAAAGGCTAGGCTCAAGACTAGCTCAAGGCTAGGCTCAAGACTAGCTCAAGGCTAGGCTCAAGACTAGCTCAAGGCTAGGCTCAAGGCTAGGCTCAAAGCTAGGCTCAAGGCTAGGCTCAAGGCTAGGCCCCAGGCTAGGCCCCAGGCTAGGCCAGAGGCTAGTAGGCCCAAGGCTAGGCCTCGCGTGAAGGGAAGCAGAAACCTTGGCGGAGACGGCCGTCCCGTCCCGCTGGAAGCGTGTTTTTGCTGTTGTTGGAAGAGGAAGCCAGGATATTGCGCTGGAAACAATTGGCAGGACCCCACAATGAACGTGGCTTCTTATTAAGGCCCAGTCTTGCAAAAGATTCGTCTTCCAATTCCAGCAGCAACACACTTGGGTAACTGAGACTAGTTTTGGATTGACTCTTCTCTATTTCCTCTCGCTTTTCTTCTCGTTTAGCTTTTGAATGTGTTTCTCCGTTGTGTCTTAACACCTCGGCATTCTGATCGTCGTGGCAGAAAGGTGGCAACAGGTTGATGATTCCGATAATGGCTTGTGACCTGTCCTGTCTTATCATCTGCAACATACCTTTCGTGTTGTTCGTTCCTCTTTGCCACACTCCCACTACTTCCATCACAACGTCCACATGCTTCCCGCTCCTCTCTTGTCCTTTCCCAAGGCGAATCCATCACTTGTATATCTGTAAATATCTGTAAATCCCTCTCATTGTATTGACATGTAAACGGGCGTAGGATTTGCGTGTCCTTGTTTCTGAATGTCTCTCTGGTCTCACAGCGTCAGTAGGCACACACCTTCAGAACGGCAACGGCCCCCTTAGCCGGACCAACTCCACCTCCGGGTCACCCATTCCAGGAGCGCCGCCAGGCATTGCCCCGAAGCCCACCCGTACGTTAAAGTTCGCTCAATCAGGTGATATTCACGTTCAACGTCGTTCCATTCAAATTGGCGATTCATGTCATTTTTATTCAATTTGCGAAATTAACTTACTTGAAAAATTTGACAGGGTGGAGTTTTGATATATATAGACTGCTCGAAGCCAGCGGGTTTTCTACACAAAAGTTTTGTGTCATGCGCAGGCGTCACCGCGAAGAACCGGGGAGATCTCAAGTGGCCGCCGGAAGTCGTCGAAATCATTCCAGAGACGATCAGTTTTGAAGTTCCTGTAGCCAAACTGGAGGAGCCTATAGTGAGGCAGAGTAGGTCTCCGAGACAAGGACACGCTGACGGGCTTACCGTCTCCAGCTTCTTCTTTTTTTTTTTTTTTTGCATTTGGCGGCAGCACTAACTGCCAGCAGCAGTGCCAGGCTTAGCCTACAGAGATGACCTCATTAATCGGCCACAAATGCAGTCGTTTGAGACAGACATCTGCAAGGCTGCCAGCGGCACCAACGGCTCCACCGGCTGAGAAATTGTGCTTTCTGGACTGATGGCCTCAACAACTGACATAAATTTTATTTTTTTACGAAGGGCAGCACAATTTCACTAACTTGCAACAGTGTAAGCTACACACACATTTCCGCGAGGTTTGTTGGCCTATTTCCAGAGGTACCAATTGCGTCGCGTGGAAGTAAAACCATCATGACGATGGTGCAGGAGGGGTGCCAACAGAGCAGGGCGGTCAATGTGTCGCCTAGCGAAACAGTTACCTTTATTTGCAAACGCCCTCCAAACGCAAGCGACCTGGCGGTGCCTGGTAGGCTCTGACCTCACGCGTCCCAACAGCCAACGTTTCTCAAACGCTACCATCCAATTAAACTAATTATTTTGCCCGAGAGTAACGATGACACTATTTTAGTGGCATTTCATCACGAAATAATGAATAGGGGTGCCTCGTTTTCAAGAACCACACGCTTGCGGCGTCTGCGCTTTCTTTCGTGATACTTATTTTTGGCAGTACGCGCGCTTTATATGACACAGCTGTCGTCCCTTGGCAATGTTTTCGAAAAAGGGACAGTGTGGACTGTATGTACTAAGTTATCTTGGGACCCAAACGAACTTTTATGCAAAATTGAAAAGCGCTTGGTTTTGGAGGCTTTCTGCAACCGCTTCGATCGTACTTTCGATGAATCACCCTCCCCCCCACATTGCTATCAGTACGCCGGTATCAGGTACCCTGTAATCGAGCAGCACCGCCGTATATCACGATCATTTGCGCAATGTGATGTCCATCTCATACCGTCCACAGCCTTACTCTGTTGGTCACTCCCAATCTCTCTCCTTTCCAACCCCTTTGTCCGGAACGGTATGAGAAGCATGATTTTCTTGTCTTGCCACCTTTTTGTTGCCACTGTCATGGCGCCGTTGGAGTGTCGAGATTTTCATCCAGCTTTTCTAGCATAACCGCATGTGTCATTTCCTTGGGTTGGTACGACTGCATGTCTCATGATTCATGCTTGACTGTCCGCAGGCGGAGTGCGCGCGCGCGGGGACGCCAAGTGGCCGCCGCAGGAGTACAAGACGCGGGCGGACGAGGAGAACGCTCAGCGCTTGGCCCTGGCTAAGGGCCCCGTCTGCCGACCCCGCCTCCCCAAGCGGGATTACTCAGGCTTCTTCGATCAGAACCGTGTCAACGCCATGTACCCCGGATACCGACCCCCGCCCGGCACCCAGCACTACATCGACGAGACGGGCGTCTCCGAGTTCTAGGGGCTCCTCTCCCCCCACACCGGGGCCCCGGGGCCAGACTCGCCATCAGAGCTGCCAACTGTACAGTATGACACGACCCCAACTGCCGTGTCTTGACCTACTAGGTGTCGTTCTCCTCTTGACAGTTGGCTGCCGTGGGAGGACGGGTTGCCATGCTGACCCGAACCACTCATACGAATCAGCTCAACGAGCAAAATCGTCCTGAACCGTCGGACTCGTCGAGTTCCTCCCAGGGTAACCGTATGCGTTCCTCCCCCTGGCCCCCACGTCCCCTTCGCTGTACAAACACACATACACACACACACGTCGTGCTTCGTGGAGAGTAAAAAGGCTTGGCGGGCTTTGCTTCGGTCGCTTTTGCTCTCTTTGTGATGTCGGTGGGATCCATCCCGGTTAGAGCAGAGCGATGGCCCGCCGATAAAAATTATCCAAATATAGATTAATAATTTAAGTTGTTGATTTATGCATTGTCGTATTTTGTTATGATTGTTATTCTTCAAATCCTGTCTCGTGCGCTTACTAGAGGATCGAAACGCAAGAAGTTCCTTCTTGGATATCGACTTTATAATTGCTGTGATTGCTCACGTTATTATTAACATAATTTTTATTTTGTCATCAAATAAATAAATTATTTAAAATACTTCTGTCTTTTTCACCTTTCTGCTCCATTTCAACACAAAACTCATGGAAGGCAGTAATTAAAGTTAAGAAGCCACGCGGCCACGGGCACGGCAAGCCCAGAAAGGGTTAATTTAAACATATTCTGACAAAAAAAAAATAAACAGATTGCTGACCTTTCATCGTATCTTCATAGAATCGGCTTGGGAATGGGTGCTCATGGTGCCACCAGACGACAGATGTAGTTTGGGCTGCCTACCCTCTCGGCGTCAACCTGCTCCGGCGCTGCTCCAGACTGGTTTGTCCTTCCCTGTTCGTAGACATGAAATTTTGTTTTTGTTTCAAATTTCGTTCATTACATCTAGACTGATTGACAAGGTCGAAAAAAGAAAAGGAGCCCCCTCTATTTTTAGGAGCGACAGGGCTCTCGTAGTATGCAGGTCGGGACCGGAGGTGCAGATTGGGCGGCCTACTTACTAGGCGTTGATGGGATTCGGAATGCTTGTTTCTCCATGTACTGTTTTAGGAACAGCAGGTTCAATAGGGAACGAACTAATTTCTGTTTCGGGGGTGATTATTGTCAGTAGACGTATAGTTTTCTATTAAGGAAGGGCTTTGATGTAAGTTATATAAGTCCTCACTATCTGATATTATATTTTATTATTGTAGAAAGATCATTGTAAAAAAAATACTCATCATAATACTACTTCGTATATAATAGTTTATACACAATAGTTTATATATAATAGAGATACTAAGAGACATAGTAATACTTTGGCCTAATACTGACATAAAACTAATTAAATGCGAATTATAGTAAGGAAGCACTCTTTCACCAATGACTAGCAGGGGGCGTACACAAACCACGTGGTCAATAATGGGGGAGGGGGTATAAGGCCGAAAGCCACGACCCTGCGTAGTGTAGAAAGGGTTAGGTTACGCTGACCACGAAGGGGGAAGTGGAAGTCTGATTTTGGTACAAATTTGACCACGTGGTTTGTGTACGGCCCCCAGGGATGTGAGGCCTGACCGAGGAGCTGTCCTATGCGAAGGGATTTCCTACAGCGGCCCCCCTTCCCCCTCGGGAGGCTGTCCTGGAGGACGTGAGCTGAGTGCAGGCGTCCGACATCGCGATCGCTAGCTGCCTAAGGCGGCCGAGTGGCACCAGTCCCATGTGCACATCGTCAACGTGGTCCTGGAGGTCGTCCTCAACATCAAAGAATGCCTCACACCTCGGACACCCAAGACGCACTGGCAGGCCGAGGCGGTTTGCCGCCTGGACAGCAACGTCGCCAGAGGCGGCCGAGAACGCCCAGGAGGAGGAGGAGGAGGCCTCGGTTTCGACGAAGCGCTCAACTTCAATCTTGATCGCGCCGGGATCAACCTCGATGACGAGGGGCTCAACATTGTCGACGGCGGGCTTGACATCCACGTGGTTATGGTCGTCGAGGGCCTCGTCGTTGACGGTCCCGTAGTCACAGATTGGCGAGGACGGGGTGGCGCCGGCCGCACCGACGCTGCAGTCAGCCTGCTCCAGAAGCCGCCGCTCGTGTTTAGTGGCGAGATGTTTATCGCCAACAGCGCTGGTGCCTTTGTTCGTAGCCGGCGGATTGTCCCAGCTGCTGTCCCCAGGACCACAAAGCAGCCCTGCAAAAAAAAAGTGGGGGAGGGAGGGGGAGACCCTCACAGTGAAAAACGCCTTCGGCCAAAATATTTGAAGCAGGTAATCTTCCTCGGCGGGGTGTGGAGGTTTGACTGAGGTGGACTTACCTGCGGCAGGAGGTGCCAGGCGGCGCGCTGTCACTACCGCCGCAGCCGCCTCAGCCGCCGCAGCAGTCACTGCTGTCGCCGCTGCCGCCCCCGATGCCGTCGCAGTCGGTGCTTGCGTCTTCCTCCGCAAGGGCACCCATCTTGGACCCCGCCCTGACCTCCGGGCCTCCGTCTGCTTGATGCACAAGGAGCTGCAGCGGCACCCGATGAAGGGGCAGTGGAAGCGGTGGAGCGCCGTCATCGGGGTGGACACCTCGTGGCGGAAGCACCTCTTGCACGCCCCCACCTCCCTGGCCTTCGCCGTCGGCCTGCGCCACCGCCGCAGGCTAGAGCCCGGCAGCCGAGACAGAGGCCGAGGCGGCCGTGCCGGTCCCGGTCCGGTCCGGGCGGGCCGGGGCTCTCCTGGCCGCGCGCGCCGCGTCACCACGAACTCCGCCGCCGCCATGGTCCCGGCAGCACCAGCAGCACCCGGCTGAGGCTGGTCCTCGTCGGCGAGGGTAACCACGGGAACTGTGAGGGCAACAAGACGACCGTCAGCGCCACCGCCCGCGCACCGCCAGCTTCTCGACCGCGGCGCTTCTGCAGGACACTTGCGGTGATCCTGACTTACTCACCCAGGACCAGGTCGTCGTCGTCGTCGCCGCCAGGAGGCTGCTGCTGCGGGTGCGCATGCGAGACACTCTTCCGCGCCTGCCACCTGCCCCTCAAGTACTCTCTCATCTTCCTGCAACACCACGGATGCACACCCAGGTCATCAAATGAACACGCGAGCAGGCGTGGATCCAGGACCGGCTCTTGGAGGGGGCGATGTACCACGTTTTGCCTACCTATAGGCTCGGCAGCCGCAGGCGCGGATCCAGGGGAAAGGGGGGGGGGGGTGTCCCGCGCTATATGCGTACTTTCAGGCGGAATTGCGAATTGCCTATCTTTCGGGCGCCCACAGAGATGGCTCCCCCCCCCCTCCCCCCCCGGATCCGCGCCTGGGCAGCCGAGACAGTGACCGAGGCCTACTTACAGGTGGAAAGTTTCGCAGATTGCAATTACGATCGCCCCTGTGCCCCCCCCCCCTCCCACTCGGCACGCGAGGTGAGCCCGCACTGGAAAGAGCAGCCCAGCTGCGGCCCCTGGCATTCCTTGCGGTATGACGCAGAACAGCTAGGGGCCCCTCAAGGCAAGCGTACCATGATCCTAAATGCAAATTTGATTGGTTCAGATTTTTTTAAAATTCGTTCTAAGTGTTACTTGTTTTTTTTTCTAATTGGCGTGGGACCCACACAGGCGTACATTGATATTTTTTTTGAGTAGGAAACAGTCATACGCATACATAAAATCATTATTTTACGCGCATGCGGGCTCACCTCGCCACGTCCGGCAACGCCCGGCAACGCCCAGCAACGCCGTGGGGAACGCCCTCCCCTCAAGGGACAACAGGGGCGTAGCCCAACACCGGCGACCGGGGTAGGCAAGCCACATAAGAAACGCTTGGACGAAGGCAATAAGCGTGACATATCCACCTCCAGAATCCCAGTCTGGCTACATCCGTGAGGGACAGCTCCAGTTCCTGCTCTCTCCTGCTCCTGCTTTCTCCGGCGGGGCGCGTTCATACTCTTGATGGCCCACATTCAGTACTCACATGACCCTTTGGCAGCCATTGCAACTGCAGTCCGTGAACCTGCAGTGGTGGCCGCGGATGAACGAAGACTCCCCGTGAACTTGACACTTCTTGCACGTTCGCCGCTGTGCCGCCACCGGGGCTACCGCCGTGGCCGGCTCGGTGGACCCGGGCCCGGCCTGGGCGAGCGACGGTGCCAGCAGCATCCTCCCGAGCCGGAGACGACCCCGACCGTCTGCGGTCTGCGCGCCTACACCACGCTTCCGACTCCTTCGGCGGTCAGCGATAAACTAAACAAATGCACGCTCGCGCGCAAGCAAACGCACAGCCGCCCGCTGCCTGCCTTCCTGCCCCGCTCAGTGCCCACTGAGCTCCTCCCCCCCCCCCCCTTTTTTTCTCGTCGCCTACAGACTGCCACATGCCTGCCCCCCGCCCCCCTGCCGTTCCCCACTCGCCCCACTCTTTGCCCACATCTGGCTGCTAGTGCTGATGCTGCACTCCTGGCCTTGGCTGGCTGCAGGAGGCATGGCTATTTGAATGGAGAGACTCGGAGTTTCCAGCCCACGTTCTGTACTCTAGCCCACGTTGGTCTCGCGGCCGAAGGATTTGTGCGCCTTTTTTCGTCTGATAAATGGCGATGGGCCCGTGGGCCTGTGAACGGGAATGAAATTCTCATCAGATTTAGAACGGAACATAAAATTGTTTTCATGACTCGTCACAAACCATTCAAACAATATTTATTTGAAACAAAAAAATGAAGTAACATTAAGATACTAGTAACAATAATACAAGAACAAATACGAGAAAATAAGAAACAAAAATAAAAGTGTAGTACTGGGATTGACTTCGTTACTTGAACGCGCACAGCGCGAATCCGTCTCCACTAACGCAGGTTCCAGTCCAGCGCCGAGATGCCGAGTGGGTAGGCAACCCAACTAACGCGCGAGAGAAGCGGGACGACTGCCACGAAGAACCACATTCTTGTACCCACTTCGAACTGACGACAAATAAAATCACAGAAGATTACGTAGGCACAAAGGTTCTCTACTCAGTCGTGGCGCAAACTGAGGCTGCCGGGCAGGGTCTGGACGAGGATGCTCACTTCCGCTACGTTCGTGGTCGTGCACTGGGCCAGGGCATCCATCATCATCTGTGTCAGCTCTGTCAGGCGGCCGAGCGGCACCAACTTCATGTGCACTACGTCAATGTGGTCCTGGAGGCCGGCGTCGCTGTCGAAACACGACGCGCACGCCGGGCAGCCCAAGAGCGTGCCGTCGCCAGCGGAGAGGCTAGCGGACCCCTCTCCCTCCGCGGGGGGTCTGACAGCGCTAGCGGCGGCAGCGTCTGCAAGTGCGGTGAGGGTGGCGGCCACGGGCGACACGTTCCCGCCGGCGCCGGCGAGCTGTTGGCTGTCCTTCGAACCGACGGCGTTCCCATTGTGGTCCAGCGAAGAGCCTACGCATGCGCACACCATAGAAATTACCGTTAAGATTATTGACAGTGAACCAGTGGGAAACATTCCAGGCCAGGCCCTGACGAACTCACCTGCCGCCATGGCCGCCATCCAGCGCGCCTTGGCCAGGCGGGAGGCCAGCGCACCCACGCAGCGGGCGCTGCAGCGGCAGTCGTAGAACGGACAGCGGGCACCGCCAGCGCAGCGGCTGCGGGTGCGTGCAGGCGCCAGGTGCCGGTGGCAGCGCCGGCACGCTTTGCGCCGCCGGCCGGGAGGGCCGCGCTGAGGACCGGTATGACCGCGGCCGCCACGCGGCTGCCTCGACTGCGGCCGCGGCACCAGGATGAGCTCCTCGGCCTCGGGGTGGTTATCTTCGCCCAGGGTAACGACGGGAACTGCGGACGGAACAACAGGGTAGTGAGCAATGTCAACCCCTTGCCGACGCTGACCGCCAAGGGACTGACAACGATGCGAACATGCCAAACCTGCCCGTGTCTTCGGCGTTGCAACTCACCGACAACCAGGGCGTCGGGGTCCACCTTGACGGCGCTGGCTGCGGGAGGCGGCTGCCTCTGCTGCCTCCCCGTCCCCGCGTTCTGCCGCGGCCACAGCAGCCACCTCGGCCGCGGGCATGGCGGCGGCAGCACAGGAGACAAGCACTTTGGGGACGGCACTGGAGCAGGCGACAGCACAGGAGACAGGCACGGAGGCGGCGGCACAGGAGATAGGCACATTGGGGGCGGTACTGGAGCAGGCGGCGTCACAGGCACAGGAGACAAGCACGTTGGGGGCGGCACTGGAGCAGGCGGCGTCACAGGCACAGGAGACAAGCACGTTGGGGGCGGCACTGGAGCAGGCGGCGTCACAGGCACAGGAGACAAGCACGTTGGGGGCGGCACTGGCACAGGAGACAGCACATTGGGGGCAAGCACGGGAGGCGGCGTCACAGGCACAGGAGACAAGCACGTTGGGGGCGGCACTGGAGCAGGCGGCGTCACAGGCACAGGAGACAAGCACGTTGGGGGCGGCACTGGAGCAGGCGACAGCACAGGAGACAAGCACGGAGGCGGCGGCACAGGAGATAGGCACATTGGGGGCGGCACCGGAGTAGACGGCGTCACAGGCACAGGAGACAAGCACGTTGGGGGCGGCACTGGAGCAGGCGGCGTCACAGGCACAGGAGACAAGCACGTTGGGGGCGGCACTGGAGCAGGCGGCGTCACAGGCACAGGAGACAAGCACATTGGGGACGGCTCTGGAGCATGGGGCGGCCGGGGCTGGCGCAGACGACGGGTTCGACCGCCCACTTCCTCCCTCGCGGCTTTTGCTGCCCGTATTTTGCGTTGCAGTTCTCGACGAGATTGGTTTTTCAACCTGCAACCCACAAGTGACATTGGCATTTAGGGGCCATTCACATACCACGTGACCTAAAATAGGCCACTTTTTGACACCTCCCCACTCCCCCCGCGTGACCTGGCTAACTTAACCTTCCTATGTATTTAATATAGGAGCGTGACCTGTGGCTGACCCCTCCCCCAAATCAGTCCGAGGACATCATCGAGTAACCCTTTAAATTAGGTGGGTGGGCGCGTGGCATCGCGTGGCCGTCCTGCGGCGGAGAGGCACTTCCTGTTTCCACTCGCTGGAAAGTAGAGTTTCATCGCCACGTACGTTTTTGAGCCTCCTCGGAAATAATAGCCGGTAATGGCTATGGCGAATTGGGTCCAAATTAAAGCAAGACGTAACTGTTCTTCGAGGGCTGAGGCAATACAGTACTCCGGAGAAGCTCAGAACGGAAGTAAAAAGTCGTAACGAAGAATAATAATTTGGGGGAAGTATGAGAAATCGAGTATTTGAAACCCCACTGCCCTTCAAAAATCACGCGATTTCTCTTATTTTCTCCGGGATTCTTCTTATTCGTTACGACTAATTACTTCCGTTTCGGGCTTCTCCGAGCCTCTATCAGCTATTTTGCGCCCGCTTTGGCCCGCTTCCCCAATACTCACGTGATGCGGGAGCACCTGTTGCAGAGGCACAGCCGGAACGGGCAGGTGCGCCAATGAGCGCAGGACACCTCCCCGCCGGCCCCGTGCGCCCGGCAGCGCTGGCAATTGACACGTCGCCAGCGGGGCGACGTCGGCGACCTCGCACTCCTCCACGCTGATGTCGTTGGCGTCCAGCGGGGCGAAGATGCTGACAAATCCAGCACCTTACTCGCTGCACCTGAATCCGCCACCGTGGTCGAATCCGTCGGGGCTGCAGGAGACTTAGATTCCGTCGACGACTTCGTCGGGGTTACGGGTGACTTCGTTTCTGCCGTGGTCGACTTCGTCGCAGCTGCGGGTGACTCCTTTGAGGACGGATGTGTACCGACCCACCCCTGTGTTTTTAAAACCGGGTCCGACAGCGCCCTTTTTGATGTCGACTTGGTTGGTGGACTCGGCGTCGGCGCCGATGCCGTAGCTGACTCGGCTGCTGGAGTTGACAGTGTTGCCCTGAGCCTGGGCTCGGTGGTTGCTGCGCTGTGCCAGCTGTGCTGTCGGACGGCTGATTCAGGCGCCATAGCTGCGACGCGATCGGTCTTTTCGGGAGGGTCAATGAGCACCACGGGGATTTCTGGCGGGAAGACGAGCTCTTCGTTGGGTCGGGCTAGCACTGACAGCCTCAGATCTGACGGCTTCAGACTATGGGTACGCCCCCGCAACCCCCGCAGCCGGGTCTGGAACCGGACCCGATTCATCCGCAGGTGGCCCACCAATTTAACGAGTACCTGGCCATCCGAGTCGGAGAGACAATCCTTCGTACCGGAGTATTCCGGCTTCTCCTCGGACATGGTCAGCGCGTATCGCCGCCTGCCGACACAAGCAGCGACAGACTGCAGACAGGAGGCAAAGGGTAAGTAAGGTGGGGAGGTCGCTAGGTTGTAAAAGGGTCGCTTCCGCTCTGTGCTCTGAACGTGAGCGTCGGGCAGCGCGGTCCGGTGGAAAAACAAGATACAAAGAGCAATGATTTCTTGGAGTAATGCATATCAGCTGTCGCGATGCGATGCGATGCGATGCGAATTATACAAAGTTGCACCTAACCAGAAAAGCACCAACTCGCACCAAAGGAATATCCAAAATGAATGATGAAACGACGGACGCACTGTCATGTGTTGCTCCTGTTCTTGTCGCGTTCTTTTTCTTACCAGCAAGCAATTAGTAGGGGCGCGGCATTCTATCTTACTGGAATCAATATGTAAAAGTATTTTCTCTTTCTATTGCTGTTCCTAGCTGGTTTCGACTCCCCAACGAACGCTCGCCTGCCGGTCACATGATACATTGACACTTAGTTGTGGAGCTTTGCCGCGTCCGGTTGCGATATCGACAAGCACTCGTGACAGACAAGACTGCGCGCTGTGCTCTCTGTGCAAGGTTTTGAAATTTCAGTTCTCTGGCATCCTTTCGAACGTCTGTTCCTTGGACAGTGCTGCGCTCTAGCGCAGGGAAGAAGAAGCTCGTCGCCAAGCGAGAAATCGCGCCCTTCTGCTGTCAGCTGTTTTGATTTTGTGTTTATGATGATTAGCAGAAGACTTTCGCGGTTTCATAACCTAAGTTTCGCGACTTTGGAGCAGAATCTGACGACAGTGGGCCAGAGGAGAGCGTATAGCCTCCAGGTGGGATCCATGTCTTCCCGCGAGTCGGATAGATGGAGGTTCTTCCACCAAATACTGAGTCTGAGCGGTGTCAGCAGCGTCAGCGGCCGTTCTGCAAGTCAGAGCTCAGCATCATCCGCTGGGTCATCCCAGCCTCACTCAGAGGATGAAAGCCCGGCGTTTTACTTTGGGCCTAGTGAGAAATCAAACAGCTTGCGTAGGAAAAGTACGGTTGATGACGAGGCCAGGGTCATCAGCTTGCTCAAGGAGATCCTGGCCTACCAGGGCTCCAACATGAGTAACTGGATCATCGAAGTGAGTGCACACAACTTCCTATAGCATGTTTCCATTTTATCAGCTTATTTATCCGTCCATATTTTTACAGCCAGGATTTTAGGATGTTTTTATATGTTCGTAATACATCTTTGTACAATCCGTGCTATAAACTTTGTTTTATTGGATAATTGTGTTCAAAACTTGACACTTGACCCAAATCTGAAGTGTTTGCCTCATTTGTCATTCAACTACTATACTTTCAGACGAAAGTGAAGACCCTCTGTGCAGCATACTCATATTTGTTGAAGCCCCATAAGGAAGGATTTCTAAAGGTGTTAGCATGTGAGTATGCTGTTGATCATGATGCAGTTCGTCGGGCTGCGGAGCAAATGGCTCAATTACATGTGAGTACAAATTTATGGTTCACTTGTATCATGAATTTTTCACATCTTTTAATGTATAAATAATTATATTCTGTGTCTCTAATGTTATTTAAGGAAGAGGAAAATTTTAGCAAGCAGTTTATGAAAATGGAAGAAAAGCTGAAAAATTCACTAACACCACAGTATTCTTGGCTATTTATGCATGTTGGCCGCATGGAGAGAGGAGTCAAATTTCTTGTGGATCTACGAACTGATGTACTTGTAAGTTTACATTCATTGAACCATGACTTGAACTTGAAGTGTTTGAACTCCCTATTAAATTTTAATTTTGTTCTTCATTACCGTACGTCTCAGGATTTAATTTCTCAACTTGATCCATTGGACCATTCTACAGTATCTATGCAAAGATTGAATAATACCCTTCGTGAATTACTATCAATGTGGTTTTCTGTTGGCTTCCTGGCGGTGGAAAGAGTCACCTGGAAATCATCCTGTGAAATGCTACAAAAAGTTAGTATATTCTATCTAACTTCCATTGTTTTACTTAATATTATTTCTAGAAAGGACATTTTCTTTTCCTCTTTGGAAGATATCAGAATATGAAGCTGTGCACCCTGTCCGCAGTTGGACTGACCTAAAGAGAAGAGTTGGAATGTACCGAAGATGCTATGTGTATACTCACAATAGCATGCCTGATGAACCTATTGTTGTGCTCCACATAGCTCTATGTGATGAAATATCATCAAGCATGGCTGGAATTGTCGCTTCTGCATCTCGCATGTCAGGTAAGTACTATTGGATATTACCTTGTTGGAAGGCATCTTCCAGCTTACTGTTTCAGAATTATTTGTCCTCAAGGTGATGCATCTGCATCAGACATGGGACTTCTTGGAGTTAGACCAGATTCTGAGGACCCCTCTTTGGTTAAATCCGCTGTATTCTACTCTATCTCTTCAACTCAAAAAGGGTTGAAGGTACGTTTGAAGCAGGTATCTGGATCTACGGCTTAAAACTAGAATTATAGAATGTCCTTTTTCGGATTTTTCAGGGCATTGAACTTGGAAACTACCTAATCAAAAGAGCAGCCCAGGAGATACAAGCCGAATTTCCTCAAATCACACAGTTCTCAACTCTTTCTCCTATCCCTGGATTCCGGTCATGGTTGTATGATAAGCTCAAAGCAGCGGACAGAGGTGATTCTCAATTTGATATTTTTGCTCCCTAGACATTCGGCGTGAGTACTTAAAGGTTTTAACTTATTCTTTTTTTACATTCAAGGAGAGAATGAGGTATTCACACCAGAAGAAGATGTAGCAGTACAGCGAATGCTAGGGAGACAATGGCCCTCTGAACTACAGAGGCTATTAAAATCTAATGCATGGTTGGAGGACTCTGACCTGGTTGTGTTTCTGCAAGAACCCCTAATGCGATTGTGTGCCCGGTACCTCTATCTGGAAAAGCACAGGAGTGCAGCTCTCAATGGTGTTGGTAAGCTCAGTACTTGTAATTTTGTCTTTCCTTCACATTCATGCTGTTTTTATTATTGCCTTCCAAACGCATTATTTCCAGCAAACTTTCATCTTAAAAACGGTGCTGTAATGTGGAGGATTAATTGGCATGCTGATTTGTCACCACGAGGATTAGGAAATTCCTGTGGAATCATGGTTAACTACAGGTGAAGCACATTTTTATTTTCATAAAATAAATTATTGTTCCAGATTATACATTTATAGATGATCACTTCAAGATCAAGATTGCTCTGCATTACTGTTTACGATCTAGACAACATGAGAACACCTTCTCTTTTTTCAGATACTATCTTGAAGAAACTGAAGTTAACAGTCGAAACTATCTGGAGCATCATAAGATCAATGCCTCAGAGCAAGTTATCCAGCTGGCAGCAAGTGCTGAGCGCCTTTTAACCCAACTCACCTCCAAAATGTGACAGGAGGGTAATGCTGCTTCATTTCCTGAAGAAAACACCACAATGTCAGGAGGCGTGTAGAAGCAGCATGGTAAAGACCATAAGACTCATGTTCAGAAGACAGGGTATGAAAGGACATGTACCTGCAAGTGATGGTAAGAGACATCCTCTATGAAGGATGGAGGAATATTATAAGGGTGGTGCTTCAAACCTCCTAAAAGTCACAAGATGTGTTTTCCCCCTTCAGTTTGTTTTTTTGTTAAGATAGGTATGTTTTGTTTGTGTTCTGTATTATTCTTGACTGTGATACCTGTGGGTTTTAAACCAAAACTTGCTTTTGTTGTTGCATTAATATTTTATTGCTTATGTGTTGTTGGCATTTTGGGGAGAAGGATACAATACAAACAACACTCACAGTTTTGATCTTTTGATAAATGTTTTCCTATATTTGTGCATTTTTAGTCAATGCTATTCAAGATGCTATTGGTACTGATAATAAAATCAACTATCTGTATTTAAACAACTTGTAACAATTACATTATCATGAATGTTAATCTGAAAGTTAATCTGACTGTTGAATATGAATAATGAAAATAATTATTTTGTGACTGGATCAATGTTCAATAGAAAATAAACCTCGTATGTAAGTACTCTACTAATCTTATATCCTCCATTTATTCTTTGGCAAAAGAATGTCTTTTTCTACCTCATACTATAATTCCCATCTGTTTAAAGAGATTTTTAACAAATAATATCACATGCTGAGCGCTTTGACACACTCTCAGAATCAGTGTTCGTCCTCATCCTGAAGTATCATTGAAGGCGTTTACGAGGGCTTGAAACAAGCGGTTACTGCTGGTCCCAGGCGCCACAGGGGCAGGCCCGGCAGGCGCACTCTTCTGGCTGGGCGTGTGCCCTTGCCCATCCCTTCGGTCGGCCCGCGTTCCGGGAAGAGCAGCGTCACCCTCAGCGGGGTTGGTCGTCGCCCCCGTTGGCCTCGGCAGTATAGGGTAACTTACATCCTTAGTCTCACCCTGGGTGTCCAGGACAACGACCTGGGCCAGGCGTAGGCGTGCCCTGCCGGCTCTGCGAGGGGCGCCCGTCCCCCGCTGCACGCGTGCTCGCGGCCGCTCGGGGCCACTAACATAGGCAGTGGGTACCGTGTGGAGGGTCTCCTGGCTCATGTGGGTATCCAGGGCGTCCCTGTCTTGCCCCTGATGATTCCGCATGGCGGCGGTTACGTCGACCAGCGCATCGGCGAGGTTCTTCGCCCGATCGAAGTCGAGCAGCCCCATGTGCGCGTCCAGGTGGTTCGTGTAGGCCCAGCGCGAGGGCAGCTCCTCGTCACACTGCGGGCACGCCAGGAGCTGGGAGTGCTTCACGGCGTGGCGGTGCAGCTCGCAGCAGCACGAGAAGGACAGGCCGCACGTCTCGCAGCGGAACAGCTTTTCGTGGCGGTGCGCCATCTGGAACAGAGATGAGAGAACACTGCAGGTGGGGCGGGGAGGGTGGGGGTGGGGTTGGGGGTGGGGCAGCTGCTCACCTGCACGTGCTGCCGGGCCTGCGCCTCGGTGGGGAACCAGCGGGACTCGCAGCCCGCGGCCCGGGACGGGCACCGGAAGTCTTCGTCCCCGTGCGACAAGGAGTGGACGTCCCGGCGCCGCTCGTTGTGGAAGCGCTTCCCGCACAACCTGCAGCGCCAGGGCGGCAGCGCGGTGTCGCGCTCCGCCTTCACCACCTCCACCGACTTGTACGACTTGGGGGCGGCGGCCAGGCTGTGCTGCACCCGGTCGGCGATGACGGCGAGGGCCCCGGCCAGGCCGGCGGGGGAGACGGCCATGTCGTAGATCTCCGAGACCTTTGGCAGCAGCAGAGCCCGTCAGGGGCGGGGCCACACCTTTACAATGAATGTGCGGGCGATTGAATGGGGGATACATTGTTTGTCCGAACTGAAAGTTGCCAAAGTATCCCCAAAGAGTGGTTCGATTAGGATAGGTTTGAATGGGTTAGGTTAAAGTAGTTTAGGTTTGATAAGGCCAGAGAGGAAATGTACAGGTTGGACAAATGGCGGTCGGACAAACGATATACGTAGTCCCTTGAATGAACCGAATGAATGTGATGAGTATCGAGAAAACCGACGATGGCCAGGGGGAATGCACTGACCCGGGCGAAATATTGTTTTGAATGAATGACCATTCCTGATAATGGTTACTCAAAATAATAAAAATAAAAAATGCTGTCGAAATGTTCGTACGTATGTTTAAATGTAATGTTGAGATTCGCGAATTGCCATCTGGTGTAGAGAAAAACTGTGTAAGTGAAAGGGGAGGGGGAAATACACGCGCTCATCGCTCGCTATCGATCGTCTCTTTAAGAGCAATATTCCGTGAAGTGAAACGTAACAAGCCGAGGATCAGGCGACTCGGCAGATTTTCACGGATGCGTACTGTACCTCACTCCTCAGTGCTTTGCGTGAAGCTGCGAACCAAGAGCCTTGCTGTCAGAACGCACGGACGGAGCCAGGCTGCTTCCTACCAGAGCGACACGCACGCTGCTGTCGGTCTGCCCAAGCGTCACACCGTGTCGCACGTCGCGTCTCCCACTCCCACTGTGTTGTAAGGCTCAAAAACACACACACACACACACACACACACACACACAGCGCGTGCAGCAACCTCCCCTCCCCTTCCCTCCGCTCCCCTATCCATCCTATCCTTCTTCCATACCCCCACCAGATGTCCTCTCGCGGGGCCGCCTCCCGCAGCGCCACCTCGCGGCCGCGGTTGCTGGCCGAACTACGGCCGCACAGGCGCCAATATTCGAGCTTGAGCGCTCACGCATGGTGCATGGTTGTAGAATGAGGGATCACAAGGCAGCGGTCACACGTTCAACACATCAAGTCAACAGCCGTTTACTTAATTCCAGTACAGTTGTGCCACTCTTTTAGAGCCGCCTACTACGGCGTCAGCCCCGACACCTCCCGGATCCAGTCCAGGTGCGCGGACACGCGCGTGTACACGGATGGGATGTCGGTGCCGCACCACTCGGCGTAGATCGTCGGGGTGGTGAATAGCCCCAGGACGACGGCCTTGGTCCCAGCCTCGGTCATACGCACCAGCGGCGCACCGCCGTCGTTCTGGAAAATCACAATGCGTCGTCGTCAATCCTGTGGCGGTGTCGACTTCGTCGTCGGCGAGCATGAGAAAGACTCCTGGCGGCGTATGCCGGCTGGAGGCTGGAGCTAGTTGGGGGCGTTCTGGAGGCCGTACTCACGTCGCAGGGGCCCTGGCCCTTGGTGTCGGCGCAGATATGGTTCATGTGCACCCAGCCGGTGCGCTCGGACACAGAGAACCTCTTCCATAAACACGATAAGAAGCCCACGCTCGAGGTCTCCTTCCATTTCAAATGATTCTGGTCCCGCATTCCGTAGTCTGTCAGGAGTTAGACGGAGATGCGTAGAGGAAACCCTTTATTGCAACATCTTCATTGCAAAACAACAACAGTATACGTACTCGTTTGGTGCCTCCCCCATCCACTGACAGTGAGTCCGTGTCCTTCGTACGACTTGCCTTGCTTTGGGAGATGCGCGATCTGGACCTTGTCTGGGGAAAAGGAAGAACCGCGAGATCATGTCGCGTATGATTCCCACCAACCTAACCGAACCGAACCTTACCGTCGAGGCGCGCCGGCCGGGACAGCCTGATGAGGGCGACGTCGTTGAGATGCATGCGCTGCCAGTGCTGGGTCCCCGGCCACTCGGGGTGGAGGTGGACGCTGGCGGCGGGGATGTCCTGGCGCCACACCTCGCTGCTGTCCCTCTCCACCACGCCCAGGGTCACGTTCAGGGCCACGAACCTGAAGATGCGGAATACACTACGCCTGCTCGACGCCGACAGACAGTGTACTGCTGCGCGCTACGCAGCGCTACGCACCCGGCCACGCTCTCCGCCGTGGTCAGCACCCACTCGGGGTGGACGAGGACTCCCGTGCTGAACTGGCGCAGCGGGTCCTGGTAGAAGCCCCGCACGTACGCCTGGAACGGGAACTGCCGCGGCACCGCATCCTCGCCGCCGTACAGAGCGTGCTGCCGGAGGCCACCGGTTCGCCGTGTTCAAGTGTGTTGCAAGGTTACGTTAGTTGCGCCGACGAGTCCTGAGCGCGCATCCTCCAGCCTGTGGCGGTACGGTACTCACAGTGCCGCGAAGAGGCAGCAGCAGCAGCAGCAGCACGGCCGCCATGGGAGGCAGCGTGGACAGCATGGTGTGCACTGCAGTGTCCGACCTCTGTTTAGTCCACATACTATCGCAGCTCGCCGCCGTGATCTTGATCTTTATCTCTTTGGATGGCACTTAGCGAGTCTTCGCGTCGTTGAGACAGTGGCAAGCCCGGTAGCCGTCGAGTGGGTGATGAAATAGCTGCATGGGCCGGCGGAGGCCGCTCACCAGCATTCGGATCACTTTCACTCGCAGGCGCGGATCCAGGGGCGGCTCTAGGGGGGGGGGGGCGATGTACCGCTTTCTGCCTACTTTCAGGCGAATCGCCTACCTTTCGGGCGCCCTAGGGGGGGGGGGGCGATCGCCCCCCCCCCCCCTTGGATCCGCGCCTGTTCACTCGGCGCCGCCCCCGGCCGCCCCTCGCTGGCGCCCTCGACCTCGGCGGGCGTTGGTCTCTCGCACCCAATGCAATATTACTGGACATCCGCCCGGGCGGAGGGGTAGGCGTTTGCCCGAAAGCGAAGGTGATCCCTTCGTGTGAATTTGACACCGTCCGTGACGGCGCGGCCCGCCCACCGCCCGACGGCCCCGCCCCTGTCTAGCCAGAGGGCCCCGATGTGGTCCGTGAGGCCGCGGCGCCGCGCACAGACACTGGACGCCGTGACGCCGCCACGTGAACGCGCATCAAACAGAGCATCAAACGCACGAGGCAACAGAGGCCGCCCGTGCCGACCCAACCCGACCCTACCCCGACCCTGCTCGGCAGCGCTCGGTAGCGGCGGCGGCATGGCCACCCTGCTAGTGCGGACTGAACACCCAGCCCCACCCCCGCACACCGTCCCAACCGTCAGGTTTGCAGAGGTAGGGACAATTTAAGTGGTGAGGCGGAAGGGACCGCAGCCGAGAAAAGGGAAACATGCAGGCGCGTAACTAGACTTGGCTCTTGGGGGTTGCCTACCCCGTCTCCCCGGTCTTGGTACACGCCTGGAAACATGAGCCCAGGACCCCCGCGAATCTAGAATCGCACCTATCCAAATTTTAGCCCTAGGTACATGTGCAAACGAAATAAATGGGTGAGTCGCGGCCCCGTACCAGGTGCCGCCGGAGCCGTCGGAGACGCCGAAGCGGGCCACGGGCACAGGCGCTGCCGCGGAGGCACAAGAGGCTCAGGCGGCGGCCACGGCGGCCAGCGTGCTGCAGATACCAGTGCTGTTCATGCGGCTGGCGTTCCTGTGGCCGGAGGGCCAGAACTGTCTGAAGCGGGTCATCGCTCGCTACGTCTACCCGCTGTTCAACCTGGTGCTCATCTTCGGGGGGATGGGCTTCATCGCCGTCGGCGACTCCGACACCTACGTCAAGGCGCTGACAACCGTGGGCGACGTGGCAGCCTGCAGCGTCCTGCTTGCCAAACTCGTCTGCCTCACCCGGGCGGGGCCTCAGGTCAGGTCAATGACAGGTCACTGCGGGAAGAACAAAATGCATTAGAAACCCGCTCGGTCTCCTTGAGACACCAAGGCGGCCTAGAGCTTGGCGGTATCCTCTGCTGCAGTTGCTGGTGATGCGGCGCCAGCTGCAGCACGGCTTCCAGGTGATGGAGGCCATGGTGGAGGCCGAGGCCCAGGAGGCCAACTCGCGCTGCACTGCCCGCTGCCGCACCATCTCGCGCCGCTTCGCCTGGTTCTACGTGCCTCTGTGCGTTAGTGCCGTTGGTGTGATCATCATCAAGGCCTTCGCCACGCTGGACAAGCGCGGCATCTCCGTCAACATGCCCAGATTCTTGATGGAGAACAACCTCACGTACTGGCCCATCTTCATCGTCTCCATCTGCGCCGTCCTCTCCTTCTTCTTGTACAGCGGTACGAGTGTCATGTTTCAAAGAATGCTTATTCTCCCTTGAAAGCCCTCCGACATGTCAATATGATTGTCGACGATTACCGGAGTGGTTCCCGCTGGGCTCGCTCCGAACTTTGTGGAGAGCAATTTAGTGGCGAGGCTCGTCGAGAAAGCCTACAGAACAGCTGGAACGCTACGCGCGGGGGAGCCACGCCGCACTCCTCTAACACTTGGTGTTCCCGTGTCTCTCCTGTGCGCAGTGGGCTACGACACGCTGTTCCTGTCGCTGTGCCTGCACCTCAGCACCAAGTGCGACATCCTCAAGGTAATGCTGCGGAGAGCCGGCCAGCACACGGACAAGTGTCAGGCTTCGATGCCACAACAGGTTCGCACCAACTCCTATATCAGTGGCTGCTGTTCGCTGTTCGGCCCGCACGGCAGCCGAGTCGAGCCGTGATGCCTATCCTCCGGTCCGCAGGCGCTGGGTGGCACGGTCCCGGTGCACCGCGTGCGCTTCCACTTCGAGTACTGGAACGACGACGGCTCCACCCTGGAGGCGGGCGCCCCCTGCGGCAACCGGCGAGAGGTGGACGACCGCCTGCGCACATGCGCCCTGTACCACCAGAAGGTCATCAAGTAAGTAAAACTCTACAGTCAGAAAGCAACCAGCATGGCGCCGTAGTAACGTTTTTGTCACGCATTTTTCTCCACCAGGTTACGAGATGAAACGGAGCACCTTTTCGCGGGCATCTCTCTCTACCAGATGGCCTACATTTTGATGGCACTGGGCATCCCCGCCCTGCGTCTGTTGAACGAGGTCCGTTACCTGTTCCCGAACGGGAACGTGAAGTTACAGTCGTATTCAGATTTGACAGAGAGACACAGTGACAGCCCGCACAGCGCACTAGCCGGCCACCGCAGCCAGGGCAGCCGCGAGCACCTAAACGTTGTGTGGGCCATGAACGGGTATTTATCGGGCACCTCATCGGTTACTTGGTGTCCCGAAATAGGGTCCATATCGGCCGCACATCGTCCGGACATGCAAATCCGATAAGGAAACGTTCCCTTACGCCGGCTTTCTTGTGCGTTGCGGGGGCTGTCGCTTTGTCTCTCTGTCGAATCTGAATATGACTGTAACTTAACAGTTGCGTCCCGTGCATGCGTGACGCGATATGTTCTGTCGGCCAGAAATCGTTTACCTTGGTGGACGTGACGTTCGTCCTGTGCTACGCCGCCTGGATCTTCTCGCAGCTGCTGTTCTACTGCTGGTTCGCCGACAAGCTGGCAGCGGCCGTGAGTGTTTATTCCTGGTGCAAGGGAGACGCAGTCCACGACGGAGAAAACAACATCTGCTTACAACTGTCTCATATAGCGAGAGGTCGACTTATCAGTTTCCTGATAATTCTTTAACTTTTAATTCTCGCCATCACATGGATGGGGAAGTCGCAGGAGGTGTCGGTAGCCGCGTACGCAGCGTTGCGCCCGCTAGAAGACGGCGCCAAGCGGGCGGGGCTGGAGGCGGGGCTGTGGCCGGGCCTTGGGGCGGGCCGCGTCTGCAACCTGGGCAAGGCGGGGGCCACCACCCTGCAGCTCATCACCCTGCGAGCGCAGCGCCCCCTGCACCTCACCGCCGGCAAGTTTGCCAACCTCACTCTCGTTCTGTACCTCGACGTGAGTTCACCTGATATAGGAATTTCGATTTGAGATAGTTCGAATTCGGCATTCCTTCTTTGTTTAATGATGTTCTCCACTGTGTTTTCAGATAATGAGGCGGTCTCAGTCAATGTATTCGTATCTGATCAGAATGCGGTAGGATGTAGAGGTCTCGTGCTTCAATCCGACCTGAATGTCCATCCCAACGAGATCGTTTTAATTGGTTTTAATGCCGTGTGCCAGATAGCCATGCTGCTGTTGTCATGTGTACTCTTGGCGTAAGAACAATACACGTGTCATTTCAACAAAACACTGCTGTGCTTCATTGTTCCCCAGAGAGTGCTTCTGTAGCACATGCAGATTATTTTCTAAAGTGTGCTAAAACATCTTCGTCTAGGAAGCTACTGTATTGTTACTGTGACACAATTTTATGTTTGATTTGGGTAAAAGTGTGTTCACGGAAAAACGAGTCTATGGAAATTTTTTAGACTTTCACCATAGTGAAAGGCTTGTTCAGAGGCGAAATAAGATAAATTATTATTTATCATTATTACTTATTTCCGTGAGTTGTGGCCGATTCTGCACGTCCATAGGCCAGTGACAATATTTGTGACTCCAGACGTACAATATTGTTACCATCTGTGGACAAATCAGATTTTCGTCCGTAGCTGGAGTGACAATAATTTTGTCCATGGATGTGCAGAATAGTCCATAGACGTTTTCCGTGTTGGCTACTTCCGGATTCGTATCGGGTAGATTCTCAGTTTAGGCGTCACTTTTGGCTCCCCAGCTCCCAGCTCGCACCCATTGCATCGAATCAAACATTATTTTTCACAAAATGATGAGCACGTGTTTCCTCTGATTGGACAAGTTGACAAATTTAATATCTGGTGCGCTGTCGCGTGACCAGGGCTCTGGAAAGAGGTGAAATGTAAACTCCATAGCCTACCAATCTTCTCAGTTCCTCCAAATTCTTTTGAATTTCGCGGGTATGGGTGAGGACAACCTAATGTCATTCGGTATCGTTTTGGAGACTTAAGTCCAAAGTATCATATGGAATCCAAAAAGTCTTCCTAATGACATTCCTCTGCTCGTCAAGCATGGCCAAAGTCGATCTCACTAAATTTGACGAACGTCTACGGAGTTTACATTTTCTCTCTACTGTGGTCATTGGGGAATTCGTAACCCCAATCTTTTACCTGACTCACGTTAGCCAAGCAATGACGAACTCTGAATTAAGTCACGGAATACTTTCGGATACATGACGGCTAAATAAAGCATGTTGAACCATTTCAATCTGGCGAGTACGAAAATAGGACGTAAACTCCGTAACGCGTGTGTCTCCCTGCGTTTGCAAAAATAAAATAAAACGTCACCGTAAAAAAATGGCTAAGAGGACCTTTAACATCTGTAGTATTGGGCATGACTATAATTCATCGCATGGTTGGTCCAGACCAAGTTGAAGAGTTTCAAAATTGTAAACTCCATCGCCTTTTTGTACAAATTAGTAAGGAAATCGGATTTCTGGGTGTCCAGACGAATTGGGTGCTCGGAAATAGCTCAAAATACGTTTTCTCGACGTTTCATGCAAAAAGACAACTTTAATTTTTCAAAAGTATAGTTGGGTCAAAAGTGCCCCCTAATCTGAGAATCTACCATCGGGTGGAAACACGAAGTTCCAAACACGCCAGAATAGCGTCTCGGGACCAGCTGAGTCTAACTTAACTGAGGTCTCAAATTATCAATGACTCTTTCATTCTCAATGGCATCGCTAGGCAGAACGCTCTTTAAATAGCCGCGTGGACACGAAAAGTAACGATTTTTCTTAGGAAATGCGGTCTGATTAGCAGTTGTTCCGGGTAATTACAACGCGATGACAAGGGCCGATCGATGCGTGTCCTGCCCGCCCCGAGCCAAGACCCCAGAAACAGGGGAAGCACAACTTGGCGGCACTCGCGGCTGCAACGATCGTCGGCCGAGTGAGCTGCGCCGCGTCCCCCTGCCCTGCCCTGCCAAACCTGTGCCTGTGACATTCGGTGTGGTGACTTTCTCATGCTTTGAGTGAGTCCATTCACTGGTGAAAAATAGTTCTTCTTTTTAGCAGATGATACATATTATCACCCACAGTCTTAAAAGAAACAATAATACAAATATAATGTATCAGCGGCTTGTACTCTCATGCGCTCGCTCATGCGGAGGCAGGCGAGCACGCAGAAGTATTATACCGCACGGGGAGGCCGCGTTCCGCCGTCTGTTGCCCATCGCGCATTGTTGCGGTCATGGGCCATGCGGGCCATCCTGGGCGGGGAAAGGGAAGGTACCCCCCCCCTCCCCTCCTGCTCCCTGCACCCACCTCGCCGCTCCAAAATTGCGTCAGGAAGATGTCCTTTCCTTTCAAATATCTTCGTCTCTCTCTTAACTAACTAAAAACGCAACCAATGATAAGTTCTGCTTCAACAGACACAAGGAGATATTATTTTCCTAACTTTCTAAACCCTTAAAAAACTAGGAAACATTTAGAGTTGGCATCATCTGCCGCAGATCTTCGTGATTTCCCAACCATTTCTTTTAAATCAGTGATCAGTCCTAACAACACGACTGATCGTCGAAGATCAGCGATCTGAGCTCTGTCTTGGGCAGGACCAGTAGGACCGCGCTGCTTCTCTGCGAAGGGCTTCCAGTCTTCGCGGGATCGTAGCAGCAAGAAGTGAAGACCGGATACCACGATGCAGCGGAATTTCGAGATAGAATCGCAGGTAAAATTATGGTTCACGTTATTTCTTTTTCTTCTTTTTATTTTCAAAAGAGTTCTGTGATACAAGAAAATAAAATTAATTTCCAGCTTTTCCGCTCCTGCGAACCAACGATGGTTAATCGTCTTGTGTTCCTGCAGGTGCCGGGGTCCTGGGGGGAGGGGGCTTCGGAGGGGACGGTCCCAGAGGAGCAGACCGCCCGGGCAGCCGCTTTGGATGCCTGGGTGGCGGCCTCCGCGAAGGTCCTACCGGAGGCCGTGCCGGAAGACCTGCCGCAGGACCTGCCGAAGGCCATGCCAGTGGCCTTGAAGGCCAAGCCGGCGCGGACGGCATTGTCATCCCCCGTGGCACCGCTGGTACCCGACGTGCCCCGGCCGGCTGCGGAGCCCGCCGTGCCCGAGGTGCTGGAGATGCCGGTCTTCTACATGCGGAATGTGTTCCTGTGGCCGGAGGGCCTCACCTTCTTGAAGCGGGTCATGTCACGCCTCGTGTACCCGTTGCTGCTGTTGACGATGATCCTCGGCGGGATAGCGGTGATCATAAATGGCGAGTTCGATTCGTACATCAAGGGGATGGCCACGTTCGGCGACGTGACAGCCTGTACCGTCCAGCTCGCGAAGCTCATAACACTCGCCAAAGCAGGCCCGCAGGTTAGTGCCCCCAGCTCCCAGTCCTGAGCCCTGAGCCCTGAGCCCCCAGCCCTCAGCCCTCAGCCCCCAGCCCCCAGCCCTCAGCCCCCAGTCCTCAACCCTCAGCCCTCAACCCTCAGCCCCCAGCCCGAAGCCCTGCTCGCGTCTGCTGCAGGTCATGGTGATGCGGCGCACACTACAGAACGACTTCAAGGACCCTGAGACCATGGTGGAGGCAGAGGCCAGGGAGGCCAATGCTCGGTGCTCGATCCGCTGCAGCCGCATGTCACGCATCTTCGGCTGGTTCTACGTGCCGCTGTGCGTCAGCGCCACCGGCGTCATGATTTTCAAGGGCATCGCGCCGCCCGAGGAGCGCGCTATCATGGTCAGCATGCCCAAGGTCCTCATGAGGAACTCCTACACGTTCTGGACCATCTTCTACACCGCCTTCCTCACCGTGTACACGTTCTTCTTCTACAGCGGTAAGAACAATCCCGTAAGGTGCTAGCTAGTCTCACCGCACACGGCGCCTGCTGGGTAGGCAATTCTGACTTATGCATGCACACGTGTCGTGCGGGCTGGCCTACCCTGTCATTCGCAGGCGCTCGGCATCGCTTTTCGAAGCGTTGGTGGTTTAAGCTGTGAGAGTTCGGACAAACTTACTTTACGGACGACCCCTGCCTGTCGCAGTGGCCTACGACACGCTGTTCCTGTCGCTGTGCATGCACCTCAGCACCAAGTGCGAGATCCTCCAAATGATGCTGCAGAAAATTGGACAAATCGAGCAACAGCAGGTTTTACCGACGCTAAAGGTTGGCCCCGCACTTTTGACGGCTTTCGTACGGCTGGCATCACTAACAGCGACGATTAAAAGTAAAGACGTAGTACATTTTTCCACCAGAAAGCGCCCCGCCACGGCGAGCGCTGCGATGACGACGACCAGACGGACAGACTACTGAGAACCTGCGTTCTCTACCACCACAAGATCATCAAGTAGGGAGAGCTCTTCGTGGTGAGGCACTCAGTCGAACACCGTCGTCGGTCACGTTGTTTCGTTACAGGTTACGAGATGAGACAGAGCGACTCTTCGCGAGGATCTCGCTGTTACAGATGGGTTACATCTTGATGGGGCTGTGCATCCCTGCCCTACGACTCTTGTATGAGGTCAATACTCAGCGATGACATTGGTGTCAGAGTGACCCCGTGTAGTTGCAAGGACACTTCTCATTCTCATTCTGATGTACAGAAAAAATTCACGGTCGCTGACTTCACGTTCCTGCTATTCTATGCTACGTGGAACTTTGGCCAGCTTTTGTTCTACTGCTGGTTCCCCGACAAACTGGCAGCAGCTGTAAGTGTTTTTTGTTGTTTTTTTTTGGGGGGGGGGGGATGTATGTGCCATCTGGCATAACCGGTTTGATTTAACTGTTGCTCACTCCCCTTCATAACTAAATATCGCGGTGCAGTCTCGTGGCGTTTCGGTGGCAGCGTACTCGGCGTCACGACCCCTCCAGGACACCAACGCGAGCAGGGCCACCCTGCAGCTCATCACCCTGCGGGCACAGCGCCCACTGCACCTCACCGCCGGCAAATACACGGACCTCACTCTCGAGCTGTACCTTGATGTGAGTCTAATTCCTTAGTTAATTCAATAGGGTACTCCGGAGAAGCACGAAATGGAAGTAAGAAGTCGTAACGGCGAAGAAGAGCGGAAACAGAATGGAGGGGAACCGCCACGACGTTGGCCACGAGCCAACTCAAAATTTATGGAGTTCTAGCTTGCGCTGGTGATATGTCCCGACCACTTGGTGGAGTCAGACGCGTAGCTGGCCGGAGTTTTCGGAGGGGGTCAGGTCATGCATTTTGCCTACTTACAGGTGGAATATCACGCCGGTTGCCTACCTACCAGGCAGTGCCCTTTGGGGGGGGGGGGGGGGGGGGAGTTATGGCCCGACTGCCCCCCCCCCCCCCCCCCCCCCCCCCCGCCTTACGGTTACGCGCCTGCACGCGCAGAACTCGAGACAGAACTGCGCGCGGCCTGAGATTTTATTTTCTCGTTTCTTGCTTCGCCGGAGTACTCTATCAGCAGAATACGAAGTTTATCCAACTCCTTGTGTGTTTTGATCAATCTCTGAAGTTTTGGAAAAATCGAGTTTTGAAGTTTAAAGTGTTTACTGGTTAAACGAGTTTGCCAGTTGGGAAACCGTACAGTTTCATGCATCCTCTCTGTCTTTTCAGATAATGAAGAGGTCTCAGTCCATCTGCTCGTGTCTGCTTACGCTGCGGTAGTTATTGATAATTATAGGCACGTTTCCTATCGTAAAAGTGATTCTTATGGTATCGAGCTGGAAGCTTCATTCATTGCCCCGAGATTTTTTATCATACTCGTAACCGGTTTCATACATTCTGCATAAATTTTGGACGACTTTTCGCTTGCGATAGGCGTACATTTGTATGCAAATGGTTGAATCACTGAGAATCACTTCTATGGCCGAAGACAAGGATATTGGTTTACATCATAAAACTGCGTGTACCTGCTCGTTGAAGTGAAAAGAAAGTCCAATAAAGTTATTGTTTCTTCATCAAAATACTCGTTTATTAATAATAACAACTTGTACGGTGAATCTTATATCATGAAGTATAATCTACTCTATCACACTTTGATCCATAGACCCAATGACGATGAGGGGTATTTTGAAAGATTGTCTTGTTTGAGTGGATGATTTCTTAAAAATACCAATCACAGAAAGTCAATTATATGGTAGTTCATAGACATGAGATGAAAGAGGTTGAAACCATACGTGTCTCGTAAATTTTTAGTTTGACTTCGAGGAACACGATTTCATACCTCGACTAATACTAATCGGAATTGAAATGTCTGGTTTCTTTAGTATGCCTTTCTGTTTAAGAATGAATTGTCATGTGTTTCAAACGTAGGCCAGTTCCCAGGGCACTAGGTCCGAGATGTTCGTCAGGATTTGTCGGAAGACTTCGGCCACGGCGTCCGCGATGGTGGGCCCGATTTCCATAGTCACTTCCCGCCAGTTCTCGTTGATGAACCGATTCATATTTTCGCCTGTTTAACAGATAAGAGGAAAGTGTGAGAGAGCCCTTTGCGTTAGAGTACACTCGCACAAGACTAGTGCCAATCCGTTCTATGCATTTTATTCAAACAAAAAGTGCGACTAGAAAAATACAACATTCAACTGGAAAGAGCCAAATTCATATAAAAATGTTATATCAGCAAGCAAAGTGCCCAGGGACCGCCCACCTAGCTCAGCCACAGCACACGGGGGCACACGGCGCGTTCTGCCCCAGGACACCCTTCAAAACGCCACGCGACGACCCACAGCCAGATTTTAGCACGCTCCTTAATTAAATGAGTAATAGATGCAGAGGAACCCGTCGGACGGCCTCTGCCGGTCCCTGCGCTTCGCGCGCGCACGCCTGACCAGAACCACTTGATTATGGAAACGGTGGCGTGGCACCGTGTGGCAAGCCGTGTGGCGCGCGTGCCAGCTGTTCAAATTGATGGTAAGAAAGGAGTTTTTCCAGGGACAAGGACTCTAACATAAACTACTCCCTCCCCCCCCCTCAAATCCGTGTTTGCCATCACGTACACCGGTACAGTGAGTGTGGTCCGGTGTGACATCATTGTCCAATGCCGTCTTGGCCGACGTCACCGCTTGCTCCGCTTGCTATGCAGATCCGCCACCGTACCCAGTGGCGGTTTAACTGCTCCATCACATGGGGGGCGATCCTGAAAAATTTCAGGTGTTTGCCTACCTTTCAGGCGGATCGCCGGCCGGCTGCTGATCTCACAGGGGGGCGATCGCCCCCCCCCCCCCCCCCGCCCCCCCCTTAAACCGCCACTGACCGTACCGCACCAGCCAAGAGTCACATGACACAGATCAATGGAATAATATTTGATTTGGCAAGGTTAGGCGTTTTACAGAACTAGCATTGTGGAAGGCGCCCGGAAAGGCTGCGCATCGTTCTGCATCCAGACAGACAACTCACCCAGCAGCTTGTCGCCGTTGAAGAGGTTCTCCAGCCGCACGAACACCCTGGAGGTGTCAAAGCGCAGGTTGGTGTTGATCAGCTTCATGTACTCCTTGCCATCGTCCCGCTTGTACAGGTCGAAGTCGAAGGTGTAGTTAAACTGGCAGTTCTCTGCAGGAAAAGAAATCAGAAACTTGGTTTAGCATTTCACCGTATGCACTTTATTTTTTCCGAGAGCGTAAGTCACGCAGCCTTTGCGCGCTCGGGGGCCGGTGCCCGGCTGCGCTCGCAGCTTCGCTCTTCCTGATCAGCCAGCCACACTGTCGACACTCGAGTGTCGAGTACGGTGGTAAGAACAGGACAAAAGCACTGGGTCAAACAGACGCCCCGGACCTTCCGCCTTTGCCTCTGCACCGGCGGCGTACGCGGCGTAAGTACACCCCAGCGCAGCCCCGCGCAGAGCCCACGGGGCCCGAGGCCAGCAGGGTTGGGAGGGCCTCGGCAGCCTCGAGCTCGGACCTCGCGGAGGACACCGGTGAGGACCGGGCCAGTGGCAGCCAGGACCCCGCACAAGGGGGGGGGGGGAGGAGATCTCAGAGTGTCCCGCCCCGCCCTGCCCTGCCCGGCTCGGCCTCGACTTCCCTCGCTGCGCCCCCGCTTCCCCCTCAGTTCTCTCAGGTTGTTGGGAGTCCGAAAACCTGCTCCCTTGATCTCGACCTTGCCCTCCAGTACCACAGCCGCCGCGGCCGCCACCCGTTCACGGCCGGTCCCTCGCTCGCCAAAAGTTTGGTCCGTGTATGAATCTTCGTAATCTTCGTTGACCAGCGACGTAACGCCTTGTGTGTTCCGGGTACACTCTCAAGGATGAATGCTTGATTTTTTAAAAAAAACCTGTTGCCCCCCCCCCCCCCCCCCCCCCCCGTGTGGATCCCCGCCTGGTTCCGGGAGCGGCACACCGGCACTCACTCAGCGTGATGTTGGCGGGGCCGTGGCCGGTGATGGGCAGGATGAGAACGTTGCCCGTCACGTTGTACAGGCCGTTGATCTCGATGTTGTCGCCGTGCAAGTTCCACTCGATGTGTCTGTTCTTCAGGTCCACCCTGGAAGCAGAAGGTGTTGTCAGCGGTGTCTATCGACCCCGCCGTCGGTATGGGGACCTAAGACCCTGACTTATTTACTTTGCGGAGTCGAAGATCAGGTCGGGGAGGCCGAAGATGGTGGCCTCCTTCATGTGGATCTGGAGGCCCACAGACCGGGTGCCCTGGGTCACGCGGAAGTCGTACACCGTCAACGGGTTCAAGTTGGGGATCTTGTACTTGCGGTCGCCTGGAGTACGACAACATTAACAGGAGGGACAAAAAGGAATTAGGGCACTCGCTGAAAAGCGGGTTATCGTTGCGCAGCAAGAATCAATCAGAACGGCAACAAGAAAATTCCTATCGTTTTCCCGCGGTGTTTACGGGCGCGCTTCCAATACTCACCGTTAATGAAGTGGGGAATGGCATAGCGACCTGCCTTGACCACACACTCGTTCAGCTTGGGGTCGTTCTTCTTGCAAGCGGTGATGTACGAGGCTGCAACGCACCAATATGCAAGTTCAGTCACATGCAGTATACGAAATCGAAACAGTTGACACATTGTATTGTGTACACCTTGACAATCAAACTTACTGCAAACCTAATTCAATTTTTTTAACAGTATAGTCCACGTTTTTTAAGTCAAGGTCCAACCTAGTATTGATTATATGTTAGCATTCCGGTTGCTTGCCGAGAGTTGGCGTTCATTGTAATGTAATCAAAAAACTAATGCCCTGCCCTCTCCGCTGTTTAAATTATTGGCGTCGTCATTGGGATGCCAAAGAATTCGTTGCTTTTAATTATTCTATTTCTTGTCTACTGTACTGTACTGGGAAGGAGGAATGAAGAAGCAAGGTCGATAGCTCTTGCGCCTCCGTGTCTCAGCAAACGCAACTATTCTAGCGTTCCCACGCGGGGAGACAATTTGAATCGGAAAAACACTACTTTGTATTGTGGCACACCTAGTTTGCACGAATAACTCGCTAAAAAGCAAAAGACTTCGCCGGGGTATAATTTCCGTGGTCGCAATACATTCACCGTCTGCCCGTCCCACCAAGGGCGTTTCCAGAACCGGTCTTCTCGCAGGGATTCGCTTCGCTGGGAAGCGGAATACAGTCAAACGCCGATTGTTGTCCAGGTTTGACTGACCGATCTTTGGGAAGAAGTCCACCACCTTGGCCCCGGGTCGGGCTGGGCGGCTCGGACCCGGCCGGGACCCGGCGCTGGGCCAGTCCCGGGGAGGAGGATTACAGAGGCTAAATCCGCTCGTGCGGGAGGAAATTTTAACGACCAATTTGCGATCAAATTTTTAACAATCTGTTCAACTCACCGCGTAGAGGACTAAATTACAAGCCGAACAAAAAAAAACGGCATCTCGATATTCAAATTTTCACCTGAGATATGGCAAAACTGTTTTTGTCAAAGTTAAGTGTTCAAATTTGACCGACTTCGGCCGGCACAAGGTTTATTTATTTTGGCTGCACGAGATCGTTGCTTTTTAAAGGTAAGACTGCCAAAATTTGAAGTCGCTCCGACGTCATGAAGTGACTCAAATCGATTCTTGTCCATGGCGGCACCGCCGTGTTGGGGCGGAAAAAAACAGTTTTGCCATATCTCAGTTCAAAATTTGGAATTCAGGATGCCGTTTTTTTTGTTCGGCTTTTTATTTAGTTCTCTACGCGGTGAGTTGAAAAGATTGTTCAAAATTTAAGCGCAAATTGGTCGTTAAAATTTCCTACCGCATGAGCGGTAACCCTCCCCGGGATTGGCCCGGAGGCCAGCGGCGCCGGGTCCCGGGCCGGGTCCCGGGCCGCTGTCCGATCTTTGTCCCTAGCTCCTCCCAGCGGGGACAATAATCGCCGTCCGGCTCAGGCGGGTGCTGACAGCGGCTCAGACTGGTGCTAGTGCTGTTATTAGTGATAGTAAATTGGCGATGATGATGGTGGCGGTGGCCCGGCAGACTCGACCCGCTGACATTGCGGCTGTTTATTTCGGAGGCACTCGGCCGTCAGCCTTTCCCACACCATGCTGGGATGCATGTCGTCTGGCATGGCGAATCGTCCCAGAGGGGGTCGCAGGTCATATCGGGTGCGCGTCGCACGCGTCGCACGCGGCGCTCACCGTGGGAGAAGAGAGGTGACCCGCGGCGGTGCTGCCGACAACTGTCACCGGTGTCACCCGACCCTTGACATGTTTGCTGCCTGACATGCATGAGATCGGCCGGTGGCTGTCATCACGTTTCCACGCTTTGACTTTCCTTGGACCCGTTCAATGGAAACACAAACACGGTGTCGCGCATAGCGTATGCACGTCGACACGAGCAGCCCGTGCGGCCGTGCGGTTCACTAGACCGCCCGCGGATCTAGTCTGGACACAAATAGCGCCTGCTGGGTAGACAACCTCGACCTCTGCGCGCGCGTGCGTGTCGTGCGGGCTGGCCTATCCTGGCATTCGCAGGCGCTTGACGTCACCGTTTCCGAATTAAAATTGGCGGAAATTCGGACAGGAACTTTATGGACGACGCCTATAAGCGCGCAACAACTTTAGGGATGCCAAGGTGCTTTTTTTTTATTTAATTGTCCACGAATTACGGCAAAAAAAAACACTATTTTCTGGGTTTAGTATTTTTCCATTTTACTAATTCCTCGAATGTTTGGGTCTGATTGAACCACGGACCGCCATGCTGTGACATGCCATGCCACAGTCATCGGCACACATCGCATCGCGCGCGGGGGGCTCGGCAGCAGAATAGGTTCAGCTGGGGACTCACGCAGCTTGAGGGCGGCCGCCGGCTCCAGGGCGGCAAGGAGGCCGAGGGCCCCGAGGGCCAGGACCAGGAGGCTGGGGCTGGTCATACTGTTGTGGCGGTCACTTCCCAACTGACTGGTGATGGTGCTGATCAGCAGCGTCTGCACCCCGCGCGCGCTTCTCTCGGCTCGGCTCGGCTCGGCCCGACTCGGCTCGGCTCTGCTTTGGCTCGCCTGGCCTCTGTCTGGACACGTCGCGAACCACAATAAAATGAGATAGCCCGCTTCTGCCGCTTTTTTATTTATATCGGAACGGCGAGGCGGCGGCTGCCGGCTGGCGAGTGAGCAGGTCGGGTACAGGCGCGCAGCGCGCAGCCGCCATGGAGCACGGTGCATGGAGGCAGCGGCGGCAGCGGGTACCGGCGGCACTGCGGTACGGGTAGGGGTAGGGGTAGGGGCGGGCACCGTGCACACAAACACCTCCCCTCGCCCCACCGCCCCGCCCCGGCCTTGGTCGGACTAGTTTTGAAGGCAGGCTCTCCGAGCGTGCTTACTATACGTGCGCGCGCTGGAGGAAGGAACATGGAGTAAAGCGTTAGTGGAAGAAGGAACCGTCCCGATAAATGTGGGCGCTGTTGAGGCTCCAATGACAGCAAATTTTAGAGAGCCCAGCCTTCGGAGCTTCTTCTCCTTCCCAATGTTGCAGTTGCAGTCGCCGGCGATCTTCAATTTTGCCATTTGTTACTTAAAAGGAATGCTCCCCAAACTAAAATTACCATGGCAGTCATGATAAAATTCTGGCCATGGAAACTGTATCCCCATGGTTTGGTTATTTAGCCGTCGTCCATGGTAACTAGACTTTTAACCATGATCCTAGCTGGACCATGGCCTCCACCCCATGGTCCATACTGAACCATGGGTCATTTGCCATGGTCCATACTGAACCATGGGTCATTTGCCATGGTCCATACTGAACCATGGGTCATTTGCCATGGCACACCGAGGGCCATGGCAGGTTACCATGGTCCAACGAAGGCCATGGGGCCTTCGCATGGTAAAACGGAGGCCATGGAGAGTACACCATGGTTATAATATGAGCCACACTTTGCAGACCTATACCAATAATGTCTTGGTAGACGAATGGCTTAGGTGCCAAGCGGTTCGAACACCACTAGGGGCAAAAAAGGCACTTTACCATGGTCATTGTTTTACCATGGTCACTGTTTTACCATGGCCTTTATTTACCATGGTCTCGAAATAACCATGACGATAATACCATGGAGGGATTACCATGGCCACGCACACTGCTCTAACCATGGGCGGCCATCGTGGGCCAAGGGCAAGGATGGACCATGGCCAGTTCCATGGTAATTTTAGTCTGGGCCAGAAAATTAAACCAAGCATCTGGTGATTAGGCCGACTCGCGATCACAAAAGCCGCATTTGAGAAGCAAACAAATTGTGTTTTTTTTTTTTTTTTATTTTACACGGAAAATAGACGAGCGAGTCTTATTGAAGTCGAAGGATGCGGTTCGGGCAAAGGAAAAGCATGATCGATTCGGTGTTGCGTGTGTTATTGGCCTGCCTCGCCTAAACCTTTGAAAGGTTGCGCCAGCGGGGAATGCCGTTGCCAACCCTCGACTCCAAAACACACCCGTGGTAGGTGTGAGGTATGCCAGATAGTCTTTCCAGGCGTTAAGACGCCTTCCTATGCACTCCCTCTATATATTGTAGAAAATTATTATTCAATCGGAATTGATGCTTTGATGTCGCAAAACGGCTAAAAATATCTGGTCGAAAGGATAGCCCTTTGTTTGACAACAGAAGAATAGCAGCAGAAGACAACAACTTCTGGTAGCTTGTAGATTAGGTGTACGTTTTTGTGCGTGTGCGTTTTTGTGTATCGTCGAAATTTGGCTACAGTTTACCTCATGGGTGGGGTAAAATTTGAAGAACATTTGAATGAAGAGTTATGGCTTCAAAAGAAAAGATTATTTTCGTGAACGCTAACCGTTTCCATCAGTGACACAGATCTTGTAGGTTGTTGACACACACTAACTTTTACTGAACATAATTGTATTCATGTTTTGCCCATTTCTGGTGAACCATTCCGTTTGTAACTGTATGAATCGGTGGATAATACTTGCCTATCGGTAACGGGAGACAATGTGAGTTAATTTCTAATTTTCTCACTGAATTGCTTCTATCACATAATTTTCAACATAATTTGGGAAGTGTTATATTGCTGCAGCTGTAGAGCTTTTAAGAAATGGCCGAGACTCAAGTACCAGAAGGTGCCCCTGACAAAGAGGAGCCCCAAGATGCCCGTAGTGAGCACTCAGTGTTTGGGGCACGAGACACAAGCAGCGAGTACAGCCTATCCAGTATGTCTGCTCAGAGCACTGGTGATGAGTGTTTTCGCTCTCCTTGTCATGCTGAAACCAGTATGGCCCGAATGGAAACTTATCTACAAAATGGGCAGCTCACAGATATTGTTCTCATTGCCGGTATGTTTATGTCTACAAAATCACCACTGCAATTGTGAAGGGTTTCATAACTATATGTTTCATGATTCCTAGGAACCAAACATATTCCTGCTCATCGGCTCATACTTAGTGCTGCTTCTGAGTACTTCACTGCTATGTTCACCAGTGGCTTGCGTGAAACAAATCAAAGTGAAGTTGAACTGCAGAATGTGGACGGCTCAGCTTTATCTGCACTAGTGCAGTATTGCTACACAGGTTTGTAAATTTTGCTGGCTGCAAAAAAAAAAAGAAAGAGTATTGTATCATTCATCTTTTATCTCATTTTCTCTTAAAGGTCGTGTTGAACTCAGGGAAGACACTGTGGAAACGCTGTTAGCCACAGCTTGCCTTCTGCAGCTGCCTGCAGTGGTCACTGCCTGTTGTGGTTTCCTCAAACGTCAGCTTCACCCTTCAAACTGCATTGGTATCTGTTTGTTTGCTGATCAACAAGGATGTGGCGATCTTCAACAAGCAGCCCATGCTTATACAACTGTGAGTAGAATTTCAAGTTTTTTTCTTGTCTCCCCGTTATTTTCCACACTAACACATCTTTTTCTTATCCTCAGGAACACTTTATGGAGGTGGTTCGCAATCAAGAGTTTCTTCAACTGTCCGCTGAGGAGGTAGCAAAACTCCTTGTTTCTGATGATCTTAATGTTCCAAATGAAGAGGCTGTATTTATTGTAGGTTGACAGATTAAAGATAGAAATTTAACTTTGAACCTGTAGGTTTGATAAATTTAGTAGTTCTCTTATGTTGTTATTTAAAACATATATTTCAGGCACTCATGGGTTGGTTGAAGCATGATCTAACCAACAGAAAAAGTGACTTGGGTCATTTGCTTAGCTTTATCAAGCTCCCACTACTTCCAGCATCAGTATGTTAATTTTTCAGTTTCATTTGTCTTTTCTCCCTAGTGGGTTTGCAGAAAGGTGTTTATTCATTTTAATCTTATTCTTTGATTATCACAGTTCATTGCTGATCACATTGAGACCAATCCTATCTTTAAGGACATTCGAGCTTGCCAGGATCTGATTATGGAGGCCTTAAAGTATCACCTTCTTCCTGAAAGGCGACCTCTTTTACAATCTCCTAGAACGCATCCTCGCAAATCCACAGTTGGATCCTTATATGCTATTGGTGGAATGTATGCCAAGAAAGGTGGGCAGTCAAAAAGTACATTGGGTTGATATAAATGGGCCTCCATCATGTCGAAATTGATTCATCAGGATATTGCTATGTATTAATTTTTTTCTACAGGAGCTACTAACATAGAGAGATATGACCTCCGGTCAGACACATGGCATCTTGTTGATGAGATGAATGGGCGTCGTCTTCAGTTTGGAGTTGCCGTCGTGGATGGCAAAATATTTGTTGTAGGAGGTAGAGATGGCCTTAAAACACTTAACAGTGTGGAGTGTTATGATCCAGCAACAAAATCGTGGGCAAATCTACCTCCCATGTCAACCCATCGCCATGGCTTGGGTAAAACTGTCTTGCCTCTGCCAAAATTCTCTTTTTTGTGTACTTTTAAAAATTGGTAGTTTTCTAAAGCTCTCTCTTTTTTACTGTTTGCTGAGCACAGGTGTAGGTGTTTTAGAAGGCCCTTTGTATGCTGTTGGTGGACATGACGGCTGGAGCTACCTCAACACTGTTGAGAGATGGGATCCACAGGCATGTCAGTGGAGCTATGTTGCACCCATGTCTTCTCAGCGGTCGACAGTTGGAGTAGCAGTTTTAAATAATAAGTAAGATTTAAGTGACCTAGCACTGTTCTGTTTTGTACTTCTCAGTTCATAGCATTAGGAATATTTGCAGACTGTATGCTGTGGGTGGTCGTGATGGATCTTCTTGTTTGCGCTCTGTAGAGTGCTATGACCCTCATACAAACAAGTGGGTTAACTGTTCTCCCATGGCCAAAAGGAGAGGTGGTGTTGGAGTGGGTGTTGCTAATGGCTATTTGTATGCCATGGGAGGCCATGATGCACCTGCCTCAAATCCATCAGCATCGAGATTTGATTGTGTTGAAAGGTAAACATTAGCATTACACACAGTTTTGTATTCAATTATTTACTTTTAGAAAAAATTAACCTGGATGGTTTACTCTATTTTGAATATTTTGCAGATATGATCCAAAAACTGACACATGGACAATGGTTGCATCAATGAGCAGTGGTAAAGATGGCATAGGTGTAATACTCTTTGGAGACAAATTGTTTAGCGTTGGTGGCTATGATGGTCACCATTACAACACATTAGTGGAAGTGTATGATCCACAAACAAATGAGTGGACTCAGGTACGATAGCTTTGTGAAGCAGTTTGTTTGATGGAAGTTTAGACATACTCTGAGACTAACTGTAGTATTTCTTTCTCTTTCTAGGCTGCCCCACTTAACACAGGCCGTGCTGGTACTTGCCTTGTTGTCTTGAGAAACTAAGGTACACATTTTCAATTGGGTCCAGCCATCCTCCTTGGCAATGCTCCAGCCACTAGTAGCTTAGAGAGCTCATTCCATATAATTTTTCCCCTTCTCTTTCTGTGTATTATTAGGAATATTTTACATGCTATGCAGGCTATACATTGTAGAAAATTATTAATAGGAATGTTAAGTTTTAAACATTAATCTGTAGCAAAGCACAATGTTTTTGTACAGTTGATAATTTCTTTTCCGTAAGGCTGACATTGTTTCCTAATGTACTTTGGTAGCTACATTCCTTTTATTACCATTAGAACACTTAATAACAAATACGAGCTATATTTTTTTTTTTAATTTCTTTTCCGTAAGGCTGAAATTGTTTCCTAATGTACTTTGGCAGCTACATTCCTTTTATTACCATTAGAACACTTTATAACAAATACTAGCAGTAAATGCTTTTTAAACCTGACCTAGTAGTTGTAATAGTTTTCTCTGTGATTTATATTTTGTTTCTGAAACAGCTCAGAAACGACTCTTAATTTTGAAATTGTGCATTGAATTATTTATATTTTGTTAACTAACTCCTTAGATTTGACTTGCTGTAGGACTGCTTAAGTTAATTTCTACTCTGTGCATTCTGTTAATAGGTTTATAATACCATATTTATCCAAACCGGTGATGAGACTGAACAATGTTCCTTCTTTCTACATACATGTCATTTGGTGATCATGTATATTTATACATGTCTCTCTTTAAAAAAACAAAAAACGAAGAAGAATTTTGAATGAATGAATGAATTTCATGAACCACCAATTGTTTAACAACCTTCTGATTGCACAGGAAGTTGTTGCAATAGCTTTGACCCCCTTTGCTCAAAAATAGTATTTGGTGTGTACTTCTGTTCACATGTTGTGCCTACCCTGTCCTCATGTCTGTGTCATTCCTGATGTTGTGTTGCAATTTTTGGACCAAACATTCTCAGCAGTTTTTACTTTCAAATGTTCACTTTGATACATGTTTCTGAATGTTGTTAACCCTCAGTGCAGTTTGTTAGTGTATTCCAAAGATTATGAAATAGTTTTAGGAACTAACTATAAGGTATAGGAGAGGTGTAAATTAATCCTCAGTAGTCTACTGGAGTAGATCACTTTCTGTAATTTAACGCAGTTTGAAGAGTGGTTGCTGTGATCCTTTACATTGTTATGAATTACTGTTTTATTACTAAAAATAAAAGTTGTAAGCTGTAGAACATTGCAAGATGGCATGCATACTTTACTTTAGACCTTCCTACAGCCCTAGGATTTGCACATGAAGACTTCTAGTGATACAATTGTTCTACAAGAATTTTTTGACATAGGCATAGGAGCCAGGCTTTTGTGCTGTGAAGGCTCACTACTGTACAATTCACTTCCTTTTTAAAAACATCAATTATCAGCTGAAGATTCTTCGACTCTTACTCACTAAGTTCTACATTGGTCGAATTTCACATAGTAAGTTCTACTCAGCTACTCTTTTATGAGCTTGAAATCAACATCTATCTAAGGAAATAATGCATGATCTCAACAGGCCACAGACCTGATAAACACAATCAATTCATTTTTACAGCACAGAAATTCAGATTTAGACTAGAAGAAGATTTTGAAGTGCTCTAGAATAGGATTCCATAGATTGTGCTGGGTGCTAAAATCAAGCACCAAAACTTGAATTTTACACCGAATGTTGTCAGTGTGCTGAGATTAACTTCAGTTTCAACAAAGAGTTGATTGTGACCATTTCACTGTATGTTCAGAACCAGTTGTGACGTGAAGCATCATACATTAAAAGCTCTATAATTACTTTTTCAGAGCTTTTGTAGCATTTTCATTTTGGTTGTTTGAAATTAATTTTAAAAGTCTCCTAGGAATCCTACCTACTTGTATAATATATACACTTAGATGTCAAAAAATAGGCATACATCCATTTGGTTCAAAAGGATACAGGTGATACAGGTACAAAGGATTGGCAGGTAGATAAATAATGCATAGTGCTTTTATATCCGGTAAAGAGTTAGTTGCCCGACTTGATGCCTACATAGCTCTAATATTATAGAGATGAGTATCGATCAATCTGGGGGTTTGGCTAAAACAGAAAAAGTTTCAGTATTTCTCATAGAGTGGCTCGCCACATTTATGTGACCATTATTTGAAAACAGCAATCAATTCCTCTAGAGCAGGAAGGAGAGGGGAGGAAGCGGTTCTTCCGGATCCCGCCATCCGTGGCAGCCTCTGAACGGCCTGACAAAACCCCCCCCCCTTCCCTCTCCCTCCTCTCCTTCTCTAAAGAGAGGATCTGTTCTACATGTCAATCTATGCAACTGAGCTTTTCTGGATCAATTTGCTGAGGCCATGCCAATTTGTGTGATACAAATTCACAACTATGTCTAACACATATATGTACGTTTTTTGAAATTTCTATTATTTAACAATACAGATTCTGTACATCGTAAACAATTAGTAGCCGTTCCTACTATAGCTTAGCATTCCGTTTCTCAGAAAATATGACATAGAAGAGAGGCCTTATTGGTGAATTTCGAACCAGAAAGCACAGAACCAAAGATATGTCCGGTATTGACATTCAAAAAACTGAACCATTGAGCCTTTTTAAAAACATCTTTTTAATAAAAAACGGGGCGAGAGGAAGTGTATTCGAGTCGAGGTCCATCATGACCGAGTCTTTCCTCTAGTGGTGTTTATTTGGTTCTTCACTAGGCAAGCAGCAAGGCGCCGAGTGTGTTCATATATTCATCTAACTCACAGCATCGCCCTTCACATCATTATTGTCTTCATGAAAAATCACTACTACATGCGGGAGTTCTCCGTCCCCCCACACCAGCCCATCACGATAGAGGCGGGGCGGGGCGGGCCGTGGGGTGTGGGGCATGACGCACAGACCACGGTGGTACGGAGAGAACGTAGCAGAGTTTGTGGTTGTGGCTCTCCCTAAGCCGGGGAGGGGAGGGGAGGTTCCGGGCCGGGCCGGGCCCCCGCGGACGGGGCGGAAAGTGTTCCGGGGAGTCACGGGACCCCGACCGGGACCAATGGACCAATGAGGAGGGCGGCGCGTGGCCTGCCCCCTGTAGGCCTCCTCGGGCCTCGGACTTTCGCGGGCCGGCACAGCCAGGCACAGCTGTGCACAGCGTTGGCACTCGACGGGGCGGAGCAGCGTAACCCTGTCCCACAGGACGTGTCAGTGACGTGTCAGTGACGCGTCAGCGGGCAGAGGGAGGCTGCAGACCGGCAGAGAGCCGCGGGCCCGAGGCCTACTCGGTTCAGAAGATGTCCTCGACTTCGAGCTCTTTGAAGTTTCGCTCCCAGTAGCCGCCCTGGTACAGCCAGTCCTCCTGGCCAGTGTGGGGGTTGGTATCCTGCGCGAACCACCTGAGGAAAAACAGAAGAAATGAAAATCAATTACTTACGCAAATGTTGCTGACAGAATGGGTGTTTTGCGAGGTTCGCCGTGTCCCGCCCTCGTGCCGGGCCGTACCTGGGTTTCCAGTCCTTCTTTGAAGAGGACGCCTTCCTGGCCTTGCGCGTCTCACGCTGTTTCTCCTCCAAGCGGTTCTTCTCGGCCGCGGCCCCATCAAGGTCGCCCTCCTCCAGCTTCCGGATATCCGGCCGAAGTCTGGAAACACGCTCTTATTAGGAATCGTCCCGTCCCGCTGTGTGCCAGAAGCGTGTCACGCGGACTGGACACCATTGGACACCTCACCTGCTGTCGGTTGGGCACATCTTGGACCTGAGCTCGGCGTCCATCTCATTGAGCGCCATGGCGAAGCCAGTAAAGTTGTAGTACTGCAAGCAGCATTGCGTCACCAAACAGTGATCAACAGTGGTTCCTGGTTCAAGCAGCCAGTCGGGTACATCGGGTGGGTGTCGGTGCGTGTGTACTTACGTCGGCGCTGTTCTCGGGTCGCTGGTCCGCCTCCCATAAGGTCACCGAGTTGGGGATGTCGATTGAGAAGGTCGAGTCGGACGCCGGGATATCCGCCTCCGACGGGTCGTCGGGGCCGTCGTCATTCTGGAACAGAGACCGTGTGGTACCACCAGTGCAGGCGACAAATGTCATGTGCCTCTCCCCCCAGGCCTCCAGGCCCCCAGGCCCTCAGGCTCAAACTCACATCCGTGCTGACGCTGGCTTTGAACGGGCTAACTTTGAGCGAGTTGAGCTTCGCCAGGACCTTCTTGGGCGTGTGGGCGGGGCTGTTGTCGGACTTGTCGGACTTCTTCCCTTCGCTCCTGAAACGGCCGTGAGATTTCTCATAAGGACCGAGTACAAACGGCAAGCAGCAACTACCAGTGCGGCTCTGCGGACTCACTTGAATTTATGCGCGTTTTCCTTGAGGTAGTCCTCGTACGACTGGGGGTCGGTGACGCGGAAAAGCTCCGTCCATTTGCCGTACATAAATTTTATTTTCTTCTTACTGTAAGCACGCCAAGTGAAGCACAGGATCAGAAACACTGTCTCTCAGTTCCTCAACCTCGACGCGATGGACTCGGCTCGGCACGGCCGCACCCTCAAATCTGAATGTTTCACGCACGGCTCAAGTACTCGCGGGAAGTATAGGCGATTCTCATTGTGTTCAGAATTGAGGGTGCGGTGCCGGTGCCGGTGTCACCTTACTCTTTGTCCACGATGAAGCCCTCGACGCGATGCAGGTCCTTCGAGGACCAGCCAGCCGACTTGAACTCGAGGATGGCACGGTGGCCTGCCGTCGGGGGAGAGAAAGGCCGTTCGTTACACAACTCTTCGCACAACTATTTTTCGAGGTTATTTTTGTTTTCCTAGACGTACCCGTCGAGTGGTTGACCACCTCCATGGTGCCGTGCTGTTCTATCCACAGCTTCCCGACGATAATGTTGTGCACGCAGCAATTGACGTTGTTCCATGTGTACGCTTCCTTCCACCTGGCGACAAAAAAAATGGACGGAAATTAGATTTTTCAGACGAAAAAACAAGGCCGCAAAATGACAATGTGTATCCAGCATTACGCAAACGCCCGTCATCTTTATTCCACTCACTTGGGGAGCTCGACGGTGACGGTGCCCTTGGGCTGGATCTCGACGCTCTTCCCCCAGAACTTGAGCTTGGGGTGGATGGAGCCGTGGAAGACAAAGTGTTCGCTGTCCGCGTGGAAGGCCGACACCGGCGGGTGGTGGCTCACCTGCTCGCAGATGATCCTGGAACAGCCCGGTGGGCGAGCGCCGTTCATAACGTTTTCGGGGCAATTTCTTACAAAAACAACACTGCTGCCTGCGCTCGGTTTTAGTGTGATTGTCCTCTGTGAGTGGGAACAGTGGGGGCGGTGCTGAATGCTGAATGGCTCTGCATGTATAACAATCGACAGAATGGCACAAATAGCCCTGCCCCTGTCCCCTGCCCCAACCGGAGGGCCCCGCCGGCGCAGCGCTATCTGCCTTTTCTCAGTCGTCCGTCTCCATCCCTCCCGGAGCAGACACCTCCGTCGGACGCCCTCTCTCACTCGCACACGACTAGACGCGTCCCGAACCAGACGGGTCGTCAAACGAGGGGACGACTCAAAGCACAGTACTCAACAGCAGAACGGCGGCTTTGCTTCCATTCCCGACTCGACGTTGGCACACACCACACACTCTTCATGTTACGTTTCGGGGCTTCCATCAACATCCCCCTCTTTCACTACCAGCTAATCTGCCATTTGCTTCCCCTCCCCATTTCCAAGGCAGGCACACGGCAGCACACAAGCACAGCAGCTTGCCAGAAAGATTCTCCTCCACGGTCAGTCAGAAGTGTTTCGGGAGATGTAACACAGGCTGAGCGAGGTGGTCCCGTGCTTTCTGGACGCCCCCCCCCCCCCCCCCCGGCCGCCCGCATAACACTCCGCTGCCCTCGTTCCCGGGGTGCCCGACAGTTGCCGACAGCGTACGCCACTCTCCGTTCGGTTTGCCCGCAGAGAACAGAAGGCTGTGTACCCTGTGGGTTTGCCGCTCGGGCCGCTCGGCAAGGCGCCTGTGAATCGCAGGGTAGGCAACGCGCTCCACGCGGGTGCGCCTCGGCTGCCTACCTCACAGGCGCTCCGCTCCCGTCCCGTCCCAGGCTGCCTGCTGGGCTGCTGCGGTGCATGTTGCCAGCGCTCTTTCTCTGTGTCTACGCCTGTCGCTTTATGTCTCTGTCGCACTCAGCCCTCTTTCGGTCTCCCGAGAGACACGCGGACGCGTTGAGTCCTCCGTCATGACCGGAGCATGGAGAAACCTAATTAGAAGTGGGGCGGCTCTGCGGCTGAGTGTTCGGCGCGTTCGTATGCTTGTGTGTTTGTGAGTGAATGTGTGCAGAGAGTGCCCGCCTGCCTCACTCACCTGAACTCGGACCTCTCCAGCTCGAACGTCTCTCCCAGCAGAGGGTTAAAGGGCTTCCCCAGGCGCTGCCAGTTGGAGCCCAGGGCGCTGACGGCGAAGGCGGCGACATACTGTGGGAAGGCAAGGAAACCCGTTTAGTGCACTTCCAGCTCAGAGATGACACTCATCCATCCCGTAGGTGTCAGCAGCATTTTTCATTTCCTTTCCTTGGCCTCAGTCGTTGACACCTGACTAAGTAACAGGTATGCATTGCTGCGTACCTGCATGCGCGTGACGGCGTCCTCCTGCTCGGAGGCGAGGCGCAGCAGGTGCGCGTACTCCATGTACTCCGTCATGCGCTGCAGGAAGCTCAGCGGCTCGTTGAACCCGACAGGCATGGTGATCTTACTCAGCTCCTTGCCGATGGCATTCTTGAGGATGGACCAGAGAGAAAGGTCCCCAGTGGAGACCTGCGCCGCCGGCAGAGAGGTCCTGCAACAGAAGCCACCGTCACTTTACTGTACATATTTCTGGGGAAAATAAAGTTAAAATTTAAAAAAAAAAAAAAAAAAAAAAAAACAGTAAAACACCTTTTTGGACACAGGTTTAGAGTGACGTTCTGCTTTCATACGAGCAAACATTTAAAGTGCCATTTTGGAGGAAGAGTTTAAGACCCTTTGGTGAGTCCTAGGACGGTGGTGGATGGCAAAGTAAGGGGAGCGGGATAGGGGGGATGTAAATGGTCGACTGGCTTCCTCGAACGTAACTCCAGCCGGCGGTGCCGATGCACAGACACGTCTCACCCCCCCCCCCCCCCTCTTCCTCCCGGTAGGGGGGGGGGGAGTGGGTATCACGTCGATATCTATATTCCGACTCCCACACACTCCCACACGCAGAGAAAATTTGATGCCTTTGATCGCATTTGCGAGCAAGCTGGCGAGCTCAGGCGCGGATCCAGGGGCGGCTCTAGGGGGGGCGATGTACCGCTTTCTGCCTACTTTCAGGCGGATTGTAACGCGAATCGCCTACCTTTCGGGCGCCCTTTCGGGCGCCCTGAGGGGGAGGGAGCGATCGCCCCGTCGCCCCTCCCCTGGATCCGCGCCTGGGCGAGCTGCCTGCTACGGGAGTGAGAGAGGACTGGGGAGGACGAAGGGAAAGGGGTGTGGGGGTGAGGGTATAAAACGTGTCCTCTGTGACCATCTGAGCATAGTCTGCGAGAGGGGGGATTCCGCTCGCTGATGCCACATAATACGACGAATACTTTCCTCTTTCTCTTCGCTCTCGTATGGCTCATATGACGAGCCACAAGCACGTACTAGGGACGAGATGACATGTTGCTCTCTCTCTCTCTCTCTCTCTCTCTCTCTCTCTCTCTCTCTCTCTCTCTCTCTCTCTCTCTCTCTCTCTCTCTCTCTCTCTCTCTCTCTCTCTCTTTCGCCCCTCCAGACGTGCGCCACATAAGACGAGCACCCCGTGTTTTCATATTTACGGAAGCGGGCACGTTATTGCGCACCCTGTGGTGCATTTGCTTTGCCGGTGGCCCTGGGAGGGAAGAGAAGGGGGGGGGGGGGGGGGTAAGGGGAAAGAGGCGGGAGTTTCATCTGAGACCAAAGGACTGTCGTTGAGGGTTTTGATTGGATTCGTCACCACCGTTGTGGAGGACGTGGGAGATATCTGCTGAGCTTTGCCGGTCCCTGCTTTGACTAACCCTCCTCTGCACACCCCTTTCGGAGTTCTTTTTCTCTGTCGTTCGCTGTGTCGCTCCATATTCGCAAAAGTCGAGAGGGAGAGAGAAAGTTGCTGCCGTTCCGCCGTGGCGACATCCTTGAAGTTGTCCAACTTTCGGTGGGAGTGTACGCAGAGTGTACATAGCCGAGCCCCACTGTAAAGCGTATACAGGCCGCGCGGCACGGCCGCGGACGTGTTTGCAGACACTGGACGTTACTTGTTCCCTGCACCACTTTCTTTTCAGTCGATCGATCGCCTTCCCAAATCGCAGGGAGTCTCTGCGAACTCAAGTGGGCGCCGTGTGCCGTTGGCCTTGGCGGCCCGTGACAGCGTCGCTGGCGGAGCTCGGAGCTCAGCTCAGGTGCCCTGCTCCTGCTCCTGCTCCAGGGGCCAGGCCACGCGCAGCTGCGCGGCTGGAGTTAATACGTCGGTGTGGGGCATGCGGGCAGCGGGGCCCTGGGACGGCCCGGCCTAAGGGGAGGCGGGGGGTACCGTGCACAGCACATGTGATATATGTTCTGTTTTGCCCTGAGGAGTGGCGGTGGTAAAATTATATAGGCGTGGTGTAGAAGCGGGGGGATGTGCCGTGCGGCCACCTGCAGCCCTGTGGGTGGAAAGCAAGCAGAAGGGTAAGACTGCGACAGGATGATGAGCGAACAGGGGGAACCGAAAGCAAAAACAGTCACCATATGATTGATGAGTGTGCAAAAGTTGGGAGGGCGGCAGGCGGCACGGCACGGCACGGCACGGCACGGCACGGCACGGCACGGCACGGCACGGCACGGCACGGCACGGCCTCACCGGAAGCAGGGACTGGGGAGTGCGTGGCACGTGGAACGTGAAGGCCGGGCAACACTGGCGAAGGGCAAGGGGCGGCAAGGGGACTCGTAAACACCCGATGAACACCGAACAACGCCCCGCCCCGCACATATTCGCTGAGATGCATTCGTTCGGGCGTGTCATTTTGCGATCCTCGTGGAGAGAGAGCGAGATAGCCGCCAGCTGTGAGTGCGAAAGGGATGGGTGCAGAGAAGCGACGAGAAGAGGGCGAGGGACAAGGATAGCGCGGCGCGAGGACTGGGCTCTCTGATCAGCAGCAGCATGGCGCCATCACTCTCCAATCCGGCCGGCGGGAATGGTGCTGTGTTTCAGATGTGTGGCTGTCCGACATGACATTGAGAGAGCGAGAGAGAGAGAGAGAGAGAGAGAGGAGGGGGGGGGGGCAACACAACGGCGAGCAGCGACATGCTGTATATAAATTCTGGCCGCAGGGTTGGTCCGGGTCCGGTTTGGCTCCCTCTGGCAGGGCTGTGGTGCGGTGTGGTGTGGTGAGGGTACGGTGAGACATGACATTTCCGCCAACGGACAGCAAACAGCAATGCCACTCCGGACGAATGAATAAACGAATACACGATACAGTACGCAACATCAACAACAAAAAGAGAACATTTGTTTTTGCCGCCACGACAAATATTTAGTTTGTTTCGTCGTGTTGTATCACGGTATGACTGTGTTGCACGTGCCCTCAATATGCCCGCACGGCACGACCCGTTCTACGACCATCCCGCAGGCCGCAGGGGTCCCAGGCCCTGTGACCGAAACTGATGATGTTCTGCGGCAGCAGTGGCGGTAGGGCGGTAGGGCGGCTGACCCCCACTGCAAGCCCCGCACCGAGCCCCGGATCCCCACACCCGGACTCTCCCATCCCCGCCCCGGTAACAAACGCGCGCTCCCGGGCGGCAGATACCACACACACGCACACACACACACACGCACGCGCACACACGCACACACACAAACCCTGCAGGTGTGAAACCCTCCAACCTGTCTTCCCCTTCCGTCTCTGTAAGCTGGAACGTGCCTGACCTCGCCTGTCGCTGCTGGAGGCCGCTACGCCGGCGGCATTGGGATTTTCCCCTCCCCTCCCCCGTAACCCCTCCCCCGTCAACCCCTTCTCCCAAACTCCCCTCCCCCCTCCTCCCTTGCCTCGCCACGCTGGACCGAAAATGCAAACACGTGGAGGCGTAACACGTACCGTGTCCGTCCCCGGCCAGGCGAGCGAGTCCCGAGGGGCCGGAGGGGCCGGAGGGGCCCGGGCAGTCACGTGACTTCTGCGGTGACGTCATCGCGGAGGAGTGCCCCTGCCAGGTCTTGTCTCTACTATGCAGCGCCGTTGAAACGCGCACCGCGCACCACCCGAGAATCAACCTTAGATGGGGGCTAAAATTATCCGTAGGGTCCGGAGCCGTAGCGCTAAGTCTTGTTCCGCTTCGAGCCGCGCCTCGGCCACGGCTCCAGCTGCAGACCCGGCCCGGCCCGGACGGATCCGGACAGCTCGCGGGGCCCGTGGTCGTGGGCAGGCAGGCAGCCCCCACAACCCAGCTTCGCCCTGCACTCCCACTCCTGTCCCCTGCCCCCTCCCCCTTCCACATCCCTTCTCTTCCTCTCTCGCTATTCATTGGGAGAAAAGCGCCCTACTCTGCACAAAACGCATGGCTCTCACTCAGAACGAGGGGGTTGGGGGGGAGACACTGACAACGCCAACGTAACACATTCGCCATACCGGCTAAGGCGCCACTCTCACACGGACAGTGTCCCGGGTTCGACTCTCGCCTCTGCCTTCAACACGTTTTCTCGATGTTCTACTATCTGCGTAGCCGAGTAGGTTAGCGGTAGGAGGGGGGGGGCATTCCGCTGGCACACGCTCAAGGCGATGAGTGACCGCGCCCTGTCCAGTGTTGGTGGGGGTGGACCCTGCCGGCCTGCCCAGTGGGCAGTGGTGCCCTGACCTGACGGCGAGCTGACGGCGAGCCCTCTGACGGCGAGCCCTCTGACGGCGAGCCCTCTGACGGCGAGCCCTCTGACGGCGAGCCCCGCGGGGTCCTATGCCGGTCCTGCCGCTGGCTGTCCCTCAGGGCCGGTGCCCCGCGGCCCCGGGCCCTCCGGGTCATCAGGTTCAGGGCCCCGCCATGACGACCGCAGGGCTGGCCTTGCAGTGCCCGTAGCGCGCCGTGGGGCGCCGAAGGGTATGTCCGGCCAGGACGGCGGTCAGCTGCCGCCCACTTCGGCCTCCCGCCTCCACGACCCCCCCCCCCCTCCCTCCCCCTCACGTGCGGGTTGTCGGGGCTCCGGGCCCCAACCCCGCGGGCAGCGCCGCGCGCCGCTCCTATCTAAGCTTTTCCTTTTTGCCCCCTCCCCTCCCCATCCTCCCCGCAGCCATTCCAACCAGATGACGGGCACGCCCTGGACGCCTGTTCGAGAGAGAAGGGGGAAGTGGAGAAAATAGTAAAGAAGCGTAGGAGGGAGGGGCCGAGAGGACACGCCGGACGGAGACAGGGCCGGATAGTCGCTGGACACACGCCACCACCGCTGTCGCAGATTCAGTGAACGGAGGTTAAATAAAATTGGTACATTTTAACTCGTATAGTGAATACTCAGGAAAATCTCATCTATAACTCTCATCTCTCAGATTTTGGGAGGCCCTTGCTTGACGAAGCTCTGCTCGTAACGTCAATGAGCGAGGCGGGGCGGGGCGAGCGGGGCGGGGCGGCGTGCCCGCGAGGAACGGCGCGATCGCAGACCAATCCCAGACCAATCCCACCGGCGACTGCGTACTGCTTGGGGGGCCAGGCCCCAGGTCTAGGATTAGCTGGGGTCGGTCTGCTTCCCGGTGGGCCGGGGCCGGTACTGCCTGGCCGCTACAGTACTGCCCTCTGGAGGCCGGTAAAGCCCTGCGGTGAGACAACACAACCCGACAGCGCGGCGGCGGGCAGCGGCGGCGGCGGTCCCAGACAAGACAGCAGACAGTCTCCGCGGCCTCCGTGGTCTCCGGGTCCTCCGGGTCCTCGGGTGCTCATCGGTCCAGACCTTCGGCCGAGCTTGAGCTACGCAGACTCACAAAGGCTTAGTCTGCTCTGTGCCTGCCACGGGCTGCCCAGGAGATGAGAGACGGCCGGCTGCCGTCGACTCTCTGCTCTGAGCACTGAGCGCTGAGGAGAACTGACGGAGATCAGCACATCAGATAGAGCAGAGTAAACAAAGGATGAAGAAAAGATGAAGCAGCAGCAGCAGCAGCAGCAGCAGCAGCAGCAGCAGCGGCAGGGAGTCAGACAGGATCTTTTACCGTGTACATTCGCTCGCTCTCAGGCATGCTGGCAAGCCGCAGCCATATAATCGTTCGCACAATAGCGAAGCTGAGCCCGCAGCCGAGGCCGGGGGCGGGGTGGGGGCGGGGTGGGGGTGGGGCCGCAGCGCTCGACCTGCACCGTGCCGAGCGGGACGGGACGGGACGGGAAGGGTTGGCCGCAGCAAGCCCAGGCGGCATGGTGGTCGCTGGTCGCAGCGTGGGAAGCGCCTGTCGGATAGGCAATCTCAGCCTGCGCTGCGCACGCGTGTCGTGCGGGCTGGCCTACCCGGAGGGCTGCAGGGGCTTCTCAGTGTCGGCACAGGGCTAGGAAACTCTCGCTGGGGGAAAGGAAGAGAAAGATGCGTCGTTGTGCGAAAAAGTCTCTTGGATTCTTCTGCAACTCGGCCTCTGATTGGGCCAGAGTTTCCCAGTCCTGGTGTCGATACACCTCACCTACCTCGCTCGCGCCGACACTGACAGTGTCAAGTCTAGCTTCAGGTGGAAGGCCCCCCCGCGAACCTCTCTACTCTGCGACTATGCGACAACGTCGTGGTAGGGGCGAGGGGGGTTGAGGGGTTGAGGGGGGCACGTATAGAGCTTCTGAGGCTTTGCCCTGCGCGTTATTTGTCGATGAAACCGTGTGGCGTGGCGCGGCGCCGCCTGTCGCCGGCTCAGATCGAGTTCGACAAGTTGGGGAGCCCGACGAAGGCCCGACCCAACCCGACCGACGAGGTTGACAGCCAAACAATGTGTCGCCTCGGTGCCGGGCGGGGCCGGGCCGGGCCGGGACAACTTTGGTCGAGGCGCATGCGGCGGGCGCCGAGAGCCGAGGCTGGTGAGGGCAGGTCCAGGCGGGGCTCAGCAACACGACGGTAAACACTGCGGCACACACAGAAGACAGTGTTCGCAAGATGAAAGAAAGGAGTAAGAGTTTGTACCGTTGGCGGCTCACGTATGCATTTGCTGTTCAAAACTGTTAAGTAAAGTACGATCGAATTCCAATTTTTGGTGGACACTGTAAAGACGGGAGCTGTTTTTCCTCCTCGCATCGGGCTCGGCGGGCGGCTGGGCGGACGGGGCGACGCCAATGCCCGCGAGGGTGCAGTAGCAGGAGCCGGGCGGCGGGGGCGGGCCGCGCAGGGACCGAGTCGAGTCCTTGTGTGCTGACCTCGTGACGCCGACAGCGGCAGTCTCGGCGGCAGCCTGCCAGTCCCCGACCCTCTGAAGGGTCCTTGGGAGGCACTCCCTCTCACCTCTCTCTCTCTCTCTCTCTCTCTCTCTCTCTCTCTCTCTCTCTCTCTCTCTCTCTCTCTCTCTCTCTCTCTCTCTCTCTCTCTCTCTCTCTCTCTCTCTCTCTCTCTCTCTCTCTCTCTCTCTCTCTCTCTCTCTCTCTCTCTCTCTCTCTCTCTCTCTCTCTCTCTCTCTCTCTCTCTCTCTCGCTCGTTGCGTTGGGTCGACCCGAAAGATAGAGAGGGAATGAGGGAGGATAGGGAGCCTGGGTGATGTTTAAGGAAGAAGAGTTGCCGAGGAGAAGTGGGGTCAGCTGAAGGTGACCTGTGTGCCCGATGGGAAAGAGATAGATGTCAGCTGGTCAACTGGGCCGGCAGGAGAGAAGGGGAGGGAGAAGTGGATGGGCGGGTGTGCGAAGAATCAGGCCCACCCCCACCCCGAACCGGCGCCCCTCCCCTCCCTCCTCTCTTTGAGTGGTCGTTACGACTGACCTACTCTCTGTCAGTCCCTGTTCCCCCTCCTCCAGCGCACATACACGCAAACACACGCACACACCTGTGTGCCCTGCCCCTTCTGGTGAGCCACCCAGCAGGGAATGTCAGCGGAAAACGTATATAGAGCACGCCATGCCCGAGCCGGTGTTCGAAACCGCGACACACACACACACACACACACACACACACACACACACACACACACACACACTCACACTCACACTCACACCCACAGAGCTCAGTTCTGCCCGAGCACGCCCGCTCGCTATTGCTCTGAGGAGATAAGATAGGAAAGGTACATGTAAGCAAAAAAAGTCACCCTCATTTCCTGTTGCCTTGCACCTGCCCTCTCGCCTTATGTTGGTCACTGTGACCTCTTGGTGAATGGAGGGGAACTGGAGAGGGGGGGGGGGGGCGCTGGGAGATGGGGAGTTAAGCGAATTTACATTTTAATTGTAATAGAATTTCGGGCGCGCACGACGGCGGGCGCGTGGCGGGCGCCGGCAGGGTGGGACATTTAGTGCCTCGTCGGGCGCGTCACCTGGGACGGCAGCAGGGAGCCGCAGTAACCCGCAGCGACCCCTCCGACCTGTTGCCACACAAAGGAGGAGTTTGTGACACGGCCGTCATTAGATTTAAGAGCAGCCGCCACTAAACCAGTTTATACTGCGGCGGGCTGGAGTGGTGGCGGCTGGGTCCAGCCGCAACAGCAGGCACGTAGCTGGCCGGAGTATTCGGAGGGGGTCAGGCCGCGCTTTTTGCCTACTTACAGGCGGGATGTCACGCTGGTTGCCTACCTGCCAGGGTTCGGCTTCTGTAACATTTTTCCTACATAAGGCCTCTGAATATGGGGTGAGGGCACATACGCTTTCGGCGTGCCTAGGTTCGGCTTGCTGGGTAGGGTACAGCGGCTTCGGCCGGGCAGCCTACCTCTCCCTCAATCCACGATGGGAGTGGCCGCAGGGACCAACCGGCTGGTCGAAGGGGGTTGACTCCGGAAATCTGGTTGGCGGAAGGGGCGTTTGTTGGCCGTTGCGGAAGCCCGCCTACTACGGGTTCGAGCCAGTTTCCTTGTGGCGGTTCAACGCTCCTGGTGCACCGGTCCCCATCCGAACACAGAAGGTAAGCAGGACGGTTCCGGACGGAAGTCTGGGGTGTAGTTGGACCCACCCATATTTTTGCCATTTATTTTTCAGATCAGAAGGGAGCGTTTTCTTGAAGATTCAATGTAGCCAACAAGTGATTATCTGCTTCCATGACATTTTATGGCAATTTTTTTAAAAGCGTTCCAGCGTTCCAGTATCAAAGGCCCAGCCAGCAGGCTGTTAACGGAAAAGAGCGCGGGAAGTTTCTCATACACACGCGCCACGGCGCCCCTTCGTTCCAAACTCACCTGTACTGGCGGTGCGCGTGGGCCATGCTTGACTGCTACTGCACCGTGCCGGCCCCTCCCTCCTCATGGGCCGCGCAGTTGCCAGGCAGAGAACACAACGCCTTACAACAACAGCAGCAGCTGCAGCTGGAAGAGAGAACAGAGACGCCTGGATAAAACAAAAGGCCCGGCCCGCGCCCCCCGCGTCTCCTCGTCTCTTCGGGTCGGCGGCCCCGCCGGCACTGCCGGCGCCCCAGGCAGGGCCGGCGCTGCTGACATCAGGGGCGGCTCTCGGTGTTTCCGGTTCAGAAATCAACCTCCGGCCTCCGGTGCCTCCGGAGCCTCCGGTCCGCTGCGCCACGCTGCGCCGCGGATCAGGAGGGGAAATGGGAAGTGGGAATCCGGGAGCAATCCTGGAGGGGAGCAGCGGGCGAGCGCCGCAGAATCCATAGCTGAAGGCACCTCCCAACCCCCACCCACTAACTTCCAGCCCGGTTCCAGCAGGAGCAGGGCTTCTTGTTTGCGAATCCGACCCCGTAAGCCGAGGCCGAGCCCGCGCCCGGCCCCCGGCCCCCGGCCCCCGGCCCCCGGCCCCCGGCCCCCCGCCCCCCCGGCCCCCGGCCCCCGGCCCCCGGCCCCCGGCCCCCGGCCCCCGGCCCCCGGCCCCCGGCCCGGCATCCCCGTGACGCACAATGGCGCCCGCTCGGCAGGCTCCCCGTCCGGCCCGACCGACTCCGGTCGCGTCCGTCCTGCCGTACCCGGCCGCACCGTCCTCGTTAGAGCTCCCATTTATCCCCCGGAACCGGCGAGAAACGCCAAGTTCAAAACGCGCGAGACACCTGTACCCCCCGTGCCCCCTCCCTATTCCTGGCGTAGTCCTGCAGCAGCGTAATGAGTTCACCACGAGAGCAGGTAAGGTCAGGGGTCATGCCAAGGCTCCGCGGTCCTTCCAGCAGGGGGATAGGGGTGAGTAATGTCTATGGTGCTGTGTACAATCTTAAAATGCTGTACTGCACGAACCTTCATTCGTTCTCAAAAACCATAATATGATTGTCTTAGTCATTCACACACTAATTTCGAAAACTGGATGTAAAAAAAGTTATAAAATGGTTAGTATAAAAGTTCTGGCAGTTACATCGTGAATTCAAGATTAAAAAGAACCAACCTAAATAGTTTTGGATGTAAAGTCTAGAGAGAAAATAAGAAGGAAACTATACACATAAGCAATATCAAAGCAAATGAAGGTCATGCAACACCAATAAAATAGTTTGTTAAATAAATTATCTTTGTGTTTGCTGTTGTTCATACTGTGACAAACGAAGTTCGTAAAAGGTCTTCTTGTAATATGAAGCGGTTTCCTTCTTGATTCATTGCCACCACATTAGGTATTACACGCGTTTTCTACGTACCAAGGCACGCCTGTGCATACTGAAAGCATGTTTTCCCTCAAACATGTCGAAAAGCGTCTATCTCAACCGCTCTCGAAAAGTTAGAGTGAAGCGGAGAAAGCATGATTTCATACCGCTGCGCCAAAGCAACGTGAGAAACGAAATCCCCCATATGAAACAGAATACCAACCTGGACCCATCTAATTGCTACATATTTACGATTCGAACCAGAGCAGATACTTGGTGGATCAGAACGCTATGAAGCAGCCGTAAGCCACGAGCGACACCGCCCAACGCACTTCGTACAAAACCACCCACGTCGAGACTTTGCGGTGCCGAAAAAGTAAGCCAGCAATACTAACATTTGGATGGAAAAATAAAAGTTCCCACACAATAAGAAAATATAAAAAGAGATATAACAATTCGTGAGAGAGCAGCAATGCAATGTGCTTCCAGACCAACAAAAACATCGCCTAGACGGACTCAGTAATGGGGATTTCAAGTTTCGGCAGCACCCCATAGGTGCAATCACTATGTTCTTTCTCTTTGTTTGTTTGTGTGTTTGTTAGTTCCTGCAAGGAGACGAAGGCGCGCCTTGCGGGCCTTGCGGGCTCACTGACACGGGATCCGACCCAGCCCAGCAGGCCCAGCCCAGCAGGCCCAGCCCAGCAGGCCCAGCCCAGCAGGCCCAGCCCAGCAGGCCCAGCCCAGCAGGCCCAGGAGCTTGTCACACAGCCGCCGGAAGCCACCTAACTGTCACAGCCGGGCTAATTCAATTTCAAATCCGATTCCGTTCCGTTCGGTATTCGCTTCTGCCCAACTTACAGCAGCAGAATGAAATTCTTCGTATGGGTTGCCCATCAACCTAGGAGCCCCCACCCTTTCCCCCGGCTGACCAGACCTGACCTGACCAGATCGAATTACAAACTAGCAGATGCGGATAAAACTCGTATCCGGAGCACAGCGGTTGGAGTAGGACGGAGCGAGGCAGGGTGGGGCGGGGCGGGGCTGAGATAAGGTGGGTGGTCCTACCCGCGGTGCCACAAGTGGTCGCCTGGTTGTGCCGGGCCGTGCTGTGAGGGGTTCGGCCTGGGTCAGGAGTGCGATGCATGCGGCAGCAGCAGCAGCGGCAGCAGCAGCAGCGGCAGCAGCAGCAGCGGCAGCAGCAGCAGCAGCGGCAGCAGCAGCAGCGGCAGCAGCAGCAGCAGCAGCAGCAGCAGCAGCAGCAGCAGCAGCAGCAGCAGCAGCAGCAGCAGCAGCAGCAGCAGCAGCAGCAGCAGCAGCGGCAGCAGCAGCAGCAGCAGCAGCAGCAGCAGCAGCAGCAGCGGCAGCAGCAGCAGCAGCAGCAGCAGCAGCAGCAGCAGCAGCAGCAGCAGCAGCAGCATGTCACCCTCTCTTGTTAATTACATTATTTATTCTCGGCTTCGACGACGCACAACTGTTGAATTTCTTTGCCCCGGGAGCAGGGCGGCGTGGCGTCCTCCCCGCTCAGCGCCGGGTATGTCGGTGTCTGTCGGTGTCCGAGCAGATATCGGACGTCCTCCCACCAGCCCATTAACGATTTTCCATTCCTACTCCACTCACCTCTCTGCACTACAACCCCCTCTCCCCCGAATTGCATTCCGAAGTCTGCCAGACCGGCTGGCGAGCCGACTGGACCCTGTAATGGAATTCCAGGGTTGATCGGGCATGCTCCCACCCCCCTTCTCTTAATCCACAAGCCCAGCCTAGACCTTCCGGTGGGTCTTCCCTCACCTCCTCTCTCTCTCTCTCTCTCTCTCTCTCTCTCTCTCTCTCTCTCTCTCTCTCTCTCTCTCTCTCTCTCTCTCTCTCTCTCTCTCTCTCTCTCTCTCTCTCTCTCTCTCTCTCTCTCTCTCTCTCTCTCTCAATCTGGCTAGCCTGTCGGTTCGGCGCCGGGGCATTGCCGGGGCATGGCCAGGGCTTGGCTGGAGCACGACGGTCTGCAGGCACGGACTGGGGGGGGGGGGGGGGGGGGGGGGTCAGGGGCCTACCCAGGGATTGACTTGAATGGGCCCAACGTTTCAGGGGCAACGCGCCAAAATAATGCTGCCCAAAGGCCAATCGCGGGCGAATTTGTGTCACGTGTTTCGTAGTGGTAGTTTTAGTCCTTTAGGGTTCAAAATTCGCGTCGCTGGCTCGCTTGATTGTAAATAATCAATAAATATTCAAGAACATTCAAGATATAACAAGAACAATATTTCAGTTATCAGTTTCAATCATCGCGTATAAGCACCCATAAGGCGGTCAGCAGGGTGCACACAGTCCCTAGGGCTGGTGTGCAGCCAGCACAGCCAGCCCGTGCCTGCCGGTCTGCTGCGGAGCACCGCACCCTTAACGGACCCGTCACCGCCTTAGCCCCTTCGCCGCCTCCCAGACGAGCCCGACTCCCGATCACAAAAAAGCTTATCTCCCTTTAGCATAAGTTGTGCTGCCGCCGTCCTGCGGATGGAAATGCGCGGCTGGGCGGACAAAAGTTATGGCGCAGGCCGATGCGAGGCGCCGCGCTGACAGCTCGCCTCGGCCGCCGTCGGCTGCCCTCGGACCGTTTTAATTAGAAAGTTAGTTGTCTGCCCGCGGCCCTGCGGCCCTGCGGCCCTGCGGCCCCGTGGCCCCGCGGTCCCCCTCTGCCGCCTGGGCTGAATGGTACCGGGCTGTGCGAACTCCAGGCCGCGCCGAGTCCGCCGCCGACGAGGCCTGGAGGTCTAATGACAAACGTAAACTCAACCCTCCCCCGACCCACGGACCACGGAGCAGCCTCGTGGCTGGAGGCGTCAACATGGAAGGCTAGGCTGCATGTTCATCGAGGTTAGGGAGGGCCCGGCTAGACGGGATTTTGCATTCCAAGTAGCACGCAGGGCCACAGGGCCCATACAGCCCAGGCCCGGGGCCCAGGCCGGGACCCCCAGCCGATGTCATGCTTGGCACGGCGGCACCGAGGCCAGTGGGTCTGCCCAGCCCAGCGGAGCGGGCCACCGCCTGCGAGCGGGGAGGTAGGCCACCCCAGCACACCGATGTGCTACGGGACGGCCCACCCACCGGGCGTCGTCCTGCAGGCCAAGATGGACACGGACATTGAGCAGCATGAGCGGGAAGAGGATGGCGAAAGTGAAGGGGGAGAAGAAGAATGTCAAGTAGTGAGGCTTTGACGGGTGAGTGGATCGTCAGGAATCACTGCCGCCACTCTGTGGGCCTACATGCGCGCATGCGACTCCCACTGCCGCTGCCGCGCGCCGCGCCGAATGACCCTAACACTCTCCCATGCCCCCCCTCCTCCCGGGGGCTCCCGAGCTCCCGGGTCCGTGGGGACCAACTGGCAGGGGGAGACGACACATTACGCCTCCCACCCTTAACCCGCCGCCCCTGCACCGCCTCACCGGCAGAGGGGGGGGGGGGGCACAGGGAGGGCGAGGGAAATAGTTTAGGGCCGCCCCGCTGTTCTCGGCGACTCTCGGCGATTCCTGGCGATCCTTCTGGGCCTCTGGGCCTCTCTACACCCCGTCCCGTCCCGACTCCGCCCGGCCCCGCCATGGCTGGGCCATCATAGGAGATAAAGCTGGGAGCGAACGCCATTAATAGTGCAGCGCCGTGGCACAATCTGTTTAGAACACAGATTGTGCGACCGCCGTATTGGTTTGCAGGACGGGCGGTGAGTGGTGTGAGGAAGCGGGAGAGGGAGATAGGCCCCCAACGGGGAGGGAGTGGGGTAGAGGGCGGACAAGCCGTCGGGTCGGGGTGGGCCTGTGCTGAGGCCTGTCCTGCTGGCCACCCCATCTGTCTCTGCCGCAACATGTAGTGAGTGTTGTGGTTGAGGGAGGATAAAAGTTTTAAAACGAAACGCCTTGAATTCTTTCCTATTTTTGCCCTTTCACTTTCGCTTTCGGGTAGGACTTTCGCTTTCGGGTAGGACTTGTACGGGCGTGAGGCTCAGTATCATGTGCGGCGGGGCGGTAGGTTATACTGCGGCTGCCAGCGGGGCCAGCAGAAGCCTAACTCACTTACGGGGAGGAACTTGCCTCGAAGGACGGCCTGAATTATTCTTCGCTGCTTGCAATTGAAGAAAGGAAAACACCGCCGTCTTCTCTCTCTCTCTCTCTCTCTCTCTCTCTCTCTCTCTCTCTCTCTCTCTCTCTCTCTCTCTCTCTCTCTCTCTCTCTCTCCCTCCCTAAAAGGCCAATCGCGGGCGAATTTGTGTCACGTGTTTCGTAGTGGTAGTTCTAGTCCTCTCTGGTCCTCTCTTTTAGTTATCTCTGTTCTCGCGGGTGTGGCCATCTCTGGCCTCCGCTCCGCTCCGCCGCCGGCTCTCGTTGATGGGCTATTTCCGCGCTGATTCCAGGCAAAAGGACAATCCTCGGACCGTCCGGCATGATTTGCCATTATTCGGCAGCTCGGAAAATGGATAACAAACAGAGCGTCCTTTTTTCGATCCGATGCTCCGATTGGCCGATGATTGGTGTTTACCGTCGCGCCGCTTCGTGATTGGCTGGGGCTGCTGACGGGGGCGCGGGCGGGCGAGCCCAGTTGATGAGCAAAACTGATAGGAATCACGAAGGGCAGCTGCCCTCTCCCCATGGCGCCTGCAGAGCGCGAGGTAGGCAGGCCCGCTGGGCGTGAGTGCGCCGCGGGCTTGCCTACCCGCCGGGCGGCCCCCACTCCGCGCGCCGCGCGCCCCGAAGAGCACACAACACAATATGGGGCTGCTGCGTGGTAGGCGGCAGCCCGCGGGTGTTGCACCTGAAGGGCCTGAAGGTGCGCAGACCAACTCGACAGGGCTCCAGCTCCCAGCTCCAGCTCCAGCTCCAGCTCCAGCTCCTAGCCCCGGACACACCGACAGCCGACAGCGCCGTAAAGGTCTGGCCCCTCGTCTGGCCCATCCGGCCCGAGCGGCGAGGCTGAGTCAGGACCCCGGCTGGTTGCTAGCTACTAGGCTCACTAGGCTGGGAGGCGCTGGGTTGAGCCAGGCTGAGCTAGGCTAGGCTCGGGGCCTCGAGCTGCTTGCTAGCCTGCATTATGCAGGGCGGCGCTGCAACCGTGGGCCGCGGCTGCAAATCAGAGCAGCCACCACAACAGGGCGTGCTCCAAAGGCGTGCACAGGCCGTTCGGTCGGGCGGGGCGGTTCACGCTCAGCGGGGGAGGGGGGGGGGGTTGCGGCCACAAAAGTCCGTTTTTAGTTACCTATATTCATATTTCAACACATTCCAAACCACTAGCCCGTTCAGGCGCGTGGACAAAGTGAATTTTATCGCAGAAATAGGTATTTTCGCCGATGTCGGGGGTCCCTCGGGGGGTGGGGGTGGGGGGTCCCTCTGTCTCCCCCTGTGTGCACGCCTCCGGCGTTCTCTCTCTCTCTGTCTGTCTGTCTGTCTGTCTGTCTGTCTGTCTGTCTGTCTGTCTCTCTCTCTCTCTCTCTCTCTCTCTCTCTCTCTCTCTCTCTCTCTCTCTCTCTCTCTCTCTCTCTCTCTCTCTCTCTCTCTCTCTCTCTCTCTTCTACATGTAGGCATTAATATGTTTCAACCTACCAGCCGCGTCCCCACCCTCCTCCTTACGTTCAGCAGGTGCCACGGGGGAAATAGAGTAAAAAGGGTCTGACAGCTGAATTTATAAAAATTGCAATTTCAGAAACGTGGTTTGGAAATCTCGGAACGGTGGGAATGACGACTGGTTACAATCTGGTCGGGAGGAGAAGTAATTTTATGTTTTGTAGGGGCGGCGACAGCGCCAAGCCAGGCAGAGGCAGCGGCAGTCAGGCGCATTGAGATTCGCAGCACGTCTCGGGACAGGCCGGGCCGGGGAGGGTAGGTAGGTCACGTGGTGAAACCGGGTCCTCACTCATCAGCATCACAGCGAACGGCTGCAGAGGAAAGGGATGATGGTCGACTGGGTGCCACTATGGCTGCACTGAAACAGAACTGCAGCCCCGGAGAAGAATACAGCCGACATCAAGACAAGAAGGAGATGCTGGGAAGTCCGACACGGCAATGCAGTAGAAAACATGGCGACGGCAAAGCGACTGGTATGAAGTAGAAGCAGGCTGCTATCTACCACACAACAAACAAACACCGCTTGGCAGCTGCTTAGCCTTGGCCGCTAGGTCGGCTCGGACGCATGCAAGGTGTTGCCGTGGCCGAGGCCGTGGCCAGGCCATACCAGAAGTGGAGTAGTGGGGTTGCTGGCCGGCCCGGGGTTTCCCCTGTTAGAGGCACGGGGTGCCCGGGGATGCCGCAGGCCCTAGCCTCGCGCAGGCCGCAGGTACCGCCGAGTCCAGGCCGGTCCCAGTGAGTCACGCCGCAGACGGTGCACGGGCCGCAGGCCGCAGGGGCGGAGGGGTGGGGGGTGGGGGCACCGCCGGATGGGGTGGTCGCTGGTCGCACACAGACACGCTCCCGCCCACAACTCAGCGAGCACAGCCCGGCAGAGCCCAGCAGCGCGCGCGTAGCCGCAGCCTCGGGTCCGGATCCGGGTACAGCTGTACGCAGCCGACTCACAACGCACACTGGCGGGGCACATAGCCGCCCCTGGTCCCCCGCCCAACGGAACGGAACGGGGGGCTCGCCGCCGCGCCACCCCCCACGCCCACCCGGCCAACCCCCGTCACCGCCACGCCGCCGCCAGCGCCCCTGGCGGCGGGCCGTGCTAACTCAATCGTCCACGGCGCGGCCCCTATTCTCCCGTCTCACTCTCACTCACTCCCACTCCCCCCCCCCCTACCACCAGGGGGTAACGGTGGTCTCAGCCATTCTCAGTGCAGGCGTTATGAATGCCGTGCCGCCCTCGACTGCCCCCGCCCACCCTTCCTGCCGCCATGAGCTCGGCTCCAGGCTCTTGGCCTCCAGGGACATGAGGCCCAGGCCCGGGGGGTTGGGGGTGGGGACTTTGCTCGGCCCGTGAGGAGGCAGGAGGGCACTTTAGCCCAGCACTGCGAGCCCCACCCCGCTCTTAGGTAACGACTCGCTCCCCCCCCCCCCTTCCCAAGAATGAGGGTGAGGTGAGAATGCCGCCGTCGGCCACCTTGTTTCGTTTCCTTTGAGGTAATTCACAGGAGGCTTGGCTTGTGGCCACTAATACCAGGGCTGGGTTGGCACTATGGCATCGGCAGCGGGTACAGTACATACAGTACCTATTTGCGGTGTACTCGTGGGCAACCAGGGCTCTGGCTCTAGTCCTAGTCAGGACGCGACGTGGGTGGGGGGAGGCCTCCGGAGAGCCTAGCCGAGCTCGGGGCCTTACTGTAGCGGAGGCGAGGCGGCGTTGTCGGGGTGCCCATAGGGAGGGCACAGGGGCTCTGGAACGGGAAACAGAGCTCGGAGGGGGGGGGGGGGTGACGCGGGGCGGAGGTCGAGGGAAGGCGGGGGCGGGGCTCACCCTCGTGGGCGGCCGGGAAAGGGGAGAGGAGAGGAGGTGCACTCCAAACGTCGATACCGCCTGCGACCACTGCGACCATAGCCCTGGACCCGGGCGGCGGGGCAAATGGTGGGGTAAGGGGTTGGGGGTGGGGGTGCACGCAAATTATGAGCACGAAAGGATACCGTCGCGTCAGCTCGTTGCGGTGCGGTGTCCTCCGATAAATAATGGTGGCTGAGTGACACGCATAGTGTTAGGGGTGCGGGCTGTGCGGGGTGGGTGATTCGGTTTTCAGCAACGAGGTGGCTCCCTCACTCCCGATTCTGGTGCGTCAGCGACTTGATGACACGTTATAGTCTATTACTAATAGCAAATTAATCAAAACTTGTTAACTTTGTCATGAATTTTCTTTACTTTCCGCTTCTCACTTCCCACCGTTATGATCTTCCATGTATGTATTTTTTTTGTGACTTTTTCCCTTAAACCCTTCAACTCTGTTACAAATGTCCTCCCCTTTCTATCATTTTGGAATTAGTGCTCATCAGTGTCCTCGAATTTGAGCCAAGTTTCAGTGTCATGAGCTGCTCACAGCAGTTGGTTTAGATTTCTAATACTGACATTTTCAGAAATAGTCTTTTTCATTGATCATTTCACTGCTTTAGTAGGTATTTAGTTTTCTTTAGGTATTTTTAAGGGAGATGGAAATAAGTAATTGCTCAGTTGGTTTCATGATTTTAGTACTTATGTACATTTATTTCTTGGTTTCTGTATTCAGACATATATAAAGCATTTTCACAAGTAAATACCAAATATGAAATTAATGAGGTGGCAATGGAAGTAATAAAAAAGATGGCATAGAAAGGCTAACCATCTCCATGATCAATAGGAATTCAATAACTGCTATCAATTGAGTACTCAACAGCAGAACAAATTGGTATCAGGAAACAAGGGAACGAGTGTAACAAAATCCAGCTTACTTACACTACTACCACATCCATTGCATTTTGTTTTGGTACATCCCCTATGCAAATAGACAAAGTTAATGCAAATAACTTTCTCATTAAAAACAATCATAATAAATACAATGATCAGCATTAAGTTCTCTTTTTTACAAATAACACAGATGTTTGACAATGTATGGGATGAGCTTTACAATAGTACAATAACTGTTTCATTTTGAAACAAACCCTAAAAGAAGTTGTACCACACTCTATCGATACTGTTACTCTGCCAGTTAACATATCTACTAATATCAATTTCAGTACGCACCTCTGGTTTAGATGGACTCTCTGTACAAGTACAAACACTCACACATACTCTCAATCTCTTCCACCCTCATCCACTCATCACATGCACTCGAGGTCTGACATCACACATTCCATTTGATTCAGTGGTAAGCAATATTGTAAAAGGTGACGTAAGTCCAATAATTAAAAAAAAAAAGGCTTGCGGTAAAATTACTCTCGGGCATCAGTGTATACAACCATCCAACCACAAAGATAAAAAATAAACTAAATGTCAGATTTGTTTTTGACATTTTTATTTAGCACAAATTTGAAAGTGGCAAGTTGATCTTTCAATTAAATATTTTTACAAACTGGAAATAAAAAAATTGACATGCACTTCAGACTGGACATTCAGTCACGTTGATGGTTATATACATCCATGCATACAAAAACAATACCAAAATGTCACTATATCAAGACGCAACAATTCTGGTACACAACAATGGAAAAGACATTCACTATTACAAAGGGCAAGGCAGTATCTCACTAGTGCAAAACTGACAGCCACCAACTCACATTAAGTATGGTCTATTAAAAATCACAAGACCACATTTGTGGCACCTCTCTAAACAGACTGCATGATAAACCAGATAGATTCTATTCAGTATGAGTTTTTATGTACACGGCGCTGCACACTGCTCTCAGCATCACAGGCACAGGGGAGAGGAGGGAGGCGTGCTCCTCCCGCAATTCCTTTAAGCTACAAGTCAAGTCTCTTCCGATTCGACACAAGTACATGATCCTATGAGTGGGCCGGCGCTGGTGCGGATGCGGCGGGGAGGGGCAGAGGCCTAGGGGGGGCGGGCGCCCTCGAACACTGGAAGAGCACGCTCGACACGACTGCCGCCACCTGCTGGTCCAGGATCTGGCTCATGACGAGGGCGAGCAGGCGCTGCTCCTGCTGCAGGAACAACGGCCTGTTGTCCGGGTGCCGCGCCAGGTGCAGCAGGGTGCCCGCGGCCCGCCGCAGCATGTCCAGGCTGGTGCCCATGGCGTCGGGGTTGTCACGCAGTGCCGTGATGCCGTGCTGGTTGGCCACACCCAGCGCGATCTGCTCTGCCTGCTCGATGAAGGCTACGAGCTGCGACACGCACGCGCCCTGCAGGGCCACGGTGCGCGCCATGCCCGAGTCGGCAGCCGCCAGGTAGTGCAGCAGGTTGACGGCGAACTCTCGCAGCACCTGCTCCTCGCTACGGCACAGCAGCTTGGTCAGCACGGCGCACAGCCGCTCGAGGCGCGAGTAGGGCGGAGTGGCAATCACCAGGTCCACGTTGGCCTCCATGACGCACAGCTTGCACAGCGCCTCGAGCGCCAGCCGCTGAGGGGACAGCGACGAGTTGGGCCCCACCGTGGGGAAGGGGTCCTGGCCGTGGGCCGCGGGGCACACGGCCCAGTGGAGCAGGCCATCCAGCAGCGGCCGCGAGATCTCCTCCGGGTACTGACCCAGGTCCACCTGGCCGGCGATGTTCGCCATGGTCACCAACACGTTCTCGCGCAGCTGGAACAGGAAGTCCCACCACCACTCGGCCTCGGTCGACAGGCTGCTGCAGCTGTCGGTGCAGTCCGCGTCCTCCTCGCGTTCGTAGTTGCGCTGCGTGCGCAGTGGGTGCTCGTGGTGGATCAGCATCAGCTTGCCTAGTAGCCCCAGGAACGTAGGGTTCTTGGCGAACTCCATCTCGTTGCCCGGGATGAAGGACAGGTTACGCAGAATGTTGGACAGGCACACACAGCGCCTGGCGATGGCGTCTTGGCTGTCCGTCACCAGGTATAGGCTGGCCTCGTCTCTGGTGTAGCACTCGTCCTCGTAGTCGGACATACGCCGCCGCTTCACCACCGACTCGGGGTCCTGTATCCTGAGGTAGGGCCTCTCCTCCTCGACCACGGCGACGACGACGACGCTCGCCTTGTCCTTGGCACCATCCTCGGGCACGTCGGCGGTGCTCTTGGAGCCCTCCGCAGGACTCTTTTCCACCTCGTCGACTTCCATTGGCTCTACTTTCACTTCCGTTACCGGTACGCTGTTATCAGACTTATTCTCAGATTCGACACTTTCGTCAGGTTTTGATGAATCACTAATATGATTTTCCTCTATCACCATCTTTGAGTCCTTGGACAAGGCATTACTATTTTCACTCCTATTATTATTAGCTTTTCCTACTCCCAACTCTTCCTTCTTGACCTGTACACCCCCCTCATCATTTACACTATCACTGAGGTCCCTGCTCAACGCATCCTGCTTTGTGGCACTAAGCAACTCCTCTTTTTCTCTCTTAATTCTATTTAACACATCACTCAAGCTTTTTGTCCTTTTCTTTCTCTCACAGTTTTTCTTTTCACTTGTATTCTCACTAACACAGCCTTCAGTAGTAGAAAGTTGCACTTCTTCTTTACACGCTGGAGCACTGTCTGAACAGCCATTGTCCTGAGGTTCAGTCTTAGGTGAAGGTGGCCGGTCCTGGCCTGTGCTTTTCTTGTCAGGGATTAACCTCACAAAAGGTACAAGGTTGAATTCTCCCTGGAAGCAGGGCACGATGTACTTGGTAGCGAGAGCTTCTGCAGTGGCTTCACTTTCCACCATGGCTTCAGAAGCCTCCCCTTCGACATCCCAACTCTTCTTTGTGTCCAAAATAAACACATCACTATCCCTGTTCACAATTCTGACAGGTCTACCCTTGCGAGTGACAAGAGTATAATTTGGCATTTTATCCGATAAAATCTGAGTTTTATCGTTGGGGTCAATGGGTTCTAACACGCTACCAACATCAATATCTTCCTCTTTGACAGTCGGTTTTTCATACCATTTCCTAAACAGAAGAAAAGAAAGATTAGCTCAGCAACAGAAACAAAAATGATGTTAGAGAAGAGCAACTAACTCACCTATTTGTTTGTCCGAGTGGTGGTTCGAACATATCATCCAAAGCTTTCCGGAAGTGCTCCAGGAGAACATCCAATAAGCCAGGCATGTGTTGTAACCCAAAATAAGCTACTGACACATCATCAAATAGTAGGATGTTGAGCGTGTCCAGTGCCCAACAACTTTCAGCTAGCAAGCCAGACCTGAGGCTCATCATCAGGCGCCAGGCTTCCACAGGGCAAACATCCCCTCTTGTCAACCGCTTGCGCTTGTACAAGATCGGTGTAGTTGCCTCAACACTGTCCATAGGGAACGCTGAGTCCTTCAATCTTGCTAAAGAGCCCTGAGGCATTTGAAGGGGTGGTTGTGATGGTTGGGGTGGCATCTAACAAAAACCAATACATTAATGGTATTATTCACAACAGCACTGGCAGGGTTGAAGGTAAAAATATGTTCAATTAGGCACTGACCTTGACACCAGGGGGTGCACCAGGCATAGGTGGCCTTGCCACCTTGCCATCTGGCCTGTACTGAGAGTGAGGACCAAGGGGAGGCCGCAACGGGGAGCTCTGTCCTGAAGGAGGCATGTTGGGTCCCCAAGGCTGTTGGGACTAAAAAGAAAATAATACAAAACATATTAGACCTCCGGAAAAGACAAAATCACATCCTCGCAATCGCAGTAAAAGAAGTAATTGACTTACATTTTGAGAAGGCTGGTAAGGTGATTGCGGCCATTGGCCAGAACTAGCTTGATTAGTTGGTGGTGCACCAGGTCTGGGAGGTTGATTCCATTGCTGGGAGTTCGGTTGTGAGCCTCCTTGGGGTGGGTATTGGCCTCTATACTGGGTATTGTTAGCCCAACCTGGGAAGCGAAACAACAATTAGCAATGATCTACAGTAAAAGTGATATCTTCCTCATATGCATAAACTTTCTGGCACATACCGTATGGCCTCTGCTGACCAAAAGGTGGATATGGTTGCTGGTCCTTTGCAAAGTCTGGATGTCTTCTTGGCTGCTGGCACAGAGGGGAGTTTCATTAATATGGACCATACCTCGGATCGGTAATCGGTATTGCACAGAAAGACAAATGCAACATACCTGACCCTGGGTGTAATAATCTCCACTTGGCGGTGGGGGCTGGGGTGTGCCTGGGCTAGCAGGAGGAGCTTGAGGGTAACCAGGTCTAGGCTGGTAGCCTGGGGTCTGATACCTATTGTAGGGATCAGATCCTGGAGTTCCAGGAGGCGCTCCCTGTGCACTACTGGAAGTTTGGTTATATGGCCTGAACAGGAAAGGGAAGAAAGTTAAATGTTGGCCCAACACAGCTCACAAAAAAACTACAGAAAAGTATGAAGATCATACCTGTCACCCTCAGGACCATAGGGAGGGTACATGGACCGATTTCCTGGAAAACTGCTACCAGGAGGATATTGCTGATTGTACTCAGGTCCTCTGTTGTACTGTTCAGGATACTGGTAACCTCCCTGACCCTGGTAACCTGAAACAATCCAGAAAAGTCTTGATGACTTCCACGATCAAACAGATTATAAAAAGAAAATAATTACACAAATAAAAGCTCCAAGTTTTCAAAAATGTCATTATCAACGACAATGAGATGCATTTGAGATAAATGACTAATATCTAATGTCACGTTTCATTACTTATCTACATTACAATCATGGACTTTCATTTCATCTAAAGGTTAAGCACTCAATTACCAGTAGAAGTACTCTGAACAATTGAACTTAATATTGCAAATTAAATAGCCTTATATTGCTATATGATACAGGGTAAATTATAGGATTGTCTAACTATAAAAAGACACAAACAGGGGTTACAATTTCTAATGATAGTGGTAAATAATGGCAGTATTATCAAGAAAGTAAAATACTTGAAAATCAGTGAGAAAGGAAAGAAGACAAAGCAAAAACCACAGTTACTTCTGTGGAGACTGGCCGTCTTGAGAGAATCTTTGGAGAGGACCTCAGGACAGCAAACAGCATAAGATTGACAGACAAGGACCAGAAGCTAGACTGTTTCAACTGTCTAGATGATAATAGGAGAAAAGCAAGACAAAGGTTGCAGCATGCAGGATGATTTCAGGCAGGCACGGCAAGGCTGCACGGCAAGCAAATGAAGGCAGGGTTCTTTTACCTTGTGGCCCAGAGCGGGGAGGGCCCGAGGGTCCAAAAGGTTGTCCGTAAGAATTGGATCTCTGGCCCTGACCAGGGGCCCCATCATCAAATGGATTGGAAACGCTAATGTTATCACCTGCACCATGGTTTGGCACCCCCACACCTGAAGGAACCAAGCGTCTGACTAAGCACTAGCCGCTACAGCTTTCTACTAGGGCCATTTACATCGGATTGGGGTTATCAAGGTCACCAGGTAGATGTTGATGGTCCTAGTCAACTACCACTGCACAAGGGTTGATTGAATCTGATCATTAACTACAATCTACTTGAAATGAGCAAATTCCATAGAATATTCAGGTATTCACTTCTATACAAGATTTCAGTAGTTATAAACCAATGCCTCAGGTAAACTTAGTTTTGGACTCAGATTAAAGTGGCATGTCACAACAAATCAAGCTCAAGCCACAAGCCAAATTTGGGGAAGTTTGGGCACCACCAGCTTTGAGCAGCAGTAAATTGCCTTCCACTCAACAACAAGCACATTTTTGAAGCCACTGAAGTATAATTCAAAAAGCTTGCATGTCATAAAAGAAACTAACCTGTGTACTGACCGGTAATTTCAATCAAACCATTTTGAAGAGTTAGGAAATTTTAAAAATATTCAACCTCAAAGGATGATGAACTACAAAAAATGTAGGAACAAACACATCCCCAAAAACAAAATAAATGGGCTTAATGGGTGATCAGTATCAGCAAACACATTTCACATGTACTGTCCCTTGGTTGGAGCCAAAGAGGTCTTTTAGAAAACTGGCTACATTAGAAGCTGTAGCCCATGCATAGTAAATTAAAAATGCATTCTGCTCACTAATAATCTATAATGGCCAAAAAACCCTAATGGATTAAATCCCTATTCAAACGCCAGGTTGATAAAAAATACTTCATTTGTTTTTACGCCCATGACTTGCAGGCATGCAAAGGGATTAAACAAAGCCAACAGATTTAAAGTGATCTTAAATGAGGTGGTAGCAGTTTGGGTTAGGAACACTCAATGATGACACATGAAGCACACAACATTAGAAAATAGCAAGCTGAAGTGGAACATGTGACTATGTTGCTACTGCAAAATAGCACAATACCAGTCAGCCCAACAAGATTTACTTTGTGGCAGTCGTGGGAAAGTGATAGGATATAAGAGAAGTACACAAATTGTGCAATTAAAGTAAGATTGATTAGTGTTCAAAACCAATGAAATTGAATTTCTCCACACCCCTTCTCCATGTTCAGAGGAGGAGAATGGAAAAGTGCCACAAACATAAGTGAGCAGGCAGATTCCTTGTTATGTTGTTTAAAAGGTGAGGTAGCAATTTAAAAAACAAAGACACTCTGAGACCGAAAACTCTACCTGGATGGGGAGTGGATGCATTAGTCTGGGACGGAGGCCTCTGTGCGTTGTATTCTTGTCCCGAGTTTGGTGGGTAACCATAACTGTAACCATCCATTGAAGCGCTGCCAGAACCGGGAGCTGGGAATGAATCTTGTGAATTGGATGACCCTGGAACATCAAACAGAAGAGGGTAAGAAATATGTCTTTTCACCTCATGCTTAGAATGCACCTCATGCTATGATGACAAGGACTAACCTGGTGATGGTACTGGTGCCGCTTTTGTGTTCTTTTTCTTGGTCCCGGCTTCTACTTGATTGATGATCGGCTGGGGGTCAATACCTCCGCGGTCAAAGTGGCATTCATACGGCAGCAGGTTCTTAGTGTAGTGTTTGCGGAGGGTGTAGGCGGCACTTGATGAAGCACCAATGCCCAACAGACCAGCAATATCCTTCCATGTCTTGTTTTTTGTAACCTGTGAGGACAAAAATTTTCAAATGCTACACATGAGAGAGATATGACAAAAATATTTGAAAGTGAGTTGCATATTGCAGCCAGTTTAAAAGGAACCTCTGCCATGAGAATTGCTTGAAGAACATCCTCAACACATGTGCACAAAACAAGTTCTGGAAGATATTCAGAAACAAGAACCTGAAACGTTCCTCTTCCCTCTTGTGGCGCAAAGCAGCATGTGAATTTTACATCAGTTACTAAGCTCTGAGAAGTGCTATCAGTATAGCTTTGAAAGAACTTTTGAAAATATTGCATTGTGAATTTAAAAAAATGGTTATACTCACCATATACCAAAAGTGCAGTGTATCTTAAAATTAGAAAAAGGTTAACTACTAGAGCAAACTTACTGCAAGCAACTTCAAGAACTAAAAATTAAAAGAGCAGGCAAGACAGGAAAGAGAACTAGAAGTATACCAATGCATGCAGAGTATCAGCAGACAGGCAGCAAATAATAAAACTATCCCTTGCAGCACTACTAGTGACTTTTCAGCTATGCATTGCAAGTCCCCATTTCTTTACTCAAACAACCATTGCTGGGTTAAAAATTGTAATGGTTGGGTTACTTGGCAGAGGTTCTCATTTGATATTATATGAATTTAAAATATTCCTTAAGTCTATGTTAGTGAGAGAGTGAAATGTGTTAGGTTTTAGGACTGAGAGAGATTAGAATGAACTACATTTAGAAAAATTATGAAAAAATATACAGTTGCACTTCCATGTTCCATCCAACTGACCTCCCAGTTTAGTTCATTGGAGACACTCTGCTTTGATACAAACTGGAACTACTTAGTTTAGTTTTTCACATCATCCAAAGGTAAATACTGATAGATTACAACACATGCGGAAACAACAGACGTTTTCCAAACAGAACAAATACAGAGTCAAAATAACGAACACAAACAAAATACCAAACAGACAAATCAACATCAAATAGAAAAACAACACAAAATCACACATCCAATTGAGATTCAAATTCAGAGAGATGCTACTTTAACCAACATACTCCGAGACAATACGATAGGGAAAAAAACTAATCTAGAAGGCAGATTGGTGACATGGAACTACACTGCACCTTGCATACCTCCATGAAGCCCCCTCGCTCTTTGACATAAAAATATAGTCTATAGAGATCGAGGGGGTTCTTGGAGATTGTTGGGCACGCCTGGATGGGCGAGTTCCGTTCCTCCATGAACTGCAGCAGTTTGTCAAGCCAGACACATCTGTCTTTGGAATCATCCATGTCGTATAGTTTGGCCAAACTGTCAGGTTTCTGAAACACATAAAAAGGAAGAATATTAATAAACGCCTAAAACTATTAATAACAAAGGAAATGGAAGAATAGGAAAACTGGAGTTCAGGGACAAGGGTTCAGGACAAGTCATTATAACTGCCCTTGACAGAACAGGACAGGAGCAGGTGGCTGGAAGAACATGCAGAGCTAGAGGGTAATGGATAATCAAGGAAATAAAACAGACAAGATAAAAACCTTTGATCTGTAGGGATCAGGGCCCACGTGGCTATTAAAGACCTGGAAAACCACACACAACACACCGTCAGATAAAGGTCAGCACGAGCACGGGTTCAGACAATCCATTCTTCAGTATTAATTCACTCAAGGATCAAAGGAATCAAAATGCAGCGCCTAGTAAAAAAACGCACGACTTGAACTAAATCTGGTCTCCCACGCCATATTTAGTTACTTACAGGGCTTCCCGGGGTTCGGGGCCAACTGTTGGGACCAGCGGCGGGGCCGCCGGGGCCGCCAGGGCCGCCAGGGCCACCAGGGCCTCCTGGTCCTCCGGGTCCTCCGGGACCCATCTCGTAGTCCTCGTGCAAGCTGTTCATGGCGCTGGGGCCCGGCGAGGGGGCGGAGTGTCCCGACGCCGGGTGGTTGTGGTACATTCCCGCACCCGGACCATCCTTCCGTGACTTAGACGCGCCACTGTCCTCACCGGACGCGGCCGATGCGTTCGACAGCGTCGACTGCTGCGAGGCCTCATCCATAAGCGCGCCGTCGGGGCCCGTCGTCACCACGGACGTCACGCCCGAGCCGGGGCCGGACCCGGGGCCGGAGCCCGCGGTGGCAGGACTCACGTTGGTCGTCGCCGTTCCTGGAACAAAGAGGGCGTTAGCATCAGCCCAAACACTTGCCGCCGAGCCCGAGCTCGAGCCGACACTCACCTGCGGCAGTTGTGATGATGCCGTTATCATGCACCATGTCGCCGTCGCTGTGAGGCGCGCTGTGAGGCGTGCTCATGGGATGCATGGGATGCGAGTTGGGCGTCGACGAGGGAGGTGGCATGGGGCCGTGGCCGTGCCCCATGGGGCCGTCGTGGTGCGGGTGGGAGTGCGGGTGCGGGCCGGGCCCATGACTGTTGGGCACTGGCGAGGGCGAGGGGGCGCCTGGACCAGGGTGCGGCCCTCCTACCCCTGGTGGGGCTCCCGGGGGACCGCCGGGTGGGGGACCGCCGGGACCGGGGCTGGACGAGCTCATGGGAGGTCCCATGGGGTGGTGGTGAGGCGGTGGGCCCATCGCTGACCCCAGATGGGGTCCAGGCTGAGGACCCTGGCCTGGTTGGCCTTGGGGCCCAGGTCCTGGTGGACCTCCCGGCCCGGCAGCGCCAGGACCACCGTACGGAGGCCCCTGTGGAGGTCCTTGCGGAGGTCCTTGTGGTGCACCCTGGGGAGGCCCCTGTGGTGGACCAGGACTCGGGCTGGGACTGCCCATAGGGCTGCCAAACCCCATCTTGTGTTGCAGGTGCTGCTTGAGGTAGTGCGGCCCACCATGCAGCCCACCATGAGGCCCGCCATGGGGCCCGCCGTGGGGTCCGCCATGAGGCCCTCCATGAGGTCCCCCGTGTGGTCCTCCGTGTGGTCCTCCATGCGGTGGCAAAGGTCCATGTCCGTGGGGGCCCTGAGGACCGGGAACGTGGCCGTGCGGCCCAGGCGGAGTGTGTGGCCGCGGTCCTGGACTCATACCCGGCGACGGCGAGGGTCCCGGTGGGCCCTGCGGCCCCGGAGGTCCCGGCGGCCCCGGTGGTGGCGTCTGAGGCGACGACGACGTGCTGCCCGGAGGTCCGCCCTGGGGTCCGGGTCCGGGTCCAGGTCCCGCCGGGCCCGTGGGAGTGCCGTTGTTGGCGCTCTTGCCGGACACGTGGTTGCCCGGGCCCGGCCCCGGCCCCGGACCTGCTGGACCGGCCATCATGTTGGGGGGAGGACCCTGGTTCATGCCTGGAGCACCCCAGCCCTGCGATAGACGACACTGATGTTAAAACAATCTACCCAGCACAAAGGCGACCCATAAAAGTACTGCCAATTTTGCCGGAATGGCGGCCCGCCCTGGCCGCTCGCAGGCGTCCATCAGCGTTCGCCGATTTGTGACGGGGTCGTTTTGACGTACCTGGTAAGCGAACTGGGAGTGCGGCACGTGGTTGGGGATGGGCCTGCTGGGGTAGGCGTTGCTCTGGGGCCCGCCCGCTCCCGGGCCGTAACTCTGGCTCGGGTTGTACTGCATGTTGCCCTGCGGCCGGGGGCTGTAGCTACCCCCCTGCGGGTACTGCTGGCCCTGCTGCATCGAGGGCGAGTAGGGTGGCATCTGCTGCGAGCTGGGGGGCATGCCCGGGTGGGGCCCCATCTTGTACCCGTGCATGTGTGGCGGGGGCGCCAGGGGCTGCTGGTATCCTCCTGTAAGCACAGAGTCAGTCACAATCCAGCAACACAACCACAATCTCAACGGAAGCTGCGGAGTAGAAACCAAAACCCACCTTGAGTAGCCATTGGTGACAGCGTCATACGTGTAGGACCACTACCATCTGATTGGACACTGGAAGGGCGCGGAGGCATTGGAATGTTCTGCTGGCCTAGAAACAAATGAAGATAAAACACGAGTTAAAACCACAACCCTTACTCAGCTTTCTTCTCATTCAGTCCAGAATGAATACTATGAACAGCAGCAGAAGCGGTGGGAGGCGAGAGCCGTGGAGCGGCAAAGGGGGCGGAGCACGACGTTCTTGGCAGTGAACTTTGAGATCGGGGCGCGATGCCGTGACGGTGCCCCGGTCGTGCCAAAACTGCCACCCCTTCTCCCCGCCTCCTTCCGTCCACCGAATATCGAAAGGGCGACGGGGCACAAAAGAAAGAGGGAAAGGGGAGAGAGCGAGAGGGAAAATAGTAAAGGGGGAGGAAGACCGGCTTCTGTTTGCGGCACACACATACATCCCGACCGCCCATCAGCCGGGGGCAGGGGCGAAACAGCCCCACCCCACCCCACTGTGTCTGTGTGCGAAAGGGGAAGATTCAACAAGGGGCGCACTGCTCGTTGCGTGCCGTGCCGTGTCCAGGCCGTGCCTAGCCCGTGCCTGCCACAGCGCGATGCCCAAGTTGTGGTTAAGGGGTAAGCGGAGAAAGGCGCGTTCGTGGGCGGGGGAGGGGGGGGGGGCTGGACCAGTCCACGGAACGAGACGGGACGGGGTGGGGCGGTGTTTCAGTGACCTTGGGCACCCACTGTGTATACAAATAACCATCCCATACCCCCCACCCCCCGCCGCCGTCTGGCCGTCTTCCCAAGAGCACCTCGTCGCAGCTTCGCACGCCACCTTCCTGCTCCGCGCGTCTCCAGGAGAAGCCCTACCGCGGCGGCTCGCGAACTTCAAACCAGCTAGGTTCCCGCCAACACTCCCGAGCCGAACAGGCGACAGCAGCATGGCAGTGCACAGCCGGTGGAAAGCAGAGCCAGCAGCTGCCGGTCGACGGCAGCACTTTCCTCGCGGCCCGCGGCCCGAGGCTCGCGGGGCCGCAGGCGTCCGCAGCGCAGTCGTCCACAGGCCGCGGTCAGCTCGGCCACGCTAAGCGGCAGCCCGCGCCGCGCCATTAAAACCTCGTCAGGATTCGTCCCTGCGGTGCCCTGCGGTGCCCTGCGGTGCCCTGCGGTGCCCTGCGGTGCCCTGCGGTGCCCTGCGGTGCCCTGCGGTGCCCTGCGGTGCCCGACATCCCGAACCCCGACAAATTACCTGCCGGCGCGGCCACGGGCATCGAGAGACCACGCAAGGGGGAGTCGTTGATGCCGCCCCGCCCCGACACACGTATCGTATCCCCGCCAGGGGGCTTGGCGCCGGCGTCACTACTCAACCAGCCGCGGTACAAACACTGCCGAAAGTGGGAAAGAAAGCGCAGCGACGATGCGGCGGTACGCTCCCAGAGATCAAGACTGCGGGCGCGCGGCGGCGATACACTCCAAACGAAAAACGGACGGACAACGTGGGGCGAGAGGCAGGGGAGGGGAGCGAAAGTCAACTTAAGAGTTGCACAGCACACCCATCCCCACCCCACATCCCTGGAATGCAAGCTCGGGGAGGTATGACTCCTGTTAGGGTGAGAGGGTAGGGGGAGGGAAGCAAGGCTTCACTCGTAAAGAAAAGTAGGTCATGGCCGGGGAATCCCTGCCCCACCCTCCCCCCCCCCTCCTCTCCCTCGCCTCCACATTCTCGGCGCCCAGACAGGTCTGGGGGCTCGGGCCACGGCTCGGGCCCGCCGACTGCTCAGACACACAGGGTACAGTCCGAGCAGAGACGTGGAGGAGGGGAGGGGGGAGGGGAGGCTGCCAGTGTAGTGGCTCACGCTGCGGTGCGGCGACCGTCTCGGTATAAAAGGGAAGGGCGGCGAGCCACTTCTAGGGCAGACTGTACCCGCCGCCGCTGGAGAACGCAGTTACCGACGTCGCCTCGCCTTTTCGCGGAGTGTACACAGCTGATCGTGCGCAGCGTTTACGAGACGGGGTGAAGGAAGGGGAGGAGGGAGGGAGGGGGTCCGGCACAGCTGATAGGCAGTGACGCGGCAACGCCCCCTTTCCGCAACGTCTCCTATCCCATTCATCCCATCGTTCATTCTTCCATTCATTTGTGGATTAGTTTTGTTTTCCGTCCGTCCGCCTGTCTGTCTGTCCTTTCGCGCGACGACTTCAGCGCGCAATGTCAGAAAACCACGCCACCTCTGTCGCCTCGATTAGAGATCGTCGGTAAATTAGTAACGTCTCTACCGTGACTCGGGCGTAAACACCGGTTCACTTATTCACTCACTGATTCATTCATTTCATTAGTTCATTTACTTACCGACAGCTGGGGACATGGACCGACTTCCTGAGGACCCTGTGGGCGAGGGCGTCGGCCTCATGCCCTGTGAGTTGGGGGTGCCCGGCCCCTGCGCCGGCCCGCTCGAACTGTCATTGCTGTTCTGGCCAGTCAGGTCCTGCAACAACAACAAAAACACATCAGACGTGGTGGATGGGATGGGTCACTGGTCGTCACTCTGCCGGGGCGGGGAGGGCCAACAAACGCCGAACAGATCAGTGGTCAAGGTCACGACGCGTCGCATCAGGCGGGCAGGGCAGTGTCAGGTCCGGCCGGCTCGGCTCGATGACCCCGTCGGGCCGCCACGCCCTGAGTGCGCGACTTCTACGACGGCCGCGGCCGCGGGGTCACTGACCTTACCCTAATTGACTTGCCATATGTGAGGCAGCCCAGGCCGGCCGTGGCCGCCGTGCCAAGGAGAGGAGCCCGGTGGGGGGCGTGGCGTGGCCAGGCGTGGCGCACACAGCGCGACCACGATCAGCCTTTATACACTCGCGTGCGCCAATCGCAGAGATTATAATGGCCACACGTCGCCAGGAAAGCGTCGCTATCAACGTCTCAATTTTCCAGTTTCGGGCCGCCGCTGCCGCCTGTGCGCAACACAAAGGCGGCCGGCGACGCATCATGAGAAATACATGGGGCCGCACGACAAACACGGCACACGGGGCCGGGCTGGCGCATCACTTACGGACACGAACACGCCCCCAGGACCCAGCCCAGGCCGCCCAGGCCGGGAGCCGCCGGAGACCCAAACGCAGGGCCGCCGCCGCCCACACGGTCCCAAACCAATGTATTTTTCACACGGAAGCAAAAAGGCATCACAGCGGTTTCTCCAGCCGCAAGGTCGGACGGGGACGGCCTGACGGTCAGGGGGCGGTGGGGGCGGCAGAGGCGCAGGCCGCCAGGCGCTACCGTTCCCATCTCATTAGCACACGCCGCGGGGCCGTCACTCCCCCGGCTGCGCACGCTGCGCACTGCGGGTACAGTATGCGCTCCATCCAACGGGACCAACCTCGTTAATCTCATTTCCACAAATAATACGGGAATATAACTGATCTTCCGAGAAAAACGTCGCTGGCAGCGCGAGCCATTAGGGACCAGTACTATAGCTGCCGAAGCGCAGCAGTTTGTGGGCGGTGTATCGGTGCACCCTTTCACCATGATACACACGGTGCAACACTGTAAAGCCCGGTGCATCGATTACACCGGGCCATTCATTCCCCATCAGCGCCGTCATTTACAAACCAATTACGTTCTCTCGTGTACTACCAACACGCCCCCTGCGTGCCGTGCCCCACCTGACGGTCACATCGGTGGGCTGATTGCCGCGATGGCAGCGGCGTGTTCGTCTCTCTCCACGCCCCGGCTGCCCCGCATCACCCGACGGGGTCCCGCAGGACACCCCGGCATGGCCCTGCGGACCTGCGGCACCAGCAGGATACCCCAGCGGGACGCCAACTCGGGCCTCTAATTAATTTTGCCCAGCAGCCCCCTCTCTCTCCCTCCCCCTCCTGCGGCGTGGCAGGGGCGTGCGCTTCGAGCCGAGCACCGGGGGGAGGAGGAAAGCACTCAGGGCCCGCGCCGGCCGGGACGGGGTGCGACGGCAAGGGTAGGAAGCCCTCCCCACATCGGCAAATCCTCCCCCTGCCCGTCCGCGTCAGGCATTGCGGGTGCGGGCCCCGCTGTGCTGTGCAGAGAGAGAGGGAGGGAGCGGCCCGGGCATGGGCCCGGGGCCCGAGCCTCCCGAGCCGAGCCAACCCCCGCGGGCCAACGCTGGCGTGGCGCGGCATGCCGGGTTCGTTTCGAGCCGGTCCCCACCGAGCCGAGCCGAGCCGAGCCGAGCGCAGCCCGAAGCCAAGCGCGGCGGGGAGGAGTGGGAGCGGAGCGGACGAGCCAACGCACAGCGCCGGGCCGGGCCGGCCTGGCCTGGCCGCACCGCGAGCGGAGCGTCTCGTATTCTCTAACCTCTGTGTAAGTGGTGCTCGGGAGGGGCGCGCTGCCGGCACGGCCGGCCCTGCCCACGCCAGCGTGGCCGCGGCCGCCCGCGGACGGAACCCTCGGCATTTACGGCGCGTCCCCTCTGCTCCCAGGGGCCGGGCCGGCAGAGCCCTCTCCGTCTCTCTCTAACTCAGCCGGCACGCCGACCAGCCCTGCCCTTCTCTCTCTCTTTCCCACTCACTCACACAGACTCCACTCCTTTCTCTCAGCGTGCCCCGTCCCACGTGGAAAAGCACGTGTTGGCTTCCGCTAATCGGGGCAAAAGTAGAGCGGACAAAAGGTGCCGGTGCCTTCCCCGACAAAGACTTGGCGCCGCTTCATCGGATGCTAGGCGGTCGGACAATGAGGCAGGTAAGGCCAAGGCACGGCACGGCCACGGCACGGGGTGGAGGAACCCCTCGCCTCGCCTCACCGCACCCCGCACCCCCGGGTCCTCTGAACAGCTGGTGCATCGGCGGGAAGAGAAGAGAGCCATTCCGGGGGACGTCATTGACGGCTTCGAAGCCTGTCTGCGTCGCGTCGACCAAGGCCCAAACGAGCACAGGGCGAGGCGGGGTCAGGGCACTAGCGGCAGGGACGGGAGGATGGAGGCTACCCCCCGCAGCCCGGGAGCCCCCCTGACAAGGCCCCTACTGCAGGACACCAACGCAGCCGCGTGGGCCGGGAGGTGCAAGTGCAACCGACCAGGTGCCGCCGTACACTGGCAATGAATGACCGCATAAGTGAATGAGCCCTGTGTGTGTACTGTACATTGATTGTGTACCACCAATGTACAAGACCTAGGCCAACGGCACGCGAGTGAGGTCGAGCCGATCGCGTGACCGAATCACGACGACGCCGTCATCGCCACCGCCATGACCCCCGTGAGCGTCGACACGCCCGCCAACGGCGGCCCCCACGGGACACGCGCCACACCAGCGCCGAGAGCCAGCAATTCGGCTAGAGAGAGACAAATGGCATTGCAGACGAGGCCTGCTGGCTGCCACAGCGCACCGCGCTGACCGGTGAAGGCCGGAGCCGGACGAAGCGATGCGAGCGATGCGAGCCGGTGCAGCCGCAGCCCGACGTCCGCAGGCACCGCAGGCACCGCAGGCCCGGCGGCTTGAAAAGGCCTCACACTCACAAACTTTCTTCATTTCCTCCGGATTTGCCAGAGATAGAGCCATGCTGCCGCCCCTGGCTGCCCCTGGCCAGTTATTGTACGACTGACAGAACCTCTCCGCCCTCACAGGAGTCCTGGCTGCACCCAGCAACAGCTACGCCACTCTCCGCTCCCACGATTTGCATGTGTCCTTGAAAATGTCCTTTGCCCCCCCCCCCCCCGCCCGGCCCCTTCCCTAAATCCCATTTGCCGATAGCAGGGCAACACTTTGGCATCAACTTCATTCGACGTCGACGGGCCTGCGAGCGGTAGTTGGGTGGTGCCGGGGGGGGGGGGGGAACAGCTGACTCGCCCCACTACCTCTACTATACTACGATAGTACTAGTAGTAACGAGAATTCGTCCGCGCGGCAAGGCGGTGTTTCCTCCGTACAGGACTCTATACCAGAGGGCACACGGGATACCGCGGTGGTGGTGGTGGTCTTTCGCGGCAGGCGACATGTCGCTGTCTTGGCAACGTGCCCGACGGCGACATGAAAGCTGCGCCACACGCCTTCGGTGTCGGCATCTCTGTGTGAACCAACGCAACTGCAGCAGCCAGCAGACTTGGCAGAGACTGGGCGCTACAGCTAGCTACTGGCCGCGCCGCAGCAGGCGACACGCCGCGGCCACCGCGGCTACCGCAGCAGCAGCACCACCGGTAAACAGGACGAGTGCCACCGCTTTCGGTTTCACTGACCCCAACAACAACAACAGCGACAACAAGGATCAGCTGATCATCACCAGAACAGGAGACGCCTGCCCCGCCCCGCGCCGCCCCACCCGGCCCCCTCACGGCCTCAGATAATCGAGAGCGGCAAAAGTCCCATATACACCAGGCACGAGACAAGGACAGAGAGGGGCGGGCGAGCAAGTGAGAGACAGACGGACAGACGGAAGTTTTACCTCTGCGTGTGAGTATACATTCGGCGCGCGCGAGCCCATTCATCAGGGCGGAAAAAAAAGAACGAAGACTTTTGCGTCCGTATCAGTGGCAGAGGAAAAAGATGATGTATTGATAAAAGACTTTGACATCACAAACAAAAACACGCGAAATCATGAACACGCTTCAATGTCAATAAGCACGTTACGCCACACGAGTGCATAGCATAACACGCGGCCGGCGATAGCGACGGGGCCGGGTGAGACGGACGTGCACGCGGTGCCACACTGACAACGTCCCCTCCAGAGGCGGCACGCGTGTGCACCCTCACGGGGTCCGTGGGCAGCCTGACGGACAACCCTCCCCTACTCCCCGCCCCGCGCCCACGACTGACACTCGTCTGTTCTCGGTCGCTGACGGCGGCGTGCTGCGAGCGATAGGTGTCCGGGACACGCCCGACGCTTCAATGGAGTCTTTGATCCCAGGCCGGCGCCTGCATATCGGCGCCCCCGTCAAACACACGACCTGACCCCGTTCTGTGAGGTTTGTGGGGCTTATCGCACGGCCGGCATGAAAGGGCACATTGTGGCGTCGTGTTCGCACGTCTGACAGCAAGGGACGGCAGCAGGCAGGGACCAAAAAAAAAATAAAAAAAAATTATAACGCACCGAAAGTTCGTTCATTTATAGAAAGGTCCGATACGCGGGAATGGTAATAAGTTAGCCTGTCGTAGACAGACGAAACTCTCAAAATGGATGCATGTAGAAGTGCCCCTGGCGCATCCTAGATGCGAAGAGCAAGGGGGTGGGATGAGGGGAGAGGCAAGGAAGGGTTGGGGAGGGAAGGGGTGGGGGAGGGGAGGGGAGCAGCAGGTCGACACCACATAAATAAAGGGCAGCGCCTGCCGTAAATCACGCGACACCTGCTCTCACGTGACCGTGACGTCACCGGTATATTTGTAAACAAATCGAGAGCAGAGTGCACGGCGGCACCGAGGCTGGCGGAGACACCTCACTCCACCCCTCCGCTCCCCTCCCCTCGCGGCACGGCACCCGCACACCGCGCCACACACAGGACCCGGGAGGCCCTAGCAGAAGCAGGCATGAGCACATCTCCAGAGGAACACCGCCCGACAGAGAAAAACGGGCGGACGCATCTGAATACTGCTAAGAGTTGGGCGGCGAGTGCCAGCAGCCTCAGCCAGCCAGACCCGCGGCCCTAATGTGACCGGCAGGAGACCCAGCACGCAACTGACCCGCGCAACAACGCCAGTGTGTCCGTGCGTCCGCCTGGCCGGCCCCGGCCCCGCGGCCATAGACACGGTCTAACTAGCTGCCCTTTCCCTTCCCAGCACGTGGACCTCTGCCAGCGGCGGAGGCGGTCAGCCGATGCGACACGACCAGTCATTCAGTCAGGTCCTCTGGCTGCCTCTGACGGTCTGTGACGGGCCTCTGCGGTCTCTTCCGGTCTCTCACGCCTGATTCTGCACACTGTCTTCGTAGGTCTGTCTCTGTCGCACTCGTAGGGTGCTCCGTAAGACAGCGAGCGAGAGGGAGAGGTCCGAGTTCAGTGTGCGGAATCAGGCGGCTGGCTCCGGATGGTAACAGTGCGGTAACATGACTGCCTGCCCTCGCCCTGACGGCCTGGAGGAGCTCGGCGGCCGCGGCCACAGCAGCTCCCCACCGCACTGGCTTCAACCGGTCTCGACTCCCGCCGGCAGCCCCCGCGGTCCTCGAGCTCAGCCTCCTGCCAGCCCCCGCGGTCCTCGAACTCAGCCTCCTGCCAGCCCCACGCAGCTTCTGTGGCGACATTTCCCAGCCATCCAGGTCGTAGCCATCGCCGTGGACGATGGGGGAGGCGGCAAACACAGCTTCAACCTCAGCAGCGGCCGTGTGCCTGGAAGGCTCCGTGGCTCCGCCCTCCCGAGCCTTCAGACCCAGCCCTCGGTCCTAAGCCTCCAGTCCAGATCCGGTCAGACTGTGTTGCTGCACCGCCCCCGCCCAGCATGTAAAAAGCCGGCAGGCGCACGTCTTGATAGACGCGGGTCAGGCGGGGCGGGGAGAGGCGGGGCGTGGCGGGAGGCCGGTGTCACTCGCCCAGCTGATCATGGGCGCCACTAGTTCGACTGACAGGGCCCAGTCCTTTCGACACGTCAGCGCGGGCGTCGCTCCCTCGCCGGTGAAGGGGGTGGGAGGACAGCGGCAGCGGAGGAGGCGGCGGGGGAGGAACGAGGAGAGCCGGGACCACCCGCGTAGGCTGGCGAGAGGGATGCCGTTGTCGTCGTGGACACCCACCGTACTCTCGGTCCTGGTGCCGGCGGCCGGGCAGGCGTCCTGGTGCCATGGTCCCCGCCAGGATCAGGGGTGCCTGCGCGGTGGCCTGGGCCGCGGCCCTCCACGGGCCGAGGCCGACGAGACTGCCATACCGGCACACACTTTATTCACTTTCTCAGGTGCACTTTTAAGCCTTCAAAGATCTTTTCCAGGCTTTCACTGAATCACTTCACAACACTGACACTGCACACAGCACTGTAATCCTCGATGGGGTGGGTAGATAGGTAATCCAATGGCGACGGCGGAGGCACTCACTTCTTCATTCAAACACTTGGCTCGTCGTCTTGCACTGCACAGTTTTCACCACACACTTATTTTACACTTCGCGTTCCGACGCGTTGCGGCAGCCTGCTGCCGCTGAGTCCTGTTCCTGTTCATGCCGCTCCACAACTCAACTCCAACTCGAGCCGGCAAGGCGAAGCAACGCCAAGCCCAAGCCCAACCCGGCTCGGCACCCCGTCTCGTCCCGCCGCAGTCCAGCCCAGCCCAGGCCGCCGCGTAGCGTAGCGTCCCGTCCCAGTCAGCCAACCAACCAGCCTGCCAGCCCGGCTCGGCTCCGATCGAACCGGCTCGGCTCTGCTCGGTGCGGCCCGGCTCAGCTCGGCAGAGCTCGGCTCGACTCGGCTCGGCTCGCTTCGGAGAGGCTAGGAGGTTCCCCCGGTTCCCCCAGCCCCATATGTGCCGAGCAGCCGAGCGGGCGAGTGGAGCCGACTGTGCCGAGCATGCAAGAGAGAAGGGAACGGCGCAAATATGGGGTGCTCGGGAGGGAAGCCTGGGAGCGCGCCGCCGCGGCCGACTCCCAAACTACCGAGCCGAGCAGGGCTAGCCGAGCCAAGCAGGGCGAGCCGTGCCGAGCCGAGGACTCCGGGAACGACGCTAGCGCCGAGGCAAGCGTCAGCGGTGCGCCGAGGAACCAAAGGCAGGGTCCGCTCCGCTCGGCTCGGCTCGACTCGGCTCGGCTCCCCTCGGCTCCGCCCGGCTCGGCTCGGACGTGGCGAGCTCAGCCGAGTCCCGTGCCCTCGTCCTCCTGATATCCTCCATAGAGTTCCTTTCCTTCCTCGGGACCAATCATCAGAACCCCCCCCCCTCCCCCTATCCCATTTTCAGCACAAATGACTTGATCTGCCGCGCAGGACAAGACACGGCGTGGACTAGAGCAATGCGAGCAGAGCCGGCTTACAGAGAGATAAAGAGCCGCGGGTGACTCATCGGGAAGAAGTGCAGTCGGTGCGGTGTGTCTCCCAGCAGGTAGAAAACAAGCACGTGCCGCGCACAGACGCACACACCAACACACACAAACACACGGGGCGGCATCACTCACAACACACACACACACACACACACAGCCAGCCGTCGAACCCGCCGAACACGTGGCTGTGTGTGTAAGGCCCTAAAGGCGTTGGTGAATGAAACGGAGATGCCGCCGGGATACGCTAGCGGCGTGGCGGCGAGGGCCCGGCGTAAAGGGGAGGGGGAGGGTCTTTCTATCCCTTTTCCTCTATATCTATCTCTCTTCGCCAGCCCCCCCCCCCCCCCACCCCTCCCAAGGGCTGAGTGGTGGTGGGTAGCGGGCTGATTTATAAATGCTGCCAAGTTGGTGGGTCCCAACCCCTTCCGTGCAGGAGATGTCACCAGGCCCTCTCCTTCCCCTTTCCCAGAGCTTACACCCAACGACTGCATTGTGCTACTTTTGCAGCCGCCGCGACGCCCCGTGGTCGGTTTCGGATCGCTGCGTGGGAGGTACATTTATCGCCCGCGCGCGTGTGTGTGTGTGTCATAATCAATTCAACGAGGTTGCCGCCACGCCACGGCGGTGACGTCACACCGAGATCAGCTGTTTCTGTGCGATAGAGCTTCCCGGACGCCACGCCGTGCCGGACACAACGGAGGGCCGGTGGTCGGTGGCTGCCTGCCTGGGTAGCCAGTGGCTGCCTGCTCGGACTGGCCGCGGCATTATTAGACCGCGCCAACCCCGCCTGTCCTCCATTCCCGATCGAGTCCATGAATAATCCAGCGTGGCATCACACTGATAAGTCGGACGACGACGACAGCGAAAGTGGACGGAGAGAAAGTGAAGGGAAGGTCATTACAGAGCAGCCCCGCCACAACCCACCCCTGGCGGGCCCCGGCAGCCCCGGCCGTGCAGCCGGTAATAAATAAAGAAGGGTGGCGACCTAGGACACTCCTAATCGGCCGCGGCCGCAGCACAAGAGGGACATCGACATGGGCCCCAGAAAGCACGGCGCTAATCACCCAGAGGCAGTCATAGAGGCTGAGGGCGTCTGGAGCCCCCCCCCCCCCAACCCGCACACAACACGCAAATGGCTGCGGCGTGTGTGTGTGTGTGTGACACATGCTAAGGCAGTCCCGAGAAAGAAAGGGAAAAGGGGGTAGGGGAGGAGCCAGAGAAACACGGAGGTCAGGATAAATCAGCTGATGGCCGCGCCGGCGAAGAGCGGGGCGGGGCGGGGAATAAGGCACGGAGGCTCTTTGGCTTTATGGCTCCGCCCGTGGTAGGCCAGGCCAGCCTATGCCTCCGCCGCCCCACCCGGCCCAGCCCCGAGGGGCCCCGCCTTGCCTTATCTAATCGGACTCCAGCTGCGAACTCCGTCGTCACACGCGCGGCGTCGCCGCCGCCGTCATCGGGGGCGTCATGTCCACGGCGTGCCTCGCCGCCTTTCTGCAGGCCATTAGCCTCCGGGACAGTGCGGGAATGCCAGCGATCCTGGGACAACGCTCCCGCCAATTAGTGGAGTGGCCAACAAGTGGCTCTCCAGTGTCAGGCTTGAAAACTGGACGCCACCGTTGTGCCGCGCCCCGCTGGTACACATAGTAAGTCCGTCATTGACCGGAGAGGTCCATCTCGGGTGCGCCGTGCCGACAAGCCCAGCCCCTCCCGTCCCTCGCGGGTGTCGCTAAGTCGCGTGGCGGTGGCCCGGTCCTGGCGCTATAGTAGCGCCACGTGAGGTCAACCCACGGCGGGGCGGGGCGGGACCCAGACAGCTGATCCCCGGCTTTGCACACTCGCAGCAGCGCAAGCACGCACACACACACCAACGCGCGCGCCCCACACGCCAGCACACCGACACACCAACACACAGACGACCTTTATCGTACGGCCCCAAAACTCCCCAGAGACGGGGAGAAGTTCCCGGCCGGGGCTCGGCAGCGAGCAGGAATGGCAGAAGCGCCCCCCTCCCACCCGCGCCAGGCAACCCCTATCCTGTCCCGCGCCATCCCAGGCAAGCACTTCGTTCCACGCCAGAGAGCCCGGCGGCAGAGCAGCAGAGCCAGCAGAGCCCGACCCGACCCGACCCGGCAGGCGCGGCGCGAAAGGAAGAGAGATACGAACGGGAGGAGAAAAGAAGGGAAGGCGCCGGGGCCGGGCTCTGGCTGCTGGGCCCGGCTGGGCCCCACCCCAACCCTCCCGGCCGCCGCCATGAGCGAGAACGCGGGGCACAAAGAGGAACAACAGATAAGAAGGCCTCCCTTTTCCGTTAGAGTAAAGCGCCAGCAGCGCCAGCCCTGGGCCGGGCCAAGCCGGGCGAGCGCCTAGCCGGGCCATGGGAGTCGAGTTCAGTTCAACTACGCTGCCGCCGCTGCCAACTCGCCTGGAGCGTGGAGACGAGAGAGAGAGGGGAAAGGGGAGGGGAGAGAGAGAGAGAGAGAGAGAGAGAGAGAGAGAGAGAGAGAGAGAGAGAGAGAGAGAGAGAGAGAGAGAGAGAGAGAACGAACGGACGGACGGAGGAAGGGAGGGGGAGGATGAGAGACGGGAGAGGGATCGTTGTCGTCGCGGACCTCGGGGGACAGAACGGGGGAGGAGGACGACGACGACGGTGGCGCTGCGGGGCGGGCGGGCGGGGGTGAGTCGTGCGAGCGCTTTGCCAAAGTTGGGGAGGCGCGCCTCGCCTCGCCCCGCCCCGCCGCAGGGCCAGGAGCTGCGCGGGCTGCCGACACGGCACCCTGTGGGACCCTTTCCGTACGGGGAAATACTACCGCCACAGCGGCCGTGTTTATCTCGACCTGAGACGAGGGGAGGGGAGGGGCTTTACCGCCCCCCGCCAACACTCCGCTGCCAGCGCCCGAGGGGGTCAAATAAAAAAAAAGGAACAAAAAAAGGAGCGGCATTCGCACAGCCCCCCCCCCCCCCCCCCATCCAAACTCACCCCACACCACGCGTGTTGTTGGATTTCCCGCGAGGCGGGAAGGGGAGGGGGAGGCTGCGGGAGGGGCCAGGCGTGGGCGGGGCGGGGCGGGGGGCCGGGCTGGAGGCCGCGGGGGCGGGCGGGGCGCAGTCGATACATTGGCGCCGCACCACGCCGCCCGCGCCCCCGCCGGCCCCCGTACACTGCAGTATACACTGCAGCCAACCCTGTGCATTAATTGGACGCGGGCGCAAATCCCCCGGAGCGCGGGGGCACCAATCACAAGTGGCGGGCGCCGCCTCACTTTGTATCTGGTATCGGCGGGGGCGCCGCGGACCGCTATCGCGAATTCGATCCCTCTCCGCGATAAAAGTTGCGTAGCGCTCTGCCCTGCCGTGTCCTCAGTGCCATGCGGGCGCGACAGAGACAAATGGTCCGCCGGCGCGACACGACCAGCGGCAGGAGCACCGCCTCGCCTCGCCCATCGCAGACTCCGCGGCATAGCCGGGGCCGGAAGCACATCCACGCACCTCTATTTCTCTCTCTCTCTCTCTCTCTCTCTCTCTCTCTCTCTCTCTCTCTCTCTCTCTCTCTCTCTCTCTCTCTCTCTCTCTCTCTCTCTCGGCGGGAAATACTGCAGAAACTTTTTCCCAAGCCTCGCTGCTGCCGGCTTTGAGACGGTAAACAGAGTCGCGGCGCCAGGACACCCAAACATGCTAACATGCACGCCGCACCCCGCGAACCCGTCCGACCCGACCCGATGCATCAAAAAGGAGAGCGGGCGGGAAAGGGCGGCTGAAAGTAAAAGTACTTCTGATGGGAAGGGCGCGGAGCAGGGGAAGGGGGAGCGGAGGGAAGGGGGAGCAATTGCTTGAGCCATTCTGCCCCGGCGGCGCCTCGCTAGCCTCGCCGGCCGGGCCGGGAGGGGTGCAGTAGGTATAATTACATGTCGTACATGACCCCGCCACAATAAAGGGGATGGCGGCAATTAAAAGGACGTCTTGTTATCATCGCGCTCAACACGCGGCAGCTCACACCTCGCCAATCATTTCCACACTGCGTCCATTTGATTTTCTTGCAATCGGGCGAATGGATGGAGAAACGGTACAATAAAACAGCGTTTTGGCGCATGTACTAATTTTTGACGCGGCTGCCCCTCTGGCTCGGTGGCAGGCAGGCGGGCCAGCAGCCACTGCTGGGCTTTGCCAGGCCGCCGCGTGGTTGCTGGGTCCTGCTGGGTCCTGCGGGGTCCTGCGGGGTCCTGCGGGGTCCTGCGGGGTCCTGCGGGGTCCCGGGGTGGTGGCGGTGAAGGGGTTAGGCCGGGGCTGCCGCTGCCAGGGCATGGCTGCAGCAAAGGGAAAGGCGGGCCCGGCCGGGCAATGTGGTGGGACCGCCTGCCTGCCTGCGCCGTACCGACAGACGAGAGGGAGGGAGAGAGAGAGAGAGCGGGCGAGAGAGAGAGACCGGCCCAGCAGCGCCGAGGGGGCAGAGGCGGAGCCGAGCCGAGGCCGTGCCGGCGAGATCAATACGGCCGTACCAACGCGGAGTGGGGAAGCGGAGCGAGTGAGATAGAGACAGAGAGACCAGGAACGCGCGAGCGAGAGAGACAGAGAGAGCGCCGCGCGAGTTGGCAACGACGCCAGGCCAGGCCACAGCCCGGCGAGGCGACGCCATGGATGCCGGGTGGGGTCGAGCCGGCAACGCGGGACGACATGGCCAACCAACGCCAGAGCCTTGCCCGTCCGCCCGCCCGGCCCCAGCCCCGGCCCACCCGACCCCCAGGCCCTGGCTCAGGCCCCTCCCTGAGCACGGCCGGGCCGGGCGAGCCGAGCGGAGCGGAGCCCAGCCGGGCCACAGCGCTGCCCTGCCGCGGCCGACGGGCTATGGCCGTATACGCAACGCACATCAGCCCTGCAGCACAGCACCACTGGGCCCCTCTCGGCCCCTCTGGGCGGGAAGGGAAAATGTCAGTCCCTCTCTAGCATGCGCCGCCAGGACAGCGGGGCAAAAGGACGAACAGAGAGGGAGATAGACGAGTCAGCAGCAGCAGCCCCCCCCCTCCTCCCCTCCCTGGTGTGGTGGTGCCGCTGTTCCGCACGATTGCGAATTACGATACATCAAATGCGGCCATATCCAACCCCCGGCGCAGAGCCATGCCCAGAGCGGGGACCGCGGCGGGGGCGTAGCGCGGCGTGGGGGGCGGCTCATTAGCCGGTACCCACTACCACTCCGCTGTTAATTCACCACACACAGCACAGCGCTGTCGCTGCCGTGCGTTTTTATCCAAACGCCCACCGCGGTGGCGTGGCGGCCCCCGGGTAGTTACTGCAAACGCAGCCCAAAGTCCGAACCGAGACAAATTTATTACAGTCCCTTCCGTTAGGCCTGCGCTGGCCGGGAGCCCCGGCCCGCAGCGGTGTACAGTACGTCATTACGGCCCGCGGACCACGGAGTCCACGGGGCCCTACCCGGGAGACCCCACGCCGCGCCAACCCCCTCCTTTTCATTCCCATCTCCCTTCCCTCCTCTTTCTCCGACGTGACCGCCACCAGGGCCTAACAGACCACAGCCAGTCCTCCCGCCGCCACCCTGGACAGCCCAGGACCGTGGGCATCTGAGCCGCAAAAACGGCCTTTTGTTTAAATTACAGACAGCGTTATTTTATGTAAAGCAAGCGTCGGTGCGACTTTTTTGTGTCCTCTCTCCCCCTTTCTTTCTCTGTCCGCGTTCGGTGGCGCTGCTGGCGGTCTTCGTGGCGGCCGCCACCGCACCGCCGCCATGCCCCCGCCGAGCCCGCCCGGCCTGTGGGCCCCGCCCAGCGCCCGCCAGGCCGCTCCGAGCACCGAGCCAAGCCCGGGCGAGCTCCGCAGCCCGAGGGCCCCGCAGCGCCGCGCTACGCCTTCCAGGCCGTCCTGGCCCGTCCCGTCCCGCAAAAACATCCACGAGATATCGAGCGTTGCCGGCCGCGGTGCTGGGCGAGGCGGGGACGGAGAGGCGGCCGGGCCGGCCAGGGAGGAAGTGTGCTCAGCGCGGCCGTGAGGACGAGGAGGGAGCCGCCGGAGCCGCCGGAGCCCAGTCCGCTCCCATACACTGAGAAATCACATTTATGTCCGGCACAAGGCAAAGAGAACAGCGAGCCGGAGTCCGGCTCTGCGGCCAGATAGGTGAGGGTGGGGCTCCCCTTCGGTCCCCTTGGATCCCCGCAGCAAGAACACGCCCAGGGAAACAAAACAACCCGGCGGACGGCGCAAAAGGGGGAAGAGGGAGACAGAGATAGCGGCGGCCGTTACCCGCAGGAAGGAGAGAGTAGGGACGACACAGCGCGGCGCAGCGTGGGTGGTGGCGTGGCGGCATAGCGCACCGGCACGGCCCCGGCGAGCCCCGAGGTCAAGGAAGACCGAGGAGAATTATGCGTCACGTACAAGGCGGCCCAACCCTAGCCCTTCCTGCAGGCACTGCTCTGCCTGCTCTGCAGCTCTCCACTGGCGCACGCCCGGGGCCCCTGCCGCTTAGGCAGCCCGCTCACAGGCGTGCGCTGCGGGACAGTCTGCGGACCACGGCGCTCCCGACCCACGGCGTGCATGTCTCAATGCTGAGACCGCCTGTACTGGACCGGGGCACCTGTAACACAGCGTGACACAGCCCACATCACCGCCTCCCCGGAAAATAAATGTGGCCTTGGAGAGACAAACGGGCCGGCGGGTGCGCGGAGGGGTGGAGCGGGATAGTCATTGCCGACAGGCCAACAGCTGATCGGGTCGGGTCGAGGCGGAAGGGAGTGCGTCTGCGTCTCACGTGCATATGGCATCCGTGGGCCGTCAGGCAGCCGTCGGTGCCCACACTCACACGCGGGCAGGCCGCGGCACCAGGCCCCCGACCCAACCTGGCCAACGCAGTCCTTCATCCCTATATTCTTTTTGCCCTTGGGCACGGCGCCAACCCACGGCAGCCCCGGCGCCCCCACAGCCCCGGAGGAGCCGCGCCGCGACACCAGACGACGGCACTCGTATACTTTTATGGAGGCCCGGTGCGTCTATGACGCCATTCCACCGCTAACGGCAGCGCGGCAGCGGAGGGGAAGGTGAGTGTAGTTCCGCCTGCACGTAGTACTTCTTCGCCGCGGCCAAGCGGCAGCCAGAGGGCATCAAAACCGGTGCGGTGCGGTCCCGGTGTACCAGCACTGTCCGCGTGCGCACCCCGCCGACCCGATGGAAAATGCAACACGTGCTGCGCCGAGTGCTGGCCGGCGCCACTAATCACCTGCCGCGCCACGCCGCACCGCACCACAGACAGGGACAAATCGTCCCGAGCGCACGGAAGTGCAGCACCACCCCAGCGCCAAGCCACGCCAGCAGCACGGGCGCGGGGCTCAGCACACAGTTACACTTTATATTCCCGCACGCGCCTCTGATTGCGAGTAGATATTATCTCCTCGCCATCGGCGTGTGTGCGTGAGTATGTCGACTTCGACTTTGCCTCGGGGACCCGCGTTATCTGGCGGTAGCGGTGCATCCGTCCGTCCTTGCCGCCCCCCCCCCCCCCCCCCACACACACATGGGCTGATAATGCACGGTCTCTCTCTCTCTCTCTCTCTCTCTCTCTCTCTCTCTCTCTCTCTCTCTCTCTCTCTCACACACACACACACACACACCTCAATTTAGGGCAGGGCAGGGAAAAGGGTCGGCCGGCAGGGGGAGGGGAGTTGGGAAGGGGGAAGACGGCCGTGTGACGTCGAGCAAGGTCGAGGGAGGTCAACGTCCTTGCGCTCGGAGTGTGTATGCGTGAGCCGCAAATACCATGTCAACGACGTAAGTGTGTGTGTTTGCCGTAACTGCCAATGAATCGGGGCTCGCTCTGCCGCCGGTGGGGCACTCCTTCGCTCACCGCGCCGCGCCCCTCCCCCTTCCCTTTCCCATTGAGCTTTACACACCGTCCTGAAAATGTTTCGCCTCCACTCCTGCGGACGGAGAAACCTCTAATCCAGTGCAGAACAGGTCGGTCCGTCATCCTCACGGCACTTCAGACATTTGCCAACCGCATGGGTCCCTCATCCAACTGCACTCGTGCCAAGAGGGGTGGAGGGAGGGAGAAGGGGGAGGGTGGGGGTAGGCGTCTGATCACGTTCGGCACGCCCCCTTCCTTCGGGCTTCATTACACCCCCCACTTCCCCTCCCCCACTCCACCCCTTGGCCTACATCACCAGCTGATATGGCTCAGAGCCCCTCCCCTCCCCTCCCGGGCCACGCCCTTTTGTTTACAGTCGCACATTCTCCGCATTCCACCCCTTCCATCCAAACAGCTGATGTTATGTCACGCAAGGGCCCGCCGGTGGCCCGCCAGCGCCCGCCAGTGGCCCGCCACCGTGCCGGCCGGTTGCGGCAGTGGTGGCCGTGGTAATGCTGGCGGTGCAGAGCAGCAGAGGTGCCCCCGAGAGTCGCGGCCACCGTCTTCACGAACAGCGCCCAAGTTTCTGATACGCGCGGTTATACTGCCACAGGCGCCCGGCACGGGGCACGGCACGGCACGGCACGGCACGGCACGGCGCACAAGGGGCGGAACAACCCCATCGCCCGATACGTACGGCATAGAAACGATCTCCTTTCCCGCACGGCGGCGGCGCGGGAGGGGCCATTCGATTTGAATGCCAGAACCGGAACGCCGCCGCCGTGGTAGTAGCCGCGGTACGGGTCCCTGCGGCGCCCGCACTAGTGCTCGAGACCGGGTGTCCGCGGCAGACTGCTGCTGCTGCTGCGACTCGCGCTCGGATTGCAGCCAAAGGCGGCGGCCGCAGTCCCATCCGCCCCGCCTCACGGCACCGGCCACCACCACCACCACAACCACCAGCCTGTCGAATCGCCGGCCCGTCCGCCCGCCTGTGTCGCTGGGCGTATTTGTTTTGGGATTGCATGTGGGTCAATGTCACGGCCCAACCGGGTCTGTTTTTTCTCCCTCTCCCTCTCTCTCCCTCTCCCTCTCTCTCTCATATATATAGTATATGTATAGGTATAGTACACATAGTAGCAGCGGGGGGTGAGCGGGTGGCGCGGCGTGGGGCGCGGCGCCAGACTTTGACCTGCCGCGTGTGGGAAACAAAGACGGAGACAAATTCGTAAAGGGTTATGCAATGCACACACGGATGCTGTGTGTGTGTGTGGGGGGGGGGGGGTGTTGTCCTGCACTTCCGCACACTGCTGGCGGCCGGGTCTGCCTACTAGAGCGGGGCGCAGCAGCTGCTGCAGGCCACTGCGGTGCCACTGCAGACGGCGGCCGCCGGCTCAGGATCCTCCTAAAGCCCGGGGCCCCGCGGGCAGTAGCCCTGCATTCCAAACAGACAACCCGCACCTCTCCCTCCCTACCTACCCTTCCAGACAGGACCGACGGGGAGGGAGGGGAAGGGGAAGGGAAAGGGAAAGGGGAAGGGAAAGGGGCGCCCGACCCAGCCAGACTTCCGATGCTTTGGCGTAGACAACGGTGCGAAAAATAAGAAGGGGAAGATAGGGGGGAGACAACAGCCAAGAGTTTGACCTTCGTGAGACGGCTACAAAACGGGACCCCCGTCAAAACACACGCCATGGACGGAGAGGGTGCGTGGGACAGAGAGAGAGAGAAAGACAGCGAATGCATCAGACCGCACGGCGGGACACAGCCGGCCACAAGGTATACCGCCGAACAAGGCGAAAAACGGCAGCACCAGCAATTTATAGGAAATACGTGCGCCAGCGACGCGGATCGGGAGAACGACAGAGGAAGGCAGAAGAACAAAAATAGGTTGATGACTTACTGAGGGCTTGGGGGTCGTCGATTCCCTGGGTGATCCGACACGGTTACTCACCTGCAAACAGAAACAGGACACAACGGTCAGTCTCAACGACACGATTACGAGTCCGAGGCAGAGAAAACGGGCAACAGCAATAATATTGTGCAGTAACAGGGACGTGACCGATGGGAACGAGCAAGTCGTGGAAACACGTCAACGCCGAACAACAAAGAGGCGCACAAGGTGGGATCCGCCGGCCATCAGGATATAAATGGAAAGGGGGAGGGGGAAGGGGGGGGGCAGTCAGCTGACAGCTCATTTCACCGGCGCAGTCCGTTCCATTCACGGTGCCGTGACTGACGAGATCGGCCCCAAACAACAAAAACAGCAACACAAATAAAAATGAAAAAGAAAACGATAGTAACCACCTCCGTCGATCGTTAAAACCAAATCCAGCAGCGGACGCCCAGGCGACGCCGCACCGAGTCTTCTTCCCCAAACCACCCCACGCCGCCCCGACCATGTATGCGCCGTGTGTGTGAGTGTGTGTGTCAACCGCGGACCCGTACTCGAGCGTCTATGTACCGGAACGCTTTTGGCTCGTCCTGAGCATACCTTGCGGTCTACTGTACTACGCACTCGGACCGCGCTCACTAGACTGCACACACGCACACACACAGGCCCACGCATACACATACGTCTGTCTCCGTCGCACTCGGCCAATGAACCGTCAAGTTCACGGACGTCTGTCGAGCCGCTGTGCTCGTGCACGCCGTGGCATGCGATGTGTGTGAGTGGGAGAGAGGAAGGGAGAGGCAGGTAGAAAGGAGGGAGAAAGAGCGGATAAAAGGAAGAGGGAGATAACCACCGGAGCAGATCCGCCTTTGACCTCGTCACCCCCAATCAAACAACATCAACACCAAGAGTCAAAGGGATCATCCCGCCAAGTCATCACGGAAGAAGCGGGGACGACTGGATAAGACAGGTGCGAGAGAGAGAGAGAGAGAGAGAGAGAGAGAGAGAGAGAGAGAGAGAGAGAGAGAGAGAGAGAGAGAGAGAGAGAGAGAGAGAGAGAGAGAGAAGGCGGGGGAAGAGAAAGAAGAGAAGGCGGGGGAAGAGAAAGAAAGATGTGGAGCGCGCGCCGAGGGAGGCAGTGAGCGAGTCCCTGCAGACCCCAAACCACCACCACTGCCGACCGGGGGAGGGGGTGGGGGCATTTATCATTTGATTGCAGTCTTTAATCATCTCCTGGAGCAGCGAGCGAGAGAGAGAGGAGGAGGGGGGGGGGGCGAGGGAGAAAGAGACTCATCCATCACCCGCCTCCGCCCCCTTCTCTTTTTCACCGCTGCGTTTCTCTCTCTCTCTCTCTCTCTCTCTCTCTCTCTCTCTCTCTCTCTCTCTCTCTCTCTCTCTCTCTCTCTCTCTCTCTCTCTCTCTCTCTCTCTCTCTCTCTCTCTCTCTCTCTCTCTCTCTCTCTCTCTCTCTCTCCGCGGGCGCTGCCCCTGGAGGTACTCGAGCACCCGCCGCAGCGCCGGATGGGCGGCGGCAACATGCTGAACCGCGGTCCAACTTTTAGGAGCAAGTTTCACGCCAGTGTCCGGAATGGGCAGGTGCCCGGCACACAACGGCCATCCCCAGGGCCACAAAATAATGATTAAACCTGTTAATCCCCAGGCAGGCAGGCGGGCACAGCCCGCAGCTCCAGCAGAAATAGCGCATCACACACACACGCACGCCTCACACCCGTCGAAACGAGACGAACGGGTGACAAACCACAGGGGCAGCGAGGGACGGAGAAAGGGGGCGGGCATCTCACGTCAAATTATCAAAGCCATAAATCCAGCGGGGAGGACCGCTATAACCGGCCGCCACTACCCTCTGTACTATACGGACTCACTACGACCAGCAGAGCGAAAACAAGTCAACGTTTTACGTCCGCGTAAAAATGCACTCTCGCAAACGGCGTTAGAAATTGAGGATAAAACGGGGGCGGGGGCGGCGGAACCAGCGCAGTACACTCCCATTAGTGCGCCGGTCCCGTGCAAAAAGCAAACACCACTGCGGCAGCCTACATCGTCTTCATTCTGCCCGAGGGCCTTCTTCAAGAGGATCAGATATATTGAACACAAAGGAGGCAGCAGCATCAGCTGAAAAAGAGCCGACGCGCGCAGCGGTTCACACCGGCCGCCAAGAGTCATGCGGCGCCACGAGCGGCGCTGCGGGCTGGCCTACCCCCGACAGCGCAGGGGTGCCGCTGCCGCATAGAGCACAGCACCCCCGCAGGCCCCGCAGGACCTGCCGCCGGCCCCCCTCGCCGGTTTGCACCAAAAACTTTGCTCGCGGTTGGGGTCCGCCGGCCCGCCAGCTCGGCGTGACGTCACCACAACAGCTGATGGCGCAGGTCGGCCCGGGCGGCACAGCCCCGCAGACCGGCGCCCATGATTAACCAGCCCGGCCACGCCCTGGCCGTGGGGCCCTGGGGACGCGGGCGCAGCAGCCGGAGCCTGGGCCCGCGGGGGTCACCCGCGGTGCCATCACCATCATCCCCATGCACCATCAGCCCCATCCCTTCACCTTCTTCCGCACCTTCCGACCGTCCGCGAGCAGAGCGGCGCAGTCGTTACGGTAACGGCACGGCCGGGGGGTCGGGTAGGGGCTGCGGAGGTTGTGACGCCAGTGCGGCAGAGTGCCCCGCCACGCTACTCCGCGCTGCTGCCGCCGCGGGGGGTGGGCGCGGGCAGGGCGCGCACAACCCTTGCCTCCCTCCCTGGCACGGACGGCTACGCGCGCTATCGTGAGGTCGACGTCCTGCACAAACTCGCGCAACCCCCATGAAACGCCCCTCTGTATCTGCTGTTCTGCGCTCGCTCAGTTTCTCTCTCTCTCTTTCTCTACCCCCTCGTACCTTTTCCCCCTTTGCTCTGCTGTCAGTGGCTATTCAGCCTCCCACCCCCCTCTATTTTCTGGCTCACGTTTTCTGTCTCCCTCTGACCCCCCCCCCTCCCTCCTTCTCTTTCTCTCTCATTTCCGACGAGGCCCGCATTCATCCCCTCCCCCTTTCCCCTCTCCACCCAAACTCGCCGGCCGGCGTCTTCCGGCGGCAGAGCCAACTACCCCCGAGTCAGACCCCACCGAGACCCCCCCCCCCCCCCCCCCCCCACACACACACACACGGGAGCGCCGGGGGGCGTCGCCAAGGCAACGGGAGCAGCAGGGATGCCGGACCCTTACTTTCACTTGTCCCGTGATGAATGGACGGCCCCTTGATCCCAAAGAGGCGCTGCGCTGTTCGAGTCCACGGCTAGGCACAGGCAGACAACCCGGCGGGTTAGCAGACCCGGCACGAGGCACCGTCCACGCCCACCATGCAATAACCAACGCAACGAGACCTCTCTTCCCCTCACATCCCCCTCCAGGGGGCAACCGGGCAACCTTCATTCGTCCTTGGGAGAACAGACGGGGACAGGCAGTCAGGCAGGCGAACAGACATCTCGGCGTGCGACCGTCACAAAAGGTCGCGGCTCTGTCAAGCCGGGACGGGGGAGGCCGTCACCTGTCCGCCGGAGGAGGCCGACGCCGACCTGACAGTCCGCTGCCCGGGAGGGGATGGGATCCCTCGTCACAGAACACCATTCGCGGCCAGAAGTGTCGGTGGGTGTGGGTGGGATGGGCGGAGGTGAACAGTAACGCCACGGGGCGGCCGGGGACCAAGAGAGGACCGAGCGGGGACCGAGAGAGGACCGAGCGGGCACCGCAATCAGTGCAAACGGAATAGAACGGGGGCCCGCAGCCCCGCAGCGCCTGCTGCCCCGCCCCATAACAAACACAACGGCGTGACGCAGGCCGAACAGAACAGCGGACCACTGTCTGAGCCGCATGCCACATGGCAGAGGGCCACAGACAGCGCAGCACTCCTTCGGCCTGCCTGCCACAAGCCCGCCGGTCTGTCTGTCTGCAGCAGACGACGCACTCCCGCTGCCAGCAGGGGCCGCGTCCATTATTTGCACGACGCAGTCCGAGAGAAGAAGACGTCACGGCCAAGCTGCTGCTAATAGAGCGATGGCATCGGCCCCGCCCCCCCCCCCCCCCCCCCGCTCCCCAGCAGAAGGCGCAGTGCGTGTGCATATCTGAGCAGGGGGGCTTTACGACGCACGCCAATTAGTGGACCGTTTCAACGCCCATTTTGCTGCATTGGCACGTCGCTGCGAAAACGCGCGGCGAGTCGCTGGCCTGGTCCCCGCGGGTGCCCGGGCAATCCGCCTTTATAGCGTCTTTAGTGCGCCCAGCCTCGGTCTTTTAATTATTCACCCGCCTCTCCTGAAAGACAAAAGCCGGCGCTTGTGATCCCCTCGGCCCCGCGCCGGGGGTCGAACCCAGAACCCACGGCGGCCACGGCCGGCGCACTCGTCACCGGAACTCGATGCGCGCGCATCCGCGGGGCGGGGCGGCGAGCAGGCCGCCAGCACAACCGAGCCGACGCCAAAATTACGTAAGCAAATTGGTGCCCCTCCGCAAGCGCGCTGCGGTGCGTTCCGCTCCTCTCCACTCCACAGGTCCCGGTCGCCCCGACGGTGCCGACGCGGTGCCATCCCGGTATAAAAACAAAAGAGGTCCGCCCCCTCCTACCCCCGTCACCTCAAGACCCCCCGCACGGCACCGCGGCACCCTATCCCCTTCCTGCCGCCATTACGAGGCGCTCTCGGCGAAGGAGAGCGTCTCGCTTAAACAAAATGCCAGTCATCGACGACGGCATCCTCGATGGCCGCCCTCCCGATCGCCTGCGCCGTCCCGCCACATGGAACCCCGGGCTCCGGGCCCACGGCGGGGAGATATATCACCAATAAAATAAGGCGCATGCCCGCCCCAGCACCCTGCCGCTGCCTGCCGCCCCACGACACGACATACACGCAGGGGGGCGGCGGACGTCGGCGGCGCGGCCAGGATCGCCCGCAGTCTATTGGAAATGCAAATGGCCACGCGTCATTTGCGTCAGCCGGAGTCCGCCGCCAACGGGTATCCGGGCGGCCATCCTGAAGCCGCCGTCGTCCTGGCGAGGCGAGGCCAGCCGCGGCCGTCATCAGGACGGCGTCATGGCCGGCGCGGCCCGGATGCCAGGGCCGCTCGGCGCCGCACGGCCAGCCCACGGCCCACGGCCGCCTCCCATCGGCGGAGCAGCATAGCAGGCGCCGGCCTCCCGGCCTCCCGTCCGACGGGACGGGTTTCTTTCTCGCGGGAAGGCAGCAAGGCGCGCCGGGCCGAGGGGCACCAACTCGCCTCGCACTCCCCGCGCTGGCCGCGCTGGCCGCGCTGCCTGTCGGGCCTCGGGCTCAGCTCCGGCGGGACCGGACCTCACGGGGCCCTCCTGCCGCGGCTGCTAGGGTGTCCGCTCCGCTCAGAGTCCGCTAGGGTGGCCACGAGCTGGTTTGACGGGTACCACCGGCCGGGTACCGCCGGGGACCGGGCAACCAGGCACCGCCAGGCACCGCCGGGCGCTCGGCTCGGCTAACCACTATACTTAGCAGCGGCCCGCACGTCGCCAGGGTCCGCGTCATGCGTCCCAGCGAGCCGCGGTCGCCCCGTCCCGCGGGGGGGAAGCGGTAACTTTGCTCCGATGGAACGAGAGCGTGGGAAAGGGCGGATTAGAACGTGAGCGTTAGTGGAGCGTGGCGCAGAAGTCAAGAGTGAACGTGGACAGAAACCGACTCCTAGCCGTGCAACGCGGCTCCAGCGGCTCACAGCCGAGCCGAGCCAAGGCTGCCCTGTCCAGCCCCAGCTCAGCCTGTCGGGCCCCGTCCGGGCCTGAGCCTGGCACCGCCAACTGGCATGGCCAGGCCGCTCGGCCCTGGCGGCTGGCGGCTCCACGCCACGCTGCGTTGGGCTGATACGCCCCCCGACGAGGGACCGGGCCCAGTTAAACATTCAGAGGCCACGGCGAAACTTTGCCGGCAGAGGCAGCAGTGTCAGCCCCACCTGATGGCTCTTGACGACTGCCAGCAAACCAGGGAGCGGGAGGCACGACAGGCAGCGCTGCGCCCGCCGCTGGAGCACTGACGGCGCCTGCTGGGTAGGCAGCCACGACTTCCGCACGCACGGGTGTCGGGCGGGCTTGCCTATCCCAGCATCCGCAGGCGTCCGGCGAGTTGCCGTTCGCTTGGTTTCGACCGCATCGTGGCGATACTCCGAAAACATCGACAGCGCGCACCACGTGGGCCGGAGACAACACACGACGGACTGGGACGAGACGGGCCTCCCCGCCTCCTTGACCTGGCCCATGTCACGCCCCGCCGCGCCATCCATCGTCCGCGCACCATTCATCAAAGTCGGCGCGGCATCATGACGCATCAGCACAACACTAGCGTACGGGGCCCGGCCCGGCCCGGCGCAGCACGGCACGGGCCTAGAGAACCATTCACCGCACAGCGCCGCGGCGACGAGAAAAACGGGCGGGGGCTCATGCAGGGCATGGCAGAGCCCGGCCCGGCACGTTCGTCGTACATGGCACGTACACGACCTGGTGCTCCGTTCGCCACGTACACGCTTTTACCCCCAGGGCAGCCGCCGTCATCGCCGCCCCGACGCTGAGGAACCGCACGTCCGTGCCCTATAGGGCCCAGCGGTGCGGGCACACGCACCACACCCCTGCCGGCCCTGCCCTGCCAGCCCTGCGGTCCGCTCCCAACGTAACGACTCGGGCAGCGCAGGCGCCGGAACGGCAAATTCCCCTTTGACGGGAAGTCACGCTGCGCCGCGCCGAGACCCGATACGCCAGGCCCGCGGCACCCGGCCTCCCCCTCGCCGACGTAACCCTAATCACCGTCATGTCTCCCCCCGCCTCAGCACCACCCGGGCACAGAAACCTCCTCCACAGACACAACCAAGTTGGCCGGGTTTTATCACGGCTTCGGATACTGACTGATGCGCGTTTCCGCCTGCATGGTGCCGGCCGACCCGATCCCCACCTGGCACCAGGCCCTGTGCCCGGGCCGCGGCGGCGCAGCGGCTGTGCGCCCCCATGCCGCCACGCCCGGCCACGCCCGGCCCATCCATTCCACGTCCACGTCGTCTGCCGGGCTTTCCGCCTCAGCGGCCAGGCCAACGGCATGCCATACAGACCACCATCGTCCTGGATTCCACCAAATGCCGTCATGCGCCACCGGAATGTGTGCGCCGGCAGCAGCGGGCCACGCCCCCGCCACGACACGCCCCCTACCCGGCCGGCCCGCCTCCGGGGGCGCCGACGTCCACCACGACCTCGTTGCCGTAGATTGCTCCAGTTATGCGTCCACGACATCATTGGTGGATTCCTTACATCAGCGACATCACTGACCTGGGCAGTACGCACAGCGGCATGGCAGACCTCCGCGGCCACGCACCACTGGGCCCACTAGGCCCCCCGCCAGTGCCATGCGCGCCGCTGTCCGCCACGGCTGCTACCCGGTGGCCGCGGCCCCCGCCGGCCCCCGCCGGCCCGAACAGCGACGGGGGCACCGCGCCATTTGGCACATTTCGGCGTGGATGCGGGCGGCAGCGCTCGCCATCCGTCAAAAACCCGTCGACGCCGGCATGCAACGGGCGGGGTGGGGCCCGCAGGACCCATGGGGCCGCCCGTACTGCACGCCGGGGGAGCGTTAGAGAGCCTGTATACTGTGAGAGAGTCGTCAAGTGAGGTGCTGGGGGGCAAGCTGTGATTGGTTCAGTTCCCACGGAAGGGGCCATTTTGCTAACTGCGAATAAGTATCACCACCAGAAACCACGCGCTTTTAAATCGGTCTTTGTTTGTGCCGAGTTGAGGTGTAAAAGAGACATTTTATTGTTTTCCCCAACAGAACCCACATTTTTAAGTTAATAGACAAATATTTCGTAGCAACATTTCCACCTCAAATTACAACATTAAATCCTTTTACACAAAAGAATAGACAGATCGAGCAGTTGGTGTGTTTATTATGCTCCAGACTGCACATACGCGCCTATGCGCACCACAGACTGCCCATACTGGCTAACTGTCATATGTTTGGCAATATGGCGCGCTCCACGGTAACTCAGCCAATGAGCGTCGAGAACGGTTGACGACTCTCTCCCAGGAGAGGCACTCTAGGGAGCGTCAGCGGCCCCGCCACAGCGCCTGCGAGTGCCAGGGTAGGCCGGCCCGCACGGCACGCGTGCGCACGGCAGTCGATGTGGCCTACCCAGCAGGCGGCATGCGACATCCCCAACAGAACGTGGTCCTCGCTCCTCCAGTAATGCCGCGGTCCCTCGCCGACCGCCAGTGGTGGTGCTGCGTGACCAGGCCGGACCAGGCTCATGACGCCAGCAGAAACTGAAACGCACGCCGGGAGCAGCCTAGAGCCGGGCGCCCAGAGCAAACCTTGTTGGCCCGGCCTCACCGCACCACCGCACCCGCTGCTCGTGGCCCCCGTTGGCCGCGCTAGCCGCAGCGCAGGGCGGGCGCAAAGCGGGCGCAAACCGCTGCACGGGCGGTGGTCGTTCCACGCCGTGAATTTAAATAATAAAAACAAGAACGGAAAAAAAGAGCCCTCTCCATCCGAGAGATGGGGGCGCTCCGATTACTGGGTGCCTTTTAAAAGGAAACGCACGCGGATGGGGGGGGGGGGGGGGGGGGACCGGAACGGCACTGTGCGAAAATCTGCAGAACTCGGGACAACCGCCGCGACATTTCGGTTTTCCCCCCTCACTTATAACAGCACGTGATATCGTGATTCATCCCTTTCGGTCCGCGGCGAGATAGACCAAGGATCTACCCCACCCTGCCCCGCCCCGCCTCGCAACGCGCCCAGCGCACCCGGCCGGCGCCCGGATCTCGGAGTCCCGCCGCGGTCGTGTAACGAGCACCTTGCGTGACCGGACTGCGGAGCATCGAGGGGGGGAAGATGCGAGATAAAAAGTAAAATAAAAATGGGATGAGCGGCCGCGGCTAGCGCCGGACCGGACCGGCCACGAGCGGCAAATCAAAGCACGACGACCACACGGGCGCGGGAACTGGGCATGACGAGGGGGTCGGCTGCCAGCGGGCCATGCGGGCGGACATGCCGATGTGATGCCGGCTGCGCTGCAGTACCGCCCTCCCCTCCCCACCCCCTCCCAGCCGTCACCGGCCGCCGCGCCGCGCCTTCAAGTCGCGCGGTAGAAAAATCGCCGGCATCTGTTTGGCAGCAGCCCGGCCTGCCCGGCCCGGCCCGGCCGGCCCACTCGTGCCCACTCCCCTCGGCCCGCCTCGGCCCCGGGCCCCCGGGCCCCGCGGGAGGCTTGGCGGCTCAGTTGGAATCAGTCAGTCTGACGGCCGGCCGGCCGGGCTGTCGGTCGCTGCCCGGGCTTTGCGATGCGGACGCGTGCATCGCATACGCGCACCAAATGGACGTCAGCGCACCGCAGCAGAGAGTGTGCTGCCTTCGTGTTCCCTGGCAGCGCCTGGCAGGGAGAGGGGAGGGGGGGGGGGCCGCGGGATCCCCATACACAAAAGCAGCACCAGCTGCCGTGCACCTGTCGTGGCCCGGCGCAGCGAGGCACAATGGCACCTGCAGCTGCCACTCTCTCTCTCTCTCTCTCTCTCTCTCTCTCTCTCTCTCTCTCTCTCTCTCTCTCTCTCTCTCTCTCTCTCTCTCTCTGAGTCGCCGCGCCGTGGCAGTCGACCGACGGGGACGGGCTGGGGACGCCATGCCACGGCGCACCTGTTCGCAGGGGGGGCGAGGCAAGACGACGCCCGGAAGCGAGCGAGCCTCGCCCCGCCCCGCCCCTTCCGGACGCCGCCGGCAGCCCCCCCCCCTCCCCATTCGGTCAGGACAGAGATAATTTGGCTGGAGAGGGGCGGAGCGCGCGTGTTTCCCCGAAAAAGACCCCTTGACAGAACAGCGTGGCACCAAGGTCCGCCTACGGCCTATGATGACCGGTGGCGTTGGACGGGGGGGGGGGGGGGTCTGGATCGGATCTGCCAGGATGACACGTGGACCGCAGCCCGCAGCCCCGCGATGTTCCGCGGCCCCTATCCAGCAGGCGGCGCCAGCAGTGCCCAGCTGTGCCCGCCCCGCCCGGTGGCCGCATCCCTATTTCATGCCCCTCCGGTATTCTCGGTGTCGACGTCGGCCTCCTATGGCACGCGCGCCGTCATCGACAGGACGGGGCGGCGGCATCGGCACCGCTATTTTCACGTGCGCGTAAATTTCTCATCGAAGGCACGAGCGAGCGAGCGGAGCACAGCACACGACCGGCCGCGCTCCGCCTCGGGCCGCGCCACACACTGCGCCGTGATGAGCGAGTCCAGCAGTCCAGCCACTCGAGCGGAACGGAGTGATTCACCGGCCGGGGCAGGCCGGGCACCAGCACAGCAATTCCCTCTGCGGGAAAACCCTGCCGCTGTCTTCCGCCCTGGTCCTCACCATGAGTTGACACCAACACAGTCTATCCCAAGCGGCGGGGTGGCGGTGGGGGCGTCCACGCCCCCGTCCAAGTTCGCTAACCCCCCTTGGAAAACAGGAACGACAGTTGAGCAATCACGGCCTGTCCGCCCCGGTGGGCCCCGCGCCCTTGAAGCCTTTACAACAACCCTCCGCTCCCCTCCCTCCGCCCACGGGCACCCCAGAGCCAGAGGCCGGGCTGGGCTAACGCTGGGCTAACGCTGGGCTAACGCTGGGCTAACGCTGGGCTAACGCTGGGCTAACGCTGGGCTAACGCTGGGCTAACGCTGGGCTAACGCTGGGCTAACGCTGGGCTAACGCTGGGCTAACGCTGGGCTAACGCTGGGCTAACGCTGGGCTGGCTGACGCAGCGCTCTGCTCCCCGCGCCGCACCGGGAGGGGGTCGTCGGTAAATCACGCCGCCTGACGGTGGATGGGGCACATTTGCAGTCAAGACGACAAACTCAGATATTGAATATGAAGCGCGCTTCATTTCCCATTCAATCGTCGGTACACTCTGATTCCACCCCCCCCCCCCTCCCGGCGAATGAATGAACGAATGGGCAAACAAACAGCCCAGTGAATGAACGAACGGTTGGAAAGGGCGGGGGAGGGGGGAGGGCGACGACACGCTCCGGCACAAAATGACACGAGGACCAGGGCGTGGAAAAACGTCCGCGACGCGCTTTCAAAGCCCACCGCGGCCAAAACGGGAGCAATACTGCAGGGGAGGCGGGCGGGAACGATGAGGCGAGGTCCCGAGGGACGCCCCACCCCGCACCGCCTGTCTGGAACGACGCGAGAGACGGACCGAGTTTCGGGCCGATTCACGACAATGCTCCAGAAAATCGAATCCGTCCGTATCACAAATAGTGGCAGGCGGGGGGCCGTGGCAGCCGTGGTGGTGCGACGGGGAAGAAGAACGGGAACTTGATGAAGCGGTAAGCCTCCGAGGCCACACCACGTGACGCACCGCACTCAGCGTTTGCAAACGCATGCGTCGTTTTCACGGGCGAGGGGGTTCGACCTGGACGGCTTCCACCCCACGCAAGGCAGTCAGACAGACAGAGCCCTGGCGGTCATGGAAGTTCCGGGAAATCCCCCCCCCCTCCCCCACAGCACCGCCGCCGGCACACAACTCTTGACAGACAGCCTGACACTTGCCTGCGCTTTGCGCTGAGACAGCCAAATCCCCCCCCCCTCCTCCTCCTCCTCCTCCTCCTCCTCCTCCTCCTCCTCCTCCTCCTCCTCCTCCTCCTCCTCCTCCTCCTCCTCCCTCCTCTCCCTCCTCCTCCTCTCTCTCTCTCTCCGCCCCGCCCGCACAACATTGCGGTGCACAATTTTCTCTCTCTTCCACTCACATGACGCCCCTTTGGCCGGCTGGCCGTGGAGAGGACACCGGCCGCCGCCTCGGGGAAGAGCGAGAGCGGCCACCCGTCCAACACCCCGCGGGGTGGCACTCAGTCCGTCCCTCTCGGCAGCATCGAACGCGCCGAGTCTCTCTCTCTCTCTCTCTCTCTCTCTCTCTCTCTCTCTCTCTCTCTCTCTCTCTCTCTCTCTCTCTCTCTCTCTCTCTCTTTCTCGGCACCACCGTGGTGAGACAACGATGAAGCGGCGCAGCGCGACGTCGAACGCCAAAAGGGGAGGGGGGGGGGGGGGGGCTGCGGTTAGCGGGGGCGGAGGGGCACATTTCCCTGACATTTCAATTACCAACACCGGCGGGGCGCGGCGGGGAAAAAACAACAGCCGGTGGTCAGCAGGGACAATTAACTGGGAGTCCCGGCCCGCGCGCCCGGAACACAAACTTGCAGACGACTCCTTCCTCCACAACCCCAACTAGTGCGGGCAGGCAGAGGCACCAAGGTAAAAATATAACAAAAATGTGCAAACGTATACTCACAGCTGCGTCTGGCGGGTGTGCGTTGGAAGTCGGCTCGCCGGAAGGCCGGTTAGAGAACGACTGCAAACAGAGACGGGCAGGCGATCAGCGGCGGCTTGCAGCGCGCGCAGGGCGTGGGGCATTAGGGGCTGTTCGCATATGAGGTCACACTTCCAGGGGGACGGAGGTCCAAGGCAAGTGAGTCAGCCCTTATCTTAAATGCATGGGAGGATAAGGTTAGCACCATAACAATAGGGGGGGAGGGCGGTATTGGGCAAATAAGAGTGAAGTCATATATGAACAGCCCCGTAAGTTGGGGGGGGGGGGGGGCGGAGCTTGAATATACGAATTTTCCCAAGAGAGAAGCGCTCATTCGCGCCACTCCAGTTGTGACACGGGCAGTCCGCGGCCGCGGAGCTGAGCCCGCCGGCTGCTGACAGGTTCCGAGGGTCCCGAAGTCCGGGGCGGCTATGGCAAGGCCGTCACACGGCACGGCTGCTACCGGCTGCAGGCTGCTGCCGGATCCTCCCCAAATGACACGTTCGCCAACAGGCAGACTCCCATGGCCCCCAAAACGAAACAAAAGTGACCCCCGGCGCGGCCCGCATCAAAGCCAGAACACAGAAAGCGCAAAGCAGAGCGGGAGCGTTCACTTTGTCGCGGCCAATCAAGGCGCGGCGCCGTTTCGGCAGAGGTCGCTGATTGGTCGGGGGGTCAACAAGAAGCGAGCGGTGACAAGACAACTTACCTGATGCTGCTGAGGCGAGGGCGACGGGGGCTGCGGGGAGGGCTGGGGGTGCGGGGACGGGGTCTGGGAGGGGTGGGGGCCCTGGTGGCCCACCAGATGGCCGGGGGAGGACGGAGGGGGCGCCGGCGACGGGGAGTGAGGGGGCGGGGGGCCGGCAGGGTGGCCGGGAGGAGGGTGTCCCGGTGGATGTGACGGGGAGGGGCCGGCCGGGTGACCCGGAGGGTGACCTGGGGGATGACCGGGAGGGTGACCGGGCGGGTGGCCCGGGGGGTGACCGGGAGGGTGACCCGGGGGGTGACCAGGGGGGTGACCCGGGGGGTGACCAGGGGGGTGACCCGGGGGATGACCCGGGGGTGACCGGGAGGAGGATGGCCCGGCGGATGGCCCGGCGGGTGGCCGGGAGGATGGCCGGGCCCCGGGGGTGCAGGCGCACCCCAGGACGACCGCTGATCGGGGTGATAAGGTTGCTGGGCGCCGTACTGGAACAACAAGGAAAAGCAGAAAAGGGGGGAAATTAGGCAACGGAAAAGAAGCAACGTCACATTCAACACGGTAACAGCCACAGGCACGAGATCCCTCCCTTCATTTGGCACATGATTAGCGTCTATACACTCACCACAATCACACGCACAAACCACACCGACACATACACAAAAATACACACACAGACACAAACAAAAAACACACACACACACCGGCAAGGTGATTGCTGCTATTCAAAGGATAGCCAGTGTCCGAGTCACTACCCCCGCCCCTTCCCTTCCCGTCTCCTCCGTGTCTCGCGCATCATTCGAGCCTCGGGGCAAAGGAAAACCATATCCCAGCATTTCACCGGAAGCGCTCGCCCCTCGTTCGGCCCCGCCTCGTGCTTCGAATACATTTCATAGAAGGCCATGGACCCATCGAGCCTCCGCTGTCCGCACGAGACGGCCGGCCCCCGAGGTCACGTGACAAAAGGAGACCAATCAGAATCCGAGAGATTCCCCGGGGCTGGGCTGGGCTGGACGGGCGAGGTTCGAAGGAAGCAAAATAAAAACGCGGTATAGTGCCCAGAGGCGCTGACGCAGCGGTATCTGGTGTACACGGCCGACGGCGCCCGCGGTCAACGCTCTCCGGATAGAAATAAAAACCCAAAGAGCCCCAAACACAAGAGCAAGAAATAAATCAACCGCATGACTCCGTCGCCGGCCCGTCCGGTGCGCTGTGAGCTGCAGTGCGCTGCCTCAGGGCGCCGGGCAGGGCCGGGCAGCCCAGGGCCTAGCCGAGATACCCGATCGCTCCGCGCCCAAACCGCAACGCCCCTCTTCGCAGTTCCGGGGTCCCCGATCCCAGACAACACTCGGGGAGGGGGGAGGGTCTACATCAGCTTTCTGAAGGCCGCGGGGAAGGGAGACGACGGCGACCTGTTGGGAGGGGTCGGGGTGCGCGCAAAGTCTGCGTACCACCACTATTCATACCGCACATACAGTACTGGCGGCCCGCTGTGGCACGCAAATGCGGCGAGGAGCGATGAATGCCGCCGCTGCCGCACGTAGGGCACAGGCCGCGGGGGCCGCCTCCCCGCCCCAACACCCCTTCCTGTCCTTTCCAGCGGTGAGCGCGCCAAACAAACATTCCCCGCGCCGTGTTGGGTCCGCGGCCCCCGCGGCCCCGCGCTCCCCCATTGTGGTCGTGTTGACGCAGCAGCAGCGCCCCGCGGCACCCCGAGCACAGGTAGGCGAGGCCTCGGGACAGGACAGGCCCTCCAGGGACCCGGACCCGGCACTGCCCCGCCCCGTGAATACAAGCGCGGAGCGGAGTGCCGCCAGCGTCCTCGGCGACCCAATCGGTCGCCCACAGCTCGGTCATTCATTCATTCATGCACTCACTCGCGCCCCCAACCCCTCCACCGCCAATCCGTGCACGGCCGGTCCTTATCGGCGCGGCGCGGCACCCAGGTCCGGCAGCCGGGAGCGGGGCCCGCGGGGCCGTCAGGGGTCCACAACCTCACGGCCCGGCGCCCCCGGCGGGGCGAGCCGCGGGGACCACCGGGGACCACCGGGGACCGCAGCGCAGCGATAAGGCCACTACCGTACTACGACACTATACTACCACGGCCGGCTGTGCCGCTGCTATTTCGGGACCGCGGGATGAGTCACCGCATGTAATTTGACTTGCCGCGCGCCCAATGCAGCCCGGCGGTAGGGGGGGGGGGGGGGGGGGGCGGGGGGGGGGGGGGCCCACTGCACCGCCCCGCCCACCTGACGGCGCCGCCGGCTCCAACGTTGTACACACACCGGGAGCAGGCCAGCCAGGGTCACAGGCAGACGCGTACAAACTCCACCCCGATAAATCTGTCTAGTGTGCGTACACAATGACTGGGTGCCAAGGCGCACCAGTGCCCGCGCCCGGCGGCCGCCTCAACTGGCGCCAAACGCGCCGGCGGCGTGTATTTTTGTTTTTAGCCGGCGACCGCTATGTGGCGTCGGGTGCAGCAGCGGTGGCAGCGGCGGCCTCGCGTCACGTGACCACCGTGACCCGGACGCCACGGGACGGGACGGAACAGGCGCGGCGCGCAGCCAATCGGGTGGGAGAGCGCGCGACGCACTTCCGACACACGGCTTGCCGTCATGGAGGCCTGCCGACGGCCTGCCAGGCTTGAACCGGCAGTCCGGACCGTGAAAAATGGAAGAGGCAAACGCCCGATGTTCCACCCTGCCCGGCCCTGCCCCGTCGGCCCGCTGTCCGACCCTCCAATTTGGCACACCACGTGTTGTTTCCGTCGCCGCGTTACCGCCGGCCCGACCGGAGTGGTGGCAGGGGGGGGGGGGGGGGGGGGACCGGGGGAAACGCGATGAGAAATTCAACCAGGCGCGCGATGCATATTTCAGGGCAGAATACAAACGATACGCGGCGACACAGACGTCACGCCGCGGCATGACACGCGTCCGGGGCCGCTGCTTGGGGGGGGGGGGGGGGTGCGCCATTAGCACGTCCATTACAGCCGCCCTTGACGCCAACCACGGCGGCAGCGGTGTCCGGTGGCGGTGGCGGTGACAGCACACACACACACACACACACACGGCCTAATAACCCAAACGACACCGCGGGAAGGCACACGACAAAAGCCAGAATACCGAACTCGCCCACTTAGAGCAGCCCCGCCAGCCCCGCCCCGGCCCCGCGGCATTGTTAATGCACGACCTGCCGGCGCCACGCCCACGTGACACGGTGACCCCCGCCTGGCCGGCAGTGTGACGGGAAATGGCAAGGTGCACCGCGCGGTGACGCAACGCGAGGAGCTGCTGCTGCTGCTGCTGCTGCCGCCGCTGCGCTCTGTGACACAAGGACGGCCAGTGGAAAGGCGAGGCTTTCTCCGTGACCTACCGCACGGCTTCCCCGCCCGCCCCGCCCCCCTTGGACTCACGCCTCGGACCCGCGCCGCCCCGCGCCGGGAACAGGCCAAGCCGCCCGGGTCCGCGGCAGAGAGACGGGGAAGGGAGGGAGGGGGAGGGGCAGGGGGGACACGGCCTTCTCACAAAGTGGCTGTGCACGCAGGTTCCTCCCGGGCGGTGCAGGAAACTGTAAGGGACCAACTCTAACGTCAGGTTTGAGTCGAGGTCTGTCGATGGCCGATGGACGAAAATGGCCGACGCCGAGCGCCTGCGAGAGTCAGGGTAGGCCAGCCCGCTCGTCACGCGTGCAGGCAGAAGCCGTGGTTGCCTACCCAGCAGGTGCCAACTGCGCTTGTCTTGTCGCCCACTGCCCCACGCCCCCGACCCCCGCCTCCGCCTTGGCAGTTACCGACGACCCCCAGCAGGCCGAGCCGACAGCCGAGGTCCCCGTCACCGTCACTCGCAGGGCAGGGCTGAGAGCAGAGCACACACTAGCCAGCCCTGCTGCCAGCCTCTCGTGGCTCCTCGGGAACGTCCCGCCCCGTCCCGTCAACACCCTGGGCGAGTGCGTGTGAGCCCGTCCCCGCCATTGACGTCCCTCATGGGGACGCTCAGCGCCGTCCCACGGGCCCCCGGGCCCTCCGTCGGGGCCGTTGACACCGCTCGCTGCGCGCCCGGCTCAGAGGAAAGCGGGAGGCGAGCCGGGTCGAGAGTACGTAATTACGGCATGGCCGCTACGCTCTTTGCCTGCCAAACAGAAACTCGGTCAAGAGCAGAGAGGCGGCAGCAGCGGCGGCAGCGGCGGCGGCAGCAGCGGCGGCAGCAGCAGCGGCAGCAGCAGCAGCTCGGGCCGCGAGTACGGCGGGGCATGCCTCCTTGTCTGTCAGAGGTGGCGGGGCGGGGCGGGGCTCACCCGGCTAAGTTCGGCGCTACGCTCATGCGGCTGCATCCACAAAGCTCCGCTCCGGGCCCCACGACCTCTGTGCCGCTGCGACCCTTCGCCAACTCGTGTGCCGGCCGGGTTCAACGACCCGCTGACGCGGCGCGGGATCTCTTTCATACACTTCCGCGCGTAACCTGCAAGTAGGGCCCGGCGGTGGCCGAGACCATGAAAGGCGGCGAACCAGAAGGGGGAGAGGGAGGGGAGCGAGTGCCAATCGTTTATACCCGGACCGAGTCAGCGGGGGAGGGGGGGGGGGGGCACTCATGCTGATAACGCCACGCCACGCCGTCTGGTGTAGTCAGCTGACGTGCCGCCGGCGTGCCGTACACGCAGCCTGTCCGGGGGAGGGTGCACCCCACGGCGATGACGCTTGGGGCCGCAGCCCGCCGAGAAGGGCGGGGCCTCCCGGGGCCTCAGACTGAACACGGGCCGCGTCCAGCCGATGTGCCCATGCACCCACCCTGCCCCGGATTGAGCCGTGTGCATGTCGTCCAAGAGTCACTTCACAGCAAAGGGTTGGCGGAAAAGAGGACAACGACATCGACAGATTGTATTAGAGAGGGAGCGAGAGAGACCCCGGGGGAGGGGGGGCGCTGGAAAAATCCACCCCTCCTCCTGCCGGGGAGGGGCCCCCGTGTGGCGTGGCCCGGACTCGCGCCGGCCGGCTCCCTCCCGGATCGATGTGGGCGTCGCTAGCGTCGCTACGCCACTGGGGGGATGGGGCGCGGGGCAGCGCGGGGCTGCGCGGGGTGCAGGCGGTGGGCGCAGGGAAGGGCGCACAGTTCGATACCGCTGGGCCGGGGGGCGGGGCGGGGTGGCGCTGCGTTGGGCGGAGCCGGCCAGGCTGCTGTACTACTACACACTCACCGAATCATTTTCACTTTTTCCCTCTCAAAAACACAAGTTCTGCGCGCGAAATAGAAATGAAACTAAAATGGTTCGGCGAGGCGGAGCGCGCCGGCATCCGTCCGTCCGCGGAATAAGTTGAGCGGCGGCGGCGGCGCGCGGACACAAGTTGGCGTCGCCGCGGGGGGAGGGGGGAGGACAGTGCGAAGTAAGAGAAACTCAGCGGCGGCAGAGCGTCGAACTCGTGACGCCCCCCCCCCTTTTCAGGCCGTGTGTGTGTATGTGTGTGTGTATGTGTGTGTATGTGTGTGTGTGTGTGTGTGTGTGTGTGTATGTGTGTGTGTGTGTGTGTGTGTGTGTATGTGTGTGTATGTGTGTGTATGTGTGTGTGTGTGTGTATGTGTGTGTATGTGTGTGTAATCAGACCGCCGACGTCCACATCAAAGCAAGACAACAGAACACAACAGGCTATGGCCGGGCCTTGCGTCATACCAAAGAACCTGGGCCGACAGGAACGGGGATCATTCTTCCTCGACGGCGACCCTCCCCCACACAGCCCACCCCCTCGAACTCCGGGAGCCCCCCCCCCCCCCCTAATCCGGTGTGGAGGGAGCGAGAGTAAAGGAGGATGAAGCGAGAGAGGAAGGGAGCCGGCGGGGGGCACAGCTCCGCAGAACCACGGGAGGGAGAGGAGGCGCCCCCGGCCTAACCGACGCCAGCGCCAAGCGGCCCGCCCCGGCCGGCCACGCCTAGGCCCCCCGAAGTACCCGCCCCTGATACTCTCGCTCTATCCGGAGTGAAAATGTTGATCGGAGACGTCCAGCGAACGCTTTAGAGGCCTCGCCCGGCGCCGCCGCCCCGAACACCTCGGCGGCACGCGTGAGAACGCCGTGAGGGCGCCACATGACGCACAGGAATCAGAGCAGCGTGACCGCGGAGAAAACTGAAACGGCCGCGAACGTTGACAAAATTTCGGTTCGGACGTCCGCCCCAATACACCACGCACGCGCACACGCACGCGCACGCGCACACGCACACACACACACCGCGGCTGCCTCGTCGTCTGACTCAAAGTTAAGGTCAGGGTAAAAGGCAGCGCTCACTCAGCGGCAGGCGATGGCGCGGCGGGGCGGGGGAGGAGCGCCACAACTATATAATGCAGCGCCAGCCAGGAAACGCGCGAAACGCCCCGCCAGGGCGTGGACGGGAGGGGGAGGGGGAGGGGGGGGGGGACTGAAGTCGATTACTCACGCTGCAACCACAACAGACGGGCAGAGAGGAGGGGGGGGGGGGGGGTAAACTCGCCGGGTGCAAAGACCGTGTGCGTGTCAGTGTGCGAGCGCAAACCGAACAGTGTACTTCCACAACACCCACCGAACATAAAATAAATAAAGTTTTACTTAGGAGAAAGGTCTCTGTTGGCAGAGTGAGGACGGACGGTCATCAATGGCGTCCGCTACGCCCGATCGCGTCTGCCCACGCAGCAGCAACAACAACAACAACAACCACGAGGCTCGTGGCGTGTCTTATGAATGGGCGATGCGAGTACTGCTGGCAAAGGCACCGCTAAAAGAGTGAACATGACATCTGTTTCGGATTCATTTCTGGACAGAGCGGCACGGCGCGGGGCGAGGCGGCCCGCAGTAGTACCATTACATTTGGCGTGTGCTGCGTCGCCAAATGATGCGGCCCTCCGACATCGCAAATGCGAAGCATAAAATTTAATGGAAATATCAGCAACAGAATAACAGTACTCCCCCTTTTCCCCCGGTGCACACAAATGGGGCAGTCCGACACAAGAGCACAAGAGGTATGGGGGGGGGGGGGGGGTGAATGTCCTCAGAGCGATCTCCGTCCCTCACTGGGCTCGCCTCGTGGCACGGGGATTTGACGGGGCTTCTCCGGACGACAAGTCGCAATGCAAACCACCCAATTACGCGACACACACAAACACACGCACTTCAAACGTATCGTAAACGTATTGGCAACTTGTTTATTTTCGGCTCAACTAAAAGCGCTGCCTCCTGTCGGGACGTTAGTCCAATTACGGGACTCGGAGTTATGAGAGGATAGCGCCGGTCCCCGGGGACCCGAGGGGACCCCGGCCGGGGATGCGAGTATAAAGCGCTCTGCGTCCTCCCCCACTGAAGGGGGGGGGGGGGGGGGGGGCAGGTCTTCCAAGTTGGAGCACCGCTCAAATGATCAACACAGAAAGGGAAAGTGCGGGGGGGGGGGGGGGGGGGCGTACCGCGTGAACTGCGAGGGGGTGGGGGCCGCGCAGAGATCGCACAGGGGATGGAATCCAGCCGCAGGGGTTGTGAGGCAACCAGCGCTGTCACTCTCCACAGCCCCCCCCCTCCCCTCCCCTCTTCATCTGCCGCGAAGGTCGTGGTCCCGGATTCAAACGCGGCTTCGACTGCTTTTGGCTTTTCCTCCCGCCGACGTGCGGATCCACACGGACACCCACAGGGACGAAGAAACAAAACGCACACGCGAGCATCTCTGCAGGTCAGGTCAGTGCAACGAAACCGATTAAAACGCAAAGGGGAGGGGGAGGGGGAAGGAGAAAAAACAAAAAACATTGCAATTTCTAGGAGTTAAACCAAAGTGTGGTGCCCGTCCCCCGCAACAAACACACCCTTTCGCTTCAAGACCAGAACAGAATCGTGTCATCGATTCCCAAACTCTCTTGACGCGCGAAAGGAGACGGAGTGGTATTTAATTGTGATTCTCTCCCAAAAAGGGTGCACATGAGAATAAAATTAAAAGAGGGAATATAACAGGCTTTAGGTAATGCCGGAAGAACACCAAGACTAAGTTTGTTTCCTCTTTCTGAACTATGCTCTTGGTGCGTATGGCGGCACTGAGGAGACCTGCTTGTTTGGATTCTCAGTCACTTCTATTGACGGGGGCGGTGCTGGCGGGCGCATCCTGTCAGACGCGGGGCTGCAGCCGGGCCGCACAGGACGGGCCCCCGGACTGCCTACCCTCCACGGCGCCCGGGTGGAGCTGGGCCGAGACGCGCCGAGCCGGGACGGGAGGTTCCCGCCAACGCACAGCGGCGCAGGGCGGGGCAGGGCGGCCGGCGAACCGCCCACGCCCACCCATTGGCAGGGCAGGGCTGGACCAGTCTGGGCAGCGGCACTCCAACACCACTTCATTACGTTATTCTCCCTCCATCGACACTTAAATAATAAAAAAATGAACAAAACTGTGAGATGGGGAGAGCGGTGGCGAGGGGCGGGTGGTCCGGCTGGACTCGGCGCTGCCCGCTCTGACCATCACTCTCGCTTTCTTCGCATGACGCCACCGTGCGCTAGCCATTTCAGTTTACGGCGCCGGGGTGGCGTGGCGAGGCAGTGCTCGGCAATACGGAGCGACAACACCGATGGCAAAATTGAAAGTGGGTTGCTCTGGCGTGGCTCTGGCTCGGCTTTGGCCGTACAAGTAGTTGTGCGGTCCTGCGCACCACTTCCGGCTCCCGGCGTGAAAATTAAAACGGGGCGGGGTAAGGAAAGGGTTTCAGGGGTGGAGAAAGCCGCAGTGGCAGCAGGGGCGGGGCGGAGCGGAGCGGGGCGGCGGTGGCGGTGGCAGAGGGAAGGGTAGGGCCCGCCGGGGCACGCCGGGGGATGGGCTTGCGTTCTATGATGGATGGAGAACTAACCTCGCACAACAAGGCGCCCCTTGCGTGGACGTCACACACACAAATACACGGACATTTTCTCCAACAAACACACGAGCGCGCGCACCGCGCACGCACTTCTAACACACCACCACCACCAAAACATTCCATTCACCGGCAGCCGACGGCAGATTTGGGTGTCCAAATCAATGAAAAGTTTCCAAAGACACATTAAGATGCTCCTTCAATTAAGACTACCAATATAGACACATGGCACAATGTGAAAGTGGAACACCATTCAGTAGATAGAATGGGTCGCCAAGCTGTTCTGAACCATCCACTCAGAAAATTTGTCTAACAAGTGTAATTATGAAAAGAAGATTACTAGAATGAAATTGACTAGACTGAAAAAACAATATGTTTAACACGCAACATACATTCTTAAGCTTTCACACACAATGTGAAGGTATACTTTCACCAGTAATAACGGGGAGAATATTTTTAAAATTTCTTGAAGAGCACTGAACACACTGGAGTTAATAATGATTCAATTAGAACAAAATTGCTCAGAGAGTAAACCCAAAAATGTTTTTTCTATGGCATGCTACATCAGTCAAGGGTGGACACAACAACAAATTCCTCATGTGCATTTTCTGGGCATATTGACATGAGGATAATGCGAACAGTTAAAAAAAATCACTGTAAAATAAATAATATTGGGCGCTAAAAAATTTAAATAGTGACACAGCCCACACAAACAGATGGTTGAAAAGCTCCACAAAAATAAGATAGAATGCAGGCAGAAGATGAATAGTGGCAGAAGATGAAAAGACACAAGCTGTTTAAAAAATGTATGACATGAGAAAAATTCTAGAATAATTTCCATTGTCATAACAGCATGTCTTTTCATAAAAGAATACAATATTTTAAGTGTGTCCTTAAAAATGCATAAAATACATCAAGGAAATGCACTTGAATATTGTGACCACTTCATAAATACCAAGAGGCTAAGGTATGTAAACAAATTAGTGGTAAATAGCATATTATCATGAACCATAACCTTAAAGTTGTCATGTTACATGAAATAAAACATTGATGAAATTGAATTGAAATTTTAAAAAATACTTACAGGACTCTGGTTGCGGTATCCAGGAGGTATGTGTTGCGATGGGTATGATGATGGCCACTGGTTATAACCGTAACCAGCCGGACCTTGCTCACCAGGCTTTTGCATGTTCATATCACCGTAACTATTTTGATATCTGTGCACTGGATTAGATGACTGAAGCAGCTGGTTCAAAGTAGGAGTAGGTCCAGTTGGCTGGGAGATGCTTTGTCCTGACAAAAACCTCTGTTGTTGTCCGTGAGGAGGAAATGAACCAACCGGATTGTTTGAATTTGCACCAGCACTTGGTGGTCGTGGGGGTATCATAGGCCCTCCAACTTGAGGTTTACCAGGGAAGCCGTGCCGCATCCCCTGCGGGCCGTAGGGGTGATGAACATCCGAATTATTACTTCCAGCAGGGTGCTGATCCAGGTGCTGATAGTTTCCCCTGGGGTATCCCATGCCATAGCCCGGGGCGGCATTGTCAGACACTTTGCCATAGCTTGGATCACTCGGGGCGTCTGAATTTGGGGCAAAGGGCTTGCCCGAGCTTTCCGAATTTAATTTAGCACTCTCCACATCACTACTGTTCCCACTCTGTTCACTGTTTATGCTCGGAGGTCCTGCGCCCGACTCCTGTCGGTACTGACTCATCTCCGAGCCTGGGATCAAGCTCTTCGGGCCAGGCAGCTTGGGCTTGCAGCTCACATTGTCACGATTGCCGTTCTTCTCCGTGCCATTTTGTAATCCAGAATTGGCTACGTCCAAGGGTTGCTCTTGCTGCACTTGTTCACGAATTACCTCCTTGTGCTGGTGTTCAGCTTGCGTTGCAGTTGCAGCCATGTTAGGCAAAACCTCTCCGACTGCCAACACCCCGCCGAAGCAAACACAGCCAGTTTAACTTGGTTTGCTCTCGGAATTTCACGAGAATGTTTACATTCAACATCATAGTATGTGCACCACAATCCACATCACTTAAATATCATGCAGTCTTCAGTTAGATACATTAAAACTATGAAATAAAACTCTTACTTCACAACATTCACCATCATTTCGCATTATAGGCCTACACTTCGGTAGCGCGAAAGGAGGTTAGGGGTAAAAAGATATATTCATCCGCAACAATATGAAAAAAAAATCGCCGGATCAGGGACGATTTCAGCTTCTTTATGAATAAAAACAAGTTCCTTACGTACTTCCCAATTTTCTAGAAGCAAAATTAAGGGCTCAGAAGCATTCTTTGCTTTTCTACATAAATATATACAGCCCTACAGGACCTATTTTCTTGGGAATTAAATGCGAACACGAAGCGGAAGGACTTTCGTTTCGTTCGCTGCCTCAGCGCCGCTCTCGGGCAGAGATCATTTACATTTGCTATGTAATCAGTACGAAAACGCTTTTTCCTGTGTAAACAATAATATGTGAAAAGTCTTTAAGAATCGTTTGATGCAACTGGGTCAAAAAGGACCACCGTCGACATCGACGCGTCGGCGCATAAGTTGTGCAGTAAAAACCAAATCTCTGCCTGTAAAGCCGGTGACCAGTTTTAAATGGGATAAACGATGATTTAAAAAGGTTTTTGGGCCGAAAGAGATTCGGAAAGGTCTTTCCCGTTGTTAACATTCTTTTTCACCCCACATATCCGTAAATCTCCATATTCTGAGATAAAAATAACGTTCGGTGCCCACAGGAACGGACCCCAGCATCTTGCATCGTTGGTGTCTGCTGCTTTTTTTTTTTCAAATAGCAGGCCGTGACGTGCTACGAGGCCCGAGTACTTTTAACCGCTGTTCATTGCCATATATGTTTGCACTTGTTTTAATGTTTATCTGAATTGAGGGTTTGGTTTTAATCTTTGAATAGTCAAAATGGCATCTAGAGGTGGACCCATGGTCATGGGCACCGATGGTACCGACTTTGGTCACCGTCAAAGAGTAGCTACACATTATTTGCTAAGGCAAGTTTTCTGCTAGCCGATATGTTTCCCCTCTTCTGTTTTTCCCATATGTTATTTGTTGCCATCAATGTTATCCATGTGTTTCATTTTTCTTCTTTTAATTTTTGAACTGATTGCTTAAGTATATCGTGTCTTTTTATTTTTTTGCATCCAGGTTATGATTCAGTAGCACATATTTTACAATATTTTCTCTCCATACTTAGTTGACTTTGGCTGACTCTCACTTGTCACGTAATCGATCATAAAATAATTGTTTTCAACTGTCATTTCAGGATATGAGTTTACCATTTTATTTTTTTAGTATTTTGTAGTCCTTAAACATTCCATATGTGCAAATCTGAAGTTCCTGAGCAAATGAATATAATGTGATTTTTTTTTGTTTCAGTGCCCAGAGCAAATCACGGTTGAAGTATTGCATATTCTTTCATTACCTTCTTTTCTTTGCAATGCTAGCAAAGTTATCAGCTGATATCCTGGACAGAATTGATGTTTTTATCCTTGAGATAGAAGAGCTGCAAATTCCCCAGGTAGTTAAATATTTGTTAATGGTGTTACAAACAGTTAATTATTTTTTTAAAATTCTCCTGGTCTATTGTACTGTTTGTTTTAATTTTCAGCCTTTGTGGTGGGAATATTTGTGGTGCGTTAGTTTATTGGTTTCCTTCCTCGGACTCTCAGCAGCCCGAAAGAATAGGATCACATTGATGAAGCGCTACATGCTGGGTATCATTCTTTTTGGTATTGGACCTGTTCTCTATGCAGCTGGTTACTATTTTAAAGAAGCTTGGCAGTATGTTCGGACTGGTGACGTTCAAGACATTCATTTATGGCAGGTTTGTAGTGTTCCGACATAGGTTTCTGTTTTGTATCCATTTCATTAACCTTGTATAATTTCCTACCCAGGGAATGCCCTATGCCCTTCTGTGGTATGCATTCATCATTCTTGCCATTCAAGTGCACTTCTTCTCATTATACTTCTCCTGGAGTTTGATACAAGCATGGAAAGCAAGAGGAGCAGCGAAAAGCAAATAAGCTGTGGTACCACCCAGACAACAAACTATAATTACAAAAAACAAGATTTGAACATTGTTTCGAATTGGTACGAATGCCAGTTTAAATTACATATGCATACCCTGCCCGATATGAGTAGGGTCATGCATGTATGCTCATAAAAATAATAATTTCCTTCATCCCCTATTTTTAGTAGGGTTAATCAAGACAGTAGGCTAATAACTCAAAGTGCAAGTGTAAATCTGATTTCTTTAATTTCCAATCCAATGTGGCCTTTACCTTTTGAAGGTACTTAATACTTCACTGGTTCCTGGTATATTTATATGAAGTCAGTTGTGACATCCTTAAGACTGCTACTTTATTAACCTTTGACTGAAATTCTCAATTTCAATGTTATGGTATCATAGTTTTATTTATGCTGGTAAGATAAATGATGAAATTGACATACGTACATAAAAAATTTGGAATAGAACATGAAAATGCAAGGATGGGTTGCTACAAGTTTGTTTTACCACATTCGCACATATTCCTCATTTAATTTCCAGCATTTTCTGAAATGCACATTAGTGGCAATTTTGGAGATACTTTGTTAGATATCCATGACAACTGTTATAAATAAATAAATAATTGTTATCTTTTAATATTTCTATAATCATTTCAAATCACAGGAGGAAAGTTATGCCTTATTGATTGGGTCCTTCTACAGAAAAACAATTATCTTCTCCACAATCTTCGTTCTCTTCTCACTTTTTTTCTGAAGTAGCTGTTGCAATATCCCTCTGCATAGCCTGCAGTAAATTTAAATATCTAGGTCTAGTTTCAACGCCACCTTCTTTTAAGGGATGTTTTCTGTTAGGTATTGGTTTAAATTTAGCACCAGTAAAACATTTTAGCTCTTCATCGTCTTCTTCTGCTGTAACACCCACTAATCGCAGAGGCTGATCAACACAAATGCTTGATATTTTATTAAGTTCATCTGCGAAATAGTCTTCATCAATTGATGCCTTAGTTGTAACTGCAGTTGGTGGCAGCTGATACAAACAATTTGTTTCTAACTGGTCTGTACGTGAATAAGTCGTAGAATTATTGCTCTCTGCTGTAATATACTCAGAATCTTCATAAATATCAGCTCCAAAAGACTGAATGTGTACATCACCATTTTGCTGGAGTTGAAAGCTTAGGGCTGGTGTTTCACTTGACGTTATATTTAAATGCACAGCACTACTTCCACAATCGCTCTGTTCTTCATCTGCAGGAGCTTGAACAAAAACGCCATCAGGGCCCTCTAAGAACACAGGCACATTAGCTAAAGATGCTGATCCAAGCATTCCTGAAGTTATATCAATATCAGCTGGAACTGTGAACAATATTGAATTGGATAAATCAAACAGTGGAGGCAAAGAAATCATTGATGGAGAAGTTCCTCGTGATACACACTCTTCCAACACATTTTTAGATTCTGTATCAATAGTCTGAGATACTTCTTCAGACTCTGTATCAATAATCTGAATCTGGCATACCTCTTCAGACTCTGTATCAATAATCTGGCATTCCTCTTCAGACTCTGTATCAATAATCTGAATCTGGCATACCTCTTCAGACTCTGTATCAATAATCTGGCATTCCTCTTCAGACTCTGTATCAATAGTCTGACATACCTCTTCAGATTCTGTATCAATTGTCTGACAACCCTTTTTCTGGTTGGAAGTTTTATCCAGACTTGGACGATGGATGAATTGAGAAAACATTACTTTATCAAGATCTGAAGGATATGTATAAATCGCTTCTTCTAAATCTTCGACTATTGTTTCACCTTTCAGGCTGGAAAGGGATAAATCTGGCATCTTCACATCAATACAATAGTTTTCGGACAACAAAGGAAGCTGCAAATGCTCATCTTTCCAATCACCAACCGCTGCCTCTATAACCAGAGACTGGTTATACTCCGGAACAGACTTGGACAGGGGATGAATGTTCATGCTTGATTCAGTAGTTTCTATAAACAGAGAAGGGGAAGGTGGTATACGGAGTTCAGTGGGTCTTGGACTGTTAAGTGGTGTGATACTTGGTGCAAATCTACAATAATTGTCTTCTTGATCTCTACAAGTTTCACTTGTACAGACTGCAAGTCGACTGGGCATTTCCTTAGTCCTCTGACGATGTGGACTTACCAGCCTTCCAGGTAAATATGTGATAAGTGTTCCAAGGTTTTGAAAAGAATTAACGAAAGACATGTTTTCATTTTCCTCATTCTGTTTTTCAACAGTAATTCCAATAATGGCATTGACATCTTCAAAATCACTGGACATTGGACTCGTGCCCTCATTTTCACTAGAAATTGTGATAGTCCTCTCATTCACTTGCGTATCCAGCATTTCAAGCTCAATCGCTGCAGCTGGAAGCTCTTTTTCCTCCTCCCTAATTAGGGGAGTGATTTTGTGACATATAGATTCTTGTATTTTATGTGTATTTTCAAAACTGCTTGATGATTCTAGTATCTCAGACTCACTTTCCTGTTTCTTCCCAGTAACTACCTTGGCACCAAATTGTAATTCACTAGAAACCTCACAATCTTGACTGAATGGTGGCTGGTGACATACATCAACACACCCACTGGTGCTATGAGATGTTTCCATTACTGATGTGATAGGCCCGTCAGTTGAAACAGATTCAGCGTCTTCAGATGTGACATGTCCTCCAACTGAAATAGATTCCATCATTTCTGAGGTGTGAAGGCCTTCAACTGAAGTGGAATCCATTGTTCCTGATGTAAGAAGCCCTTCAGCTGGAACAGACTCTATTTTTTCTGAAGTTACACAGTCATCACGTAAAACAGGCTGCTTGGTTTCTGGTGTGCTAAGTTCTTCAGCTGAAAAAGATTCCACACTTTCTGATATCAAAGGATCTTTTGTCAACACGGACTTCTCTTTTGCAGTAACATGTCCTACAACTGAAACTGGCTCTGATAAACCATCAAACACCTCAGAATACCAACTACTATCATCCATGGAGAAATTATCATTTAATCTTTTGGAATCTTCAGCTGAGTGAGAGGCTTGTGCAGGAGAAAATAATAGATCGTGAGGTGAGAATGGTAGTTCTGTCACATTTTCTGACTTTCTGCTAGATACACTTTCAAGCAGAGCATCTAATTCATCTAGTTCCTCACTGACCCATCCATTGGGCACTTTTTGGTCAATACTATTGACACTGTTTTGAAATTTGCCAACATCATCAAAATTCAGGTCATACGCTCTACTGGATGACTGATTGCAAGGATATTGTTCTGAATTCTTGCTATTGCTTGCAGTCATATCATCATCATCACTACTTTCCTCGTACTTAGCAAGAGAGATATTTAACTTTTCAATCCATGACTTTAAGTGGTTCAGCTCTTCTTCTTCTGAGTTCTCCAGAGTACTCCAACCTTGGTTTATAAAAAATAAAATAATAACAAGGAATGTTGTTGAATAAGTATTAAATAAACACAATAAAACCACAAATCATGTAAAGACAATTACCTGAGGGACTCTTGTTCCTGTCTCTATAAGAGCGGTGATAGAATTCAATATCAGTAAAATCGAGGTCTTGAAGAGGTGTAGTACACTACAAATTGCACAGAAAGACAGAAATAGTACATGTCGGCAGGGCTGATTATACAGATATAAAGACATCACTTTGAAACAGTACGACTCACTTGATAACACTGACGAACAGCCACTGTCAAGTTTATCTGCTTGACTTCCATCAACGCATGGCAGAACCTGCAGGTCTTGGGCATAAGCATGTTCTGAAAACATCAGAAATTAGAAGATATTTATGTTGGGAAAAAACTACTCATATAGGACACGGACATGCAAGAACAAGGCTACAACACATTTCAGAATCACATTTACTTACTTCTGCTGGCAGGTAGGCTGGATATTTCTCCATTTTGACAAGCACTTGAGTGATTACAAGTCACTTAGACATACTTTATAACATTCAACCGACTAAATTACTGCAAATATAACCCTGCAAATAAATAAAAATGACATCATTAAGTTAACACATCCAGTAACAAGCAAAATTAGTTTGTAAATGGACTCAAATTAATAAGGTTATGTGGACAACGAAACTCAGTCAATGTCAGGCAATACCACCTCATCGTCACTTCACAATGTGATTAACTTTTTATGCTCACTGTACTCGTCAATGGGCCATTTTTACCTATTGCGAGAAGGATACAGAGATTTAAAACAAAATGTGGAATGTGCGGAACAATCGGAAAGAATTTACTCCGATTCTCTTTACAAGAACGGCTCCATGGTGAATTTGTCGAAGGAGCCTTGAAATTTGAAACCAAATGACAGCTTACATTGGTGGTGACATCGGATTAGATGGATTTCCCTCCGCATACAGGTAAACAAACAACTTATTCGAACAAACGCGTGGAGTGGAGATATCACTCACTAGTGACGCAGACGTCGCGCGCAGCGCAGCGCGCAATGCACCGCCACGAGTATATGAGAAATTTCAGAGCGCGTACGAGCGGTACGAGGCACTGTTCGTTCAGTCTTTCCACCAATATCCTAAAATCCAAGTGAATTCACTTAAAAGAGATGCAAGTTCGTTGCGCAGGAAAAGTGCAGTAACACTTCGGTGATACAATCGTGCAACATGAAATAATCTGAAGGCCACCAATGACTGCATTCTGCTGCATCCTTCTTAGAACATCAGGACATCTTGAAAGTAATCACCAGAAAATTTACTTCCTGGCACTGGCCCAAATGTTTTTTTCCTCTCATAAAACAAACAAAATAAAATAAAGGAAAAAATAATGATAAAAGAATAGAAAATTTGGAGAGTTACAACAAAAGTATGATTTTAATTGTTTCCTAACTTTGATCTACCAGGAAAGTAAATTCTCTGGCTAAAACAGTGAAAAGTAGAGGACATTTTGCCCATCAAGAGCAGCAAGTAGGAACTGGGAGACACCAAAATGAAGCTGGAATATGTGCCAGCTTTAATCTTGTAATTTGTAAACTTTAGTTTAAATCTGGGTGACCTGTCTACGGGGCCAAAAAAGGTCATGACAGAGTAAGAATATTTTGGGGTCTCTCAGCCTAAAGAGAGTGACAAAGCTCTTCATGCAAATCCTACTGAGACCTGCTAGTTCAAAACTAAGACGTTCAGGGGCAAGTAAGGGGGAGGAAAGTTTGACTTGTTCAAGCCAAACGCAAGTAACATTAGCGTTACTAGGATCTGATTCAATGAAATTCCTGAGCAAAAGCTTAGGATATTGGGGCAGCGGAGGACATATAGGTAAGGTGGAAACGATTGTGAATTATTCAGTACTTTATTACTATAGAGCATATAACCAAATTATGTTATTGACACACAAAAACATTACTTAAGAAAATTGTAAATGTATAACTTCCCACCCAATAATCAAGCAAAACACCTAAATGTATCCACATTTAATGCAAACTAATTGATTCTTAAAATGATGATATATTTACAGTTTGTAAGCCCACTTGAACGAGGCAGAGAATTGCACTGCATTCGCTACATCTTACTGACTACAATATAATGATATTGAAAGGGCTCAGTATAAATAGAAACATGCCGAAGAAGTGGCTCTTTCCATAATCTAGAGCAGGACCGTAACTGCAAAGTTTAATTTCAGTAAGTTTACACCCACTCACTTGAACTGTGGCAGGTATCAAACATGACAAACATAACATATAATATTGCTTTGAATTGGCTATTAAATTTTAAAGAAATTGGTGCAATTAAGTATTACATACAAGACCACAAGGCAAAAACATTTTACCCCACTCTATTCGCTCTTATACGATGCGCACAAGCAAGATAATTACACAGGCCTGACATAAACTCCCCCAGTGATAATGCCTAACACAACCTAAAACACATAGTAGACAAATCAAAATGGAGAAAAAAAACAATTGACAATACCTTGCACTTGTCACTCCATTTGAGTGCAAGCGCGAGTCATCCAACGTAGAGGCTGCTCTGTCGTGCACTGCCTGCATGCGCTGCTGCTCCGTGAACACAGAACACAGGTAAAACCTCTCTTAATAAAACCAACTCTGTTTAACTGTACAAAAATATATAAGTTTTATTCAGCACGAATGAACACAATGAATGATCATCAGAAGTGGTACCAATCTATTTCCAATAAAGAAACAATTTTATACCACGATGTAAAATTATTATCCATACAAATCATAGTTTCATAAAACCGTCTGCTAAAATCACCAAGTAATAGAAAACCTTTCACAAAGGTCACTTTCTGTTTTTTTTTAAAAAAAGAAGAAAAAAAAAAGAGTATAAATGACTAAGCTCAATAATGTCTTTGGTAACTTTTCAAGTTTAGGTCCTGTGTTCACTTTTCTCTAAACAGTACAGCACAGCACACATCAGAGCTGAACCACTTCACTGGCTTCATCAGCAGGTGGTGAGTTCAAAATCTTATCACATCACAACCACAAATTGATCTACATAAACATTTGCGAACAAAACAAATCAAACAAAAATACTGCTTGCAACAAAATTCTCTTCATGGTAATGGAAAACATGTTGAAAATACCCGACCAGTCTTGACATTAAGTCATCAAACACACATTTAAGGAAGAACTAGGTCTACATGCGACAAACAACATGAACTTGATTGACATACCTATCCTGCATACAACAACATACCTTTGCACTGACATGGCCAAAAGGGATTCCCAAACAGGCTAAGGACCCATTATAGTACAAGAAAATTCCTCTAGCATGTATGTATGTTTTAAATTTATCAGACAATCCTTTGTTCAGTTCAAATTATAAGTCATAAGTAAAAATGGAAGTGCCCAAATGTAAGACTCCTAAATTACATTCAAGCAATGTAATTCATTGAAATTCAAGCAAGGAAAGAAACGGATTCCTTTCAATTTAACTACCTAATTATAAACTGTACATCACATATATTCTGCCTTTGCAAGTAATTTTGGAGAATTGGTGCTGTCTTACTAAATTTGAATTAATTATCACAGAGTGATTTGGGATGAGAGTATGTATGAAAAAGCAATGAATAGAACGTGAAATACAGAAAAAAAAAGTTAATGAAAGTCTTGCAGTTAAGGGACATGATTTGTGTTCAGATACAACAAAGAAAAATATTGCACCACAATTACGGGAGCATTTGCCCAAGACAAAGGATATTATTACATCAGACCACAATCACTGTCTTTGGCTAAACAGAATTTTCAACATGATCTGTAGAATTTTCTGCAGGACCGTTGTTCTCCTGCGCAAAGGATGTTGTAATATTATCATTACAATTATCGGAAATTGGGCCATTAGCCCCTAATTGAGCAGTAGCTGGAGGACCTCGATGGTCATCCATCGGTAAGGATTCAGATATTACATTGTTCCCATTGTCCTCACCATGATGGAACGAATCTACATTGTCAGAGAATGCGGGCTCGTAACAGTCGTTGTTCCTCGAGGGCGGGGGCTCAAAGGAGTCCTCCCTGGAGGGCGTGGACTCAAATGCGCCCACATCCCTAGAGTGTGAAGGTTCCCCAACCTCAGCGTCCGGAACATCTGTACACAGAGATTCAACTAGTGTCCTTTCTAGCACTTCTGACAGGGAAGGCGCCTCGTGCTGGGACTGAGACTGAGACTGAGACTCCTGCTGGGGCTCCTCACCCCTATCCCGGTCCCGGTCCCGCCCAACAGGTTGAGACGACTCGGGCTCTATCGTCTCTAACAACTGATCTGACAGTGATACACTGCGGCCGGGGCCGCCACCGTCTTCGTTTCTTTCTTCGATGGCTTGTAACTCTTCGTTCGGCCTAGACTCACTTTCACACCGAGATGGAGTGCCCTGAGTTGTGCCCGGGCCGGGGGCGGCGCCTGAGGCGGCGTCAGGGATGGCGTCGGGGGCTGCGTCAGGCTCCTTGTTCTGTTGCGCGGCGGCGGCGTTCTCTTGCGGGGGCGAGCTGGCCCACCGCGAGCGCCTGCCTCTGTCTCTGTCCCTGCCTCCTCTGTCTCTGTCCCTCTCACGGTCCCGGTCCCGGTCACGCTCCCGGTCGCGTTCCCGGTCGCGGTCCCGGTCCCTCTCCCTGTCCCTTTCTCGCTCCCGCATCGGCTCACGCTCCCTGGACCGCTCCCGCTCCCTGGGCCTCAAGCCGCCCATTCCCATTTCACGCTCACGTGCTCTCTCCATCTCCATGTCGTCGAGGAAGGGTCCGGGGACGTCGTCCATGTCCATGCCACGCCATGCGCCTCCAAGTCCAGGTCCGAGTCCGGGTACGAGTCCAGGGCCCAGCGGGGGACCCAGCGGGGGGCCTCGGGGGTGCGGCCCGCGGCGATCCAGCTCGTCAAACGGGACAGGCCCCGGGCCAAAGAAGTCCGGGTGGCCGTCCAGGTCCAGCATGGGGCCTGGGCCGGGGCCGTCGAAGCCCATGGGGAAGCCGCGTGGGGGCGGTCCATCCCCGCGCCACATACCTGCAAAGGACACGACCACAGAGAGGAGTTAGAGGCTGGTCACAGGCAGATTGTCAAAAACTAGATAGAAAATATTTCCTTTGATATAAATAAAACAAAATTTGAAAATGTTAGTAAACGGTTTTAAGAACAAAATGCACAAAGGAGTTGATATGGTAATTGATGAGAGAGAGGCAGGATTCTTGCAGAATTACAAGAATTTGTGTTATTTACTGAATGCTTGAATAAGTTCACCTTGACAGAATTTGGCGACTCTGACCTATCTGGCACACCCATTGAAACGTGGAAGGGGACTAATCAAAAGAAGCCAACTAGGAATATCAGTCTCATTCAAAACACACAATTCAAAACATGAAGTGGCAATCTAAAGCAAAGCGTGGATGGATGCCTTGGTAAGGGATAATCTCACTAGAAAGTCCTAGGTGGCGACAACTCGAGTCGACTCGACTCACCAGCAAGACCTGGGCCTCGAGGCAGTACATGAATTCCTCGAAACGTGAAATCAGAGCCTGCGAGGGCCAATTCATTATGAAAACTATGCGCGAGGGGCGATCGAGAGCAATGTCTCCCAAGTGAGCTGAGGCTGCACATCTACACGGATTCGTTTCTGGTCAGCAGGGAGTACAGGGGCTGGGGCTGGGGATGTGGCTGGGGATGTGGCTGGGGATGGGGATGGGGCTGGGGCTGGGGATGGGGCTGGGGATGGGGCTGGGGATGGGGCTGGGGCTGGGGATGGGGCTGGGGATGGGGCTAGGGATGGGGCTGGGGCTGGGACTGGGGCTGAGCGCTTCGCTTCTCCTTACCTCCGCGCCCCATCATCGGCCGGGGTCCGCGGGGGCCGGGGCCGGGGCCCATCATGCCCCGCGGGGGGAACAAGTCCGGCGGCAGGCGGTCGAAGTCGTCTGGGTGCGGCGGCCCCCGCATGTCCATCGGGTCGTGGGGGAACATGTGCGGGTGCGGGTGCGGCCGGCCGTGCGGGTCCATCATCCTGGCGCGGTGCTCGAATTCCATCTCGTCCATATCGGGCCTCATCATGTCGAACTCATCCATGGGGCCGCGGGGCCCTGGTCCGTGTGGGCCGCGGGGAGGCAGTAGCCCGTCTCGGGGGTCGAACTCCGGTCCGGGGTGGGGGTGGGGCATCCGTGGCCGGAATTCATCGAAGCCGTCGAAGTCGGGGTGCGGGCCGTCGGGGCCGAAGTCGGGCCGGGGTCCTGGTCCTCTCCCGAAGGCTTCCCTGCTCCGCAGAAACTCCTCGCGCTCGAGCGGGTGCATCAGCTCCAGGTTTGGAGGTCCGAGGGGTCCGAGAGGTCCCGGTCCACGAGGGCCAAAGCCATCCGGTCCCGGAGGACCCCGTGCTCTGAAGCCGTCAGGCGGCATGCCGGGTCCTGGAGGTTCACCCAGGAGACCCATAGCACCCGGGGGTACCCCCACCCCGGGGCCAGGAGGGCCTGTGCCTGGGCCTGGACCTCCCAGGGGCCCAGGGGGGCCACTGGCACCGGGCACAGGACCGAGAATGCCGCCCCCGGGGCCCGGAGGAATCACCCCGGAAGGCCCGGCTTGGGGTCCACCAGGGAGACCCGGAGGTCCGAACATTGAGCCACCTGAACAAGGGCAATATACATTTACACCTCTGCTGGACAAGAAAAAGTACTTGAAACTTGAGAGGACAGTGCCGCGGCGACCCGTACCTGGAGGCACACCCCTGGGAGGGAATGGTAGGGCCCCGTCTGGTAGGGGCCCTGGCCCTGAGCCGGGGCCCTGCGCTTGTCCCTTGCTGTCTGGTGGGGCCAGCTTGGGCATGTCAAGGAGAGACGGAGGCTTGTCGTCATCGTGCTTCTTGCCGTCGTCGTCCTTATCGCCTTGGCCCCTGCGACTTGAATTCCTGAAGGTGGAGTTCCTGCAACAGTCCAACACGCATCATTAGGAGCATTGGTCTCAATCACGAGCGACACAGACACAGACACAGACGCAGGCCGCAGGCACAGGTGACAAGCGTACAGACCGTAAGTCAGAGTTAGCTGGGACCTCCATGTTGGCCAGGCTGAGAAGGCGGTCGGCCAGGCTGGGCTTGGCTCCATCTTTGTCTCCATCTTCCTGAGGCTTGGTACTCGGGCCACCCTCCCGGTCGTCGCGGTCGCGCTCACGGCTCCGACCGCGATCCCGGTCCCGATCCCGGCGATCCCTGTCGCCCCAGCGATCCCTGCCTCGGCGATCCCGGTCGCGGTCTCGGTCGCGGTCCCTGTCTCCGCGTCGGCGGTCCTTGTCGCGGTCTCGATCCCGATCCCGGTCTTGCTCCCGGCTAGAGCGGTCTCGGTCACGGCGATCCCGATTGCGGTCCCGGTCGTCAGTGTCTTCGTTGGGGTTGGGGCCCGGCCCCGGACCCGGCGGCTGGCTGGAGAAGGGCGGCGGCTGGCTGAAGTTACCCGGCAGGCTGGGCGGCGGCTGCAGAAAGGACGGCTGCATGTGCAGCGGCAGGTGCGAGAAGGACGGGCCCCCGAGCGACGCCAGGAGCTGGTCGCTGAGGCTGCAGCAGCAAGGACCAGTTACAGTCATCATACAAAAACACATGAACAACAAAAGCAACTTTTACCGTATGAAATCTCACCTAGGGTTGTCAGGTTTGTCAGGCTGCTTGGGCTCATCGTCTTGATCTACGTCCATATTTTCATCATCTTGGTGATTGGTCGAAGAGTGCATAGGCGCTGCAAATAATAAAACAAATGACAGGATAAGGTTTCATGGATAAAAACAAGGTGTACATAAAATCAACTCCAGACAGACACAGACAAGTGGAATGACATGAAACTCATGGGAAGATCAAGGTTTTGACAATTCTATGTGAAAACAGAACATTGCGAGGCTAAACACATAAAAACTTCATGGAGACACTACAACCCGATCGCTCACCAGTAGGCTTGTGCTGAGTAGCACTTGCTGTAGTTGGTGGAGGCACCCCAACAGGTGGTATCACATCACCACCTGCGGATGATGTGCTGGCCAAACTCAGTCCTATTATGCCGGCTGCACATTGCGACAAATGATCATAAATTGTTAAGTGAACCCCAAGAAATGAATACACATGCAAATGGATGCAAGTCCTTTCAAACTATTCTACAGCACAAAGCTAAGTAAATTCTTGAACAATATCTGAAAACCTCAGGGCAGCTATACTTTCCAGCTCAACCAAAAAACTTCAGAGTTGAAAGTACTGTAATTATTACATTACCCTTCAGAAACCCTTCCAAAGCAAGAAATATGGTAAGAGTGAAGTGAGTGCTGCTAAAAGCTACAATGACTTACGTGCACTGGTGAATGGAACATTGACACCCTGTTGGAGCATTTGCTGTGCCAGCATGGAGCCTCCAGGAGGAACAAGCATACCCTGCATTCCTGGCGGGGGGACACCCATGGGAGGCATCATTCCATGACCCATAGCCATGCCCATAGGCGTAATTAATCCTTAAAAAAAAAAAAAAAAAAAAAAAAAAACATGGCATTAATAATCAAATTCTGAGACCACATGAACAATGGATCAAGTATAAAATGATAAATGATGATACTTACGGGGCATATTATGAATGTTAAATGACTGCACCATTCCCATGGGGGCGGGTACAGGTATTGTTCCAACATTTGGAGCATTGCCTAATACAGGCATTTGGTTTGAATTGCCTGCGAAAAGATAAAGTGGTCTGTCAATACCACACTCCTGAGGAGAGCCTCTGAGCAAAGCTCAAACCAACCAGGCACCCACATCACTTTTTCAGAAACAAATTAAAATCACTACTTACTCAGTTCCTGTCGTACTGGTGGGGGTTGTGATGTATCAACTCGTACTGGTTGGCCTTCAGGTAAAGGCACAAATCCTGGGGGTGCAGTTGAAGGTTGAGGAGCTGTTGTATCTTCTTCTCCTGGGGGCTTGCCTGAACCACCAGCTGGAAGAGCAACGTAACTATCTCAGTTAACGTCATGAACAAGGAAAACTGACTACTATTAAAACTTAGTCAAGAAAACACTCACGCTTCAACCAGTCAGGCAAAGTTTCCTCATCAACCATGCCGCCTTCTTCTAAAGCTTCTAAATTGACACCAGATGATAATTTGGTCCATGGTATGTAAGAAACACCTAAATCCACCTCCCAGTAATCTTTCCACTCTTTTCCTTTAACACCTCTACCAGGAGCCCAAGCCAACTGCAACAGGCACATTCATGGTTAGTTTCTCCACAGTTTCATCTAAGTATAATCAAGAAACATTGTACTCACAGTGATAGCTTTGCCTTGAAGTTTGTAATTTTTTAACTTATTTAAGGCTCTGTAAGCATCTTGGCGTCTATTCATACATATAAAAGCACATCCTCTGGGGGGAATGAGATCTATGGAAACAATGTCACCATATTCTCCAAAAGTATCTGATAACTCATCTTGATGGACTAACTTCGATAAATGGCCAACCCACAATGTGGTGCTGCAAACTTTAAGCACATAAAGATCAGACAAGTCTATAAAATATGATAGCTACAAAAGGTAGTTTTGGTCACTGAAGTATAAATTACCAGCTAAGTGGTCCTTCTTCACCGGGGGTAAGCCTCTCTTTCTTCTTTCACGGTCTTTTTCTTTCTTTTTTTCTCTTTCAACTTCACGTTCTTTTTCTTTCTCCTTTTCTTTTTCTCTTTCACGTTCCCTTGATGATCTGAAAAGAGAGAAAGATGATCAATTTCGTCCCTCAAGATAGCAACTGCAGTTGTAATTGAAGAGCAACTTACCGCCTCCTACGTGACCTAGACCGCGAGCGGCTTGAAGATCTTGACCTAGAGCGCCTTCCTCTTCTCCTCTCAGGAGATCTGGATCTACTGCGCCCCCTTCTTCGTCGGCTTTTAGGTGACAAACTACGAGACCTGCTACGATCTAAATTAATTATTTCCACAGAACTTCCAGTGTCCTGGCTTCCACTTGGCCTCCTGGTTGAAGCAGAAGAAAAAACAAAATCCTTAGCCATCAACAAAATGACACTGGAAATTTCTTTTGAGCATGCTTTATGTAGTGCAAATACTAACACAGAAGATCGTTCTTCATTTATAAATTCTACTTCGGAATCTGCCTGCTCTCCCTCCTCTAAGGGACTGCGATCTCGCTTTGATGAGTTAATGTTATAGCCGGGTGGAGGCTGAGACATATCTGGTACAGGGAAGGTGTAAGCTGCTTTGTGATGATCAAACAGACTGTTTGAAGGAGGTGGCTTGTTCATGTCAGGTAATTTCAAATCACACTCCGCAGCAAAGGGCAGCTTCTGTAACAAAAAAGATAGTCATTCATTCAATTTCGTTTCTCCAATAATATTATTTATCAAGCAAAACAAAAATCTTGATAGTTTAAGGTAACTTACTGGGACAGTTTGTGCTAGATGCTTATCAAACTCCTCTTCTTGCTGTTTCATTTCTTGTAGTTTCCTCTTCTTTTCTTCTTCTTGTTGTTGTTGCATTTGTTGAAAATTTTGTAATTGGCGTAAAATTTCAGGATTTGATAAAATGCTAGGGAATGAACACAGAACGTCAGGAGAAATTTTTTAATATTCACAGGCATGGCAAATATTAACCTTGTGTTTGGCTAAAGTATGTTTCATCATTTCCAGTTCAAATACATACGAATCCAAAGTTAATGATGAGGAGGCAGGTTTGGGAGATGGTGCTATGACAACATCATTGTCATCCTCCTCTTCACCGTAGTCAAAATCCAGCAGTTTCTTATCGAATTTCACCTGCAACCAAACAAATTCCAATCAGTAATCGTTAAAATCACACATTATTTTGGGCAAATTTCCTCCTCAGTTACACTGCTAAAATGGAGCCACGCTATCACACAACGCAAACAAATGCAGTTTTCGCAACTCTAACTACGGATCACACCTGATCTGTTTTAGAAGCGTCCTGTTGTTGTTTGGTTAAAATTAAATTTTGAAGCTGCTGTAACTGTTGAATAATGTTGGGTTCTGAATTATTAGTAGATGCAACTGGAGTCTGGAAAATATAAGAATTAGACTAATTCATTTAGTAAAAGAAGGAGTGGTTACAATGTAAATAAGAAACTTACAGATGAGCTCTTCGCTTCCAAGCTTGCAGCCTGAGCCAGCCAAAGGGGAGTGACAGACTCTGGTTTACTGGGTTTGGCCACTGAAAAACAAAACTTCATTACAAAAGAGGGACAAAACACAGCAAAGTAGAGAACTATGACAGAAAAGGAGCTAATACCTTTGGTGGGAGTAGATGCTAAGCCATTGCTGGTTGAAGCTGCTGCGGCGGCAGCAGCTGCAGCTATAGCTGCTATTGCTGGATCCTTGTGAATTGAATGATTGGGATCAGCAAGATCAAATAGTGGTTGAATGACTTCTGGGGCAAAGACTTGATTTTTTTGCCATAGGTTAAGAACTCTAATAATTTTACTCTGCGGGAAAGAAAAAGCAAAAAACATTAGGCAACATGAAATACATACCACAAACCATCATGAGTCTTGGGGTAACAAACTTACTTTGTCATCTGGATTACATCGGAAAAGGTAAATGAAAGTAGTCTGCATATTTTTAGAAAATCTAGGAGCAAAGACATCTTTTTCACACCCAAATTGGTGGCGAGACTGTCTCACAATGGAGTCAATCACATACAAACCAGGAACTTTGTACTCTGGTTTACACTGGAAAACAAAGTCAAGTAAAAATAGGTGTTTGGCATATTTTAAATTGTACATTTTAAAATTAATGGGGAAATAATGATTAATGATGGAAATGCTTAACTTACCTTTTGAATAAATTTCTCTACACTTTGAACAACATGCTTATAAAATTTTATGGCCTTTATTGCAGTTCTTGTAATTGTTGTCATTTTGGCTTTGGATATTGGAGGCTTGACCTCGTATAATGAGGACAGCTGAAACAAAACAAATTTTTATTAGTATGATCAATCAGAAAAGAGTTGACTTGACTCATAATTTCAGCTATGATCTACATAGATGAAAGCATAAATAACAAGATATATAGGTATATGGAGAGGGATGTCATTCATTAAGTCTCTTTCCAGTTTAATGAAATCAATGAACTGCCAAATTGGATTTTAACAGGTTAAATTTAAAGGCCTCTATAAATAGCCTTCAAAAATCCTGAGACAGTGATTGTGAAGTCACAAAATCAGGGTACCGCTGAGTGATTTTTGGCTCCTAGCTGAGGATGAAAAAATAGGGAGGGTGCAAGAATTTTGTTAGGGTGATATATTCACTGAAAACCTAATCAAAACTTGTCATTTGAGATGACACCATCAATCATCCGGATAACCTCTAAACCTCAACTTCGACAACAAGTCGGACTAAGGAGGTAAACATTTAGAGTGTGGAATGAAAAATAATAATGGTCATGGAAACGCTTCATATATTGAGTTTCTCGAGTGGGAAAACTATTTTAAATAGCGATAAATAGCTGGTGCCGGAAAACAAATAGGCCAAACAGTGATACGTTTGCAGCTTAGTGCAAGATCCGTGAATGGCGTGAAAAAGTTGAATGAGGACTTTGTTAAAACAAATAAAATTGATTGAGGTCTATTAAACAGAAGTCAGTGTGATTGTATACAACGAGTTTTCAACATCCGATTAGAAAAACATGAGTAGCATCATTCGAAAAGTAGTCAGGTTTACGCACCTCCTTATTAAATTCTTTTACGGCATCCATGGCTGATGTATTTGATGAAGAATCAACTCAGTAAATTATTGTGTGCACCACCGCTTTTCCAGCGGAGCCCGCATTCATTATTGAACACAATTTTCTAAACAAACTAACTACATAATCGCCATGCATCAAAAAATCCAAACTCGAGCAAAAGATGGCTGCCTCTCTCCCTCCCCTCCCATCCTCCCATGATGCCGCGGATATCACTTTGTTCTTCTTGCTTTTAGTTTTTCTGTGCAACCGTTATTTCAAACCCGTCATTTTGTGTAAGGCTGTGGTCGAATTGCGCGAAAATTTTGAACTTCAACCCACATTAACAACAAAGTTTTTTCCGTAGAAATGTCTTAAATCTTTCAAAATTTGAAAAGTTTCTTCAATTTGTTGGTCTAAATCTGAGAACGTATGTTTTCGGAAATTGTATTAGAAGTTAATCGTACATACTTATAATAGGTGGCAGGATAAATGGATTGCTTTTAATAAAAAATGGAAATATTTTAAATATTTCAGTACTTGTAACTTTGTTTATTTAGTATCTACAGAGTACAAAGCCATAAAATTCACAAGACCCTCCCAAACTGTCAGTAAAACAAGACCCCTTTATCACTTGCATATATAACCATAGATCACAATGTAACAAAATGAACAAACATTAAAACGATCATTAAATACTATGCTTCATAGAACGTCATCTAATGTTCAAGTCGAAAATAGGGTGGGTAAGACAAGGTCTAAAAATCACAACTTAAATGTCATCCAGTATTGAGGAACGAAAACCTGTAACAAGAAAACCACCACCAGGTATTAATGAATGATTTGAATGGTCTGCAGCTATAATTATTAGGCGATTATTTTTGTTTTTGTTTCAACACATACCTTACTTATCTTTGTCCAGGTCATCAACTCTCTGCTTGTGACGAGCAATGGCCTCCTGATGGCGCTTGATCTGCTCCTCATGGAAGCCGATCTCATCAGCAAGATCAGACTTCAGTTTCTTCAGCTGTTCCTTTTGCTAAGAAAAAAATAAGGTCCTGTTTAAATTGCATCTCCAACTTAAGTATACAAAATGTTCAGCGAAGTCACATACCTGATTGTAGAAGTACTGCTCTTCAAAAGCAGCTTCCCGCTTGCCCATGGAACCACCAGCTTCCCTAATGGAGCCACCACTGCCACCACCCTTTCCAGCTCCACTGCCTGGCTCTCCTAATCCACCAGCAAAGCGGACCTGACTGTAAAACAATGAAAAATCAATTGAAGATGTGCTATGACAATCGCAACTTGTTTCTGAAGCATTGGCACAATGCTACAAGAACAAAGTTAGAAGTGTGAAAGAAAATATAGTTCTAATGCCACAGTTAGGCCATTTAAGCTAATGTGAACTCTCCCTTACTCAATCACTTCCATTTCTGGCACTATAACACTGATTTAAACAGGGGCGAATTTCAGTAAAATCAGTAGTACAGGTGTTGCACCATGTTGTGTGTTGAGGCCAGGAACGATAAGTGAACTAAGGTCTTTATAGGCTTGGTGCACAACTCTAGCCAGAGTAATGCTGACCCAGTCAATCGGAATTTTGGCACCAGTACTTAACTTCCCCAATCTGTCCGTAACCTACACGACCTTCACTAAACGAAGAGGCGCAGTTCACTTTGGGTCAAGAGGACCGATGAATCAGACGAGTAAGATTAGCGGCCAAACGCACCAAAAAATTAGGAATTACCTCATGACAGATACATTGGAAATCGGGCGTGACGACAACAGTTTCCTGAGAGCCGACATTTTCGGAAAATGCGTCGTATCCGGATAGCTTTTGGAGACTGCTAACCTGCTAACCTCGAGCACTTGCTCGAGCAGCAGACAGGAGAAACTCGAATTTCATACGAGACGAAACCGGAAACGAGCATATTGTCATGAGAAATTCAGATTCTCATATCCCGGCGGGGAACCCCGCAGTTCTCAACCCCAACGGCTACAGCGAATATTTTTTTATTGTTTTTTTTTTTCAGAAATAGAAATGCGCCGGTATAGAAGTACAAATATACAGATAGAATAGATGTGCGGATACCCCAACCTCTAAACTAGATTAACCCTGTGGTTTTCAGAGATGTGCAGTTCGACAACGTTCGGAAAGCAATACTTCAGGAGAGTGTAATGGTGTAATGTCCGGCACTTTCTGTTGTCTTTTTTCTATCCCAGAAGACCCGATGTTTGAATGAACCTGGGCGCACTCTGGCCAATGTTGGACTCACTCCTGACTGTTGTCGTCCTCATGCTTGACCCCGTTGACGGGGCTGCCGTCATGCCCGCGCTCGCTGCCGTCCCTGCTGTCGTCGGCAGGACTCGAGGGGCCCGTGCCGCTGACGCCGTCGCCACGGCCGCCGCTGCGCATGGCGTCGCTCTCCACGTTCACCTCCGCGATCGTGCGGCGCGTGCCAGTGCGGCTGTCGGCGTCCGTGTCATCCCTGGCGCCCGAGGCACGCCGAGCACGCCGATCACGCCGGTCGGCGCCAGGCTGCTCCCGCTGCTCGCCCTTGACGGCCCCCGCGGTCCGCTCGCCGCCACATGACCTGGTTAATCACACATTCGTCATCATCCCGAAAAGAGAATGTCCCGTCAACGACCAAACATGGACTCACCGGCATGTGAGCGCGTTCGCGGTGTCCGCCTCCTCCTTCAGGGCGATCCTGCGCCTGATGTCGGCCGTCTCCTTCTCCACCCGTAACAGCGCCATCTTGGCGTTGTGTTCCTCCTCCATCATCTCCAGGCGGCGCCGGAGCTCCAGTCTCTTGCTCTCTTGAATGGACGGCGGCGGGAGGCCGTTGACGCCGTGCTGCTGCTGGGGCGTCGCTGACCTCGACGGCCTGGCACCGTGACCGTGGCCGTGGCCGTGGCCGTGGGCCGACCCCAGCAGCGCCAGGGCGTGGAGGTCGCGAACGTCCCGGACGTCCCGAGGCGCGCTGGCCGCGGCCTGGCCTGGGGAGTCCCAGGGGTTGTTCCTGACAGCCAGGTCGTGGGCCTGCGAGCCGTGTTGCTGATGCTGCTGCCGATCCACGAGACGCCTTTTCTGGCCGCCACTTCCGAGTTTCACAGTCGTAATGGACAATCCGGCCGGAACTGGAATCGTAAAAGAAATATGAGGCGAACGTCGGCAGGAATCCCTCGGCCACCACGTACGCTGTGTGCGGGGGTCGAGCGCTGCTGCTGCTGCTGCTGCTGCTGTGTCTGTGACGGCATCACCTGACCACTGCCCGTGGACCTGACCTACCCATGGATGTGTCCACATCAGGTACATCGTTGAGCTCCACCTTGGGTCTGAGCAAGTTCATGAGTCCGTGGCCGGCGTCGTCCCCCATGCCGTGGCCCATGGTGTGCCCCATGATCCGCACGTCGGCGTCGTAGTCCCGGCCCTGATCCCGGAGATGATGGTTGCCGTCGTAGTGGTCCCCGTCTGGTTCCATCTTGATGCCGTTCTCCGCCATCCTGTGACAGGACACCGTCAGTCTCGTATCCAAGGCGGCATTCTGCAATGCTGCCTCATCTCAACGCGCACCTGTCCCCGACGCCAGCGCCGCTCCTGTCCTGGTCGTAGCTGTCGTCGCCATCATCCTCGTCGTCATCCATCATGTTGACGGGGCTGCTGACGTCCTCCCCGCCGCCGTAGCCCTGTGCGTACAAAGGACAACATGATGTGCTTTTCCTTGGTAGGGAGATGCCCCTGGCGCCTGCCGTCGCCAGCCTCACCTGCTGGAACTCGTTCATCTTCCGGGCCGTCTCCAGGGTCTTCCACACGTCCTCGGACAGGGCCGACGGCCAGCGCTGGTTGGTGGCCACCTCTGCGCCGTAGTTCCGCACCCGCTCGGCGAACTCCATCATCTCGGTGCGGGACTGCCCCTTCATGCGGCGCCACTGCTCGCGGACGCGGTGCGCGTCGCGGTCATTGCCGAACCTGTCATCGGCAGACTTGGTTATTCACAGTCAAGCCCTTGAATGACATAATCCTGAACAGGCTCCAGCGGGCTCCCCGTCCACCATCCACCCTACCAAGCGCTGCCACGCTGACTGCCGAGGAGGGTGGCCAGGCGAGGCTTGGAGCTTGGACTTCCCCCGGGCGGCGGACGTGCTCATGATTAAGGCGCGTCAGTTCGGGCGCGGAGCAGCGCGGAGCAGCAGCAGCCGGTGCCGTCCCCCGGAACGGACAGATACCGCCGCTGCCAGCGCCCGGCGCCCGGCCCCCCGACCCCGACGCGCCCAACTCAAAGGGCCCCAGAGCCTTGGCGCGCTTTCCCGGCCGCCTGGTGCCTCCGGTCTACTCCGGTCCTGTGCCTCCAGACGAGATTGGGCCCGGAGGTCCGGATCGCCGGCGGCCCCAGGCGGCCCTTGCCTCCCGCCACAAATCCGAAATGTGCCGAAGCGGCCCATCCCCGCCCCGCCCCATGCCGAATGCCGACGCGGGCCGACAATGGCGCTGCGGCTGTGGCTGCGCTGCTGCGCTGCTCACGGTGGTGGAGTGGAGGTAGCGGTTGCCGCTGCCGCCCCGCGCAGACCCGGACCCGGCCCGAAGCTTCGGCACGCCCGCCGCCACCGCCGCGCCGAACCCGGAGAGCTTGGCCCGGCCCGGCGCAGCCTCTCCTGTCTCACTCCCACTCACTCACCGTGCCGCAAAAGCCGCGTGGATGTCCTGCCATGCCATGCCCTTCATCGCGCTGGACGCCGAATCGATCCTCTTGTTTTCCAGCACGTCGAGGCGGGACTTGACCAACTCCAGGAGATACTTCTTCTCCTCCACCGACCAGTTCTGCGTCCTTTCCCTCTTGCGGTACATGTTGTCATGGAGAATCCTCAGGAAAGTCGGCAGCGGGGTTCGCTCACCTTTCGACGCATTCGGCACCGACCCGCGCTCCGTGCAGCGTTTATCTTAATATTGCACTGTTGTTTATCATCCGCCGGAGATATCCACCTGCATTGGTTAGGTCCAATGCGCGATCTAGACATGACACTATCCTGTCGCCACCCAGTCACATGGCTTCGCGGCGTACTAGGGAAAACAAACTGCGGCGAACCTAACCGTGACTAACTTGGTGATGCTTAGTCGGCCATGTTAAGACTGAGATAACCAAGGAGCACGAAGGGAGCGCAGCCCTCGGTTCAATAACTAGTATGAAAAACTGCGCGCCCAGATGAATAATAGAATGAGGCACGAAGAAAACGAAAAGAAATGGAAGTGTCGCGTCAACGAAAATTGGGAGGTCAGCGAGGAACACAGAAGAGGGAGTAGAGAGCAGACCGGAGAAATCTGAAAGCAGAACAAAGAGGGGTTAAGCTGCGCGACCGGTTTATTTTCTTGGAGTGGTTTGAAAGTTTGAGTTATATTTTCTGACACCTAAACTTAAAATTAAGAATGTATTGGATGATTATTAATGCGAGAAGTATAAAAAAATACATATGTACTAAAAAAATTTGGACGGGCATTCAATTCTTGCAGATTTACTGAATGATTAACTGATGCTTCTCGCTACCTTAATTTTGCCTTAATGATCGGTGGTAGTTGAAAAAATTAATTAGATTTGGAAATGTGAGGTTAGGACATTTCGTAGTTGTTATTATTTTAAAGTGGAGAATGCCAACTACCACTCCATTGATCTCATTCATCCTAAACCGTTTTACTTAATGAAATGATTGATGTCCTTTCATACAAGTTGGTGTTAAAAAGTTTCATACATATGTTTCAAACACATGATTGGCATGCCCACAATGCCTGATGTGTTTTCTGTTTTTCTCGTCATTCTGTCGATCTATCATCTTCCACCTATTCCGTGACAGATTCTTAAGCTGACCCCTCCCTTCCATTTTCTGTTTCCCCCCTGATTATCTCCCTGGTCTCCCTCTCTGTTTGTCGTCCGCTTCCCCCTTTCCGCTCCCCCGCTCCCCGTCCCAAATCACCTCGTCACCTCATGCTCATGCGCGCGGAGTGCGCGCATCAATGGCGTTGACCGAGCCGCGGTCGCGGCGCGCGGGCGAACCAGCTCCACTCGGCGCCGAAGTGGAGCCGAAGCTTCCGACCCGAAACCGACGGCCCCACGGGCACGGGCCGGACCGGACCCCACCGAAGACCCGAAGACGCACGGATCCATCCTTCGGCTACCTTCGGAGCCTTCGGCATCGCGGGGCTCGCGGGGCGGGTGCGCGGACGAGCGCGGGCGATTTACAAAACAGGCAAAAAGTGGAGATAGAGGAAGAAGGGCGACTCTCATCATGATTGGGACGGGCGAGTGACGTTGTCGGTATCGCAACCTACCCGTCTCCCAATCACCGCCGCCCCGCACCCGCCACTGACCACAGGGCTCCACTGGGCTCTCGCGGTGCTCGCGGCACCCACAACACTCACCGGGACCGGACCGGCGCGCGGCCTGCCTAGGAGCCCAACGGCAGCCCAACGGCAGCCCAACGGCACGGGCGCGGGCCCCGCGGAGGGCCGGATCATCCCCCGATAATACAAGAGACGAAAAAAAAGTGCACTTTGCCTTCTACGCACACCGCACCTGTCCCCGAGCGGCACATAACGCCCTGCTGTCCGGCCGGCGCGACGGGCACGGCGCCACAGGTGCTCCTGGCCCGGCTGCGGTAGCTGCGGCCGGCGTGGTGCTTGGTCTGACACGTCTCCCCTCCCGCACACGGCCGCGGCGGTCGCGGGTCCACAACAGCGGCGAGGTGCATGGCTAGCTCACCGAGCACGCAGTCCGCTGGCGGCGACACTCCGATGTCCGGTCCGCCGGCCCTATCCGAGACACTGGGGATCGCTGCGCACCGCGGCTGTGGACGCGGCTTAGGCCGGGTATAGAAAGCAAAATCACCGAAATCGGCGTTTGCGATAATGTGGGTCCAGCCGTGCCTGGCGTGCCCTCGGATGCTCAGGGCCGGTGCGGCCGGCGTCTATCTGGCATATACACTGCGGCCACCCGCCCAGAGCACAGGGCTGCCATGTCGATGTCGCGGACCGGGTCGGGACGGGACGGGCAGGGGCGGGACGGGGGCCCAGGCCTGCCCAGGCCGGGCCCCTCATGGGCTGCGAGCGCCGGACTTGTGTAACTGACGACGGTTACTTGTTATCTCAATTACGCAATCCAAATCTATCGGGTCTAAGTGTACGTATAAGCGTTGTTTTTTTGGTGCATGCATTTTTACGATCCGGACCGCGGCCGCGCGGCATTGCTAGGATCCTGGCGGCTTAGCAGTGTGCTGCAGAGCGCTGTGCGCGCCGGAGTACACCGCCAGGCCGAGGAGAGAGGCCGAGCGAGTGACGCAGGGGAGCCAGGCGATCTAGAGCGAGCTCAGGCTCATGAACACGTGCCCGGGCCGCGAGCGAGTGTGAGAGGGATGCGGTCCACCACCGCCAGGCGCAGCTCCCCTGCAGAAAGCTACCCCTCCCCTCCCCCATGAGTCATCCCTAACACTTGCACCGCTGGTCCCGGAGAGCTGTAGGGTGTCGGTATGGGTGGGCGGCGGCAGGTCCTTCCCTTCCCTCGCGGAGGCGTCTCAAACGCAGCTCAATCACTCGTTATTATAATCGATCATGCTCGTGTGCTCCTGCATACGGCTAGGCATGGAATTCGATGGCCGCTCGCCATCCGATCCCATCCGATCTGATCCGGGCCACCACATCAGCCGCCTGCGAGAGGACGCGACCGGCAGACGGGCGCGGCGAGCGGCGGCGGCCGAGGACGGATGGGTTGCCGTGTTCGCGGGCGGACGGGACGCCGCCGCTCCCAGCCGAGCTGAGGCCCGTGGCGGATGGGTTGCCTGTATCGCGGGACGGGAATGTGCGGAGGCAAGAACCTCTACCAGGTTATCATTGGCCCCGTATCCTTTATCACGCTCGCACAGGTGATTCCGGGCAAGCCTACCCACACGGCACGCGGCGCCGCACTCCAAGCTAAGCTGGGCAGGCAACATGAGTTCCTCCGTGCGGGCGGGGCAGCCTACCCACGAGACAGCACGGGGCCAAACGGTAACACTGGTGCCCTGCCCACACCGGGCACCACTGGCGTAAAATGTTTACTCCCGGTTTACCCCCCCCCCCCCCTCCGCATCTCCCTGCAGCATCTGATGAGACTGCCGTTGCCGTGAGGCTTGATTGGCACCTGCTGCGAGCCGTGTGTGTGCGTATGTGTGCGTGCGCGCGGGTCAACGTCCCCCCCCCCTTTCCCTACAAATACCACACCGCGTGCAAGACGGCCCAAAATACCCAGATACGCCCTTTATTCCGTCCGCGCCTCGCCGTCGTGTCGCGCCGGGAGTGGCCGGGGGGTGAGGCGGTGCTCCCGGGAGATACGTGGGTACTGCGCCCCGCCTGGGGGAGTGTGTCGCGTGCGCCCCGCCCCGCCCCGCCCCGGCGCCACGCGGATGCATGGCCACACAGGGAGCGTCGTCATGCAGGCCGTCCGGCCCGGCCCCCGGCCTGCCGCTGCCCCCTGCTGCGCATGCACGTGTGCGGTGCGCCGTGCGTTACGGTCGTGCGTGAGCGCCCGTCTTGCCTTTTAATCCGATTTTAAAAATTGGGGTCACAGCTGCGGGCAGCAGCAGGAGCGTGGGCGCCAGGGAGTGGCAGTGGGCCGGGGAGGCCGTGATCCGTGATGGAGCTCCGGCGGCCACCATGCCCATGCCAGCACCCGGCGCGGTGCAGGCCGTCCTTATCAGCTTGCCGCGCCGTGCGGGCCGGGAGATAACTTCCAGGAGAAGACGACGCCGGCGGAGGTGCGGCGAAGTGCGGTCAGGGGACGAGTCGAGCGAGGCGTCCACGCAGTGCCGTGGGTCATGCATCAGGGGCAGGTGGAGGGCAGGAAGGAATCTGCAGCCGGGTGCCGGCCGCCGCGCCACTGCAGTGATTCTTCCGGACAGTTTCCTCGTTGAAGCGCGCGTGTCGGGCCGGGGTACCGGGTACCCACAACACGGCAACCACTCCCATTCTGCCATAGTGATGATTCGTCGCGGGAGTGAGTCGAGTCGGCCGTGTTCGTCGTCACCCCGCGATAGCCGCGTATCGCTCGCTGGTCGCGGTCGTCACCAGCGAGCAGTGGCAGTAGTTCAGCGACAGAGTGCAGCGGTACGTGCTGGGGCATTAGAGCAGCGGCAGTCGAGTCCGCACGCAGAGCGCAGCGCGCGCAGTCCACGTGATGTGCCGCCTGCTGCGCGCTGTTTATGTTTAGCTGGCGGCCATCGGCAGTGGGTTGGGGCCCTGGGGCTGGGGCTGGGGCTGGTGCGACTGGGACAAGGCGTCGGCGCCGTGTTGTCAACCACCGGCGCACCGCAGTGCAGCGCCCCCAACCCGTCCCCGCCGCCGAGGCCTGGCTCTGGCTCTGACTGTGGCCGCCCCGCGACGCCGCCACCACCGGTGTCACACCGTCCTCACGCGCAGCGCGGTGCACACAGCTCAGCACGGCACCTCGCCGTCGGCGGCCTCAGGCTGCCTCAGGCCTGTCAGCCACATTGTTGTCACCGGCTGTCCGTCCCAGTGGTCCCAGTCCCAGTGCGGCCACGGTAGGCGCCAGCCGTCAGCGGAGATGCAGTGGCCGCGATGCGTTCGCAACGGCGTGTAAGTTTTGTTCGTCGTCACATCCATGGAGTCCGTCGTCTTTAAAGTTCGCGACTGGTAAACCATGCCTGCTCTCTGTGGCCGCGGGTAGGCGTTGGCTGCTGATGCTGCTGATGCTGGTGCTCGCTGAGGGGGTGGCCGTGCCCGAGGCCGTGCCCGAGGCCGTGCGGGAGGCGGCCCCCGACCTGGCGCTGCACTCCCCCGCCGTGCTGGCTTCGGTGCGCACCTGCGCCCGCGCCGCGGTGCGAGCGGCCTGCGCTGCTGAGCTCAGGGAGGCCCACGAGGACGTGCACCAGGACACCGTCTACAGCCTGGCGCTGCGGCTGACGGCGTGCAGCCTGGGGCCGGGACATCGCCGTGCGCCGACGTCGTCGCCGACCCGGATGTTATCGCGGTGCGCGGGGCGCCGCCGGGGGCATCGGGGTGGCCGCCGCTGCCTGGGCGTCGTGCTGCGCCGGCTTTCGCGGCCGCACTTCACTCTGTTCACGAGGGTGTTCGTCGAGGTGTTCCCGCGGTGGCCGCTGCAGTTGTGCCCTCCCGGGTTCCCTTCCGGGAAACCTCCGCTTCGTCGGCGGGGTGGTGACACCGGGAGGGAGTGCCGAGTCGCCAACGGGCTCTCCAACTCCACTTCTCGGCCGGCGCTAGGGTCGCCGTCGGCAGACCTACCCGCCGACTAACCTCCAGGTGAGTGCGGGGCCACGTGGATGAAGTAGTCCCATCTCATATGTGCTGCATATGGGTGCTGTGTGGTGCGTTGGACACCCCACTCCTTTCCGGCCCCACCCTTCTCCCCTGGCGGCGGCCCCGCGCGGCCCCGGCCGTCAGTAGGGTCCGTAGGCCATGAGGTGAGGTGAGGTGAGGCCGCCCCCCAGCATGGTCCCTGCCCCCTGCCCCCGGCCGCCCCCCTCGGCTGTCTTCTTCGCCTGACGGGACGGCCCTGACGGCACAGACGGCGCTGCACACAGCCGTAGCCCGGCCTCCTGCCGCAGGCCGTGCCGCAGCGCGGCGGAGCGGCTCAGCGCTCAGTCCGCGCCGTGTCCCCGTCCTGCCCGCGCACAGCCCGCGCACAGCCCACCGCGTCCGCCGCCCAGCCGTGCCGCATGTGTCCAGCTCATCTCTCGCGTGTTGTGCCCGTGACCACCACCACCACCACCACCATGCGCACTTAACCACCCTTGGATTACCAGGAAACAGCACAGCCACACAGTCACCAGCAGGTAAGCAGCGGCCCTAGGGAAGCACCACTCTCCGGAGGCCCATCCCCGCAGGGGGCCTCACCGGCCTCACCTCACTGGAAATCTCTGTCACATTAGCGGTGTTGTGCTTTACCAGCCCATGTGGGTGGTGGCCCGCAGCCGCCCGCAGCCCTTAGCGTGGCGCCCCTCCACTCCACTCCCCTCCCCGCCCCGCCCGCCCGCCGCCCCTCCTCACGCGTTACGTAAGGCAACATAGCCTCGCCTTGACTCCTAGACACCGCCGCCTGGCTGGACACGATTGTGGCGTGGCCTCCGGATCTGCCTGCGAACGTGTTGTCCTCCTGCCGAGCCGAACCCTTCTCCACAGCCCTCGGGCCCTGGTGGCGAGGGCCCCGTACAGCCTGCGGCCCTAGGAGCCCAGCCCAGCCCGCGCACCGCTGCCGCCGCTGCCGGCCACGGAGGCGCCACCTCCTCATCCTTTTACGTAACCAAATCATCGCTCCCCGGCGACCGGGTGTTTGTCCACGTTTGTGGATTCTGTTGGCCTTTAATGAGCCGAATGATCGCAAGGAAAAAAGAGAGAAGCCTACGGACGCGACGCCGAGGTCATTTGTTATCAGTCCAGTGACCCTTTTTAAAAATTCGGGAACCTGGTCAACCTGGATCAAGGACGTCGCCTTCGGTCGGGAGCAGACGGGTAGCGCCTCTGTCGCCTCAACAGGCTTGCGGGCTTGCCTACCTCACAGGGGCCCTCCTCGGGGACACACAAGACCCGGTAGTCCCTTTTCCCGTCGCTCGTCTCATTCGCACTCCGAATGAATGGTCTTCCATTCAGTGATTCGCAAGTGGAAGGCGATGAAAAGGGGCTGGAATCCGCACCGAGTGGCCTGGCACGACGCAGTCACGACGCTCTGGACGTGGTCCAGCTGGCCGCCTGCGGCTTCCCCCCTGACATGTCCCTGGCCTGGGTGCGCGCGGCTTCCCGCGGCGCCCTGAGCTAACAGACGACACCGCAAACACTGTAATCACGGAGACGTGCGCGGCCGAGGGTGGTCGACGCACTCATTGTCACGCGCAGTCTTGGCGGCAAGGGCTAGAGGTGCATAGCTTTTGGCGATGGGGGAGGGGGGGGGGAGTGTTTCTTGGTGGATCTTTATGAACCGTCCAGTTCCGGCCGCCGGTCCCATGTTAACGAACCGTTTGAATATCTCGTGGATGTTGCGTGAGTTTGATGGGAACGGCGCGCTCAGTTGGATGCGATCATTAGAGCCTTGGGGAGTCACAGTCACGCCCCCTCCACACGCACTGAGGCTTATATAACGTGTGGGTCCCGACCCGGCGGGCCCCGTCGGCTCCTCCGCGCCAGGCGAACAGAGGTGGCTAACCTACGCGGGCACCGACAAAAACTAGACCAGTGTTAGCAGCGTTTCTTGGTGACTTGATACGCATTTACAACGTCGGCTCGTAGACCTTTTCAAATTCTCCCCAGCCCTTATCCGCGCGTCAAAAGTAAATTAATTGTTATTGCCAAATCGAGATCTCCAAGTCGATAGGCCGGCCGCCCGGTTTTCTTCCGTGCATGGCTGTCGGGTTCGATGTTGTATATATAAAGCAGGGCAGCGACTTCAATTATTGGGAAGGGGGTGCGCGGAGACGGGGGGGGGGGGGGGCAGAGCGGGGTGCCGGGCAAAATGTATTATGCCGGCCGGCCACAAGAATACAGCGTGCCGGTCCAGACGGCCGCAACTGCCCCATCCCGCGGCGGCACATACGCCGGGCCGGGGGCGGCCAGTCGAACAGGTTTGCCGCGACGTGATATGCAGCGTGGCAGGCGACAGAAATTCCACTTGTCCGGCCGGCGGACCGGACCGGCATAGGCCGAGCGAGCCTTGGGCCGGGCCGGGCCGAGCCCATGGCAGAGCCAAGAGGCGCCCCTCTGCTTTTAATATGTTTTGGGACGCGTTCAGGAGTATCATGGAGTTGCCCCCCGCGGGTTTAGGCGGGAGCGGGCGGGAGAGAGGGAGAGGAAGCGAGAGCCCGCGGCTGCGTCCGCAGCGAGAGGAGGAAAAGGACAGGCTGATAAATAAGCCGGATGGATCACATCGATTACAGAGCGGTGGTTGGTTGGTTGGTCGGGCGGGCGGGCGGCGGCAGCCAACGGGAACGAGGCATGTCCGTCGGCCGTGTTGTCGAGTCCAGCGCCGTAAGCCGGCGCTGCAGCCCAACGACGCCCTTCCTGAGATCGCGAACCGAGCGAGGGCCGGGATCGGCGAGTCTGCTGTGTCGAGAGGCTGGGTCATTGGAGAGGCTCCAAACTGCCACCCCGACGCCGACCTCCAGCAGGTCCAGCGGCCCCAGAGAGGAGACATGAGGATCGTGGATTCTTCTGCCTTCGCGCCCTCTCCTACGTCTGCTCCCTTCCCAAGCAGCCCAGCGCCCAGCGGCCTGTTGGCGTTACGTACAGAGCCATAGGCCAGACGATACCGGTTTGTGTGGAAAAGCGTTTCGAGGCAGACGAGCGGGCGGGGGCGGGGGCGGGCGGCAACCCGGCCGTGCCTCACCGTACACCTTTGAGTTCATTTCCATTGCCAAGGTAAGGGTCACGACAGCCGCGGCCGCGGCCCCCCACCCGGCAGCCGCCGGCAGCCGTCCTCCGCTCCGCTCCGCGCTGCTCCTCGACCTAGACACACACGCACACACTCACATTCCAGCGTTATGTAAAGAGCGCCGGCCGGGGCGGCCGGGGCAGCCGTACTGCGTTATATAAGGCGCGGCAGAGGCGCATAAGTCAAATCCTTTTAATGGCCCATCTCTGCTCATTGGCCGCGCCTCCCTCCCCCGACATCGGACAGCCGATCCGCCCCGCCGCTGCTGTCGCACATGGAAGCCCTTGCCTTCCCTTTCCCAGCGGCGGCGTTCGAAGTGACGACGACGCTGCGTCGGAGGCAACCGCCGACTGTGTTCCTGTTTCGGCCTCGTGGTTTCTGCACGCAGCCGCCGGGGCCGGGCTGGCGGGGCGTTTGTCCCCTTTCGGCTGTGCGTGGCCCCCAGGCCGCTGACGGGGTCCCTGCACGAGGGGCATCACCGCGGGGCCCGCTCTAAGGCGCCCCTGAGCCACCGGCACGGAGTCCTCAAGAGCTGGCAAACCTCATGACGTAACCAACTCGAGGAGGATGGTACAATGCCACAGCCCCACGGTGTCAACGAGACTTACGCCAACGAGTGTGTAGAAGACTGGCTGCGGACAATAGGATGTCCAGGATGTCCCGGCTCATCAGCTTATACCGCACCGCTGCAGCGAAGCAAGCGAAGCTCCTGTATCAGCTCATGCAGTTGGAGGCCGCGCCCGGCCGCGCCGCCGTACCGCACAGGGTCAGCCCTTCAGCTCCGCGGCCAGCCCGCCAGCCCTGCCGCCACCGGCCTGCCCTTCCCTTCCCTTCCGTTTGGCGGGAAGCGCAGGAAGCTTCGCAAGTGCAGGCCGTGCAGGCCGCTGCGGTCAGCTGGCCGCTCCGCTCCGCACCGCGCCGCCACCACGGTCGACACGTGCACATTGCACGTGTGCACACAGTTCGTGTGCACCTTTCAGCAACACGTGCGAAAGGCGGCAGAGTGAGGCGGGCAGTGAGCTGTCCGGGAGAAGTCAGTGGAAGGCATCGCTTCTGTGCACGCCGACAGCGCCACAAGGGCAGGCGCGCTGCAAGACCACATACGTCTCAAAGCTGGCACCGTGAGACTTGCTCTCTAGAATTTTACCGGAACTGTGGCTGTAATTAAGCGGGAATGCTGCACAAATGGCAACGTGGAAATCAGACATCTAGTATAGGTCTACACGTCAAGCACTCACCGGGCCTGACACTTTTCGATACATTGCCACGCACAGCGCCCCTATTACCATGCCGGAATCGGGATACACTTCACTCGCTGCTCGCTTTACGATCCTTTCTTTCCTTTTTTTTCTTTTTACGAAACTGGTCCGTACCTTCGGCGACATGTCTGGCGACGGCTGTAAAGGACCTCTGACTCGCTCTGCCAAAGCACCGGAGACTTGGATGGCCGGAGTGAGACATGAGCTGTCGCGTGTGATGGGTCAATCTGCGGCCGTTCGGGGCAAAGAGCCGCTCGAGGCGGCGGCAAGGGCTTGGCGCTGATCCTGCGTTGCCGGGCCCCTGGGCCACAAAGTACAGACTTTGTGCCCTGGGCTGCGGGCTGTGGAGCCTGCGGGCGGCGGGGCTGCCCTTGCTGCCCGCAGCGCCCGCTCGAGGCACCGACCCGTAAAAACGAAATAAAACGCGTCGCGCTCTCACCGGCATGGACACGAACCTTCACTGCGGATATTGTATCGGGTTACGATAAGAGTCGGCGGGACGGAGGGATGCAGATGCAGATCCCGGCCTGGGAAGAACACGGCGGCCAAGGAAGTGCGAGAGGCGTCGTCTACAGCGTCGCCTGCCGCCGCTATAAGCCACCCCTGACGGTGTGGGGGATGGACAGAAGCACCTTACACCGCCCCTGAGTCTTGGCGGGGCCTGGCGGGGCCTGGCGGGGCCTCTGTCAGGACGAACGGGTCCGATCAACTCCTGTTTGGACCCCCCCCCCCCCACGCAAGGCGTATCCGAGATGTGCATGTGCTGGGACGAGAAGACAGCCATGACTGAGTAACAAAAATACAGTAGTATCTTCGGATTCAAATACCGGCTTCCTAAGAAGATATCTTCTTCTTGTTCTCGTGCCATTTGACAATATTTTAATGTCTCGGGCAGAGTTCCAAATGCTTGGACATGTGAGTAAGGTCAGACAGATGGGGGTTTCGGGTTGGGCGAGGTTAGGTTCTGCTCTGGAGCGGCGTGTGAGCACGTCATGCCATCGCGCTGGGCGTCCAGCCGTGGTCCTGTCTGTGCCGTGCGCCGTGCGCGCCGCTCTCACAGATATAAGATCTCCCATGCGCCCCCGCCCCCGTCCCCACCGCCATACCGCCCCTCCCGTCTCTACCGATCATTGGTCGCGATCGAATGTCTGTCCACGCCGGCATCGGCGGCATCGGCTAGGTAACAGTCGTCGACACATGGCGGTCCTTGCCTGCGGTGCCTAGGTGCCCTGTCCTATCCCCGCCAGCTGGAAATGATATGACAATACCACTCATGAACACGAAATGCCGACCAGGCCAAAGCTGCGACTACTGGACCTGTCGTTCGGATCGGCAGGGAACCTCAGTTGAGAGAGGCTGCGATATGGTCCATGCGTGTGGAGGGGGCGGAGGGGCCGGGCGGCAGACCACGTGGCCGCAAGTGCAGTACAGTCACACGCAGTCTCGTGAGGCGAGACGGGCGTGCCGGCGGCTAATGGGAGCGGCACGCCTCCCGATTACATACGCTCATGATTACTACTTATTCGTCGGCGCCGCGTCTGACTTTTACTTACTATCCGCGCGGTCGAGCACCTCCTCGCCGTCGGAGATGGGCGTTACGTAAAATTTGTGCGGACGACCCCCGGTGCGCGGCCTCGGCCCGGCCTGGTTACCTGCAGTGGGGCGGGCGCGTGCGTGCGTGCGTGCGTGCGTGCGTGCGTGCGTGCGTGCGTGCGTGCGTGCGTGCGTGCGTGTGTGTGTGTGTGTGTGTGTGACAGAGAGAGAGAGTGACTGCCGAGGTAAGTGTGGGCCGCGAGCCGCGCATTGCTGGTCGCGATGTGATGGCTTAATTGACACCTCCGTCCCCCGTGCCCGCCCCGCACTCCGTACTCGCACTCGGTACTACGGTGCTCGGCGTGGCCGCTCACCGAGCCGGCCGAGCCACGGCCGAGCCGTGGGCTGCCATACCGGCTGCCCCTGGCTGCCACTGGCGGCCACGTGTGCGCAGCGTGCCGTTCTCGGACTCTAACAAACTGCCCAGGGGGAACTGGAGTGAGTGGTAATCCCTTCCTTCACTTACAGACAAGATAATTACACCTTCTAGGAGCGGCGTCAGTGCTGGGCGGCCCTTCAAACCAGGGCTAGAGATGTGCGTCTCGGGGTGGCATCCGCCGGGTCCGGCCGGGTCAGCAGAGGGCAGAGGCCGGGTGCCCAGGACCCCAGCCCAGGACCTTCACCTGCCCGTCTACAGCCGTCTCACACACTCTCTCTCTCTTACTCTTGCTGCAGGCGGTATGGAGAGCCCCGGGTCCGGACGGTCCGGACAGGGCTCGGGCCGCGGCTCCCCCGGCGCCGGGACGTCCGCAGGGTCCGGAGACGCGGCGTCGGCGGGCTACAGGACTCCGCCGTCGACGGCCTCCGCCGGGGAGCAGGCGCAGCATGCCGCCTTCGTGGCCATGGAGCAGATGACGGAGGACGGCACGCACTCCATGACGCTCGCCTGGAACGACCTGTCCGTGTGGGTGCGCCGACGGAAGGAGGGGGCGGGGCTGCTGTCGCGGCAGAAGTACGACCACAAGCAGATCCTCAACAACGGTAAGGGCTTGAGAAGGGCGAGGCCACAAGGTCGCGAGGCCCGGCCCGGCACTTGTGGAAGGGAATGCATTTCCGCCGTCCTAACCCATTGTCTCCCGCAGTGTGTGGCGTCGCCAAGTCGGGGACGCTGATGGCCATCATGGGTGCCAGGTGAGTTTGTGCGGCAGCACATTGTGCAACACTCCACATCTAGAAAAATAAACCCCAACGACGTTCCGGTACGAAAGATGAAGGGAGCAGGTATGAGGAGCTGGGCGACGTGGATATAGTACTGGTCTGGTGCGGTATCTCTCGGCATCCTTATACATTCGCCCGTTCGTGCCATGGAGATTCCTTCCATTCGCAGTCCTGATCGTTTCCGTTTTGGGCGCATTTTTGTTCGTAACCTTTCGCGTCACGAAGTCCGACCGGAACGCCCCCCCCCCCCGGTCCCCCCTCCTCCCGTTTATTGATATATTATGCTCTTTTCCGCAGCGGCGCGGGCAAGACGACACTGCTGGCCACGGTGAGCCAGCGCGTCAAGGGCATCACCCGGGGCGAGATCCTCGTCAACGGCCACGTCGTGGACCAGAAGTTCATGTGCCAGGTGTCGGGCTTCGTGCCGCAGCAGGACCTGGCCGTCGAGTGCCTCACTGTGCGCGAGCACCTCGAGTTCATGGTGAGTGACAAGCAGTGCTGGGTCGGCTGAGGGTGAGTCGGAACACGTCCACTTGACCGGGCTGAGAATGACTTGCTCCGCTCGCAGGCACGCCTCAAGATGGACCGGCGGGTGCGGTCCAGCCAGCGCCACCGCCGTATCCTGTCGCTGCTCATGGACCTGGGGCTGAGCAAGTGCTGCCACACGCAGCTGCGCCGGCTGTCGGGGGGCGAGCGGCGCCGAGTGTCGCTGGCCGTGCAGCTGCTCACCGACCCGCCCTTCCTGTTCTGCGACGAGCCCACCACGGGCCTGGACAGCTACAGCGCGGGAGCCGTCGTGGAGCACCTGAGGCTGTTCGCGTCCCGCGGCAAGGCCGTCATCTGCACCATCCACCAGCCCGCGTCCGGCATCTTCGACCTGTTCCACCAGGTGCTGCTGGTGGCCGGCGGACGCGTCGCCTTCTTCGGCGACGTCGCGGACGCGTCCCGGCACTTCGACAAGTGAGTGCTCCTGGGAAGTCCAGGCCTCTATGGCCTGTGGCCCCTGTGGTCTATGGGCTCTGACATATCTTTCGCATGTCACAGCCTGGGTCTGGTGTGCCCGAGCACCTTCAACCAGGCCGAGTTCCTGGTGTCTCAGCTAGCCGTGGTGCCGGGCCAGGAGGGTCAGTGTCTCAAGAAGATCCAGTGGCTGTGCGACGAGTTCGACAACTCCAAGTTCGGCCACGCCCTGGCCGATCAGCTGGCCGCGCACACCGGCCGCTTCCTGCACTCCGAGTCCAACGAGCCCTCGGAGACCAGCCACGGCCTGGGCTACAGCCTGGGCCACAGCCTGGGCCTGGGCAAGGTGGGCAAGCGCGGCCGGAGCTGGTCCGTGGCCAGCCAGGGCAGCAGCAGCTACGAGGTGAGCAGTGAGCGTCGTCATGGATATGACAAGAAAATAGGTAAACAAAACCGTCCGGTCACTGACACTGGTCTTTGTTTTTGTGCCCTGCAGCAAAGTGAGGAGTTCCAGAAGTACCTAAATATGTAAGTACAATAGTTTGGGTTCCTGCCCCAGCGTCAGGACGCACGCAGATCACTACAACTGTGCGCTGTCTTGCTATTTACAGAAAGAAACCTACTAGATTCACCCAGTTTTATTGGCTCGTATGGCGGTCGCTGATTGAGATCAGGAGGCAGCCGACCGACATTCTGATCCGACTAGGAATGCTCATGGTGAGGCAGTACGAGGTTTTTCAAATTAATTCCGACCTTACTTTCTTTTAAGTAAAATGTAAAAATGTTTGTACATGACATGTTTCAGTTTATTGCCGTGCTCATATCCACGCCCTACGTCAGCATCACCTTGGATCAGAAGGGTATCCAGAACATGCAGGGCTTCCTGTACCTCATTGTGACGGAGATCATCTTCGCCTACTCCTACAGCGTGTTCCACACCTTCCCGCACGAGATGCCTGTGCTGCTCAGGGAGATAGGCAACGGCCTCTACTCGCCCGGCCCGTATTACATCTCCAAAATGATCGTCCTGGTAACGACATAAAAAATGATAATATAATCCCGGTGCTTCCCAAACACTGACGGACGAAATTTTCGAAAAGTTGCAGTGGGTTCGGACTGTAAGTTATCTGATTTGCAGCTGCCGCGTGCCATCGTGGAGCCGTTCCTGTACACGCTGGTCGTCTTCCTGGTGGGCGGGCTGACCGGCGGCATCGCAGACTTCTGCCTGTTGCTGGTGCCCGTGTGGGCCTGCGCCATCGCCGCCACGGCGTACGGTGCGTGTTGGAGGGTGCCGGACCTCTGTCACCTGTTCGCCCACAAAATTTAACTCCAGATTTTTTATTTCTATCATTCCGTTCTCCGCTGATTAAGTGTAGAATTATTTCTCGTCTGCCGCAGGGTGCCTGATGTCGGCGTCATTCGAGTCGATAGAGACTGCTGCCATGGTGTCCGTGCCGTACGAGTTCATCTCGGTCACGTTCAGTGGCCTATACCTGCAGCTTGGGTGAGCGATTTGTGTCTGGTGGATTTATAATTAGAAGTGAACCTTATTTCCTGACAATTGTGTTCTTTCTGCAGCAACCTGCCCGCTCACTTGAAATGGGTTCCGTACATATCTCTATTTTACTACGGCAACGAAGCCGTCTCCATTCTTCAGTGGGAAAAGATCGACGCTATAGGTATTTTTTCACCACTTACATATCTTCTTTTTGGTTTCTTCGCAAAACTCCACTTAACTCGTTATTAAACCACTGCTTTGTCCCCAGCTTGCGACGAGGACCCGGGGATTCCCTGCATCGCCACGGGCCAGGGGGTGCTGGAGAAGTACGGCTACAAGCCGTACGACCTGGGTCTGGACGTGGCCGGCCTGGCGGGGATCTACGTCGTCTGTCACATTTTCGGCTTCATTGCCCTCTGGAGGCGCAGCAAGAAGCAGGCTGTGTACTGATGAGAGACAAAGCTATCATTTTTATATTAAGAATTTTTTTTTCCTAGCAGTAGCAGCGTGCTCAAACTGACTGAAAAAAAAAGATCATGGGTGCCAATCGACCTGAAGCTCGCGCAAGCTTCAATATTTTTCTTCTCTTCTCGTTGTATTATCCCGCGTTTATTCGAGATGTAGTGAAAAGTTGTCATAAGCACAGTAGAACTTAAAGTGACGGCTATATTGATGTTAATAGAAAATAATTTTTGGGACCATGTGCTGTGAGGCAGTGATTTCACTGCTGAGGTCTAGTCTAACATGTGCCAGTGAAGTTGCTAGTGCCAATATATTTCAGTATCAACTTACTATCAACAACCGCAGTGCATGTGACGTTAGGTTCAGTACTTTGTTAGAAAGCTGAAGTAAGACTGAGCTTTCAAGGGAAAACTTTCGATTGGGAGTTCCCCACTCTTACCTCAGTGCGTCCGCGCCGAAAAGAAACGACGTGCTTAGGCCTAATGTTAACCGTAGTATTATGTTTTCTAATTTTAAATTTATTCTCAATTGTGATTTATCTTGTTGTTAATGGAGTATATATATTCTAGTTAGAAGTCTTTGGTGCTGCCGCGTTCAGCTCACACGAATCGAATGCGTAATTATTTATATACAATGTCTACGGCTCGAACATGGACTCGTGAATCAAATCTGTGCCATACCTGTACGCGTACGCGTCTTGTAATAATATTGATAGTAAACATAATAATAACTATTGTACAGTTACACTAAGGGTTTCGGGCTCAACGCCGGATATTGATGTCTCAAAGACGTCCCTAGATTCTACACAGAACATCTCTTTATTATTATTTTTCTGTACATCGCACTGCCATCCGAGCTGAGCATTTCTGACACCATTAACTATTGGATACTTTTATTCTTTCGTCCTGGACGGGTCCATGTAAAAATTGAATGACAATATGAATGCAGTGACGCACCCTATCGGCGCGCCTGCGAAGTATATCACTGATTGTGTTCGTCGAGTATGGCTGTGTGATTTCCACTTAGAGTTTCCCCATGTGTATGTTCTCCTTTCCCCTTTCTCCACCATCCGAGATTTTTATTTTGTGATTTTCAGTGTAAATAACGGTGACATAATTATTTTTACTTTTGTATCAGTCTTTAATTTGGCTTGTATTACAAATAAAGAAAATTTCTATTTGGCATATCCTTTGGCAATAATCCCGCTTGGCACAAAATTATTTGTTCCTATCGTTGGCGGAGCGGTCGGTCCATCAGTGCTGTCAATAAGTGGACATCTGTCGGCTGCGCCTGAAGAGGCCGAGGAAGCCGATGGCGTGGAAGCCGACGAACAGCGACCCCATGCACAGCAGGTTTCGGCCCAGGTGGTCCTCGGCGAAGCCCATCTCGTCCAGGACCTCGGTGCCGTCGTGGAGGCACTGGCTGCCGGGAGAGGTGGGGCCAGGACAGTCTGCAACAGGGCAGCCACGACATCCAACCCCTCTCAGCGCCTGGTGGGTAGGCAACCCTCACTAAGGCATGCACGCGTGTCGTGCGGGCCGGCCTACCCTGGCACGCGCAGGCGCTCGCCGACCGCACGCCTCCCGCGGCCACTCACCTATCCGCGCCACGTTCCGCCAGTACACGATGGACAGCAGCTCGTGGGCGTAGAAGAAGATGGACACGAACCTCGCCCAGCTGATGTACACCGGCAGGGATCTGCAAACACACCAGGCAGTGTTACGTGCGTTCGTCGTGTAGGACAGGCAGGGACGTCTGGCCCGTCCATCCCCTCACCTGATGGTGTTGAAGATGCCCGCGACCAGCACGGTGATGAAGTCGATGGGCATGGTGGCGGCCACCACCAGCTCGGGGTCCTGGAACTGCGCCGAGAGCATGCAGCCTGTGATGGGATAAGAGAGGTGAGCGATGGCGTTCAGGAGTGTCTACAAAATACATAACGCCCCCTCCGTGTATAACAGCATTCCGGTCTGTAGCAGGGCCGGGCCAGGCTGGCCGGGCTGAGCCCTGAGCCGGGCCGAGCGCTCGAGCGCAGGTCACGGACCGGAATGCCGCGCCGCACTCAGCGAGGGCGTTACGGGCTGGGCTCGGGGCTGCAGCCGGCTGCTAGGGCTGACCGTAGGCGGAGGCCGTGAGCGCGGTGAGGAACAGGATGCCCAGGACGCTCAGGAAGGTGACGGCGCCCCCACCGGCCGTCAGGTCCACCTGCAGCTGGATGACGCAGACGAAGAGCGCGGGCTTGACGAGCGCCCGCGGCACGGTGGCCAGGACCTTGGCGGTGTAGTACGCCGACGACGAGTACAGGTCGGCCTCGCGCAGGTAGATGGGCAGCTCGGCGGGGAACGTGTGGAAGACGGCGTACGAGTGCGTGAACACCACCTCGCTGACGATGAGGTAGAGGAGGCCGCGGACGCTCTGCACGCCCGCCAGCGACGACAGCGTCACGTCCATGAACGAGAACGACATGATGGTGGCCGTCACCTGCAGGCACCGGGGCAGAGCAGAGCGGGCACAGGTGATTGGACTGGCGGCCGCCGGCTGTTGGCGGGTTAGCGGCGGGGGCGTGGGACGCTTACGAGGAACATGAAGAGCTGCGTGAAGGTGCGGTTGTTATTCCGCCTGCCGTCGACGGCCTCCCTCCACAGCAGCCAGCGCACCTCCGTCAGCCATGACGCATGTTTTCTGTTGCAAGCGAACAATTCAAAAAAAAAAAATTACAGGAAAGGTTTACAAACACACCAGTGATGGAATGTGAAGTTGTCTGGACGAGGGAGAAGGCGCCTGCGAATCCTAGGGTAGGCCAGCCCGCAATGCACGGGTGCTTGTAGAGCTTGAGATTGCATACCCTCCAGGCGTCATGCGCGCCGACATTGGCCAAAACACGCCGGTCTGGGTCCATCGGACGGAATCGTGGACGGGCATTAACGTAATTTTTAGGCGCGTTCAAATGCGCTTTACAAAATGGTGTGATACAGATGCGCGGTACTCACATGTCAGGGGCCCGTATGGGGTCGCGGGCGAGCACTTCCTGCAACAGATAAGTGCAAAGTGTACAAATGCGGAGTGGTGCAGCAGTGCCGTATCCAGCTCCAGCTCGCACGAGCCATACGCTGGGCGCTAGCCGCTGGGCTGGCACAGATCACTGACCTCGCTTACGGGATGTTCCCGGAGGTGTTTGGCATAGCCGGTGCGGCCAAAGGCGGCGCACACCTTGGCCGTGTCCAGCTGGGCCGCGGCGGCAGGGTCGCACAGTTGCTGCAGCATGGTGTTGAGGGGCGTCTCCGGAGTCCAGCCCACGCGGCCGCTCGCCCTGGTGAAGTGGAGGGGAGGGCGGTGAGGTCCAGATAATGCTGAAGACGAAGGTACAGGGACGGGGTAGGTGGACTCTGCAAGACGACGGCTTACTCGGCGAGGAAAGGCTGCGCATCCTGAAGTGACCCGTGGAAGACGACCCGGCCCGAGGCCAGGACGAGGATGTCGGTGAAGAGCCGCAGCAGGTCGGGAGCGGCTTGGTGCACGGTGCACAACACGGCGCGGCCGCGGCTGGCCTCGCGGCGCAGGGCTTCCAGCACCACGCGGGACCCCTCGGCGTCCAGCCCCGTGCAGGGCTCGTCCAGTGCCAGCACCAGCGGCGACACCATCAGCTGGGGGAGGGTTCGTTAGTGTGGGCTCCCAGGGCACTACAGGGCCCACAGGGCACTGCAGGGGCCACACACTGACCTGCACGGCGATGGCGATCCGCCGCCTCTCGCCGCCGGAGAGACAGCCCAGTCGGGTGTCGGCGCAGCCGGAGAGCCCCAGGTCGGCGAGCAGCACGCGGATGCGGCGGGAGCGTGCGGCGGTCGGGAGGCGTGCGTCCAGGCGCATCGCGGCCTGCGACAGTTAGGCCGGGGTATCGGACGGATTATTGTAACTGTATAGGCGGCTCCTAGGGTCCATCCCTCATGACCAGGAGGAGGCTCACCATGAAGTTGAGGTGCTCGGTGGCGGTCAGGCTGTCCACGGCCAGGTCCTTCTGGGGCACGAACCCGCACACCCTGGACAGCAGCTTGGCGCTGGCCACCCGTCCGTTGAGCAGGACATCCCCCGTCACGGCGCTGCCTAAACAGAAGTGTGGCCGAAAAGAGAAGAGCGCATCTTGTCAAGCCAATATTTGAACCCTGCTCCGCCAGTCTAGTCCACCATGATCCAACTTCCCCGTCCCGTCCCCTGCATCACATCACGAGGGAAGGGAGGGAAGGGCGAGGGCGCCCTGCCCTTCTCTCATGCCTGCATGCCTTACAAGTGTTGGGGTGGGGTGGCTCTCGGCTCCCGGCCGGCCTCGGCGTCACGGCGTGGGCCGGGACTTATATTGCGTGTTGCATCGCGTGTCGCGTCGTCGGAGACCAAATATTTGTCGTCGCAGATGAAATACCACATTCAGGAAGAGATATAAACCCCCGTCCCGTCCCGTCCCGCCCCACCTACTCCCGCACTGCACTGACTGCGCCGCGCCGCACTGACCCGGCCCGGCCCGGCGGAGTTCTCACTCTTACCTCGCAGTCTCTTGGTGATGGCCGTCAGCAGCGTGGTCTTCCCCGTGCCGCTGCAAGCAACCAACGTCCACAGACCTTATCACCAATACTTGACGTTTTACATCATGGATGCCTCTCTCTCTCTCTCTCTCTCTCTCTCTCTCTCTCTCTCTCTCTCTCTCTCTCTCTCTCTCTCTCTCTCTCTCTCTCTCTCTCTCTCTCTCTCTCACACACACACACACATACACACACACACTCATATGGGTGCTGCGTTGCGCCGCCTTATCCGTAAAGCAAACAGGCCTGGCACCGGTATCGCCGCCCCGCCGGCCTTCTTACTGACTTACCTGGCGCCCACCAGCGCGAGGAACGAACCGCCCTCCACGGAGCCGCTCACTGCGCACACCAAAAGCAGCATTTCCTTCACATCACAACCCCACAACCTCAAACTGAGCACGCATCTGCTGCGCCTCTGCCATTGGCCGTACCGTTGTCTACAAGGACCTTCTCCCCCAGCCGCCGTCCACAGCCGGTCCACCCGGGCAGCGGCAGGGACCAGGTCCCGCCGCCGGGGCCGGGGCCGGGGTCCTGAGACACCCTCACCCTGACGTGTCTCCAGGACAGGGTCACCGCCGGGGTGCCGGTAGCGTCAACCTCCATTCTGAGAGCCTGTTGGAAAAAGGACGTGCAAATCATGTGTTATTTCGTAGTGCTCACATTCTCTGATAGACCCGTCAAAACATCAGGCACCGTGGGTACTCAAAATTGTGACGCAGGTAACAAAGTCACATCCCATGGGGCCGGTGTTTGAACGTAGAGGCACTACAAGACCGGATAGGCCACCCCCGCAAACAAGTCAATCGAGTGTGGAGTGGAATGTCCGGGTCCGGCCGGGCGGGTTCGAATACTGACGCTGGGCTGGGAGTGGTTCTCCTTCCTATATAGGCGGTTTTTCGCAGACGCGGGTCCAGGGGAAAGGGGGGGGGCACGGAAAACGTGCCCCCACCCCTTGCTTTGGGTCTATGTAGGCAATCTGCGAAGCTTTTCCGCCTGTAAGTAGGCAAAGAGTGATACTTCGCTGCTCCCTAGGGCCGCTCCTTGATCCGCGCGTGGTCTTTCGGCTGCACTTACCCACCTCCACTGACTGACAGACCAAATCCCAGGGTCCCGGATTCCCCGTACCACCCTGCAGCGCGGCCGGCGCTCGACTGGTGCCTCTGGCGCCGCCCCGCCCTGCCCCGTGTGCCTTACTTTGAGCCGTCTGCGTACAAGTGTGCCTGTCCGCCGCCCAGCCCAGCCCCCAGTTCTGCCCTTTCTGTCTATTTTTCTGTCTCTTATCGTCCGGAAAAGTTTTGCTAGCGTCGCTACTCCCACCTCTGCCTCAGCCGATGGCCCCCATGGCGAGGGATATACGCGGATATAGGGGTCGTCCAAAATTCACGCAACACCTCCCGTGCAGATTAGACTGCTACGTAGTCTGTTGCCTCGCTTTTCTGCATTAAATGCTCAAGAAATCTCTCTTGAAACTCTGAACCTGCTGTCTTTGGCGGTAGAGTACAGATGAAACTTTTGAAATGTATCCCCCCCCCCCCCCCCCCCCCCGGTAAAATTAAAGCCAGTTTTGGGTAACGACAATAATTTTATTTAGAAGTAAGATGATGCATAAATTTACATATATATATATCGCACATGTCATCACAAAACGCATACACCATGTGATATTTATTGAAGTGCGAATGATATTTGGTTACATGAACAGAACACAAGTTTGGTGGAAGATCAAACTTGAAAAAATTGAATGAATGAGCTACATCACAGTTGAGTCTGTCAGAAATAAAATTTATACAATGAGGTGGATTGGATAGTGACTACTTTGATTCTGATAACAATATGTGAGGTAATTCCAATGCCATCACCAAACACCGCCAAGCACACATAATAAATCCCTACCACCAGTTTGCCAGCACTATACATCTATTATGTGCAATTTCCATCCCACCATTGACTACAAATAATTAGATGGGCAGAAATTGTAACAGTCATATTATTAAATGCCCACCTAACCATGTTTATTGAGCAACAAAAATTAAAAGAAAAATAATTGGCAGCAAACCTAAAATTAAATGTACATGATGATTTATCTAACACAAATCATAACATGCATTTATTCCAGTTGATGAAGAGGCACTGTCAAGGCCTTGCCCAAACAACACACAATACTGGCTAATATATCCGGCACATCCAATATAATGGCATCTTTCTACACTTTACACCATGAGAGGCCACTTTCAAATTTCTTCCTATATACTTGCACTACCACTAGTTTTCAAGTAACATCTGAAACAACCAAATACACTTCATGGCACTTTAATCAAAATGGATCAACACATCTACTAATATTGCCCACAATTCTGAAGTATCACGGACAAAGGCACACAAAGAAGCAGAGCTGGTAGTTGTTCTAATTTATGCAACTACATCTGCTCAATCAAATCTAAACAATACAAAAATAGAGAAATGCAGCATAATTTTCTGGCTGAGACATTGAATGCCAAGGCACTACCAGTCACTTCCACTACAGTAAAAGTAAAGGGGAAGGTAAATTTAATCTCCATAATTGACTTAGCCCTTCCTCACCCAATGTCTTAAAAATATGGTAAGCCAAAAATGAAGATCAAATATTACTGGGACAGAGAAAATGAGAAAGAAACAGCACGCTTGCTCCAAGAAAGAGTCAAATCCAGTTTCCCATAATACAACAGAATGAGAGGGAACAAGTGGAAGAATTAAGACAGAAGAGGAGGACAAGGGGTCAGTTACAATTTTCTTGGCAATCACACAACATAACAGACAGATTAACAACAATATTACATAAAACCTAGAAGTTTAGAAATTGTTACAACAATCATCAACACTTTATATTTAATTACTAACTTTAACAAGACCAACAATTTGTTATACACACATACTCATATCCCACAAAGGCCATTAATGTACTGGCACCTTCATAACATCAAGAATCACATGTACAATCAAGGACTAAAAAACACTTTCAGGAAGGAAATTAACCACACCACTCACCATTTGACATGTAGAATAAAGGACAATTTTCAGATGGGAGTGAAAATTATTAAACTCCATTGATTACATGAACAGCAAAGTACACCAACAAAACTTTGAACATAGTGCAGTTTTCTAAAAACGAAGAAGGAAAGGGAAGGATGAAAACAAATGCTCTCCTCATCTGAGGTGGGAAAACCATGGTAGAACATAGCAATGCTGCTAGCAACACTTAGCTATCCGATTACAACCTTCACAAAAAAAATTAAGATGCTATTGTCACAAAGCGTTTAAAGAAAACAGACCAGTGATAAATACACTATTCAGTCCATCATTGGATAATAGGTCAGCCATGACACCCAATTAGACCTGTGCAGTGTTATACGAGGGGAGAAAAATGAATTTTCAGTGGCTCACAACTCCACTATTAAGTGCAACAATCTCCCAATAAAAATCTCAACACACTAGAACAGAAAACCTCAACACAAATAGATACTGAAAACAGCACCAAACTTATACTGAACTGCTATGTGTGGGGGGGGGGGGGGGGGTCACAATCATATCTAATTGCTGCAACTTGTTTGAAACATTAAACAATGGCAAGTAGCAGCAAATACAGCTCCATAGCGTAGTGTTTGAATACATGAAAAATAAGTAGGTTAGGGGGTATGACTTTTAACAATACAAGACTTTAATACAGGAGGGTGATAACAGAACAGGTACAATTCATGATGTAGTACTCACAGACTACACAAGAAAAACTAGTTTCATCACACCATAGGTATTGGTAAAAACACTGAAAAATAAAACATATAACAAAAAATGAAGATTAACACAAACTCCTCATTATTAAATACATAAAAGAGAATGAAAATCTCATGTGGCGTTCCTTAAAGGAATTTCTAAATTTTGATGGTCATAGCAAACAAGTTGAAAAACAAGAGACATTCAAAAAATATTTCTAGACCTTTTATATCTTTCTATACATATAAGAAGAACTTTAAGGTAAGATAACTCCTGGTAGACAAACAAATGAGCCTCATTTTATGGAATGTTTGAAGACGTTGGATGAACGAATGTCAAGCAAGAATGAAGAGAAGTAATGACAGAAAAATAAAAGGTGAAGCCTTATTGATATACACACAAAAATCTGTTGTCACTTTATGTTTGACAGTATTTTTCAATAGAATACAAAATAACATTGGTTTAGCACGTCAGGTAAATGATTTAAAATCACAAAAATTTCCAAAATTAATTTTGACTTAAAAAAGTAAAACATAATGTAGATTAGGAATGTGTTAATAAGCATTTAGCTGATTCCAAATATAATGACAGGAATGTACACTTATACTGCAAAAGTTTCCCAAAATAAATTGTTATTTTGCCTCAACGTGAGGAAAATCGAAAATAATTAATAAGGTGGATCCGGGTGGATCCACACAAACCAGCCAGAGGCAATTTAGAGGCGAGCTTTGAAATGGAGGCATACAGGAGATTTGCTAAGATCTGAAGAAATCACTATAACATTTAAGTTTAAGGATACAACACTGTTGAGCGCAACATATGCTGTGAGTTTGATCTTGCAAATAAAAAAGAGAGTGAGCAAAGTAGGAATATTTTAAAAGATACAAAATATTCTAGTACTCTAAAAAATTATAGAGCCCCTTTTACAAAGCGTGCATTTCTAATGAAAACGAAAACCATCATAAACAACAATCACATAAGAAATGCCATTCTTGCTCCACCAAAAAAAGTCAAAGCCATGAAAATCACCAGAAACAGTTCGAAAACATGAGATGGACATTATTATTAGTGACTAGAGGCACATAAAAGAAACAATGTGAAAAATACTAGCTAAAAACACAAGAAACTTCTTTAATCCATGCATTCTCTGCATACTTCTTACACCTCTGCTGCCAGTTGACTTCAAAAAATTCACAACCACAACCAAGACACAATTACGAAGCCAGATGAATGACAGTAACAAAGATTTGTTATGATGATCATCAATATTGCTACGATAGGTTTCACAATTTTGAAGGTCAGTCAAAATAGAAAATAAACACATGTGGTTTGCTCTATTAGCTACTGACGACAAAATGTTCAGTCAAAGGAAAGAGGTATTGTAGAGTATGGCAGAATTGGACTAGTTGTCTCTGTCTCTAAAGCTGTGGCCATACAATCAGTTGCAGCATCAAATTCTTCTAGAGATTCAAGCACTTTCCCTAAGTTATACCTAGAAATGAAAGAAACCAACATTACATGAGCAAAAATGATTAAAATAGAGGACATGAATTACACACAATCGTGACAAAAATATACCATGTTAGATGTGAAGTTGGGTCAATACGAGCTGCATCGCGTAGGGTTTTTTCAGCAATCCGGTGACTTCCAAGATAATGGTAAACCAAGCCCTATTAATAAAGGGTACATTGTGTTAAAACTACCACTGCGAAGTTAGATCAAATTTTGTGATAGGGTGATGTACACTTACCAAATGTTGCATACTCTTAATGTGAGTGGGGTGAATGGCAAGAGCATTTTGATAACACAACTTGGCTTCAACAAATTCTTGCTTGTGTTCATGAAGAAGCCCTCTCTGGAAATAAAACTTATTTTAGCAAGTTACAGGCTTACACAGGCTAACCTAACCCTGGATGACCACTTACTGTATACATGATATGGTGGGATAGCGCAAATATGTTGGTTGCCTCTTGAATGCAGAGGATAGCAGAGCTTGGCTGATCCATTGACAGGTAGATTTCAGCAAGTAGTAACCAAATGTGAAGCTGCAGCATCCATGAGCGGTGAGGTCCAGGTCTTGGAGTGAAGGAGCTTAGTGTTGATGCTACCTCAGATAAGGCTTGCTCTACTCTTGATGCAGCTAATGAATGTGCATGAAGTGAACCTGAACAGGGCACAAAAGTCTTACATTCTTGAACACTTAGAGAAATGAAATTATCACATTACTTACTAATGTATTCCACATTTACTCACTGGAATCTTTGTCTGACATTCCAGATGCATGAAGATTATACACACTGCGAGTTTCACTCCTCTTATCTGATTGCTCAAGGGAATCAGACGATGTTTGATCTTCATATAAATTCTTCCACACTGCCAACATTTTTTTACCAGTTAAAAGGGCAGCCTGTGAACAAAATTTCTCAATAAGAGAAGGTGACATAAAAAAAACTTTAAAAATAAATCCATTAAACATACCTCTCCACCATGAACTTCCAGTTCAAGGTGTGCTTGAATATACATAATATTCAAATTATCTGGATATTCATCCAAAACAGCCTGTGCCAGAGCTAATGCTTCTTGATGTTGTTTCTGAGCTGACAATAGCAAAATGAGAAGTTGGAGTGAAGGAATATGGTCAGCACGGAGTTGGAGGGCAGATTTGACATGACGTATGGCTTCTTGGACTTTACAAGCATTGGCCTTTTGAAGAGCCAAATAATATTCACTTAAATGATCATTTGAATCAATGTGGTGAGCTCTGAATGAAACAAGAGAACAACAATAATGAAGATTGAGGAACAATCTAACTCAGGCATACAAAATTTAAATAAACTACTGATAGACATAATGCACCTAATACCTGGCAAATGATTGGAGGGCTTTGTTGTTCAGCTCTTCCTTTTCTTTGCGTAAATGAGTATTAGCAGCTTGCAAACTGTAGCCTATTCCAAAGTACAAGTAACAACGCGATTCTAAATGTTGTGGTCTGGTGAGTTCTCTTTCCAATGCTTTTTGACTCCACTCTAAGCCTTCAGAAACCTGTAAAGCATTTAAAAAAATGTAAAATAAAAGAGAACACCTATCAAGTTTTCAAAACATAATTTTTCCCAAAATAGAAGGCTTACCAAATTCAGATGTTCATAACATGCACGTGCAGCTACAAGGCATGGACTAACACTTGCAGGGTCCTGATTTGTTGCTTCTCGTAAAACAGACAAACCATGCGCATATTTGCCAGAGGTGACCAGGCAGAGAGCATGCTGTAGCCATGCCATAGGCTCATTAGCAGAGAACTTCATGGCTCTTTCAAAGGACTGAAATAAATAAAAAAACAACTGGTTTAGCCCTCAGACCACATGAACTTAAGAATTATAATATATACGAGTGTGTAATTCTCAAGCAGACCTCAGTAAGTAAATCAACTTGACCCCAACGAACAAGAGCAACAGTCAACAGATCATACACTGCTGAAGCATTACTATAAGCCCTTATTCGAGCTTCTTTAAACTCTGGTGACTGACTTAGAACAGCTTCTCTCACAGCCATCGACTCACTAAAAATGAAAGAGTATCAGGTCCTAATTAGATTACAATATTATTTATAACAGAAGCTTATGTCAACAGTAAGGTTAGATATTTGTAATTTACCTTATTAATAGAAGGAGAATGATTTCTTCATTATCATTTCTGGGCACAAACAGATTGTGTCCACCATATTTCTTCGGCTTCCAAGGGCTATCTGTTTTGCTTGCTGAGGGTAATCCTCGTCTGTAGCCTAAAACACAGGGTTTTTAGAAAATGAATATGGCATCATTTGTTGAAATAGAAAAACTCAATTAATTAAAATATAATACTTGGTTCAGATGTGTTGTTTGGACATGTGTATTCAGCTGGGCTTACACCACGAAGGAGAACTTCAGCAAGACGCCTTGTCAATACCAAGCGCAAGGCTTGGGTTGCACTAGATTCAACTGCACTCAAAACAGTTCTGCATTTCATAGAAGACAAGAAATAAATGTTACACTATGTAGAAGAAATGTAAAGAAGTATACTAAACAATTAAAAATATTGCGGAAAACATTTTACCGGTATCTGGTAACTGCTTGTTGTGTTTTACCAGCTTTAATGAACAGTAATGGAGATCGTTGGATTGCATTTTCCAAAATAGGTCCTATCTGTTTCTGGGGGTTTGGTGGTTGTGGTGAATGGGAACCTGTAATGGTTTAAAAGATTTGAATGGTAAGAAGGGTCAGAACATGGAAGGAAATTTTACAAATAGACTTCAGTCCCAAAAACATCTGTTACCGCTGGTAGCCATAGTGCCTTGCTGATTTAGTTTATCTGCATCTTGTAGGTACAAGAGAGCAAGATCTCCTCCAGTTTGGTAACACTGCAGCATCTGTTCCTCCCATTCTGCATGCTTGTATTTGGAAGAAGAAGATGGAGGAACCTTCTCTAGACACATTCCTAGGACAGGAATAACAGGTGTAAAAACTTCAAGCCATTTAAATTTACCCAAAAATGCATATTACCTTTGATTGCAAACGATTCTGCAACTATTCGTAAACTGCGCAATGACAACGGTTTTTCACTCAACGATTGCAATTTGGCTGCATTGTAGTGTTGCAGAGCAGCATCATAGTATCCCATTGCATAATTGAGTTTGCCAAGAAGGAGATTTGCGTCAAGGGATTCATCAGGTTGCTAAATCAACAAACAGCTCAGGTGAATGCAATGTTCTCAAAAAGAGAAGAAAAACATGTTCTGCAGAACTTAATACAACTTACTTTAGTAACGGCAACATTCAGAAACCTCTTTACTTCAATCAGGCCAAATCTAGCTTTTGCGACATTAGCTTCAAGAGGCGGTACCTCTTCCAAGAAAGATTCCAGCTTTCCCTCGCCAATAAGAAAATTTGCCAAACAGTCTGGAAGAAAATTACAGGAGTCAAATTTCTGAGTGGGACACAGGGTTCCTGATGATAAAAATTGGTTTACAACAGCTTCAGATGTCATACACACTAACAGATAACTATTTTACCTAACTAATAACTTATTCTGATGAATACAAAACTAAAATTTCAAAATGTAAACAAATGTTGAAAATTTTGACATTGGTGATAGTAGGCTAATTCTGCCAACTCTATGGTCGACCAATATGTTCATGTGTCTCAATTTTCATGACCACGCAGTTCAAAAAAATCAGTGATGAACAAGCAATTGTCAGAATGTGTTGTCAAGTTTATGATATCAGAGGAAAGGGTGTAAGGCTAGATTTTGTAAGAGATGTAAGGTTATAACGGAACATATGAATCACACGATATTTTCAGGTGCTGATGTTACCATGATTAGGAGATCTTGCTTTCAGCTGCTCTGCTAACTCTATGAGCTTTCTCCAATCAGATTCTTCTCTACTTTTCTCGATTTCACTCTCAATTCTGACATTTCCCTTTCCTTTCCCAGCCATTCTTAAACTTCAACTCACATCACCACCCCCCACAAACACAAACCAACCCTCGATCGAAAGGGGTGTGGAAGGGGGGAGAAGGGGTTGTTTTGTTTGGCAGGCGCGGTTCTCTGCTTGAGGTCTGCTTGAGGCTAGCTTTCTGCTAGCGTTTCGTACAGAAAGGGAAGGCGCCGACCGCCGACCGTGTGTTTTCCAGAAGATTCTCATAAATTCACGAACACGACCACCTAACCCTCGCGAAAGAAGAGTGGTCTGCTATACACGCATCAATTGTGTTATTTAGTGGGCTTTCCTGCCTTGATCAAGTTTGTGATCAAAGCCTGACGCCTCCCTCTCTCTCTCTTCGTAATAGCGAGGAATCCCCTGGCTTCTGATTCTTTTCTCTACCAATGTAAGTGACGGTTTTAACATCTCCTTTCTGCTCGCGCTTCTTGAATCCCAGACAACCGTGAATTTCCAATTCCTCTTCGTATATAATCTTTGAATGGAGGGTGCTGAAAGTTTGATCTCGTCACAATCTCCCATATTAGATCCGTAACACTATGGTACTTCGTGCTTTGAATGTTCCCATTTGTTTTGACTTTTCTGCCGGTCATGGACTCATTGTAACCTCATTTTTCGGAGGTCACGCTCCTTGTTACATCAATCATTGTTTATCGGACTCATTACTGTACTCATTTCTTTAAATGAAGTGCTGAGAGTTGTTTTTGTTTTGCGGACTCTCGACTCCCTGTTCCATTTCTCATACAGTGTAAGGGAAGCACTCAATGGTAGTGCTACTGGTTCCCAACTATATTTTCTTGATTTGTGGTTGCAGCAGTTATATACCATGGCCAAGTGGGGAGAAGGAGACCCTCGTTGGATTGTCGAAGAACGTCCAGATGCAACTAATGTTAACAACTGGCACTGGTATGTATTTGCCTCCTTGCTACCTGTGGTACACGCATTACAGAAAGTTCTGGTACATCAACTCATTTACCATATCTGTTTCTCTTCCAGGACTGAAAAGAATGCTTGTCAGTGGTCTGAAACTAAGTTGAAAGAGCTATTAAAAGGGTTTAAGATGGAAAATGATGATGCATCCTGTGAGATCACAGAGGTGGAAAAATTGGAAGGTGAAGCAGTTGTTAATAACCGCAAAGGAAAACTGATCTTTTTCTATGAATGGGATATTGTACTCAAATGGCAGGGATCTATGAATGACAGTGATGAAGAAGTAACAGGCAAAATCACCATTCCTAACTTGAGTGAAGAAAACAAAGTGGATGAAGTGGATGTAAGTAAACTGAACTTGGTAAGGGCTACTGTATCTCTTTGCTATGGAATTCAAGTGTTTGATTCCTCTCTTTAGGTGAGTGTCACCATTGACAAGAATACTGATGCAGGTTATAGAGTAAAGAGTTTTATGATCAGCGTTGGTGCCTTGAAAATAAGAGGACAACTTGCAAAATACATTGATACATTGAGAGAAGGTAATTTTTGTAAATTTTTTTTTATGAACCTGTTTTCCAATACTTGTTATACCTGAATATTCTAACATGTGTTTTCATCTGCTGGTTAGAATTTTCTAAGGGAATGATTCTGCCAAAGAAAGATGAATCTGGAACAATTAATACCAAGGATTCAACGGTGAACAATTTGTCAACTGGATTCAATATAAAGGTAAAGCTTGTTCTGTTTTTGTACCATTGAACCTTTTGTACCATATTGCAAGAAAATAATTTTTTAAAGGAAACTGTCTTCTATTTAAAAAAAAAAAAATGTCCTTACAGATGCAGATGAATAGTGTGCCCAAGTCCTCTAGCAATGCTGCGGGATGCAAAATAGATGTTTCAACTTTATCATTCTCCCATGCCTTCCAGTGCACTGCAAAGGAGTTCTACAATGCTCTGACCGTTATTGAGGTATCCTACAAATACATTTGTGTTATCGGCTCTCCCTCTTCCCAGTGTCTTCTGTTTTATTTTGAGATAACGACCTAAGCATTATTTCTCTGATGCAGATGGTGCAAGCGTTCACGCAAGGTCCAGCAAAACTGGAAGTGAAAAAGGGAGGCAAGTTTGAGCTGTTTGGTGGTAACATCCATGGAGAATTTATTGAATTGGTAAGCACATAGTTCAACTCATTAGTGGAAATTAACTTTGTACTTACTGCACTGTAGACTCTTTGAGCTTTGGCATCTTTCAACAGGTTCCAGAACAAAAGATTGTCCAGCGGTGGAGGAGCAAACGTTGGCCTGAAGAACACTACTCGACAGTCACCATGGCGATTGAACAGAAGGATGACCATACTAGTGTGAAAGTTACACAGTCTGGAGTACCCCAAAGGTGATTGTTATTTTCACGTTGATTAATTATCTTTAGTTACCAATTTAATGAACGAACAATCAATCTTGAACTGTGTTTTTTTTATTGTTTTTCTTTCCAGTGATGCTGATGGCACTAGGGAAAACTGGGACCGATACTATTGGGAAGCAATGAAGCGAACATTCGGTTTTGGATCATTTATTGTATAGTGAATAATTATTTTCAGTTTGTGTAAGAATGGTTTCCTGCCCTTTGGGTTGATCAATACCTATTTTAGGTATGATCATAATGATTTTAATTTTTCATAAACCTGTCAACCTGTCTTGTATGTGACCCTTTTTTGGTTGTGTGCTGGTGTCACCTTAATTTATTTAATTTATGAGTAAGTGATCCTTCGGTTTGTTGTATCAGTACATTGCTGTCAAATTTCAAATGCAACTGTCAAGACATTACTGCTAAATGTGAAACCTCCACCAATTTTTGGAACCCTGCCCAGCGCAATCATTTGTTTCACTTGTGAAACTACTTTGTTATTGCTAACAAGTCTTGAGCGTATTTGTGATATTAAGAGTTTTGTGTGAGGTTCACAAACTTTATTTAATTAAGAAGTTTTTTTTTTTCTTTTCTTGTAGCCTTTTCATTCCAATTATTGTTCTGCCCGCTGTTAAATCAGTGTTAAAAAATAAAAGTAATGGACTTGTTTTACTTCTCATGTTTCTGAAAGCTGCCCTTTGTATCCAATTCTGTGTTCATCACATCTATTTTAATATGTCAATAATAAATGATTTTTCTGAATATAAAATTGTGATAAAGGCTGCAGAGTTGAATCTTGCTAATCATGATTGTGGTCCTCACACTATCAAATGAAGGAAAACCATGTTTAAAAGACTTCCAATTTTGTACTAGGTGTGGAAATGAAATGACACCTCTCAATTTTTAGACTTCGTGATTTAATTGGATTAACCATAGCTCATGTAGTGGTATGTTAATACCTGTTAAGTACTAGCAGTTTTTGACTACTCATGCTCTACCATCAAAATGAACAAATATAAAGAAACTGTCTACAAATGGTTAGTTGCTCTCATTCTGTATTTCCCAGAATCCTCCAGCCAGAACCAACACAAACCAAGGGGGGGGGGGGGGCCTTGATTGGGGTACATCGTTTGGCGAGTGAATTGGTACCTTACAACCCATGACTCCACCAGACGAGAGGTGTAGTTTGAGCTGCCTACCTTCTAGGCGTTCCATCCACTCACCCACCCGCAAGTGGCAACGGGACGCGGATCATGACCACAAATTTTACGGGATGACAAGAAAAAGGGTGGGTGGCGAAAGCGCTTCTACGTAAGTTCGACCTGGCGCTGCCGCCACCGGCAACCACCTCGTCGGGGGTGGGGGGCGCGTCTGAAACAGGTGCGCTGTCCTCCTCGCTCTCACTCGGCGGCTCCGTGCCCGCTGCCTGCTGCCTATGGGGGCGACAGAGACGGGCGACGGCACGCGGCGCTGGTGTTGTGTTGTGCGTCCGTTCAGGTCTTCCACCCCTTGCCGCCACATCAGAAGCCGAAGCGAACCGGCCCGTCCTGGCCCAAAGTACTGGGGGCCGGGGGCGGGGCGGGGGCGGGGCGGGGGCTGACCAATCGAAGTGCACGGGGACGGGGGCACCGCGGCGTGGTGTCGGCGATGGCGATACGCGGACTATGGCCATTCAGTCAGTCACCCCGTCACTCACGGCCCGCGCACGCTAGCGCACGCCTCTGCCGAGCCCAGGCCAGCACAGGCCTCCCCGCGGACGTTCACATCCACATCGCCGACGTGCCGGGGCGGACTCACCTCCCCGCCAACACCCCTGTCGCCCGTCGTCGTCGCCCTACCGCTGCCCCTTTCTTTATTTTCCCCTTGCGATCGCTGGGGTCTCCGGACCGGGAGCTGCGCGGGCTGCGGGGGCAGGTGGCAGGAGGTGGCGGCGGCTACGGCTGGGCGGCGCGGGGCGGCGGGGCGCGGGCAGGTTGACGCTTCATTGCGAGCCGACGCCGACGTGCTGCGCGGCGCGGCGTGACCCGCATGCGAACCCACGGTGCGTAGAGCAACGCGACGGGAGCAGCAGCAGCAGCAGCAGCAGCAGCAGCAACAGCAACAGCAGCAACAGACCAATTGGAATTCCCTTTCCCTGCGCCGCCAGCGCCGCATGCTCGTCCTTCTTCCCCGGCGGATCATGATCATGGGATCCCGTGGGACAAATGAAGAACTCAGTCGCCGTCGCCGGGGCAGAGTCCCGGCAGCAGCAGCAGCAGCAGCAGCAGCAGCAGCAGCAGCAGCAGTAGCAGTAGCAACAGCGGCAGCGGAGCCCCAGGTGAGTGGTGAGGCGGGGCGGCGGCCTTCACATGCAGCCTAGAGAGCCCCTGGCCCGGCCCGGCTAGTATGGCCACGGCCCCCGCCTCCCGCTGGTGACCGTCTCTTTCATCGAAAGTGTGCTCGATCCCGAGGACGGACGACGCGTGAGATGTACAGGTCATGGGAGAAACGTCCCCAGGAAGAAACACCACTGGGAAGAATCGTCCCTCGGAAGGGAATCAGGGCACCCCTGTCGCTGTTTGGAGGACGAAACACCCCTGGGAAGGTCTAGGCGCGGGATTTTAAATCAGAAAACAAGTTGTTCTACCCTACAACCCGCTTCGCTCCGTCCTTCTCTCAGGATGTGGCAGGAGTTATTCTGCTGCGAGCAGAAGGCCCGGCGCTGCTGGGCCCGGCGGAGCGGATCCATAGTGCCAATTTCCTGGCAGTCTCCGCCGGCCTCCGCCCCGAGTCCCGGACCGGCCAGACCCTCCCCGCGCGACGAGCGACGAGCGGATGTAATGCCGTCTGCACAACGTGAGGGGAAATTGCATAATTAGATTTCCCGCCTGCCCGTGTTTCCTCTCCTCCCCCACTCAAAGCTTTTCTCGCTTCAGCAAAGACGCCCCTCCTCTCCCCTCCCCCGTCTCTGTCTCACTCCTTCTCTACCCGCGATCAGCCGCGAGCAGCCAACTCATTTGGAAGACAAGAGGCAAATGGAGGAGAGATCGACGTGACGTACCGCGGAGGCCGTATCGGAGCCCCGGCCCGGCCCCGGGTGCAAGGGATGCTGCGCGCCCGCGGCCCGTGGGGTAGGCAGACCGCACAACGCCCGTGCACGCTCCACGCTCCGGCTGCCTACCGTGCCGGGCGCCCCCGCTGCCGCTGACAGCACTGACATGACATGAGTCACTGAATCGCCGAATCAGACTGCAGGCGCATATGGATGCCCAATACATAGTTTCTGGTCGACTCTTGTTGAATAAAGCCCGAATCTAGTTCACCAGAAAAAAAAATGGACGGTGTAATGGGATGTATGGGCGGTTTGGGTGGTCGTGGCCGCATGCCCGCCTGCGGTGGCGGCGTCTTTTGCGGCGGCAGGAGTACGGCGCTCATGTCTTGTTGAGGTAAATCATGTTAGACAGCTGCCGAGCCGAGTGGCGTATGAAGGCACTCAACCCAGCCAACCCGGCGCGGCGTGGGCCCCAGTGGCGTCAAGCAGGGGGTTTTGCCGTAGCGGCTACCACAGCTCTGAGGAGGTCAGTCCCCCCGGTCCCCCCTCGAGAGGGTGGTGAAAAGTGAAAAGTGAAAGGAACAAGACAGGCATGGAGAACGCTTCACCGTTCTAGGACAGGTTCGTTCTTTAAGGCTGTTAAGATACCACGTGGACACTTAGAGGGGAAGGGGAGGTTCACGAAATGTCCACAACTGTCCCGGTGAATTCAAATGATGAAAAGTTTTGATTTTTTTTTCAAAAAAGTGATGAGCTTGTTACACTCATGCACTATTGGTCGAATTTGTTTTTTCGCGGTTTTCCTCTTTTCTCTATTAATTGGTAGATATCGTTTCATTTCAATAAAAAAAATAAAATTCAAAAGTATATTGAATCCTCAAGATTCAGACCCTGCAAATAACCTCGTCCCAGACTTCCGTCCGGAACCGTTCCTGCTTAACTTCGGTGTTCGGATGGGAACCGGTGTACCAGGAGTTGACCGCCGCTAAGACACAGGCACGACGCAGCCACCTTGGTAGGCAGGCTTCCGCAACGGCCAACATCGCCCCTTCCGCTGACCAGATTTCAGGAGTCAGCCCCCTTCGACCAGCCAGTTGGTCTGTGGCCGTGAGGCCACTCCCTCGCGGATTGAGAGGGAGGTAGGATGCCCAGATCGTACACGGCCGAAGCCGATTGTACTCTACTCTTCTACGCCATGTATCCGAGTAGGTGTTGCCCGAATACTCCAGATTCCGAGGCCTTACGCTTGAAAAATGTAGAAGGCCGAACCCTAGGCCTCTACATTTAACTTCTGCCGAGTCTTGGCAAGCACCATTCCCCTGCTCGGGCGTCGAACCACTGTTCCTCAGCAGTGTATTCAACCTCCGGGGAATGGCCGCGGCCCAACGTCCGCGGTCACTCAGACAACACACTTTGAACACGTTCTTTTGGTATATTTTACCCACCATCCTCGGTCGGCAGACTTAAGAAAATTTTTTGCTGCGGCAAAGAGTTGAACCCCGAACCTTGCGGTCCTCGACCGGTCCGCTTGCCCACTCCGCTACGGAGCTGTGGTGGAGAGGAACAGCGCGCTATTGATACTTTAGCCACTGTTGTCCCGCAGACGCAGGCGCAGACGCAGTCTCGCGTTGGCTCGCGCAGGGTGCTATGTCCGCGCGCTGAGCCTGGCCGACCGCCCCGTCCCATTCGCCATTCGCCGCTGTCTCACGGACAGCGCCGGAATTGCGCGCGGTGTGCTCCGTCTGCGCACAGGGCCTGGTTAGCCCCTTGGTTCCGGTGCGTTTGCGCACATCGTGCATTGTTTTACCCTTCATCTTAGCCTCTGTTGTCGTTTCCTCAAACTCAAAGGGGCTGTTCAGATACCATGTGGACACGGGCAAGTTTTGCCCCCCCCCCCCCACACAGTGGACATTTCCAAGATTCCCCCCCCCCTCTTGTCGACTTGGAAAAAAAGGAAGGCTTTGGGTGCGGATCAATTTGGGTGCAGGGGGGGGGGGAATCTTGGAAATGTCCACTGTGTGGGGGGTCTTCTACGTCGTAGCAGTAGTAGTAGTAAGCAAAGAACGAGAAAAAGGAGGGAAAAGAGGCGTAAAATGAGAAGAAGCGTTTTAATAGCGTTAATAGCAGTCTGAGGGGTGGGTGGGTCCCCCCTGAGGTCAGCTTGCTACACCACTGGAATTTAAGCTTGACGCCACTGGTGGGCCGGGGAGCGGCTGTAAACACACGCAGCTCACACGCGGTCGGCACATTTACTCCCGGCAGACACTTCCGGTCCTTGCGCACGCCGGAAGTAAAATTGATTTCCGCTTGAGGTCGTGTGCCGAAAAGGCTGGACTACCTTAGGTGTGACCTCGACCCCCTCGGCTGCCGCCGCTAGAATGCCCCCCCCCCCCCCCCAAATGTAGGATAGGGTACGCGCTACACGCCAGGGGCGGATCCAGGGTGTTGGCCGGAACGGGGGCGTGGAACAGTTCCATCGACGACATGCGGAACTGTTATCCAAACACCTACGTGATTGTTATACCCCCCCCCCCCCCACGCTGTTTCTGTAAGCGATGTCACGAGGAAGTTAATTTTCGTGAAGATCACCCCGCCATGAGGTCCGTGCTAGGGTCCGTGCTAGGGTCCGTGCTAGGGTCCGTGCCGCTGGGGCTTCCCAGGAAGGCAGGCGACGACCACCACTGCGAGATAACGGATTGCAACACAGCGACTCACCCGAATGTCCCGCGCAGGCCGGGGCCGGGGCCGGCGGGCGGCATGGCATGTGCCGGTGCTGGGCCCCGCTGGCCCCAGCCGGTCCCAGCGGGCCCCGGGATCGATGCACACTGTTCGGGGGCTGGCTAGGCCAACACCCACCACCTCGGACACCCCGGCATACGCGTACACACCAACACGCACGCACGCACGCACACGCCCCCGATGTGAACGATATTAATTGCCTCGCTCGACCGAAAAATGATTTGAGAGTAGTGTAATGGTAGCACGGCGGCGCTTACGGCTACAGCGGCACATGTCGCGGGTTCACGTACCGACGAAATCCCATGTGCGTTGTCTTCGCCCCCAAATTAAGACAGTTAAAAACAAAAGTCTCACTCTTCCTCGTGAGTACTCAGACAAAGGGAAGACAACAGCAAAAGAATAAACAAAGGGCGGCGAGTTCGAGTGAGGTGTGGCCAGGGGCCGGGGCCATCCCTAACCTGCTCCAACACCGAGGGCAGTGACAAGGGGCAGGGCAACAGTTGGAGGACATGCCCACCGCCCCGCCACAGCTTTGTAGCCGCAGCCGGAAGCCCTGCCCTGCCCTGCCCCGCCCTGCCCTGCCCTGCCCCGCCCCGCCCTGGTCTGGCCTGGCCTGCCCCGCCCTGCCCTGGCCCAAAACAATTTTGTTCGTTTGGAGTGACAAATATTGTCCATAGACTTTTTCAGTGCGGGGATCGGCGGGCGGAGCGGGGGCGAAGACCGGCCCGGTTGCCGTGCGTGCGCCCGTGTCGTGCGCACCCGTGTCCAGGGGCGTGTGGTGGGCCCGGCCGTGCGGACCGTAATCGTGTTAGAGGCACTGGCACTGGCGCTTTACTGCCCTTTGTGTCGGCTTGCGCGCGTTCCTGTGCTCTGAATGCGCGCGGACAAACGAATGCATTTGACTGTGTTGATGACGGATGGGGGCGGAGTCGTTTGGCGTGGCTCTAGAGTCGCTTTATGGCGGTATGGATTGTCGCGGTGTCAGTGGCCTCCACCGCGCTGCGCCGCGCCGCGCCCCGCCGCCTGTCCTGACAGTCTCCTGTCCACCCCCACTCACGGCGTGGGCCAGGGCTCCCTCTGACCCCGTGTCTTCCCCCGCTAAATGCCATTCTCTGTGTAATAATGTCAGCCGGGTAAAGCGGTGGACGCCGCCCTGAAGGTCCTCGGAGGAGGGGGGGGGGGGGGGGGGGGGTCAATGGGACGGGACAGTCCGCCCGCCCAGCACGGTGGCGGCACGGCAAATCGAATACCTAACAGACAGACACCACCCCCACCCTCCCCTCCCCTCTGCGTGGACATCGGCGTAGTTGAGTCAGGGGGGAAAACAAGAGGAGCGTCTGCTGTGCACCTGCCCCGGCGCGGAGCCCGGCGGTACCCCACCCCACCCCAGCCCCAGCCTACTGCCCGCGCGTTCGAATACCACCGCGCTGAGCTGAGCTGGCCGCCGCTGCGAATGGCAATTGGAGCTGCGCGCGCAGGGCAATAACTTGTAAATGTCTCTCCCCCCTCGGCTCCTCGCCCCCTCCCCCGCCCCTAACCACCGCGGCGGGGCTACTGTCCACTACCTCAGCACCGCTGGACACGCACGGCGGCGGCGGTGGGGGGTGGTAAAGGAGGCCGCCGGGCCCGCCGGGAGCCGTGGCGTTCTTCCCGTCGATGAGAAAACAAACATAACAATATAGTGAGTTACCAAGCCGACGGGATATGGAAAATGAAGTCGTGACTCAAAAACGGAACTAATTCCAACAAGTTGTCGCTATATCCACGTTCCCATAGGGATGGTGCCTTCGGGGCGTGGCGGTGGCGGTGAGGGGAAGGGGCAGGCAGTCTGGAACGGCGCCGGCGGCGGCCGCGGTGTCGGGTTGCGGTGCCGAGGAATATATGGCGACTCGTTTCGATTTCGCTTCGCGAAAGAGGATGATGTACAGCGGGCTGTTATCAATAAACGTCAGGATGCCGACGTCGCGTGTCGCTCCCTCGGCGGCGGGGACCCTCCAAGGGCAGCAGGGCCGGGCGCAGAGCGGCGCAGAGCCGGCAAAGAGCTGGGCAGATTAGTTGGGTTAGGTGCACAATATTGGTTTCAGGTCTCGAAATGTTTCCAGAATTTATTTTTTTTCGTTTTGAAGTTACAATTTGCGTTTCCAAAGTTCGGGACACCTGGAATGAAGAGTATAAGGAGCCAAGGGATCGGATTCTCCTTTTCCCCCATGGGAAATGGGGAATGGTGACAAGTCCCTGCCCAGAGGCATGGGTCCGTGGACATGGCGGCAGGCGGCGGCACGGGAGTGGTGGCGCTCTTTGATTGCTGTGCATTGTGTTTGCAGGTCGGCGTGGCCCAGCGTGGCCCGGCGTAGCGGAGCACAGCGGAGCATAGCGGGGCATGGGGTGCGGCTCGTCCAAGGGCTCGGTCGTGCCGCTGGAGCCCAGCATCGCCGCTAACGGCAACGCGCGCCTCCCCGCCGGCGGCACGGGTGGTGCGGGCGCGCGGGTCCCCGGCAGCGGCCAGTCCCGGGGCCACTCACGGGGCGCCGCCAGCCGCAGGGCGTCCGAGACCCCCGCCATCCAGGGCAGGGACCCGCCCGAGGAGGACCTGCCAAAGGAGCTGCCCGAGCTGCGCGAGCTGGTGCGAGCGGGTGCGTGTGCGCGCGGCCGTCCCAGCGGAGGGGAGCGGCAGCTGCGGCAGCTGCGGCAGCTGCGGCCGGCACTTCAACCCTAGCTCTATCTCTGTCTCTGTCCCGCAGCGGGCGGCAAGGCGATGGCTTTCGAAGTCCCGCTGTCGGACGACAAGCCACGGCCCCTGGGCACCTTGGACGAGACCCTGCCCCTGCCGCGGAGGCCGCCCCGGCGGCTGCAGCGCCTCGAGGACGCGCCGCTGCCGCCGTCGCAGCGGCCGCAGCGCCTCAGCCACCGGCTGCTGGACGAGCGGCAGGAGGCCGCCGACGAGCGCCGATCGCAGGTATGCTCAGCGCCTGGCGGGTAGGCAATCCCGACTGCCCCGTGCACGCGTGTCGTGCGGGCTGGCCTACCCTGGCGCTCACAGGCGCTCGCCGCTAGCCGGGGGGATCGGACGTACTTGATGCAGATGCACCACCATCCGAGCCACGATCCGCTCGGTTGTGATGGCAGACCCGCGCGAAAGTGTGCACAAGAGTTGGGATCGATGTAATCCTGGGTTCAATCACCATGGATGGACTATCATGGACTCGCTGTCGCATTCCTTTTTTCTGGACTCCTGTTTGCGGCGACCTCTCCCTCCTCTTTCCGGGCCACCCACTCTTCTTGCGGTGGGGTGGGTGTGCGGCCAGGGTCCGGGGTACGGGTCCGGTGGCCGGGGGTCCCTAGGGCCCGGGGGTGGGGGTGGGGGTGGAGGTGGGGGCGGGGGTGTTGGCACGACCAGGGCCGAGGCGGCAAATCTCTGCCGGGATGTAGGAGATGAATGCAGCGCACGCAGACGGTGACTTTATCATCGTCTCCGCTATCTCCTCCCCCTCCGCTCTCAACTAGCGTGTTCTTGTTGCCTCCAGGCGGTAAAGACTGGGAAAAGGAGAGAAACGCGCGAAACGCATCCCCACACAGCTTTGTGACAAAGACAAAAGTAGTCGGAAACGCTCGAAACAGTTCCACAGTTCCTTACTATATTTCGCGCTTCTGATGAAAAATTCTACTCTTTACCAGATCCTGTCGCAGAGGGTGCAGTCTGCCCAGCAGCGGGTACCGAAACGCCGCGGCCGGGAGTCGGACGCCGAAAATGGGCTCGGGTCCAGCGGCTCTTACGTTGACTCGCTGGCTGACAGTAGAGGATCCAGGGTAAATCTGTTTCTGTTGTATATGCACACATGAGTCGGATCATGGATGCACTCAAATCATTTTTGACATTTTTTTTTACAGAACGAAGAGCTGCTTGAAGGTTTGAAACAGGTGCATCACAAGAATTTAGCCGATGCATAAGGCACAGTGCCGTCCAGAACAGGGACCAAACAGAAAAACATCCATTTACTTTTCTCTTTTCTCGAAAATCGTTTATTAAGTAGTAGAATTGTGCATGATATATTTTTGAGTATCATAATACAAACACGAGAAGAAAGTTAGAAACGAGCGATGACTCATTAAACCGAATAACGCCTCCTCGATTTGTAGGCATTCTTGGTTCGAGTTTTAAATCACTATGATTAAATGTATCCTCTGTAATTTATTGTATAGTTCTCTAAGATTTGCGCGGTAAATGCATGGACATAATTTTGTTTGTGAGATATTTTATGCAGTCTTATGACTGACTATATGGATTTCAATAACTGAGTCAGTAGTTTTGAAACAGGCATCTACAGCCAGATGAAGCGGCAATCAAATACTTATGCTTAACAGCGTGTGGTTACGGAGGGAGGTGTGTTCGTTCAACAACTTTAGTAAATTATGGTCTATGTAAAAAACAACAATTTTTATTCATATAATATTTAATACAAACGATGGTTTACCTTCATGCACGAACTGTTTTAGAACTGCAAAGATTATCTTAAATAAAATTTTGGCAGCAGATCACACAACACTGTTTTCCAAGTTACATGGTTCTCCATGGTCACAAAATCATTTTTGAGCCCCGATGAAACTTGAGCAAAAATTGCAAATCTCATCGGGAGAATAGTCTCAATCTCCTCTTTCCATGTGTGAGGAGGCAAAAGGACTAGAGGGCTTACAAAAACTTATGTAATATGATAACAAAAACCAAAACAAGTGAGACAGAGACGAAATATGTAAATGGAAAAACAGATCTTGGGAACGAAAATATACTATTTTAAAACCATCAAAGGTATTTTTGATTTAGAGCGTTGTAAGGAGTAACATCCTGGGGTTCACTGGCGTTATTAGTTAATAACACAAATTGAGTCATGTCACCGAAACTTGTGCGAAAGAGCGTACCATTAAAACACCATTCTCTTATATCTAATGGAAGTATAACTGACAAGTTATCATGCTACCTCAAACAACAACAATAGCAACAGTTTTGTAGCACGACTCCGCCACCACCACCACCGCAACAGCAACCTTAACAATACTCTTAGTCTTAGACTAGTCTTATGGGTGGCGCACAAGCCTTCGGCACGCCTAATGATGGTGGTGACGCACTGAGATTAAGGCCAGTCTCCATCGAGAAACACTTTCCACGGAGGAGCCACAGAGAAAATAAAGAACAAACACATTTGTTTACACGAGATCACATCATGTTCAACGAAAGGGAAAGGTACTTAGAGGCTAAACATTCAGGAAACGGCTCTGCCGATTCCAAGAGTACAACTAATAAAATTATGGTGTGGTTGTATCACAGTGCCAACATAAGTCATTCCGAGAACTCAGTCACACGGGCAAACTTCACGGCCACACAAAACAGAAATAACATAACTAATTAACAAATGACTAGACACACCCCTCTAGGTAGCTTGTTTCAAACTTTGGGAGAGAGTGAAAGAATGTGAACAAGAACGGCGATAAGTGTCGAAATTTAGGCTAAATCTCCTCTACAAAATTTGAAAACCGCTAGATAGGGGTTAGGAGAAAGGAGGTAGTTTCTTGTGCCTAATCTTATGACATCATGACAAAGCGACCAAGCTCCTCCGTCGCTGACCAGACTTACAAAACATACATCTAGCCAGAGTAAAGCGAAGTGAGACCCCGGCGACAAATGAACAACACCATTTTTCGACGGGGCCGTGCACTGTCAAGTCATCTAAGCTAGGACACGAACGATAACAGAAACAGATTGGATACTAGCTGAGCGACTCTCGCAGCAGACATACACCCATACATATACAAAAAGCATGCACGACAATCAACAATTAACGCCCCTACCGACAATTTTAGTCTAAACATGCTGGCGGTGAAGTCCTCTTGTGTCAAGTTTATTGTCTGCGTTCATCATTCGTGCAAACGCGGGTCCCCACGATAGAAAGCTGCTGTGAAATGGAACCGATCAAAACGAACTGTCTGTCTGCAATCTCAGCTTGCATACCAAAATAGAAGAGCGACATCAGGAAATCGAAACCACATCCTATTACTGGTTAGCGAGGTAGCAGTGAACTGAAGAGCGGCCCGCCGCAAATCGTCTTCACGTTGCTCCGTTAAAAATGATTTCCGTCAATATGTACAAATTGATTACCCCACGGTCGTTTCGAATCTGATTCGAAATTAGCTCTTCATTGGCAGCCAATCCAAAGTTTTCCAATCGTCATCGATGGAATTGACAACGGAGGAGGGACGCCAGAGCTGCGAAGACGACAGAATCGAACAAAGGTCTCAGACTCCCTGATGTGACCAAAACATTTTTAACAGTAGTACTCTGCACACAGGGAAATACTTGGTGCCGGCGAAGCAAACGTGCCAGACGCTTAGCTCCGGAAGCAGCCAAGTGAGGGCCAAGCAGCCAATGACGGGACGCCGCGCCTCAAGGCTAGACACCGATCCCCCTACCACTCGATTTAGAACTACATTATTAGAAACAGAGCACGTGTGGACGAGCCCTGATGGCGCCACTACACCGCCTGCGGAGAGCGAGCCATGGCGCTGGGGAGGGAGTCAGGGAGCGGACCGCGAACCAGCGCAGCCGCCCCACCCCGCCGCTTCCCCCTCCTTCCCGCACGATCCCCTCAACTAAAACTTGCAATTTGAAACAGGATGCTTTTGTCGAAGCGTTCTCACGACTTTCATTTGTATTTATATAACCAAAGCCATGTAGATTCAGGCCTGTGCCAAAGCACCTGAACGCGCGTCCTCATAGTCCTCATGTTTCTGAAGTGACTATTAACTTAGTGACTACTTAAACCGTTTCTCTGTCAAATTCCTAGCGGCGTCTTATATGTACAACGTACAAATAGGGTTACTATTCTGTTCAGTCAACCTTTTGCAATCAACTCTTGATTTTTTTCCTGGTTCTCTGAAAAGTTGCGACCACCATTAAAACCGGATATATAAGGGAGTAGCGGAAAGAAGGAGAAGGATGGTAATTTAAGTACAATACAGCTTACATATAAGACACCGTCAGCGTATAGCCAAGTCTAAAATAGCAAAATGAAATGGCCTTCTGAGGCCGAAAAATGCAGCGGCACTAAGATATTGTAAAAAACACTAGAACACCAGTATGACCAAATATTTAAGAACATTTTCAGTTAGTAATAAATAAGAGTCCTCTTCCGATTATTGTTGCACATGAAAAGTGCGCACAAAACAGAGGCAGAGTTACAAGTTTCCAAATTTTCGAAAGTACATGCATAAAAACGAGAAAGTTCTGACGACTACTAATTCGATTCAGAAATCAGCGGCCGCAGACTATTGATTGTAGACTCTTTTTGAATGTCTATCAGCTTTGTCAACGTCACCACCAAATATTACTAACGAGGCGTTAGTGTATACGCTATTCTACCCGATACAAAAATGCTTGCGGAAGAAGGTTGTTTGAGCGAAACAAGAAAAACCGAAAGAATGCTGATGCTGGCATGAGAAGCTTTGATTATCAAAAGAAGGCCATTCGTTATCCTTACCATCTACTAATCTCATATTATCCAAAATCCTGTCAGCGAGAGAAGCAGGGACTGAACTGCCCATGCATGAGCCCATGTCTTGGAGTACAAAGAGCAGCTTTCTATCCCAGCAACATTGAATCTGCCTTCAAAGTGACAAACTTAAACATTCACACTGACCACATTCAGCTAGCTGCGTGGGCGAGACGCCAATAAAAACCAATTACAAAACATACTTTCATTATACTGCACACGTTTAAACGTATTATATGCGAGTTTTTTCCTTAATGATCATTGCTTCTCACACCCAGGTAAAAATAGCGATATCTTTTAATCAGTAGGTTATAAGTCATGAAATTATAATACAAAACAGTGTAGAATGACATATTGGCATTGGTCAGGGTTATTGTGCCAGTCAGGAAAACGCTTCACAACCGCTGTATTGCTGAACAGACTTTATAAGTGGTTCGTGCCTGAGCGCCCCGTCGGGTCTGATGGCCCCCGAATTGAGATTCGATGTCTTACATTGAGCTGTAAATGTCCAGCCCTGCCCGAGGGGTCGTCCAGTGCAGGCACATGTCTTCAGCACAAATGCCATGCCAAATGCTATGTTAACACATGGTACCCTATGCGCACGGCCGTTTGAGCTCATGGATCATCTCACTTCCATATATACTAACACTTACAAATACTGATAGTAGACTGTATCCTACGGTTACATATATGTACGTATACATATACGAATAGCACACGTTGATTCATAATCACTGTCTTGGCAGCGTCTTTGTGGAAGCCCACTGGAACTTTTTTTTTTTCGCTCTCACCACGCAACTGTATAACACGACACACGACTTGTTTGGCACCATCTTGCATGCCATTGCACTCCTGAGTTGGATGTTACAACTAACTCTTTTCCACGATGCAGGTAGACTCGAAGCCACTACAAATTTATCAGGATTAAAAGGGGGAAATTAGTACACTATAGGAGGTTTATGCTAACGCCGAAAAAAGTAAAAAAGATTAATGAATCTCGAAGATTTTGCTATTAAGAACCTATCTCTATGAGATTTCTTCGTCTCTCTTTCGATCTCATGAAAGAGGACGTTCCTCCAAAGTAATCCTGTAAATATGTGGCATCCTATTTTCAAAAACATGCCATTAACTGGGACGTAGACAAATACTGTACGCCGTCCAGTCGTACGATACCCACAAGGTGGTAAAACGGAGAGGGTGGGTGATGGCATTGAAACGACGTAGAATATCCATGACAGCGTCGAAACGTCTAGTAGAAGAATGTCTGAACCAAAGTCCTGATGTATAATGTCACTCTGAGTCATCACACTTTGTCAGTCTAGTCCGGTCTTGTGGGTCAGTGTAGTTACTCTCAGGTAGGACGCAGTCGCTGTTCGTTAGGGACTGCGGTAACTGCTGATGGGAGGAACGCACGTTTCATGCGTTGCAGAATGGAACGCAAGTAATTCACGTTACAAATGAAATGTGCGTTGTCATGCGTTAAAAACCAACACCAAATCGCAACGAATTTTGATGCCTTCATCCCAACACCACTTGTCTACCAGTGAAGTCACAGTACAAGGGCACCAGCAACCCTGTTCAGATATGTCCAAGGTCAAACGCCACCGTCAAGGTTATTCGTAGGTCCTTCCCGACGCCCACCCAACCGCCCGTCATCCGGAGGTGCGTTCTAGAAGTCGTTGAGGTTGATGTCGCCGTTGGCGCGCTGTGCCGCCGCCGGCGCCGCCGCGGGCGCTGAGCCCTTGGCTGTGCCGTTGTTGCTGCGGGCGAGAGCGGGTCCTCAGTTGTAGAAGCCCCGGTTCATAGCGGTCCTGGTGCGCGTGTGCCACTTGCACTTGAGGATGCGGACGTACGTGCGCCGGAAGGACGCGTTGCACAGAGCGTAGCACATGGGGTTGATGGTGCTGTTGATGTAGCACAGGTAGTAGAAGAAGTCCCACAGGCCCGGCGGGATGCAGTCCTCGCAAGCCGTCAGTGGCTTGAGCAGCACCAGGATGTTGTACGGCGTCCACGTCAGTATGAAGGTCAGCAAGATGGCGCACAGCGTCTTGGCCGCCTTCTTCTCGGCCTTCTTCTCTTGTGTCTTTTTCTTCTTGACCTGCTTCTTGCCCGCGCCCAGGTTGGACAGGATCGCCCGCGACCTGTGGAAGAGTTATGGTCATGAAGGCCGGGTCTAAAACTTGAGTGCTACGGTAAGTCACAATGAATGGATCAGGCGGCAAGGGGACGCTGCTGACTTTACCCTGAACTGACGCCGGAGCCGAGCTGCTTGGGGACGTTCTTGGCGTTGAGCGGCATGCGCACGTCCGGGATGTGCGAGGGCCTGCGCACCGCCGAGTAGTACGAGTCGCGGTCGCGGTCGCCGCCGCGCCGCTCGCTGCGGTCGCACTCGGTGATGCGGGCGGAGGGGGCCGGGGGCAGCGCGGGCAGCTGGCTGGTCGGAAGGCTGGGGATCAGCTCCGACAGCGGCACGTCCTCGTGGATCATCTTGATGGAGGGCGTCGAGTCCTCGCACGTCTCCGGGGGCAGCCGGATCAGGATGGTGTACACCTGCGGACAGGACGAGACGTCAGCGGAGGGCTCCGTCAGCCGGCAGCCGGGCCGTGGCGCGTGGCGCGTAGCGAGGAGCGCCAGCAAGTGCAAAGCTCTGGTGCAGTACTCACCGACCCGGGAGGGTGTTCAGAGTTCCTACGACCGACCTGGAGGAAAAGAGGCAAACATTCCAACTATTATGGTGCTGGTCCCGTCCGCAGACATGCGCACCCCCTGTCCTCGCGTCTCAAATCATTTCGTTAAATATTCCACTTTCTTTAGAGATTATAGTTTTTTTTTGTGGTTTAGATTCTAAGTACACAGGAAAGTACGTTTTATCTCACATTTAGTTTATTGATTTTTTTAAATTGAATTATATGTTCAAAAGTGAGAGCGGATGATTAAGTTCAAACAAATTCTACTCGCACTTCGGGTGTCAACCTCTTCGCGCAGTCAATGTTCCGCAAATCTTCTAAACCGAGCGCACAAGGCGTCACCCATCCAGACTCACACACATGGACAGTCCACACCCGACTCATGGCCATGTCCGGAAAACGTCAGGCGGCGGAGAGATGACGAACATGGTTTTTCATGACTTCAAAATGACAAGCAATTACGTCACCTTCACGTTGCCTGACATTTTTTTTAGCAGCTTAACCATGATGCCGGGGCAGAAAAGGATTCATAAAAATGTGGAAGTAGTTGAAGGGTGTGGAATGGAACGAGCAGAAAAAAAGGGGTGATTTATTGAGAAAAGCCAGCGATAGAGAGACAGCCACTCTAGGCGGGGGATGAACACGCCACTGACACCAAAGCCATAACAAGGAATGCCTAGATCTATTCCGCCAGTTCTATTCAAAGCTCATTGCACAGCACAGTCTAGAAAACGGTCCGTCCCAGGTTCTGCACACCTTGTCCCTGCTCCGAGACATTACATCGCAACGGAACTGAGGAAGAAAAGCGCCCTCCAGGTTTCTCATACCTACCGATTCCGGTCTGAAGTTGTTTTTGCTTTTCCGTCTAGTCAGAATATGCCCTATTTACCGAGACATATACTACGTAGGTAGCAGAATGGGCTCTATGCCATACAGAGACTTATGGCGGGGGGTGGGTCGGGTGGGTGCTACTTGGCAGTGGTTGTTTTACTGCTTGCGAGGGTAAGAAAACAATATCACGAAAAAAAATCTCAAAAGCCGACATTAGGATGCTAACTCGCTATCGAATCTTGAAATTCTTATATAGCCTACTTACATTGTTAGAACAAAATCTATAAAAAGAAACTCGTGGTTTATTGAACTTGGCAACTAAGAAATTAATAATGTGCATTCGAACGAACAAAATGATTCAGGAAAGGTATGCGGACCAAACTAAAGCTCTTCATTACATGCCGCGTACACTCAGATTGGAGAATGTATTTTCATTAATATGTCTAAAGATTGAAATCATAAATCAAATCAGACCCAAATAAATATAAAAGTAATATTACAAAAATACTACATCTCTCTAAACAAGGCCAACATGGGAGTTTTTCTGGGTGCACTCCGGTCGCTTGTCCGCTGGTCCCGAGCGCACACATGGCCCCGGCGGGGCGGGCGGGGGCGACGACATGCTCACCGAGTCAGTGGACAGCGACCGGTTGGCCAGCCTGGAGGCGGGCGGCAGAGACCGCGTGTCCCGCTCCGCCACGGCAGAGATGGAGTTGACGACGACGGGGTGATGGCCGTGGCCTCCGTGGCCGCCGTGGCCGCCGTGCTGGGCGCGCAGCGGGTCCCGGATCACGTTGAGTGAGGTGCAGCGGGATACGGAGCTCTGCAGCGGCGTCTCCACAGAGACGGGCGTCGCGTACCCCATGTCGCTGGGCGTGTCCTCACAGTCCTCGCCGGGGTCCTCGCGGCCCGAGTGCCACCACGTGATGCACCACAGGCGCACCCAGGCCCACGTCAGCGGCCTCGGCTTGGGCTGAAAACAGCAGTCAGAGAAACTTGTTAGGTGACCAACATTACACTCAAATTTATAAGACATGAAATTATGGTTCAATTTCAAACATTTCCGGAGTTGCACTAAATATGGAAAAGCAAGCTGGGCTCTCTGGGGCGGCGCCACGGCGGCCGTTGGCGTAGAGGGCCTGTAGGCTGCTGCTGATGCCACCGCTGCCCGGGGCTTGATTACCCACCGCCAGCGCCCTTGTCATCAGGGCCGGGCAGGGCTGGGCAGAGCCGAGAGCAGTGTTGGCTGCAGGCCCATTGTGCACGTCCAGTGGGCTGAATGTATCAGCGTGTGCTGCAGCTCGTCACCACACTCCCCTCCCTCCGGCACTCTCTCCCTCCGGCACTCCCTCCCTCCCTCCGGCCCTCCGGCCCTCCGGCACCGGTCCGTAACGCGCGCGTGTCTGTCCTGTCCTGTGTCCTAAAGTGCATGGCAGATTTACGGGGGACAGGCGCCCACTCCGGCGCGCGCTGCTGCAGGGGACAGCGGCAGGCAGGGCAGGCAGGGACCATGGAGCCGAGCCCCACAAAGTTGTTGCCGCCACGGTAGGCACAGTTTGCGCGCGCAATGTGCTCCAGCCCCCCCCCCCCCCCCCTCCCCCGGCCCCACGGCCCACGCTGGGTATGGAGCAGTCGCCTGCACCCCCGCTGCCCACAACCGCCCACGCCCGCCAGCGGAGCTGGGCTCAGGGCTCCCCGTGTCTCCCAAAATTGTGATGGGTAGAAAAAGGTGGCGTGACAATGGACAATGGTGTGGGGCATGGGGGAGACGCCGGCGCCCTCCCCTCCCCCGCGGAGAGAGAGGACGGGACGGGCTGAGGGTCGAGGCCACGGGGTAGGGGCCGTGCCGGCCGTGCCCATCCACCACCTGCATGACGGTGACGGGGCCAGCAGCCGGGTGCTCTACTGCTCCCAGCTCTAGCGCTCCACCCTGCTGGGCTGTCGGGCCGTTGGGCGCGGCCACAGCGACCACAGCATGAGCATGACGGCGACACATCCATTCCAGATTAATCACCAGATCGCATCATGAATATGGGACGTGATTAGCGGATATATAAAAGATAAATAGCCTGTCCGGCCCCTATATACGTATGGCCCTCTCGCTTACACTCGTGGCGGCCCTCGCTGTCTCTGTCTGTCCCTCCCTCCAAGTGGTGGGGCTGGGTCTGCGGTGCGATACCGAGACAGAGACAGGAATACGGTAATGAGGATTTCCGGTGACGGGACTGGCAGCAGTGGCGGCGGCAGCAGAAGCGACCCTAGACGGTGAGCCAAGCGGGCGCCCGGCAGGAACTGCGGGGTAGAGGCTGCTCCCCCCCCCCCCCCCCACCCACCCCCAGGGGGGCCGTGGGGACCACCACTAGTCCGGGGGGCGGCGCGGCGCGGCGGGCACTGGGACGCGTATCGACATTGTAAACTTTGATAAATAATAAATGCGCGAAATTAATTGTCCTGCGTAAGTTGGTGGCCGGCCCCTCCCCTCTGCTAACGACCGCTAGAGAGCGCAGCTAACAGGCCGGCCCTGGGGCAGGGGCACCCTGGGGCTCGGGAGTGAGTGCCTGAGCGGGGTGGAGGAGAGACACGAGCTGGCCGCGGCTATTACAGACAAATCGTTTCGGGTAATTATCTATACTTTAGCGGCACAAACCACGAAACAAAGACACTACTCTTCGGTCGTATTGTTACAGGGTAAGGGCCGATGAATAAGCTGCAGAACGGAAAAGTCAGGATGCAGGAGCACCGAGGACGGGCTAGTGGCCGCGGTTGCTACACTCTCAAAAATGAATGCACGATTTTAGTATAATATGCTCTAAGTCAAGCATATTTTACGCTTGAAACACAAAAAAATCCCACACGCACATTATGCTTGATTGAAGTATATTATGGTTGGATGGACAATACCATATGCTTGCCCCAAGAATACAATACTTGCCTAAGATGATTTTTAAATCAAGAATATCCCACAAGAATACAAGATTCGCATCAAAATCGCTTTTGAATCAAGCATTCATTTTTGAGAGTGTAGGATGCGCACGGCAATGCAGGGCGCGCAAGTGTTACATGGGCGGGGTATCGCCGAGGTTTTAGTTCAGGCGAGGAGTACGGAACCCTTTCCCGTAATTAACAGTATATACTCACCGCTCTGTTCTGCTCGTAGCGCAGGTAGCCCGCCTCCAGGTCGTCCTGGCCCGGGCCGCCGGACTCGGACCGCTGCCGCCTCCAGTCGTCGAGGTCCACGGCCTCATCGCTGTTGGGGCAGCCCACGCTGTGTCACACAGGGTCAGTCAATACAGCCGGCGCACACACATTCAGAAATAATTATACAAAAGCCAATTCGGAAACCTTGGCATCTATATATCTATACTACTCGAGCGCCTGCACGCGGCAGGGTAGGCCAGCCCGCAAGACACAGGTGCATGCCGTATGCTGAGATTGCCTACCCTGCAGGCGTTTGGAGTAAAGGCCAGAATTGACCAACACCCTAACGCCCACAGACGAGATCTTGGATGTGACTTTATTTTTATGGTTTTGTTATAATTCAGATGGCCTAAGACTTTTTTTCTCTTCGCTGAAACATGTGTCGTTCGTGGCTAATGCTCTAAAAGGATTGACGGGTAAAGGACTCACACCCGGCTTTCACATGATCTCACGGGGGATGTTGCACCGATGAGGGATAGAAAGAATGAGAGTGAAAAGAAAATTTCTTCCAGCCCTTCCCCCACCCCACACTCCCTTTCCCCTCTAAGCGGACTGAAACAAGAAGTGTATAGTCTGAGTGAAACTTGTCCTGCCTCCTCTGAGCTGCGCTTCCTGCCGTGCCGTGCCGTGCCGTGCCAGGTCCCCGCCGGGCAGCTGCACCGGGTAGCGGCACTCAGGGCTTTTGATGTAGCGGCGTCGTTGTGGCACTCACGCCACGCCACGCCAGCGCCGAATTCGCGGCAGGTTGATGTCGGCGCGGGAACCTGCTCTCCATGCAGGGAGTCCTGCAAGACGTTCTACAGCGTCTCCTGTCCCTCACTGCTCCCCTTTTATTTTTTTATGACGGATTGGAGACTCCGCTCCGCTTCAGGAGCGCTGCCATGGAGCGGCAGCAAGTCGAGTTTCCGGAGATGGAGAGAGAAGGAGAATTGAGGGAGCCGCGCTCCAGTACAGAGCCAGCAGTGCAAGAACAGGTCCCAGCCCAGCCCACGTCCCCGCGAGTGTTGTAGTGTAGCGTGCAGCGTGTCCCTGACACGGATAGCGACAGGCAGACGCGAGGAGGAAGGGAAAAGGGAAAAAGTTCTTACGAAGCATTTACGGCCACAAGTCTGGAAATGTGGTCTTCATAAAACATTCCTCGGGGTGTGCTCAGAAAAGATGAGCAGGAAAGCGTAGTACAGGATAGAGTACTGAACGCAGTGTGTACGGTAGTACTTAGTATTTAAACCCTTGAGAGAGAAACGACATCATTGTTTTAACAGGTGCTGATTCTGGCTCGAGAGGGAACTTTTTCCGACTTCCTTTTCCCTTGACTCTCACCTCGAGTTGGAGCGCTTGGAGCTGTCCTTCTTGCCGGCCTGCAGGTTTGGCAGGTCCTTCTGCCGCTTCTCCGTCTCGCGCCAGATCCGCCAGTACAGCCAGCACATGACGGACACAGGCACGTAGAAGGCGGCAATGGCGGTGCCGAAGGTGATGTAGTGGTTGGTCTCGATGAACTGGATGTAGCACTCGTTGTCCGGCACCGTCCGTTCCCCCTCGATGTAGGGCCACGAGTAGATCCAGGGCGTCCACAGCAGCAGCGATATCCCCCACGCGCACCCTGACCCAAAAAAAAGTTTCACACGAATTATTAATGGCAAGGAATGAGGAAGAAGAGGAAAAGAAGAGAGTGTCATTCTTAATTTTTATTCATCGAGAAGCTTGATCGTCCACCCCACCCTCCCCGGCTGTGGCTGTTTGCTTCGGCCGTTCTGTAAAAAAAAAAGGTTTGTGTACGTTGTAGATGTCAGTTTAGGAGCAAGGAGAAAAATGAAGAATGCGGTGGCCGCAGGGGGAGGGGGAGGCGAAGGTGCGTCGGGCGGACGTCTTGGGTGACAAGGCTCGGCCATCAATCATGGCGGAACACGATAGCAGCACAGCCAGCACGGCCAGCAGCCAGCAGCCGGCACAGCCAGATGGGTCACCAATAAATGCACTCCTCTGCCGGGAGCCGCACTTCCGGCAGCGGGGTCATCGGGTCACCGGGTCAGCGACCTCTGCCGGGGCAGCGTGTGGCCAGCGGGGGGAGGAAGCCGCGAGAGCTTCGAGAGCTGCCACTTATTGCAAACCGAGTTTGCTGTCTGCCGGGGGAGAGGAGGGGGGGGGGGTGCACTACAACAACAGAGGCAGCCAGCTGCTAACGAATCGCCATTGTGTTCACTAGGACAAGGGAAAATGTACAATTAAACATACGACGCCGTGCCCGCGCCCGAGCTGTGGGGCTGGGTCTGGCTCGGCCCGGCCCGGCTCGGCTCGGCTCGGCTAGGCTCGAGCTCGGCCGATGCCTATTGCGGGACTTTGCGCCTACGAGATATGCAGGACCTGAGAGACCGTCCAGGGCGTAGTTCCGTGGAGAGGAGGGGGGGGGGGGCTTGCAATGGGGGACAATAAAAGAAGGGGAAAGCCCGAATATTAACGCCCGCTCACGCACCACGACTGCGACGAAATGGTGGAGACAAGGAGGACGTAATGACGGATCCGATGTTTTCTTTGAAGAGGCGACAGAGAGCGAGGGAGAGAGAGAGAGAGAGAGAGAGAGAGAGAGAGAGAGAGAGAGAGAGAGAGAGAGAGAGAGAGAGAGAGAGAGAGAGAGAGAGAGAGAGAGCGAGAGAGCGAGAGAGAGAGAGAGAGTAGGCACTCAGATAAAACCCCGAATCTCTGCCTCCTCCTCTTTTCCTCCTATCTTTTGGGGACACCCATTTCAGAAGGCGGAGTGATGCGTCCGGGCGTCTCGGGTGCCGGCGGGAAAGGAGAGGGGGGGAGGAGGGGGGGGGGGCACTGTATGTCTGGGAGATCGTCACCCCGATGACACAGCTCGCCATGTGTTGCATAGTAAATTAATGTTGGCGTATTGTGTTACAGTGCGATTCTGGGGGAAACATCATCTTCGCTTTACCGTGTCAAATGCGTGTTTGGCACATTTATCACATGGGCGAGTAGGGGGAGGGCGGCGTGTGTCATTTAACTGTGAACCGCCATTTCGGTGGGACATCTTTTCGTTTAAAGTTTGGAGGAGAGCGGTGTGTGTGGCAGCGCTGGAGCCCCGCCCCGCCTCGTAACGCTGATGAGGCGACATCGCATGCAAGGCTCAGCAGAGCGCTCACAATGGCGGTACGGCTCGGGGGCCCTCGGGCGCTGCGCCCTGCCCTGCCCTGCCCTGCCCTGCCCCGCCCCGCCGCTGGCCACGGTAAAAACATCGCCTAGGAATCCTAGGAGATTTTGTCAAAACCGAAACAACTTGACCCAAACCTAGGAAGTCCTTAGGAGTGGGGTGCACATTCCGAGGGACTCCCTTGGAACTGGTCACCTCGGTCTACGTTCCTAGGAAGTCCCTAGGAAATCGACGCGATTCCTAGGGAATCCCTAGGAATCCACTTCCAGGGGTCCGGAGAAGAGCCGAAACGGAAATAAGAGAGGGGAACCGCAGCAGAGAGTATCTCCGGCCGCGGCGTCGGCCACGAGCCAACGTCAAAAATTTGGAGGCTTAGCTCTCGCTGACGATATGTCACGACCATTTGATAGGGTCACTCAGCGCAGCTCGCCGGCTCCGGCGACGCTGCTCACATGGATTGCTAAGCCTCTGAGCTCACCCGTCTCCGAGTGGCACGATGCCTACTGCACCCTTCTTTTCCTGCACTTTACCCACTCTCCCTCGATAAGGCAGTTTTTATAGAAAGGGTGGGAAGCAATGCATGGCCAGAAACGGCCAGAAGGGACTCGAGGAGGGACTGGCGCCTGCCACCGGATGGGTAGGCAACCCGCTGCCGCCCGTATGGAGCACGCTGCCTACCCTCCCAGGCGGCGAAATAAGAGCGGAGCTGAGTTCAAAGAGAGACGGGGATAGGGAGGAGAGGGAGGACAGAGGGAGAGAGAGAGAGAGAGAAAGAAAGAAAGAGAGAGAGAGAGAGAGAGAGAGAGAGAGAGAGAGAGAGAGAGAGAGAGAGAGAGAGAGAGAGAGAGAGAGAGAGAGAGAGAGAGAGAGAGAGAGAGAGAGAGAGAGAGAGAGAGAGAGAGAGAGAGAGAGAATGCTGGAAAGTGGAAGGAACAAGTCAATGAACAGAAAAAAAGGACGATATGCGAGGAGATAAAAGAAGGGCTCCAAAAGAGGGAGGCAAGAGATGGAACAGGAAGCTCTTTTGCCGGCCGGCGAGACCGGATAGGCATAGGGTGACTGCTGCCGTGTCGAGGCGAGCAGTCCGAGGCGCTGGGCTAGGAGCGGGGCGGCCGGGGGCGGCCGTGGGGCGGCGAGAACCCCTTTCCGCCTTCGCGCGCTCGCACTTAGGGTCCTGCTCCCCAAGGACGCGAAGGTCCGGCGCACCGCCTGCGCTGCAAGCAGCCCGATCTGCTCCCTTGCTCGGCGAAAACATGCGTCGTGACCGAGCCAGCGTGGGCTGTGTGGGCGCACTGTGGGGGGCGCTGGGAGCCCCGCGCCCCCGCAACCCCAGACCCTACTCGACCCCCGCCAGGCTGCCGCCGAAAGCTGCCGTCCGGGCGGAACGCGTACAGGCATTTACAGCGGGGTCGTGTTCTAATGACGTCACCCGGCCCCGGCCCCGGCACCACCCGTCATGCCAAGGCCTCTGCGTGGCCGTGGGATAGTTAATGCTGGACCACCCTGGAAAATCAATATTCAGGATTCCTTTTCCGCGGAATGCGGATTCGGACTCGTCAACTCAGGCCGATCGCGGAATAGAGGTGCGAGGGGGTACAGCGTGCGGGGCGGGGCCGGGGGGAGCCGGGCGAGCCGGGGGGCTAGGGATTTAAAGGCCGGTAATATTACCGGCCTGACCTCGGGGGTGAAAAGTGTAGCCGGGCGACACAAAGCCTGTTACGAGGAAAACGTAGAAAAAACACACTTTTTTAACAAATACCCGGGGGGGGGGGGAGCGGGGGAGCCTGGGGCCGGGGGGAACCGGGGGAGTCGGGGGAGCCTGGGGAGCCGGGGGGAACCGGGTGGGCGGACTGACAGATAAATGGTGAAAAATGGAAGCAGATGAGGCGGCGGAGGTGCGGCGGGCCGCCGTGAGAGGGCGCGGCCGGCGGGGGCCGGCGATACTCGTCGAGATAGTTACAGCTTCCTAAATGCCGGGATGACCCATTCCCGCCATCGATTTCGACGCCCAGCTTGGCTGACCATAATAAATCGGATATAGGCCATCTGAGACGACGGGATGGGAGGTGGAGAGCGGCGCCCGGCGACGCCGCTTGCGCGGGGAAATCAATATATTTCTTGGTAGCGGTTTTCGTCGTTTCGTACGGGGCTCTCCGCCGACGGCGTACTCGTGCCATAAATGGCGATGCGAAGGCAAGGCGCCCCCTCGAAAATGTTTTCTTCGCCCGTCGTGATAATAATTTTGTTTATCGGATGTCATTAGGCGAGCCCGGCGAGCCCCTCCCCTCACTGGGCACTCCACACCACAGTGCTTCCTTGGCTGGTTCTCCTCCCCCCTCCACTTGAGTATCAAGTCGGCCATGACTGGCAGCACAATAAAAAGAGTATCTTTGTGGCGGTGGCTGCGCCCGGCTGCGGCTGCGAGTGGAGAGAGACCTCGACTTCCAAAGAACGACGATAATCAGAAGCACAACTACTTGTTGGTTCTGCGAACCCGCGAATGGCACGGAAGCGTCCGGCCTCCGCGTCTAGCCGGGGAACTGTCGTGTACGCCCAGGTACACTGAGCTTTGAATCGGGGAAGCCCGGTCACTCTCGAACGGGAGGAAAGGAATGTACGGGCAGAGAATGCGCGCGGAAGATTCAAAGCTCAGTGTACCTGGGCGTACACGACAGAACTCCGATGAAGCGGTCGGGTGGGCTCGCCGCTGCCACCGGGCAAAGATGCTCGTCTTGTCCTCGGTAATTATACGAAAACGGACACAAACAGCGGGTCTGGCAGGTAAGGCCACCCTCAACTCAACGGGACGACGCCGGCCGCCAGGGGCCGCCAGGGGCGTACTGTAAAGAACGCCTTTGTGTGTCTTTTAGAGCGAGGAGTGGCCGCGGCAAGGGCCAACGAAGAAGAGTGAAGTAAGTAAAAGAGGACAGACGTAACAGTGCTGCTGCTTTGAAGAAGGGCCCAATGGCCCCATCCTCCTCCACCCTCCCAGCCCAGCCCAGAGCACTCCGTGGTGGCGGGAAAGTGGCTGAAGGGCGTGGTAGACGGGCGTGGAGTGTGTGAGGGAAAGGGAGGGGGCAGCATCTCCATGCCGCCAGCAGCGCAAATAACCAAGTTCCTCGTTATTAGAAGGTGGGGAGGGGAAGGGAAACCGCGAGGACTAAAGGATCCCCTCCCCCCCTTTACCCTCCCCCCCCCCAATGCACCGTTCTATCTAGCTCTATAAACTCTCTGTACGCACGATAAAACTTAACCACATAAAAAGCCCAACGACGAGCAGTCACTGCCCGGCCGGCCCGGCCCGGCGGGAGGGCCCCGGAGGGTCAGCTGGGGCTGGCTGTCACACGGACCCCCGGGGCCGGGGGCCGCACCCTGCCGCTCCCCGCGGTGGTGGCGGCGCCGTTTAAGGACCTCCTTTGGGCTCCTTGCCGGCCATCGTGAGTTATACAACCTATCCACGGCAACCTTCTCCTCCGTGCGGGGGACGGCCGAGGCAGGCCGGGGAAGCCCCGCTGCAGGGCTTGGAACATACTATGTGTACAACACAGTGGGGCGGCGGCGGCGGCTAGGGCATGACCAAGTGGATCGTGAACATGGCAGGGCAGCATCAGAACTGTCGTGTTGCGGCCTCGAGGCTGGGCTGGGGTCATTTCCAAAACAGGCTCCGCATTTTTCAAGATTTTTTCCCCCATGAATGTTGTACTCTTTTCCCTGAACTCGGATGTCCCGCTTCGGAGGTCCGATTCCACCCACACGGCCCCGCCGGGCCGAGCCGGGCACCGCTGCGGCGTGGTGCGGCTGGCGACGGCTGTCCAAAAGTTTCCGCGGCGGCTCCTCCTTCGGGGTGATTCATCGCGATGCACCTCTTCTCCTTCCTTAACGTCCAAGTCGAGGCTGGCATCGATGCTGTGGTGATGGTGGTGGTGGTGAAGGGGGGGGGGGGGGAGGGTCCTGCCGCGGGGCATGATCAGCCGCAGCCCGCAGACACCTCACTCACTGGGGGGTGTGGACTCCAACGGCGGTCCGTGGCTTCGATGGTCCGGAGGTGTGTTCACGCACGTTTTCGAGTATCCTCACGCCTCACGTGGGTTTGCAGCGTTCTTCTCGATGCGGAGGGAGATTCACGGGCTGGATTAGGCGGCGCGGGCGGCGCGGGCGGCGCTCACCCCTTGCTATGTATCCTTCTCGCCTCCTGATCGGATTAAAGCAAACGCGAACGCAGCGGTTTGGGTTCCCGCGTCGCACTACCTGTTGACAGACGTCCCGCCGTCCCCCTCCCTCAGGAAATCCCTGCCAGCTGTTTTATTATGCGCACGGCAAGTGTGCTGGGGCAACACGCGACCGGAGCCACGAAGCCAAGCCGAGCCGTGCGGGGCCGAGCGGGGCCGAGCGGATCACAATGAAAAGAGGAAACAAGTCCTCCTAATTGTCTCTTGTATCGTTCTCGGGGAGGCGCTGCAGATATAATATGGGCATCCCCTTTCATCCCCGTTTTTTTCCTTAACTTCTAATCACCGCCTCGCCGCGCGTTCGTAAGCGTCGCCAAAAAAAAAAAAAAGCCAATCTTTTGATGTACCGCCAACTTTTCGTCCGATAAATCGCCGCGTTGTCGCTCGATCGGGAGAAAGCCTGTCCTTTGTGGGCCGGGCGGCAGCGTGAGTGGCGTTGCAGCCACAAAGAGACAGGACGCGTCGGGCGGGGCGCGTCACTCTGCCAATCAGCGGGGTGTGGGTTCGAGTACCGGCGTCGGTGCGCGCGGGTCACGGGTTCCAGGTCAAAAGGGAAGTTTGCGTGTTTTTTTTTAATATCTAGAAGTCCTTTGGTGTTTCAACTTCAATTCTCAACAATTTTTTTACAATTTTGTAAATGTTTTCCTCATTAACTTACAAGCTGAATTAGTAATAAGTAGCTTAATCTAACGTCTTGACTCGGCATTCACCTGCCACACTTGACGCCGTAGACGTGAGGCTCCGATGACGTAGGTAAGCATTTCTCTCGCCAGAGGAAAAGGGGCGGAGGAAGCGACCGAGAGGCTGAGTTTGAAGACAAGGATGAGCAGCAGGAGTGAGTGAGACAGCGAGAGAGAGAGAGAGAGAGAGAGAGAGAGAGAGAGAGAGAGAGAGAGAGAGAGAGAGAGAGAGGGGGGGGAGTAGGAAAGTGCGGGGCTGCTGGAAGGAATTAAAAGGGGGAGCGCAGGGGGGCGGGGGGGCGGGGCGGGGCGCATCACTGAGATGACCTCCCCGGCGTGGCGGCAGCGTCAGAGGGAGGCCCTAGGGCTGGGGCCCACTGGAGCCCACTGGGGGCCTCCGAGAGGGTTCTCAGTCAGGTGCTGTAATATTGATCACGCTGCTTTCAGCCCTGAGTGCCTCACGCTTGCATGCAATTAATTACTCAGAGTTCCCGCCACGACTTTTTGGCTGTGGACGTCGGACTCTCTCTCTCTCTCTCTCTCTCTCTCTCTCTCTCTCTCTCTCTCTCTCTCTCTCTCTCTCTCTCTCTCTCTCTCTCTCTCTCTCTCTCTCTCTCTCGCTCGCTCTCGTGGGAAGGGATGGGCTAGTACAGCTCAGAGGGTCGGAGTATAGTGAGTGGTAAGTGGGTGAGAGCGAGTGCTGATACTGGTACACAACAAAGTACTAAATTTAAAAAAGCATTTTCAAATTGTTTTTAGCAGATGATACCTCAAAACACTAGCATTAAAGCTCAAAGATAGCACAAAGGCTAAATTAAAGTTGGAGGTGTGTCAGCTAGCTTTTACTCCCGTTAAGAAAGAAAGCCGTGGCGAGTGCGGCAAAATAATAATATAAGGTGGGCCAGTGGGCCGGCACTAGGGGGGACTTGTGAGGTGATGCCGCCGTGACTGGCTGGCTGGCTGTGGCTGGCTGTGAGGCGATCGGACACTGCTCGTGTCGCATTGTTGTCCAAAAGCAAGGACGCCGCCGGCTCGGCTCCGCCTGCACTCGGCTGGGCTCGCCTTCGCTCGCTTGGCCAAGCTCGTCAGCTCGGATCGGATCGGATCGGCCCCGAAAACCGAAACCGAAAATAAACTTACCGGTAAACAAATTTGCCTCAGGAAGATATTCTTTCCTTTCAAATGTCTGCTTCGGCTCTCCTGTATGACGACACAAACTAACTAAAAACGCAACAAAAGATAAGTTCTGCTCTCGCAGACACACAAATAAGACTTTATTTTAATAGCTTCCTAAACCCTCAAGAAGCTGGGAGACATTTAGAGTTGGTATCATCTGCTTCCTATCCCGTTCTTGGATGACATTTTTTTTAGCGGAATAGAAACAAAAATAAGAGCAACAGTGGCGTAATGTCATGTGTAATGGAACAGGCGCCGCTACGTGACATGACGTGTTTAGGCAGGGTGACGCTGTTGTTGCTCTTGTTGTTGTTTTTGCTGCCGCTGTTGTGTCGCTTCGGCCGGAACGAACGGAACAGGGAGTCTCACGAGATAAGGCGGTGAGTGACGGGTCGGCCAGACACGGCCTCCCTTTCAATATGTTGACAGCGCGTAGGCGGGGGCTGCGGGCGGGGGTCCCGGGCGGGTCTATGAGGGCGGGGGCTGCGGGCGGGGGCTGTGAGGGCGGGGGCTGCGGGCGGGGGCTGTGAGGGCGGGGGCTGCGGGCGGGGGCTGCGGGCGGGGGCTGTGAGGGCGGGGGCTGTGAGGGCGGGGGCTGCGGGCGGGGGCTGCGGGCGGGGGCTGTGAGGGCGGGGGCTGCGGGCGGGGGCTGCGGGCGGGGCCTGTGAGGGCGGGGGCTGTGAGGGCGGGGGCTGCGGGCGGGGACTGCGGGCGGGGGCTGTGAGGGCGGGGGCTGCGGGCGGGGGCTGCGGGCGGGGCCTGTGAGGGCGGGGGCTGTGAGGGCGGGGGCTGCAGGCGGGGACTGCGGGCGGGGGCTGTGAGGGCGGGGGCTGCGGGCGGGGGCTGTGAGGGCGGGGGCTGCGGGCGGGGGCTGTGAGGGCGGGGGCTGTGAGGGCGGGGGCTGCGGGCGGGGGCATGACGAGTACCGGTTCTGAGCATTCTTGGCCCGTGCTAACCTAGCCACGGGAAGACGACAAGGTCCCTTGATAAATCAAGCGCCAGGTTCAAAATCGGCATTGCTTCACACATTTCTCACAGCGCTCTCCTAGTCTCTCCTAGGCTCTGCCAGCCGCTGCCGGCCCCACCCGGTCCTCGGCCCCGCCCGGACGAGCGCGCGGCCTTCCCCATGAGAAGGCACGGAGAGTTCGTAAATATGGGCAAAGTTTGTTCCAAGGTTATCCTAAGCTACGTGCGGAATGCAAGTTCGCTCACGGCTCTGTTAGGACTGCTCTGCTGCCCCCCCCCCTCTTCTTCTCGTCCCACCCTGTACCTTCCAGGACGAGCCACCATTCATTTGGGGGCGGGGGCGGGACGGAGAAGGCAAAGGGGAGGAGGCGCTCCAAAGATTTTGCTGCTAGGTGTGTGTGTGTGTGTGTGTGTGTGTGAGAGAGAGAGAGAGAAAGAGAGAGAGAGAGAGAGTTAGAGAGAGAAAGACTGCGGCGGCCTGCAATGCCAGCCAGGCCGCAACATTCAACATTATCTTGAAAGTCCGCACGTAGAAGAAAACAAAGTAAACATAAATATTAATGTTTCATTAAAAATTGCGCAATTTTGACCCCCCACCCCTTTTTTTTTAATAGCTGGTGAAGGAAAGCTGTCTCGGTGCTGAAAGTGGTGCTAGCAAGGCTCCAGCCACGTGGACTGCTGCGGGCGGAAACAGAGAGGGGAATGGAGGCTGGTGCCGGACCCAGCGGAGCCCAGCCAAGCCCAGCCAAGCCCAGCGGAGCCTCGGGTACAATAAAAGCAGAAATAAATCCGACAAACTCATGCGCGCGCACGCACACGCACACGACAGGCGGGAGATAGAGCGTGGGGCGCCTGCGAACCGCTGGGTAGGCAACCCGAACGCAGGCGTGATTGGCGGGTCTGCCTACCCCCACCTCTGCAGGCTGAGGCACCCGAGGCGAGTCCTACACACCGCGCCGCGGGCCCGGCTGAGAGCCCGGCCGCGGCGCCACCACCACCACCACCACCACCACCACGCCAACAACAGGCGCAGCCCCGCAGCCCCTCCAGTCCACACCCCGCCCCACCACGTCCCGCCACGCCCCGCCACGGCGCCTCTCGGGGAGTTAGGTGGCGCCCAGGTCCGCGGCCGTCTCGCGGCCGCCCGGTGGGGGAAAGAGAAAGGGGGTGCGGGGGAGGGGCGGGTGAAGAGCGGGTGTAGTACGGACGATCTGCTGCTGCTGCTGCTGCTGCTGCTGCTGTCTGATTTCGCTGTTGGAGCCGCCGCCGTTACCTCCGCTGCCGCCGCCACCACCCCGCTAGCTTCTAGCCAGGGGAGGTGGAAAAGTTTGCGAATGACTTGAGTTGTTTGAACGACCTGAGCCCAGAGAGGTGGCGTTGGCTGGTGGGTCTTCCCCCCCGGCTGCCTCAGTCGGCACAGTGGCCTTCAAAATGTGCCCCAACCAGATCCCCCCCCCCCACTCCGTCAGCACCCCCACCCCCCACCCCCTCCCGCCCCCGCTCGCTCTCCCGCTGATACCAGTCTTTGCAGCAGCACTTCTGCATCGGAGGTTGCCGCACGGCGCAGCTCTTCCTGGCGCCCTCCGGGGCCCGGCCGCCCACTCAAGAGATGTGCTGTGCTGGTGCTGGACCGCGGGCCTGGGCCTGGGCCTCGGGGGACAGGGGACAGGGCGCACACTGAAGCCTGTCCCCACCAGACCATCACGACGGCCGACACCTAGCGTCGCTTGAGTCAGGACTCTCGAACCGATACCGATTTCAATGACGGCCCGCGTACCTTATCTGAACTGCACATACAGAAAACTGGCATTGATAATGGATAACAACGGAAAATAAATAAATCTTCCTATCGATTCGGTCGTGTCTGTGAGGCCTATCACGTGTCCGTTCTTTCGGAGCGGTGTCCGAACGGCAAGCGACAGCCTCCGTCGTCGGCCCCTCCTGACCAGGCTCCTTACGAAAGAGGGGGCGCGAGGGAGGAGGGGGAGGGGAGGAGGGGCGGGGGGGGGGGAGGACCGCAGCCGCCGCCAACCCCATTAAGGCAGCTTCCGCGACGCCAGGATTAGCGTTTCCTGCTGACGGCCGCGGCCTCCCCGAGGGCCCCCAGCCCACCGCGGCCCCCCGGCGGCCAGATCACGTCGGCAGCACCGAATAAAGCGGCGGAAAAGAGTTTAACTCGATTAATAAACGCGACGCCGTAAGTTGCAGCCTCGGTCCGGCAGGGTGGCGGGCGGCGGGCGGAACGGGAGGGAGGTCGGCGCCGGCGACATCGCGGCGTCTCCGCGCGCCAAAATTAATTGAGTCTGATTGGAAATAAAGAGCGCCGCTCAAGCGCACGGACGTCTTCCCTCCCGTTGTTTACCTTCCATGGCGCGACGGCGGGAGGGCAGGGAAACGAGGGGGGGGGGGGTGACCTTGAATCGTGTGCCAAATTAGTGACCTCCGCCAGAGAGTGGCGATCAGCTCGGCGCGCAACGAGGCATGTGCCCCTCTAATCGCACTCGGAACAGCGCCCCTCAATGAGAACTCAACTGTTTACGCACGGGGCCGGCACACCGGGGGCCACGAGACATCCGCCATCAGCATCAGACCGCATGCGGAGACAGCCACGAAATTTTCTCTTCCGCGCGGTCCGAAAGCCTGTCGTGGAGGTCCCCAAGTATCGAGCGGGGAGGATGGATGCCGTGGGCCCCACTAACTCACAGCCGCGACACTCCAGCATAATCTAACCTGCCATCGACTGGGCTGGGCTGGGTCCACAGGATGGGATCACAGGCTGCGCTGGGCCCACAGACCAGGATCACAGGCTGCGCCCCAGACTGGGCCCACGGACTGGGCCCACAGACCAGGATCACAGGCTGCGCCCACAGACTGGGCCACAGGCTAGGCCCACAGGCTGGACCGCTCTGCCGCAGCCACGGTCCTCCGGTGTGCCACTTTGGCATTCCTTAGCAGTCGTCTCCCCCTTCCCCTCCGCTGCCACTGCCGCACACTGCCGCTGCCATGGCCGCTCCTGGCTGTCGTTGTCTTCGGACCCGGTAGCCGCTTTCCAGTCCCCATAGCGGTAGTGCGAAAGAGAAAGGGTCCTGCTGTCCTGTCGCGGAGCTGACTGCGGTGTGTGTGTGTGTGTGGGGGGGGGGAGGGGGGGGGGAGAGTGTCAGCTGGCCGACTGCCGCCCCCGCCCTGCCGAGCCACTCTGCACGGTCCGCCTCTGCAAGGAATCAATACCCACCGAAAGAACCTCCCTTAGGCGTGCTCATGAGCCCACAGGTGGGTGCTGGCAGAGCTGGCAGAGCTGGCAGAGCTGGCAGAGCTGGCAGAGCTGGCAGAGCTGGCAGAGCTCCCAGCTTAAAGTTCCAAATGGAAACATAGTGTGGGATTTTGGTAGCATGGAATTGGTTTTCCATAATGTAATAATCCCATCTGGTAATTGGAACAAATACAGATGGAAAAATGAATCCATAATGGAAATGTGCGTCATGGATTTCAGAATACTGGAAAGTTAAAAATCAATAATGGGATTTCAGTCTGGAATCAGCATGCATATGGAAAAACTTGGGAGTGGAAGTTGATGACGTCTCCAATTCAACAGTCAGAAAGTGTTGAAGTTAAACTGCGTGAAATGCGCTTTAAGCCCAAAAATCACAGTGGATTCACTCTAGAACACATACTTTCAGAGCGCTCGCCGTATTAGCAAGTAGCGAGCGGCAGGGGGGCGGGGGTGGGGGCGGGCAGACCTTCCGCACGACCCATGCAGGTGAGCGAGGAGAGATGACACGGCCTTCTCCACGTTCTTTCTCGTCGCGGGATGGTGTCATGTCAGGCTGCTAAATGTTAGTTGCTCCTCCTGCTCTTGCACGCCCCTCCCTCTACGGTACCCCACGTCTCCCCGAGTGGTTTCGTCGCTTACCGATCATGATGGCAGCCCGGTTGGTGGTCCTCTTGGCGCGGTACGTGAGGGGCCTGGTCACGGAGAAGTAGCGGTCGAACGAGATGATGAGCAGGTTGAGCACGGACGCGTTGCTGTTGAGGTAGTCCAGCGTGAGCCAGGCGTCGCAGACGTGCGGGCCCAGCGGCCAGTAGCCCATCAGCGCCGACACCGTGAACAGCGGCATGGAGATGAGCCCAATGGCCAGGTCAGCCACGGCCAGGCTGACACAACAAACACTTTTATTTAAAACTTAACCTTCTAAAAATAGCTTCTAAAAAAGAAAACGGTGAATGAAAACGACATTTTAACACCAACGCGTACGGACGAAGATTGGACAGAAACGATGGGTGGGAGATAAGCACCGCGGCTGGAAACGAAAATCTATATTTTCCACGCGTGTGAGTCGATATACTCCTCCCACGAGAAGAACAGATCAGAGCGGAGTGGATGAGGATCAAATTAGGTTCCGGTCGGTTCCGGTTGTTTTCGTTAAATTAAACTGAGCAGGATCGAATCATTTTTCCTCATCAGAACATCGCGTTGTCGGAGAACGGAAATTGCAATTAGAGACGGGCGCACGGCGCACGGTGGAAGGAAACTCGTTGGTTATCCGCGGCAGATCGCGCTCCTCTCCCCCCCCCCCCTTCCCCCTCTCTCACTCCCGGCGTCGGGGCGGGGGAGGGGGGTAGCCAAGAGGACCGAGCGGCGGCAGCGGCAGCCACGTTTGCCGACCCAACAAGCCGACGCCGCAAGGCCCGCAAGGACAACAGCGCGGTGCGGCGCGGTGCGGCGCGGTGCCCAGCTCCCAGCCCACGTCTACGGCCACGGCGCCCGCCGTACGCTGGGTAGGCAACCCCAACGCACCTGCCACCTGCCCTCAGGCTCAGGCCTCACCTGAACAGGAAGTAGTTGCTGATGGTCTGCAGCTGCTTGTCGATCTTGAACGAAATCATGACCATGGAGTTGCCGACGACGGTGACGATGGACAGCGACCCGGCCAGGATGGCGATGACGATGATCTCGGTGAGGGAGTACCTCGCCTTCCCGGCCGCGAGCGGCGTCTCTGCGGAGGTGAAGTTGCCTCCGCTGTCGTCCGGGTACGACATGGAGAGCCATGACGCCGTGGAGAACGTGTCCGGGAGGGTGGACGACGGCCAGGTGGGGGACGCGGCAGAGGACGCCGTCAGGTTCGCCGCCTGGGCGACGACGGTGACCAGCCCGTCCATCGCTCCAGGGCTCCTGCCCCCCTCCGGCCCTCTACCGCGTCATCGGACAGCGCGTCACATGCTGCCGCTGCAAACAGACAGAGAGCGGGTTCAAGTACCAGCCAGCCAGCCAATCAGAAATAGGACATGGGTAGCCAGTAGGCACTGGTGGGCGCGGGCACATGGTAGTGCGAGTCCTGATCGCTTGGCCCGCGGTCAGGTGGAAGAGGCAAGAGCTCAAGACGAGCACCGCGCAGACCAGTTGGCTCGGCCTCGGCGCGCGGAGATACTCTCTGCTGCAGTTCCTCTCATACTGGACCAGCTCTTTATGATTCTTGATTTCTTCTTAACTTGAGTTCGGTCTGTGCGGAATACCCTACTTTGTCGGGACACAGCAGCCGCCAGCAGCACAGCACAGCACCAGGTCGGTAGCGTCGTTTGCGGCGTGTTGTCCGCGAGTGATTACCGTGTCGGGCTCCGGCCCCGGCCCCGGCCCCGGCCTCGGCCTCCACCCCCCCCCCCCCCCCAACTCCTACCGCACCGCCGGCCCGGCCCCGCCCGGCCCGGCTCCATTTGCCGCGCGTCGCCTGGCCGCGACTGTGTCTTTGTCGGCCTGTGTCTGTCTGCGTCTGCTGGTGGCATGGCACCGCCACCGCCGGCACTCGGCACCGCACCGCCCGGATTGCTTATTGATCGCGCGGCGTGCGAATGAAGCGGCCCGGGATGGGCCGGGATGAAACCCGAAGCCCAGTGAAGTCCAGTGAAGCCCACCCCGGGGTGACACCTCCTTCCCTTCTCGCCCGCTGCCGCATGTTTAACGAGGCTCCTTGCCTTCAGGAGTAAGCCCCCCCCCCCCTCCCGACCCATCTCCTCGGTTGCTACGCCACCGTCTTCTTATTCCCCGTTTCGCGCGGCCGCCCGGGGAAAAGAATCGGGCTACAGCCACTACTTGGGTCGTTGTCTTTGCCGTCCCGTCCGGAGTCCCGAGGCCGAGACCGAGGCCGCCGAGGAGTGCCGGGCTCCGTGCCGGGCCAGAGGAGGCCGCCGCGTCGGCTCTCACCGGCGGAGCGGACTCCCAGTGCCCCTTCTGCCGCCTCTGCCGCGGCTGGCCTTGAACCCGTGACCGAGTTTTACCGTCCCGTCACCGAGATGCAGCCGCTTTTCCCTTTATATATCCAATCCGTCTCACGTTTGACGCCGCCGCGTCGTCGGGCGAAGAGCGTTTTTGGGTTTCAAATCGGAATTCATTTGAATCTCCTCCATCTCGACCCGCTCGCTTTCCGAGCACACGGCAGCAGAGCAGGAAGGGGCTCTTCGGAGCTCGCGGCCGTGCTGGAGCTGCTGGAGCTGCTGGAGCTGCTGGAGCTGCTGGAGCTGCTGGAGCTGCTGGAGCTGCTGGAGCTGCTGGAGCCTGTGCCGTTGGAAGGAATCCTCGGGATTTCCTCACAGCGCCTCTGAAGAGGAGGTGTAATTCTCTCCCGTCCTCGAGGGAGGCCTGTACGTGTAGGCATACAGAGGCACCGGCGCGTGGTGTCAACGGGGTGGGGAGGGTGTAGTGGTGGTGGGGGTGGTGGTGGTGTTGGTGTTGGTGGTGGGGAGAGGAGGGGGTGGTGGTGGGGGCTGGTCCTCGTGGCGAGGCACACTACTTCCTCCCGCCACAGCATCGGAACCCCCCCCCCCCCCCCTCTCCTTCTCACATCGCACGGACAGGTTGGGGTTCCCGGCTGGATTCCCTTGCGCTCCTCTTGAGCTCGAGCGAAGCGAGTGCATTTAAATCGACTATTCCGCTTTTTTTTAAGCCCGAGCGTAGCGAGGTGCGAGGTGCTCTTTGCAGCGACTGCTCTACTTTTTGCGACCCCGAACATTAGGATAGAGACCATTGTTGCCGCCTTTGTTTTCGCGGTGGGTGGAGATGCTGCAGTTTCCAAAATTTCTTTTCTTTCAGTTTCAACTCGCAACATTTTTACACGATTGGTTTAAAAAGCTAAATTGTAAGTAACAGATTTGTGTGCTGTGTCATGCCATTGTTGAATTTATGACAGACACTCACTGTTCGGTTAACGAGGGATACTAATAGCCAGAAGCGCTGGAAATTCTTTTCAGTTGTCCATTATGGGTCGCAAATCGAACCTAGCACTCCTGGGCGATGAACTACTATCTACTCTACCTTCGGAGTACACGGTGAGCTATGTGGTGGCTACGGTGTGCATCCCTCTATTACACGGACATCACTCTTTCCCGTCATCCCCCACACTGAGTAGGAGAGAGGCAGAGACAGAGGTACCCGATAAGGTACCTTGGGCGTGTGTGGCGTGTGGCCTAGGGCCCGGGTCCTGGGGCCTGGGGTTGGTGCTTGGGTTAGCCGCCCCCTCCCCCTCCTCCCACTCCGCACCCCGCCGTCCTCGCAATGTCAAGGCTGTCTGTGGATCTCCCGGCAGCGCCCGGCAGCGCCCGGCAACCCACGGCAACCCCCGGCAACCCCCGGCAGCCCCCGACTGCCCACTGCAACCCCCGGCAGCCCCCGACTGCCCACTGCAACCCCCGGCAGCCCCCGACTGCCCACTGCAACCCCCGGCAGTCCCCGACTGCCCACTGCAACCCCCGGCAGCCCCCGACAGCCCACTGCAACCCCCGGCAGCCCCCGGCCGGCAACTCTCGGCCGCCAACCCCCCGCCAACCCCCCACACCACCAGAGCGCGTCGCGTCGCCATCCGAGGCGCAGCGCAGAGGGCCTTCGCCTCGCCTCGCCTCCCCTTCCGTGTGACCCAATTTCCCGCAGTCATTCGGATGGTCCCTCCGGCCCCGTGCTCCCCCCCGTCAAGAGAGAGTGCAGGTTCGAAAAACCGGCTTCGCGCTCCAGTTGCTTATTTATTAACGTGTGTGGCCCGGCTCGCGAGGGGGCGCTGTGGAGGGCCATCCCTCAGCTGTCGGGGAACCTGATACCTCCAGGTCACCTCTTCGCGTTCTGAGAGCAGAGCCCCCGTGGCCCCCGCCTCGCGGCCCCAACAGGGTGGCCGCTGGGCCACGCATACGCATTGGCGGCCGCTCGCAGACCAGTGACCTCAGCCGGGCTGGACACGGTCTGATTGTGGGCAGTATGAGAATGTTGTACCAGCAGCGGCCGTCTCCACCTCACCCAGCCGCCGCTGGACCGCCGGATTGGACCGGGCCGGAACCATGCACAACGGAACCAACAGAGGGGAACATAAAATTTTTCGCGATAAATTGAGCTGGGCAAACATGCCATTTTCGGAATGGCCGGGGACCGTATTTTTCGCGCCCTCGCTCGCCCCCCGGCTCCGGCTGGCTGGTGGGGCGGAGGGGTGGCAGCAGTCGGGTCGGGGGCTGGGGGCCAGGCCGCCCCGTTTCGTCCGACCTGCTCGGTGCGTTTTCAATATGCGTCCACTCTGGGAGGTCCACGGTGAGAGGAAGAGAGACAGAGATAGACGCTCACACATGGAGATAAGAGTGGAAGAAGTGAGGTGGGGTGGCGCTGGCTATCAGTTGGTAGAGGTTATCCCAGCTGACCACATATGGAATAACGCGGTAGAAAGCCGCAGTCATTTCGATGCCGTGACGCAGACCGCTGGCCGCGCCGCGCCGCGCCGTGCGACCACGGGACAGCGGTGGAACTTGGTCGGTTGGGCAGGTTGGTAGGGTTGTAGCCTGTTCCGCGCCATGGCACCGCCCTCGTATCTGAATTTGATGATTTCAGGTACAAGGTACAAAAAGACTGAAATAAGTCCTACCAGAGTACCAAATGCTTCAGGTGTTACGAAAAGAGAGAGAGAGAGAGAGAGAGAGAGAGAGAGAGAGAGAGAGAGAGAGAGAGAGAGAGAGAGAGAGAGAGTAGGAGTAGGATAAATCGACGGAAAGAAGGGGGCCTTTTTAATGGCTTTTCTTGAAAGCTTCCGGCGAAAGCAAGAAAGGTACTGAGGTGGGCGTCTGGGTTGAGGGTTTGGGTTGGGGGGCGGGGAAAGGGGGGAGAGCAGTGATACGGATAGGGGCACGGGGGCCACGCCGGGCCGCGCACAAGGGCTGGGGTTGTCACGTCGTTACTGTAAATGGCCATGGCAAGACGCCGCGCCGCCCGCCGCTCCCTCAAGGCCTCAAGGGCTCGGCTCGGCTCGGCTCGGCTCGGCTCGGCTCGGCTCGGCTCGGCTCGGCTCGGCTCGGCTCGGCTCGGCTCGGCTCGGAACGGCCCGGGGCTCGGCCGCAGCCGGCAGAGGCTCCGGCTCCACAGTCCGGTTGGAGTTAGAAACGTACTCAGCCGGCGGTACGTGGTATCGGGGTACTGGAAGCAGCCGCGGGGGTGTTCCAGCTCTCCGCAGCACCTCCCTCCCCTCCCCTCCCCCTCCCACAACAGGTGGGGAGGTGAGGTGGAACCCTCAGAGGCGGTGGAATGAGCACACGAATCTCGACTGGGACGAGGGCCGCGGGACCGGCGCGGCGGGGCGGGGCGGGGCTCGTCGACAACACGACCCCCTTGTTAGCCCGTGATGTCCCCTCCAGAGACCGAGAAGAGGCGAAGAGGCTGAGGGCTGGGCTGAGGCTGCACACGAGTGGGGAGGGGGGGGGGGCCACTAACGAAGGCGGTGTCTGTCTAATCATTACCACGCCCCGCCGCCGTCGGCTGCGGTAATGTCAGCAGGGGCCCCGCCAGGCCTAGCCATAGGCGCTCAGCAGCGCATCACGACTAAAAACGCTCGTCTTAATGAAGGAATGTGGTTGGACCGGGGGCGGCCCGGGGGCAGCCGGGACCTGACCTCGAGGGGGGAGGGGGGGGGGGACAACTCGAACAGTACTCCGTACGCGACCACAAAACAACTCTCATAATACTCACAGTATCTATGAGAGCCAACATATTAATGTGCTGTTCGAAACAAGCGCTCGTTGCGCTTCCGTTGCCGCCGAGGTGGGCCGGGTGTCCATCATTTGCCGGCTGTCCATCATTTGCCGGTTGTCCGGCTCGCATTCTGGACGGAACAGGACAGAGCAGTGGAGACAGCCGGCCCCTGTCCAGCCCAGCCCATACCACAGCGTCACCGGCTACAAAACGCTGCCGCCTCCCTGCCGCGGTTTGTTACTGCAGCTGTGTTCGTTCTGTTCCGCGGACAGGGGTGCTTGGAAGCGCGCTCCGCTCAACGAGGGGGGACTGGACACAGGCGAGATGGAGGGGGGGGGGGAGTGTCCCATGTGAGTTGTGGGGTCCTCATTGCGGCTGACAAGCGGCCATAAAACACTGGGCGGCGGGCCGTGGGGCGCGGGACGCGGACCGTCACCCACGCAGTTCGCGGCCCAGGACTCCGCAGGACTCCCCGCAGGACGCCCCGTGAAGCCGCGCGTCACACTCCGTCACGGCCCGTCACGGCCCGTCACGCCCTGCCACACCTCTCACGTCTGTCAAATCCCGTCTGTCGCATGGCGCACCGAACCCTCCCGTCCCCGCACACTACTCCTTACCGGCAGACTTTGAGGTCGGGGAGGCCGCAGGGCCAGGAGGCCGGCCGCGGCGCCTAGCAGTCCTGCCGTTGTCGTGGCTGCGCTGCTGCGCTCCGATACCAAAGCTTGGGCTGGCCGATTACTTCTCATATGTATTATTCGTTCGGCCCGCGCTTCGCTTCTACGAAGATGTCACGACGATACCGCGGTTCCGCTCGGCGGCAGCGACAGCCGCCACGGCCTCCACACCCACCAACTATGCAATGTTTTCGTTCCACGCTGTCGTATTTTTTTCTCCCCTCCCGAAGACAGAGGCGTGTGACACGGAGCACGGGACGGAACGGCAGGATCCTTTAGCTTCCGACTCGCCCCCGGCCCCGCCCCGGCCTTGGGGACAGACTTCTCCCTTTCCCTCACGATTTTCATGCGACTAAGTATGCGCTCTGCCCCGCTGCTGCCGCCGGATCCTCTCGGCTTTTTTTTTTCCTCCCGCCGCCCTCACCCCTGTCCCCTGCGTGGCCCCCGCCCCCACCCCTGGGGGCAGATAAATTCGTCAAGGACTCTCAGCCGCGCTGCTCCGCCTGCTCCGCCTGCTCTGCTCCGCCCCCGCCCGGCCAGCGTCCGGCGTCCGGCTCAGAATGAAGCAGTCGTGATGATCAGCGCCCGACTGTGCCGCCGGTCAAGGAACCTGAAGAGACTGTCGTCACCTTTAAGATGTGAGACTTTGTAGACTGGTGCTGGGATGGCCACGACGAGATGGAAGAGACGGCGCTTGGTGATGTCCTCGGCGGAGCGGAGCGAGGCGAAGCGGCAGGCCGCGGTGTGAATGAAAGCGAACTGCAGCGCTCCCCTGCAAAGGCATAAAGGCTGCTCCGCCGCCAACACCGCTGCCGCTGCTGATTGAAAAGGGTGGAGACGGTGTCATAAAAGAAGGAGCACGCAAACACACCGGTCTTTGACCACGCCATGAAGTGCCATAAGGCGAGAAACAAACAAACTACAAAAAGGCACCCCTGACCCTTCTTGTGTACGCTGTATTCAGCGCGATAGCATGCCCCCCCCCCTCTCCCTTTCCTCCTTTTGCCTGCTTGATGGGAAAAATAGTCTCTTCCTCTCCCCCTTCTCTTCCCTTCCCTTCTCTCGGAAAGTGCCGGCTGCTTGGTCGCTGAAATGGCTCCATTGCTGCAAACATTAATTGCTTCCCTTATCGTGAATGAGTGGCATTGGGCCGCGGGATATTCCCTTCTCATTCCTGCCCCACCCCGTTTCTGTACTTTTTTTTCGGGGAAAAGGTATTTTAGGATTGGACGTGGGACATCCGCTTTGTGGTCGGTCGCAGGAGCAGCCTGGAGCAGCGGAGGTTCGGGTGCGCTAAACTCCAATGGCGTGTTTACCGGCACACCGTGCCATCTGCATATTCAGTAACTTGTCAGATCCCAGCCGCACCCAACGATAGCGACGGCAGCCTCCCTCTCTGTCTCTCTCTTTCTCTCTCTCTCTCTGTCTCTCTCCTCCTGCGCCACCTCGTCCTTCTTGTGTTTCGGTCTCTTGCTCTCCTGACCGTGCATATTTACTGTCAGCTTCCAGGGAATTAGGGAGTCAGAGAGAGAGAGAGAGAGAGAGAGAGAGAGAGAGAGAGAGAGAGAGAGAGAGAGAGAGAGAGAGAGAGAGAGGGAGAGAGGGAGAGAAGGGGGGGGGGGGAGAAGGAGAGAAAATATCAAAGGGTGTAAGTGGAAAGCGGACACGCGGGGTGCGAAATGCGCGAAAGGGCACGAACATTTGATTGAAAGCAGAATCCTGTTGTTTTCCGGGGTGACATCACTCCCGGCGCGGCGCCTGCACGTCGCTAGGCGGCGGATGTACCCCCCGCTATGCGCCGTGCTATGCGCGCTGCCAGACAGATGTCGTAGGACGCATCTCTTCGAAAAACATTTTGAGTGCGTTTCGGAGCGGAGGCATACAAGCGCTGGACCTTTACCAAGTTTCAACGATTTTTTTTAAAGCTGAAAAAAGATGGCGAACACAACAGTTTTCAGTCGATTCTTTAGAACTGATGGAAAACAATGTACACAATGTTGCGACCTCTACTCCTATATGTGTAGGTAGTGTATAGGTAGTAGTTTGTGTGGAACTACGGCACCAGCAATGACAAAAACAAACCGCATACCCGAACTCTGCACTGCAGGCAACTGCAGTCAAATAAAGAACAAGGAGGCCCGTGCGAGGCCGGTGGCGAGCGGACAGCAGCGAGGTCTGGGACGACCTGCACTGCTGCCCAGGACAAGTCAACGGCGGGCCTCCACGTGCATGGGACGGGGCAATAGTTAGGTATAAAAAAGAGTATGTGCATATACGTTTGTATATGGATATACAATTTTTAGCCTCTGCTGTGAGACTTTGCCGATGTGTCATGATATTGTACCATATGTCTGCCAAAATCCGAGTGTTTCAAAGAAAGAAAATAGGGGGAGAGAGCGAGAGAGAGAGAGAGAGAGAGAGAGAGAGAGAGAGAGAGAGAGAGAGAGAGAGAGAGAGAGAGCGAGAAAGAGACACTGCAGTGATTGAACCACGCGCCGTCCTGAGGCAGGGTGTCAGTTTTCGGCCCGCATTTCGCGTCGGGTACAGAGAGCGTAATGCAAACAGCACGCCAGCAATAATCTCTGGCTCCGTCCCGGCCCGTCCCGGCCCGGCCCGCTCGGCCGACTCGCTGTCGCTGTCCGCGTCGGACAGACGGACCCTCATACAAACAGACGGGCAGCGGGCGGACGGACGGGCAGCTTATGGGGATTCGTGGAGACAGCGGCGTACAGCGCAGTGCTGGCAGCGCCTGGCAGCACCGCAGCCCGCGGCGCGGACCACTGCTAACAATACGCGGTCAGTTTTTATGCGCCGTCTGGTCCGTGAAGCCCCGGAGAGGAGGAGGAGGAAGGGGTGGGGAGCAGGAGGGGTGCGATTTGGGACGCAATTACCATTCGGGGGCGAAGGGAACCGAATGTGTTCGTCCAGGGCCTCTGATGGACTTCCGGTCGGATCCAATTCCAGTGTAAGCACTAAGCAGTGGGCACCGGGGCTGGGCGCTACGCTCGGCTGACCGGTGATGAGAGCGGGGGGGGGGGGAGAGAGAGAGAGAGAGGCAGAGACAGCTGTTCGATTCCACAGCGCACTCTTCGTGGCTCTGTCTCTGTCGCACTCCTGGGGTGCTGCATAGGAGAGCGAGAGAGAGAGCCCCGGCTTAAAGTGTCTGCGGAATGAGCCAACAGAGAGAGGGAGAGGACAAGGCGAGAGGCGTCCTGCCTCACCTTGATCCGAAGATGGCCTGGCTGGACCAGACGCAAGCGATGCCCCTCTTTTGCACTCGCCTCTGATGCGGCCGGCTTTGGCATCTGCTCGACATCGGCTCGGCTTGGCTGAATGCGTCTCGGGCACACACCTGCTCCCCCCGGCCCTCGGTACCGGGCTCCAGCTAGGTCCAGTCCGCCAGGGGCAGCCGGGGGCGGCCGGGGGCGGCCGGGGGCGGCCGGGGGCGGCCGGGGGCGGCCGGGGGCGGCCGGGGGCGGCCGGGGGCGGCCGGGGGCGGCACAGGCCAGGTACAGCTCCTGCGGCCTCTGCACCGGCACGCTGCGGAGCGCCTGTGGATCGGAGGGTAGGCAGCCAGCCACTCTGCCGTGCGCTGCCGCCGGCTGGTTGCCTACCCGCTGCTTCGCAGGCGCTCCCTTCCACGGCCCACGGCACCCACGGGGACCACGTCTCTATCCAGTCGACAGCGCACGAGGTGCGCGGCACTCGCTCATAGGCAATGATCCAATTTTCAAAACCGCCCGGGCTTCAGAAATTCCTGAAATAGTTTCCCTCTCCTCTCACTCGTGCTGCGGCCATGCCAGCTCTACATTTTAGTCAAGGCGTGCAGTGCAGCAGTGGCTGCGGCTGCTGCTGCTGCTGGTTGTCACATCCGCTCATATATGCACTTGCAATCACACATATGCGCGCGCGCACACACGCACAACACGCACACACACGCATGCGTGGAGCTTCCACGGCCATGTCGCTTGTGTGCGCGCAACCGGACCAGCGGCGCAAGTGCACTGCGTTAATTATAAACGACAGAGAGCCCAGACCGCACTGTGCGCGTGTGTGCGTGGCGTATACCTACACATTAGCATGCACACACTCACACACACACACACACGGTATGCGGACGCCCTGCTCTGGTCCACGCGCAGTATTTTCCCAGCGGGTCTCTGGACGTCCCCAGTTCGCCAGGGGTCTCTTCACTATGTGTAGCGCGTACAGTCAGAAAAATGAAATCACTGGAGAAAATCACTAAGACTGTAATTTTGAATCGAAACAACATCTGATTGTTGGATGAATCGATTAAAATCTTCAACTCCCTTAAAATCTTAGTTGATTATTTTACTTGATGATTTTTCTGAGTGTGTATAGTTTCTTGATTGGGGAGGATGGTAAGCACACACACAACAGGCAGAGGACGGGCAAGGTCCATCATACAAAGTGACCCCCCCCCCTTCCTCCCTCCCTCCCTCCGGTCTATTTTCCAGACTCCCACATTAATTGCACAATCTCGCCCTTCCACTCGATTAAAACCATGCATAGAGGCGATGGGTCGGGCGGGGGAGGGGAGGGGCGGGCAGGGGAGGGGAGGGGGCGGGCGGGCAGAGGAGGGGAGGGGAGGCGGCCCGGCACCGCACCTCGCTCTAAACACGTTGATGGCAACAGTTCGGGAGGCGGGAGCGGCGGAGCGGCGGAGCGTGGGACCTGAATGTCAGTGCGCCGGCTGCGTGGGGTTGACCCATGGCCAGCACGGTCTGGTCAGTAAGGGTCAGTAAGGCCAGTAAGGGTAGCATCAAGATCACAAACAGCCTCGCCGCTCAGGCCGCGGCCGATGTCATGCTTCTTCCGCACTACGCTATATGGACTGAAGGTCCGGACAGGTCATGTTAGGTACGGTTAGGTTAAGTCAGGTTAAGTAAGGATATGTCCGGATCATTACGGTCGGCGTACCATCAGAGCACTGTGGAAATTTCGGTTGGAACCTTCATCACACCATTTGTCCCGCAAAGTTTCCTTGCTTGTTTTCCTTGTTTGTTTACATAGCATTATTCCGAAGAAGTAAGAACTGGGTTTTACATTCTCTTTTGTGGGATAATATTTTTAAAAAATACGAAAGGTTTGGGAACATCCCTAACATTCCGTGCTGTAAACTTTCCTGTCAATTTGTTGAAAATTTTCAACAAAGTTTTTGCAGTGGGGAAACTAGGAGACACAAAGATAGATGGCGGTACGTGTATGACCTCCCCGCGGCTGCGAGCTGGCCCTGCTGACCGCTGGGAAGGAACGGCCACCTCTGACCTGCTCTGACCTACGGCCGGTCCGGTGCGGACCCGGGGACCCGGTCCTGCTCGGCTCGGCCTGTTTTGCTCCGCCCCGCCCACGCATATCTGATGCGTGAGTGATTGCGGGCAAATAAAATCTCGTCCCCTGGCGGAACTCGTTGTATTAAACGTCCGCCGCCGCTGGACGAAGTGGGGAGCAGGGAGTTTTGGGGGAGGGGGGGGGGGCGGGCGCCCCGTGCGACTGCTGCGGACGGCGAGTTCCATCATCGGACGGCTCTCTTTCTTCTCTCTATCCTCCTGCCCCCTTCCCCCCCCCCTCCCCCTCCGCGACTATCAACACCACTCTTCCCCCCCCCCCCTCCAGCTCACGCATCCTACAAAATTGAAGGGGGAGGGAGAGAAAAATATTATTTCGTCTTAATTTAATTTGTTTCGTGAGTCAAATGACTTACTTTCAAATTAATTAAATTGGAATCGATACAATGAACGTAATTCATTAGTTTCGCTCTCCGTCTCCTCCCCTCTCCGCCCGTCTGTACCCTGCTTTCTCTCTCGCTCACACATATTCTGTCGTCGTCCCCCCCTCCCCCCTCTCTCTTCCCCGGGTCTCGTTTCCTTCGTCCATCCATCTTCAGCCACGCGCTCACCCCCTCCCTGTTCCTCTCCTACGCCTTCCTCCTCTTCTTTTCTCCCTCCTCACTTCGTTTTCTGGCAAAACCCCCGCGCGCGACTCAACTGCACGCTTTCAATGTGATTGCATGGGTAAGAGAGAGGGTTGCTGCCCTAATGGCGGCCGGCGCGGCGTAGGCGTGGACCTAGGCCCCTGTGCCGTGCCGGGGCGCGGTGGGGGCGCAGGGCCGCGGGGGCGCGTGATCCTGTGCGTGCCACGGGGCGCCGGCCAGAGTCGTTAATTATTCCGCGTGTAATCGTGTAGGAGGAGCCGGTGTAGTGTGGCGCCCGCTGAGGTGCCCGCTGAGGTGCCCGCTGAGGTGCCCGCTGAGGTGCCCGCTGAGGTGCCCGCTGAGGTGCCCGCTGAGGTGCCCGCTGAGGTGCCCGCTGAGGTGCCCGCTGAGGTGCCCGCTGAGGTGCCCGCTGAGGTGCCCGCTGAGGTGCCCGCTGAGTTGCCCGCTGAGGTGCCCGCTGAGGTGCCCGCCGCCAAGTGGCCTGGCCAGTGCAGCCGGACCAGGGCTGGTACGTCTGGTCTGGTCTGTTGTGATTCCGGCCGGTGGACTGCTGGGAGGAGCCTCGGGCGGCACATCACGGGGGGGAAAAAAAAAGGTTCGCTGAACTTGCGAAATTCTTCGCTAGTCCAGCGAATTCTGTCCTTTGAAAACAAGTCTGCAGAAGCATCCCGTCCCCGTATGCGGGGTAAATCCGTTGGGGAATCAGAGGAATCCCGGCAGCAGATACCCTGTGCTCGAGTGCCCTGCCGGAATGCTTGTGCAGACGTGCCGCTCAGACGCTAAGCAGGACGGGAGTAAACAGGAGACGAGTGTCAGCATGGGGACCAGGTACCAGGTGCGCCTTGGGAGGGTACGAAAGATAACATTTGAAAAGATTTCATAAATTGCAGAGATTGCTTGAGATATCGAAGATTACTTTCGATTACACAAGATAATATGTGACGATATGTGACGACATGAAATTGCACTTACATGCAATTGTAATCATCTGCTCTACTTTATGACACAAACTTCAAGTTCTTTCTGCTTCATTCCAACCGTGTACCTTCTTTCCGCCTTTCTCTACCTTGATCTACGTTGTTCCGCCTTATTACGAAGATTACTCAAGATAAGATGCCGATTACCTGATGTGAGATTGCATGTGAGATAAAATAATATTGCAATCTTCTATCGAATATGAGAATACCCGATTTCATGATATTGCATGGGGTTATATGAGATTACATCAAGATTACAGAATATTAAATTTGGGTGCACGAATGATTACTCGAGTGAGAAACCCCTATGCGGAGACACATCTTGGAGGGGGACAACTAGAACTGTTCTCTGCATGCCGGTGGAGGCCCCGCTGTCAGGCAGGCACAGGCACAGGCACAGGCACAGGCACAGTCGCACCGCGCTGCAAACCCAAACGCTGGAGCAACAAGCAATTGGGGAAGAGTGTGCGCTGAAAGGCGTCCAGCCGTATCGATGCCCCCCCCCCCCCCCCAGGGCCAGCGGTTAAAGTGACCAGACCTTTCATTACAATTGCTTTTGTGTGACCCCACATGGAGCGAGCGCTGCACTGCGAGCCGCGAGCGAGAAGGGATGGTGATGGGGTGGGAACGGGGGGAGGAAGGCGACTGTCTATCCCTCGGCCCTCTCTACCTGCTCTCTTTCTCTTTCTCTCTCGCTCCCTCTCTCTCTCTCTCTTTCTAACTCTCTCTCTCTCTCTCTCTCTCTCTCTCTCTCTCTCTCTCTCTCTCTCTCTCTCTCTCTCTCTCTCTCTCTCTCTCTCTCTCTCTCTCTCTCTCTCTCTCTCTCTTTCTCTCTCTCCCTCTCTCTCTTCCTCTGTCTATCTCCTCCTTCTCCTCCCTATCCCCGTCTCTCATTGAGCTCAGCTTCGCTCTCCGACGGGCAGAACAGAATAGGCAGAACAGAATAGGCAGGCCGACAGTGGACACATGGTCAGCGCGCAGCAACGATGAAATACTGTAGTGCTCGCCACTCAACCTGAACACAGCGGGAAGCGCGCTCAGTGCGAAGTGCCGGTCGCATGCACACGCTCAAACACACACACGGTCGCACGCACACGCTGCGCACGCTCACACACACGGTCGCACGCGCACGCTGCGCACGCTCACACACACGGCCGCACGCACACGCTGCGCACGCTCACACTTACGGTCGCACGCACACGCTGCACACGCTCTGCACACGGTCGCACAGCCGCACACCATCTGCGCCTAAAACGGAAAATGGAGCCATCGCACGCGCCTCCCTAAAAACGGCCCGCAGCAACGGCTTCAGCGGCGGCGGCGGCGGCGGCGGCGGCACTGTGAGGTATCGCCGCACTGACGGAGGATCTCCTGATGGGCTACCGGGCTGACAAACGATCCGCCGAGGCAGCGCCGCTTTTATGTGTGCGGCTCAGCCCCGCCGGGCCCCGCGGGTTCAAACACTGCGACTCTTGGACACACATATGCTACATATTTCAGCGCCTCCCTTTCAAAGCAGCGGGCACTGCCGATTAGTCATCATTATTTATTGCTTTTCTTTCGGTTTTTTTTTGTTGTTATTTGTTTTGCAATTACAGCACACAGGCGCGAGCCAGCATGTCCCAGTGTGCGCACCGCGAGTAAACTGCTATGTAACGGCCGAACGTCAACTGCAGCCACGCTCCGGCCACACGCCAGCCACACGTCGGCCACGCGCCGGCCACGCGCCGGCCACTGCCACGCTCCTGCCACGCTCCGGCCACACGCCGGCCACACGCCAGCCACGCGCCGGCCACACGCGACGTCATCCGCAGCGCTCTGATTTTGATTTTCCGTCTCCCTTCCGCGCCCCGCGCTGCCCGCGCCCTTCGTGTCCTCTGGCCCAATAGCAGTCTGAGGTGGGTGGGTCCCCCCTGAGGTCAGCTTGCTACACCACTGGAGTTCAAGCTTGACGCCACTGCTGGCCTCTGTCCGCCTCCCCGCACACTGACGGACGAGCACTGCGTGAGACCCGCGTTAGGAGTCGAGTCGCGAGTGTTTCACGGCCGCAGCACACGTCGGCGGTTTTGCCGCTGTTGTCGTCTGTTTTCGGCCAAAATCGGGTCTTTGAATCAGAATTTCTGGGCCAAATTTTCAGGGTTGCTTCAGAAGGGTTCAAAGATCACATTCCAGTCGAGCAGTTGTCAATATCGTGCCAAGCGCAAAATCTACAGGCTCTTAAAGTCAATTTTTCCAGAAATTTAACAGGGTGGTGTTCGAAACCGTTCAAATCCTAAATCGGGCACTTACAAGCTTGCCCCACCGGGGCAAACTGTCGAGTGGAGTGTTCCAAACACCCTCCTGGTGGCTGATTTTTCCTACGACCCCTAGAATTTACTATTTTTAACTTTTCCGCCAGTGGGAGCACGGCGGGTGCACAGCGGGCTGCGCGGGCCAACGATGCAACGGCGTCCGGAAGGGTTTTTGGCGAGGAATGGTTCAAAACTGGAGTGCAGTAGAGCTTTTTCGTGCATAAAGCATTGACGTACAACGGACTTACTACCGATTATAAAATGTGGAGCCCCGTGGGGGTCGGGGGTCATCCGTAAATGAGGGCCCCAAAACGCCGCATGGCGCTAAAAAAACAACTTTACCGACTGCGGCCGGAAGGGGTTTTCGGCGACAAATGGTTCGAAACTGGAGTGCAGCAGAGCTTTTTCGTGCATTAAGCATTGACGTACAACGGACTTACTACCGATTTTGAAATGTGGAGCCCCGTGGGGTCGGGGGTCATCCCTAAATGAGGGCCCAAAAAGGACATTTTGGGCTTTCTTACAGTGCCTCTTGGGTGCCACAAGTGGCAGAATTGACCAGTGGATCGTTGACGCGCCTCTTCGCAATGCTTCATCTGCTGTGGAGATAATCAGTTAATATGTTATCCGAAAGGAGTAAAATATTAATGTCTGTTAATTTCTTCCTACTTTGTTTGATGTCTGGGGCTTAATTAGATTATAGGGACGCTGCACAATCGGGGTCGTCTACATCTTGATCGTCAGTAGTAAGTCAGTAGTAAGTCCGTTGTACGTCAATGCTTAATGCACGAAAAAGCTTTGCTGCACTCCAGTTTCGAACCATTTGTCGCCGAAAACACCTTCAGGCCGCAGTCGGTAAAGTTGTTTTTTTAGCGCCATGCGGCGTTTTGGGGCCCTCATTTAGGGTTGACCCCCGACCCCCACGGGGGTCCACATTTTATAATCGGTAGTAAGTCTGCCGTACATCCGTGCCCAGTGCATGCGAAAGCGCTGCCGCACTTCAGTTTCGAACCATTTGTCGCCGAAAACCCCTTCCGGCCGCAGCCGGTAAAGTTAGGCTTTTTGCGCTATGTGGCGTTTTGGAGCCCTCATTTACGGATGACCCCCGACCCCCACGGGGCTCCACATTTTATAATCGGTAGTAAGTCCGTTGTACGTCAATGCTTTATGCACGAAAAAGCTCTACTGCACTCCAGTTTTGAACCATTCCTCGCCAAAAACCCTTCCGGACGCCGTTGCATCGTTGGCCCGCGCAGGGCGGCCACGTGCCCCACGGCGCGCTGCCAGCGTCAGGGACCACATCCATCATGGGGCTCCGAATCTGTCAAGTTGTATTCACATATTACCACCCGCCTTAACTCGTCACCCCCCCCCCCCCCCATCCCTTTGGACACACACACACACACACACACACACACACACACACACACACACACACACACCCACCCTCGCAGCGTCGCAAGGGCGTCTTCTTCACACACTCTCCTCCCCGAGACGCTGCTCCGTCAGTATGCTCTGGTGTGCCGCGAGAAGAGCGCGTCAACTCGCATCAGCGGTGTGTGTGTGCGCGCGTGTGTGTGTGTGTGCGCGTGTGTGTGTATCTCTGTGCGTGTGTTGTCGGTGGATGCCTGTGGCTTTGGAACGAGAATGAAGAAGTCGGTGGGACGAGGCGAAACAGAGCAGCCCAATTTGTCTCAGGGAGACGTTCAGGAGGAGAGGAAGTGATGCGTTCAATTTTGCTGGTGGAGAAAAATGTTCCCGGTCCCGGGTGCGCTACGAGGAGAATCATCATGTGGGTGCTATGTGCTGGAGGACTAGCAGGTGAGAAAGAGATGGATGCGCTTTGGTCCAGCGTCTCTGCTGGTGGGAGGCGGCGTGGGTCGTCAGGACGGGCTGGGGTTGGGTGGGTACGCACGAGGAAGTTTGGTGGTGGGTTCAGCAAGCTGTGGCCGAGCTTTTGCAGTAGGGAGTGGAGGGTGGGGCGGTGGTGTTAGCGGCGGCGGTGGCGGGGCCGGCGAGAGCCGAGCGGCAACCCCAAACATTCCGGCCCATTCCATCCCAAGAAAGAGAGAGAAACGCCGGTATTTTTCTCCAGGGCTGCGCTGCCGCTGCCTTCTGTTGGACTGGAAGAGACTATGGAAACTCCAAGAACCAGCGGGCGGAAGCGCGCGTGTGAGAGAGACAGAGAGAGGGGGGAGTGAGAGAACAGAGTACACTGCAGTGAAAAGGCCACGTTCGGATAATCTAGGAAACGTCATTCGTCGCTGCTGCCAGCACGTTAATTTCTCATAAGACGTTTCCGTATCCGGTAACGGCGATATTAATCCACACCCGTCACACGGCGCCCCTCACCCCGCACAGCTGCCGCTATGCTTGTCCCTTGGTGCCCCTGGTCCGGCTGCCTGCGCCCTATGTTTTGGAAAAACGTCGCGGTGTCGGACCGGGGCGGCCGGGGGCGGCCGGGGGGCGGCCGGGGGCGGCCATGCTCGCTGTTGGCCAGTATCGAGCCCGTCTCTTTGGCGTGGGTGGGGCGTGGCCAAGTCCATGAGGGGGCCCGGGCGGGGGCCCGGCAGGGCCGACCAGGTCCTCTCGTGGCACGGAAAATGATTAGGTTCCGGCTGGCTCTGAGCTCGCACTCTCTTGCACTCTCTCGCTCCCCTCGCTCCCTCTCGCACCCCATAGGACAGCGGCCGACAGCGGTCCCGTGCCCGCGAGGCCCTGCCCAGTCCTGCCAAGCCCTTCTGCTCACAACGAGCGCATCTGTAACGTGTCTTCCGTCGTCCCTCCCTCAAACCCTCGAAAGAAGCGAGTCAGAAAAGAAAATGAAGCGGCCGGCTGAGGCGGCCAGCCGCGACCGGCATGCGGGCGGCATATCTCGGGTCCCGCCCCGCCCGGCGACAGATCTCATCACGGCCCTGTTTGTCGCACACAACTTCTCTCATCTTTCTCGTTTTATGTTGTAGAAAACAAAGTTGGGGAGAGAGGCAGAAAGAGGCGGCGGCAGGAGCGAGAGAGAGAGAGAGAGAGAGAGAGAGAGAGAGAGAGAGAGAGCGCAGCCCAGGGCAGCCTTGGGAGGGAGCGCGCTAGCGGCAGCAGCTCGGCTCGGCCAGTTTGTTCTTGGAGAATCGCCTCCCTTATTGGTGGGTATCGAGCGTTGGTGCGGCGTGGCGCAGACAACGGAGATGCCGCTGCTGCCTGTGGCTGCCGCCGCTGCTGCTGCTGCTGCTGCCGCTGCTGCTGCTGGTGCTGCGGCTGCCGCTACTGCCGCTGCCCCGGCACGCCGGCCTCCAGACCCAGTTCCAGTTCCAGTTCCAGTCCTTGAGGAGTCCAGCTGCAGGAGAGCCCCACACCGGCCAGCGCAGACAGCCCCGGCGGCCCCAACCCCGCACCATCCTGGCCACGACAAGTCAGCCTCACTTCTGTGCCCCGCCCAGCGACAAATTAAGAAGGTCTGGACGAGTCTTCAAGGGAAAGAAACCGGAAAAATCATATTTTAGAACGGAAGAGAAAATGAGGGTGACAGCGCGATGAAAATTCGCACCCAGATGTCTGATTGAGGTGCAGTGCTGCGGCTGTGGTGGCCGATGGCTCCTCAGGGTTTGAGCAGAACAGTGTGGGGGCGGCCCTCCACCCCCAACACCTCCTGGCTGGAGCTAGCAACCTAGCCCGGTCGGTGGTGACGGAGAGGAGAGGAGAAGCCGGTGGGCAGGGACAGGTCGGAGCCTCGGACAAATCCCCTGGGAGATGGGTCTCACGCAGGCATCGGCCAGCCGTGCCGTGATGTGCCGTGCCGTGCCATGCCGTGCCGTGCCGTGCCGTGCCATGCCATGCCGTGCCGGGCCGGCCCAGAACACTATGATCGCTTTCTCAACTCGAACAAGAAACCCTTTTCCGCAACAGCCGCACTCCGCTTATCGCATCACAGCCCCCCCCCCCCCATCCCCCCTCCTCCCTCTCGTCCCCTTCCCTCTACCCGTTCCCCCAGCAGGGCTGCGTTGTCGTGCTGTGCGTAGAAACCAGACCGCAACGCATGAACTATTAGCTTGCGTTCCTCTCAACACCTGTGCTATCAGTAGTGCCTTCTTATCATCGGCAGGGCACGGCAGGGCCACCCGCTGGCCACCGGAGGCCACCGGAGGACACCGGAGGACACCGGAGGACACCGGAGGACACCGGAGGCCGGGGGTCCCGTGACGAGACGTGACCAGCCCCGCGTGTGCGGGGAAAGGCGCGAATAACTGGGCCGAGGGCTGAGGACGCTGCTGACGCCGCTTCAGCCTGCGTCAGTCCCGGATGGCTCCGTCTGCGCTGAGCCGGCCTCCGGGACGGGGACGGAGACGACGGGGGGCGAACGGAGTGCGGCCATAAAACAATTTGCGTTTGGCAGAGGCTCGGTTATTGATGCAAACAGGGACGGGATGGGGGTCACGGTATGAACCTTGTTAATGCGGGTCGTCTCAAGAGGGTGCCCAGTACTGGGGCCAGCCAGGCCAGCCGAGCCGGCCGGGACGAGGCCGCAACATTCTCCGCACCCACGTGCGACGTGCCATGGGGGCCGCCGGGGCCGGTGGACGGCGGGTGGGGGCTGGCGCTGGGCTGGCACTGGGCTGGCGCTGGGCTGGCGCTGGGCTGGCACTGGGCTGGCGCTGGGCTGGCGCTGGGCTGGCGCTGGGCTGGCGCTGGGCTGGCGCTGGGCTGGCGCTGGGCTGGCACTGGGCAGGCGCTGGGCTGGCGCTGGGCTGGCGCTGGGCTAGCACTGGCCGGAGGTCCGCGCGGCCCCGCGGTTCACACTCTGACTGACAACTCGCCACAGCAGAGCAGTGCGGAGAGCAGAGCGCACAGCAGCCAGCGACAGCGTCACGCCGGTTGCGGCACCCTGGGCACCCACCCCGGCTCTCTGCCCGCCCCGTCCCGGCAGGCATCCGAGCGCAACGTGCAATGTTCTCGCCTCGCGGCGGCAAAATGAAAATTTGTTGCCATAAACTTTGCGGCGGTGCAACGCCACGCCACAGCGGGGGAGAAGGGGAGGGGGGCGGGGATGCAGGGGGGGGGGGGGGGGGATGCAGGCCGCAGAGGGCGCGCTCGCTTTCGGGGAGAAGAAACAGCAGGAAATTACGTTTCCCACCCGAGAAAGAGATAGCGAACGCTGTTCGAGAGGGACGGCAGGGGAAAAGGGAGAGAGAGAGAGAGAGAGAGAGAGAGAGAGAGAGAGAGAGAGAGAGAGAGAGAGAGAGAGAGAGAGAGAGAGAGAGAGAGAGAGAATGAGAGACACGATGAAGAGGAAGTCGGGCGGGTAGACAAAGAGAGAAAATGCCGACCGACCAAGACCTGTGCCGGTGGACTGCATAGCAGCAGCAGCAGCGAACAGTGCAGGAGCCGCAGTCACCTCGCTGCTCACTGCTCCCTTGCCCATCACGGCGCCTGTGGAGTGACGCGTAGACAACCCGAATGCCGGCCGGAACGCTGGTTGCTTACCTACTCGGCTCGGCTATCCAGCTCAGCTATCATTTGAGGCCCCGACGGGGAGCGGCGGAGCGGCTTCGTCTGCGGCGACCATGAGCGGCTTTACATGGTCAAGGGTGTGAGCGAGCTCTTCTTTTTTTTTTCATATTACGAGATGTGTTATGGGTTTGTGTACAGAGTTCTATTCAAGCTACCCCCCCCCCTTTTTGTTAAGACACTAACGCATTAACGCCGTAACCTGCGCTGCTTCTATTTGAGCTGATCAGGGGCCCGACCGGACCGGACCGGCACCACACTTAGAGACGCGCCTTATGAAGCAGTTGTCGGGCGGTACGCGATGCTTGCCATTATTTCGCGCCGGTTGCTGCCGGTTCCGCCGTCGTTGAGTGCAGTCAACCCCCCCCCCCCCCCCCCCCTCTCTCTCTCTCTCTCTCTCTGTCGCTCTCCATTCCCGGGCGGAGCGGAAGCGAGCGTTTTGGAAAGCACTTTGGTCACGTCCCCGTAAAGGAGGCACATAAGGGTCATTAGGTAGCCGGCACGGCACGGAACGGAGTCAGCAGCGGCACGGAGTTGGGGGGGGGGGAGGAGATCTTATAGGAAACCGGAGAAGACCGCAGCCATCCCAGCCGGACGCTGCGCCGCGCTGCGCCTCGCCACGCGTCACCACTTTTGCCGATTCTTTCCGCGCACAGTTCTAGAAAGAAGAAGAAACAGCAACTCCTGCCTTCGGTGCCTTCGGTGCCTTCGGCAGCGATATCCTGTCGTTTGCTACCGCCCCACCAGGAGCCGGCCGCAGAGAGGAAAAAAGGACACCATCAGTTTTGTGAAACAATTCTACTTTTGTATTTAGTCAGAACTATATATCGCGTCTTTGGGATAAGAAACGTTGAGGCTTGGCATGGATGAGTCTGTAACTCGAGGAACCACAGTGCGACCCAGTGTCTGTGAGGACCTCCTGACGCGACTAACACGAAACCCCGGCCGTCCCACGGCCCGGCGGGGCGGGAGAGAAGGGGTGGGGGCACACGACGCTGTGGGAGGCTGGCCTTTGAGGGCTCCTTAATGAAAACGGCGCCGAGTTTGATGCATCACAAACCACTTCACCCTCTCCTCCCCCCCCCTCCTCTCTCTCTGACTCTCACTCTCCCAGTCTCTCTCTCTCTCTCTCTCTCTCTCTCTCTCTCTCTCTCTCTCTCTCTCTCTCTCTCTCTCTCTCTCTCTTTTCGTTTCATTATCTCCTTCAGTTCCGACTTCACCTCCAGGTCATCTTGTAACGCCTTGGCCCGCCCCCACCCAACTCCGCAAGCGCCCCCCCCCCCCTCCCCCCGCTGTTCCTACCAGACGCCCGTCGCCTGCCCAGCAGCTTCCAGCGGGGTCCTCCAGAACCCTATCTCTGTCTCTCTCTCACTCCCGCACGCCCCACGCACCACCCCCTGGACCCGCACCAGGCTCCCCAACCCCTGTCTGCCCCCCTCCCCCTCGCCGCTTCACGCCACGGCCTTAATCGATCCAGGCGGCCTGTTCTCCCCCACCCCCTCCCCCACTTTACCCCTTTTCTCCTCCCCCCAACCGTGAACCTCGCAACCTCAACCGACCCAACCCCCCTCACGCCCCCTCCTCCCGCCCCTCTCTCCGTTTATTCTCTCGGCCATCGTCTGTCTCTTTCCTTTTCATTCGTCGCCCCCTCCGCCCCTTTCTTCTCTTATTCCGATTGTGTAAGTCAGCTCAGGCGCATGGGATTCCACCGACACCTCTAATTGGTTCAAGGTTGTGTTTTTTTTAATAAGTTGCCTAGGTGGGGATGGAAGGCGGTGGGGGGGGGGGGGGGGGGGTAGTGGCGCGACCCAGCACGGCGCTGGCACGGCGCTGCCACGCCACGCCTACAGTAGTGCGTCTGGGGGCCGCCCGGGCCGCCACACCCCCACCAAGGTCAGCGGGAAAGCAACGACCACAGAGAGGACTCGCCACCGCGGCCGGGGCGGGGCGGGGTGGACCCGCTGGGGGGCCAGGGTCCCGGCCCGGGGTGTGGGGGGCGGCGGAGCCAGCGGGGCGGGGCGGGACGCGGTCAGTGCAAACGCGTTTTTGCAGCGGGGGCCGGCGGGGGGCGGCGGGGGGCGGCGGCAGCCGCACCAACATGCCCCTGCCCCGCTCCTGCCCCGCTGCTCCGCATCCGGACCGCAGGACAGTCGACAGCCGGGCAGAGACATGGAATGGGTTACGTCCCGCCGGGTCCCAGCGGTGACCCGCAGCCTCAAATTGTGTACACCTGATTTTGATTTTAGAGAATGATTGGTATTGCTATGATTTAGTCGTGATACTGTTGGTTGCGCTGCAATTTAGGTGATTCAGCTATACGACGATTTGCTTAAGTCCTGATCTTGTATTCGTATTGATTCAGTCGGTTTCAGTAGTGGTTCAGCAATGATTCGTACAAATTTCATGTTCGTGTAAAAACTATGTTGTGTTTATTCTGGCAAAATTGGTCTAAGGGGCCATCCATAAACGGGTTGAAAGGGGGGGATGGGGTCCCCGAAAACGGACGGTGGCGGACGAGGGGTGGGGGTGAGAGAAGAGCTAAGAGAGAGGGAGAGACAGACAGACAGGGAGAGAGAGAGAGAGAGAGAGAGAGAGAGAGAGAGAGAGAGAGAGAGAGCGCAGGGCTGAGAGAGCGCAGGGCTGGGAGAGAGCAGGGCCAGGAGGGGAGAGAGCGGGGCCAGGAAAGGCGCGTCTCGAGGAAGGAGTTGACTGACTCAATCACCGGGTTGCCAGGGCGGCAGCGCGAAGAACGTGCGCTGGAGAGGAGAGGTTTAGTTTGGAAAATAGTCCAGACAAGTTGGGAAATGTGATAGAAAATTTTGCAACTCTGTCTGTCTGTCTCCCCCACTCTCTCGCTGGGCTATTGAGTGGACTCGGGACTCGGTTCTGCACTCCCGCGCCATGTCCCCGGGCCTTCCGACCGCAGAAACTACCTCCCAGACCTCACGGCGTTTCCCAGGACAGGGCGGGTGGAAGGCCTCAGCCTCAGCGGCACCAGCAGCGGCAGCAGCAGCAGCAGTGGCAGCAGCGTAGGCGGCTATAGGACAGGCCGCAGGCTGCAACCGCACCCGAACGGGACGGGTTCCAAGCAGGTGTCTTCGTTCTAACGCTCTGGAGTCTCTTAAGGCAGACCTTGATTCGCACGGAGCCCAGTGAAGGCGTTGAAAGGCTGTGGCCACTTACATCCAGGTCCCAGGTCTCCAGCAGACTGACCCTCCTACTCGCCCTGACCAATAAACGACCGAAATCACGCAGATAAAGAGCCCCAGAGGGACATATATTTACTCCCTTTCCCTTCTCGTCCGGGTAAAAAATGATGTCGATGGAACGTTAGATTGGGACAAATGGAACGGGCGTGTGCTGCCAGACCTGAGGGGCGGCGGGGCGGAGGCGGGGGTGGAGGTGGGGGTGGAGGCGGAGGTGGAGGCGGGGGTGGAGGCAGCGAGGAGGTGGGGCCAGCCATGCCGGGAACACGTTGGGGACACGGCGTCCCAGCGTCCTGACGTGGACGCAAGCAACATTCTACTCTCCCCCCCCCCTCTCTCTCTCTCTCTCTCTCTCTCTCTCTCTCTCTCTCTCTCTCTCTCTCTCTCTCTCTCTCTCTCTCTCTCTCTCTCTCTCTCTCTCTCTCTCTCTCTCTCCCTCTCTTGCTGCTTGCGCCCTAGCGAACTAAAAAGGGAGTTTGATATGTCTGGACCTTGTCCGCATGCCCCCTCCCCAGAGGCAAGCTTATTATTTATCGAGTCGTGACAATAGGGTATTCCGGAGTAGAGCTTGACCGGAAACAAGGAGATGACACGAATCATAAAAGCGGATACGGAAGTCTACGGTATGAAAAGTTACGCAGCACGTGCTACGCCGTCCAGCCACGAGCCGACTCAAAAATTTGGAGGCTTAGCTCTCGCTGACGATATGTCACGACCATTTGGTAAGGTCAGGCAGCGCCAGAACTTTCTGCACGGCGTAAGGACGCAAGTGCCCGGGCCGCGCGGTCGATCTACGCGTCGTCTGACCCTATCTAACGGTCGTGACAAATCATTAGCGAGAGCTAAGTCTCCAAATTTTTGAATCGGCTCGTGGCTGACGGCGCGGCACGTGCTGCATAACTTTTCATACCGTAGACTACCGCATCTGCTTTTAAGATTCTTCTCGTCTTCTCGTTTCCGGTCAAGCTCTACTCCGGAATACCCTATTGGACGCCAAACCAGAGTTGCCGGCCTTTTTCTGTTTTTGCTGGGACTACCGGTTAGGGTTGCGTTACCACGTTACGCTGCAGAAGCGCCAAGCGGGGGGCGCGGCGCTGCGCTTCTGTTTACTGTGTTTACATGCTCGGCCCGGCCGTCCATGGGCCGCCCCCACCCTGACCGGTCCAGCCGCCTAGCCCAGCCCGGCCTCAGCGGCCCCAGCCCAGCCGAGCAAACACCGCCCAGCTGCCGTCGGCTGCCGTCCCAGGAGGGGCGATGCGGGCCGCGGGGGCCGCGGGGGTGCGGCCGTGTGTCCTGTAGGCCCCCGCCGAGGGTCGCCGAGGGGCCCCCGGACCGGCAGGAGTGGGGGCAGCAGGACTCGCGGAGGTGAATACAATGGCCCTCTCCTCTCTGCGTCAGGAGGGGGGGGGGGGGGGGGGGGGGGGGGTAGGCGGAACACAGAGGGGGGCATGGCGTGACCGATCGAGGCCCCCGTGCAGCCCTCTCTGTCATTCGCTCAGCATCTTTCTTTCTCTCATTCTCCCTCACTCCCTCCCTCCCACGGACTACGGCACAGTTTCCAGGAAAAAACGCCGACCCACCCGTCGATGCCGCCCGCACAAATATCAAATGTTTTGAGAGTGAACAGACCGCGAATGGATCCGAAATTTGTTGCGGGTCGGCGGCGGTGGCTGTTGGTTTGTGTGGCGGTGCGTGTGGCGGTGCGTGTGGCGGGCGTATCGTATGAGCGCTGCCAACTGTTGTGGCCGGCGGCAGCGGGGGCCGTGGGGGCCGTGGGGGCCGGTGGGGTAGGGGAGGGGGAGCCCCTCCATTCCCTTCCCTGCACACCAATAATACAATACACACCAATGCGACCAATATGGTAAATACAATGCTGGCTGCGCTGGCTGCGCTGGCTGCGCTGGCTGGCTGCGCTGGCTGCGGCTGGCTGCGCTGGCTGCGCTGGCTGCGCTGGCTGCGCTGGCTGCGCTGGCTGGCTGCGCTGGCTGCGCTGGCTGCGCTGGCTGCGCTGGCTGCGCTGGCTGCGCTGGCTGCGCTGGCTGCGCTGGCTGCGCTGGCTGCGCTGGCTGCGCTGGCTGCGCTGGCTGGCTGCGCTGGCTGCGCTGGCTGCGCTGGCTGCGCTGGCTGCGCTGGCTGCGCTGGCTGCGCTGGCTGCGCTGGCTGCGCTGGCTGCGCTGGCTGCGCTGGCTGCGCTGGCTGCGCTGGCTGCGCTGGCTGCGCTGGCTGCGCTGGCTGCGCTGGCTGCGCTGGCTGCGCTGGCTGCGCTGGCTGCGCTGGCTGCGCTGGCTGCGCTGGCTGCGCTGGCTGCGCTGGCTGCGCTGGCTGCGCTGGCTGCGCTGGCTGCGCTGGCTGCGCTGGCTGCGCTGGCTGCGCTGGCTGCGCTGGCTGCGCTGGCTGCGCTGGCTGCGCTGGCTGCGCTGGCTGCGCTGGCTGCGCTGGCTGCGCTGGCTGCGCTGGCTGCGCTGGCTGCGCTGGCTGCGCTGGCTGCGCTGGCTGCGCTGGCTGGCTGCGCTGGCTGCGCTGGCTGCGCTGGCTGCGCTGGCTGCGCTGGCTGCGCTGGCTGCGCTGGCTGCGCTGGCTGGCTGCGCTGGCTGCGCTGGCTGCGCTGTGCTGGATCCAGTCCAGCGCGGCCAGCATCCGCTCCGCAGCACAGGGTGGCAACCCCTCCGACCGCACGGCCGGCGGCGGGGCGGTACATGAATGAGCAGTCGCTCACTCAACAGGCACGCCGCGCCGCCGCCCCCCGCACTGCACCCGCCCCCCTCCCCTCACGGAGACAACCTTTTATTTTCATTTTACAATCTCCACCGCTGTTCCATCTGGGGGCCGGCCGGCCGACTCCTGCGTCCCCGTAGTCCCCAAGATGCCCCAAAGCGACTGACGTCTCACTATCGTGAGCGTGTTCTTGTTGTCGACGGGAAAATCACAAGTTACACAAACGCCCGGTGCAGCGGGAATACTGTGCGGGGGGCACGGTAGTGACAGAAATGTCCAGAAAGTGTTGGGCGCGGTCGGGTATTGGAACATTCGACCGTCGAGGGGCGCAAATGCGCTGCGCGTTGCGCGAGATCACGCTTTGTGTGGGCTTATCACAGCGGGGGCAGGCACCGCCGGGCCACCAGCGGCAGGCGCGGCAGGCCCGAGCTGGCAGCACGGCGGGGCGTGTTCGCAGGCCTTTGGCAGGCCTTTGGCAGGCCTTTGGCAGCCCGATGACGGCCATGGCGTGCTGAGCCAGTCCGGCCCGCTGCACACCCAACCCCCTTCCACCTCTCTCTCTCTCACACACGGTCACTCCCTCTGTTAGGCGGCTCCTGAGGCGGAAAGCATGAGGCCCGGACCCGGATGACAAGAGGTTCATGAAAAATTTTGAGGAAGATCTGTCCGGAAATGGGTGGAAATGGCCGTGTCCCGACACCGATCATACTTACAGGATCTGCGGGCGAGGCGGACCCGTGGCCGGCTGCTGGAGTGACATGCCGTACCTGGAAACCAAACAGGGCAACATTAGGCATGCCTCCCTCGTCCACGTCCAGGCCACACCCACCCCGCGCCCCAGCGGTTCATCAAAATCAAATTAAATTACACCAAATGAAACCAAACAGCTCTTGGGCTGCTTTCTTTCCCTTTCTCCAGCAGGGTTCCGGGTGAGTGTAATCTCGCACCTTAACGGGGGATTGGCAATATCCTGGGATGGCCTCGACGAATCCGTCGCGACAACTTACAAATTACGTAATGCCGGATCAGTCCAGTCCATCCGGATCCGGGGGCTGACGAGGCCGGGGCTGCTGTGTTGTGATTCGGGGCGGGGCCGCTGTGTTGTGCTGAGTTGTGAGGCGCGGCCGCTGTGTTGTGAGACGCGGGGCCGCTGTGTTGTGAGACGGGGCCGCTGTGTTGTGCTGTGTTGTGAGACGCGGGGCCGCTGTGTTGTGAGACGGGGCCGCTGTGTTGTGCTGTGTTGTGAGGCGCGGCCGCTGTGTTGTGAGGCAGGGCCGCTGTGTTGCGCGTAGAGATCTGCGACGAGCGAGCCGAGCCCGGGCTCGTCGCTACCACCGCAACAGTCAGCTCGGCTCGCCCGGCTCGGCCCGCCGAGCTCGAGCCCCGCTCGTGAGCTCCGCTTGCCACAGCAGGCCGCCACCTCAGCCGATACCACTGCTGCACAGCTTGCCTCTGCAGCAACGGGCGGCGCTCAGGTAGCAGCGGTGGCTGATGCGGCAGTAGGCTCGTCGGCTCGCTCGTTGCAGATCTCTAGTTACGCGCCGCCCGCTCACTGCGCAGCGCGCAGCTTGCGAGCCGTGAGACGCGCGCTGCATGAATCCTCAAACCGATCACCAGTGCCAATCATGACACCCACCGAGTCATGAATGCCGGGTTGGGGTTGGACCGGGCTGGGCTCGGGAGTAACTCGATACAACGAACGCCGAGGAGGCGGCGGCGGCGGCGGCGGCGGCGGGACGGCAGCGCTGGGTACAGGACGAGCTAATGGCCCCAGAAACAAAAGACGCCCGACAATGGCCGATTAGGCAGCATGGGGCGTCCCTGCTTTCCTCCCCCACCCCGTCCTCCGTCTTCTCGACCCTCCTTTTTTGTGCTCGCTAGTGTCGATGTCCTCCTTCGTACTTGAACAGAATTAAACACGCGCATCGTTACGGGAGTGGGGTTACCCAGGAACACCTCCCCTCCCAACTCAGAGCGCGCTCCTCTCGTCCCTCCTTCTTCACTCGGCCCACACCACCGTGAAACACGGAACACGGCCCGCTGGGCAAATCACTTGGCTGCTATCTGCTGTCTGGGTGAAGCGGGGAGAAGCCGGCGGCGGCAGAGCACAGCAGAGTTTGGTGCCACGGCTGGGCCGTGGGCGCGGGCCGCAGCACGCAGCACGCAGCACGCAGCACGCAGCACGCAGCACGCAGCAAACGTCACGGAGAACGACGCGTCCGACCAGCGTGCGGCGTCCGGCCGGCTCCGCTCCGTTCCGGTCCAGGCTGGGGTCTGAGCTGGGCCGGAACGCGGCTGAGCGGCGCTGCGCGGCGCGACACGTCACGTGCCGAACACTTTATTGGGAGAACGCGAAATAGATCACGCGCGTTTGACTGGACTCCAGTCCGTGGCCCAGCAACTGCCCAGCCCAGCCTAGCCTAGCCTAGCCTAGCCCAGTCCCAGCCCAGTCTAGGCCCGGTCGTAAATAGTCCTTAGGCTTCGCTGCACCCCGTGCGGACGCAACAGTGTTAGGGGGGGGGGGGGATTCCTGGCTGGCGCTCTTTACACCCCCATCTCTTTACACACACTCTCTCTCTCTCTCTCTCTCTCTCTCTCTCTCTCTCTCTCTCTCTCTCTCTCTCTCTCTCTCTCTCTCTCTCTCTCTTTCATTCTTTCTTTCTTTCTTTCTTTCTTTCTTTCTTTCTTTCTTTCTTTCCTTCTTTCTTTCTTTCCTTCTTTCTTTCTTTCTCTCTTTCTTTCTTTCCTTCTTTCTTTTGTCTCCCCTCCACCAAATCCATTATCATGCTCTTCGCACTAGTCTGAAAAATATTACTAGGCTGCCCAAAGGCCAATCGCGGGCGACTTTGTGTCACGTGTTTCGTAGTGGTACTTTTAGTCCTTCAGGGTTCAAAATTCGCGTCGCTCGCGCGCTTGATTGTAATCAATCAATAAATATTCAAGAACATTGAAGATATTACAAGAACAATATTTCAGTTATCAGTTTCAATCATCGCGTATAAGGAACGCTCGCGGCTGGCCAGGCCCAGCGGGCGGATAGAGCGCCCCGCGCGAGCCAGCAGTTCTGCTCTGCGGGACGGCAGTAGCTATAGTACCGGCAGTGCGCTGTTCAACCTCCATCGCAGCTCCGTAGCGTAGTGAGCTAGAAGACTGGACGATGACCGAAAGGTTGGTGGTTCGACTCTATGCCGGTGTCAAACTTTTTCTGCAAGTTTACCGACTGAGAACGTCCGGTTTTCAAAAAGTGCCATTTGTGTAAATATTTAGTATCTGCCTTTTAAATGGGGTTAATTTTCCGAAAGAGGGTGTGTTGAGAGTGGCTGTGTGCATTTTCAAAGATACTTAAGCATGTGGGGGACGCACTGGGTTGAAATAGCATTGCTTTGGCGGTATTTACGTGGACGTCCATTTTTGGCCCGGTTGGGGTGGCTTCCGGTTCCGGCCTCCGACTCCGACCTCCGGATCCGACCACCGACCTCCGGCTCTGACCTCCGGATCTGAGCTCTGACCTCCGGCTCCGGCCTCCGGTTCTAGCCTCCGGCTCCAACCTATCCGGCTCCGACCTCCGGCTCCGGCCTCCGGCTCCGGCCTCCGGTTCTAGCCTCCGGCTCCAACCTATCCGGCTCCAACCTCCGGCTCTGACCTCCGACCTCCGGCTCTGGCCTCCGGCTCTGGCTTGTTCCCCCCTGTCTTCCCTCATTCTCCTCGTCGCACGTTTTATCGGCAGCAGGCTGGTACGAAGACAGGGTGTAACTCAATAAAACAAAGTAGCAAAAGCCTTGGACCGGTTTTATAGTGCGGTGGTATGTGTTGGGGTGGGGCGGCGCCGAGGCCGAAGCCCGAAGCGCAAGGCCCCGCCGAGTTGAGGCGTGTCGCATCAGGGGAAGGACGAGAAAGAGAAACGTTCGGCACGGTGGCAGGAACACGGGAGAGAGGCCGATGGGAGGGAGGGGGGGGGGTGCTTTGAGGATGCCGAAAATGTGGACAGGTAGCAAGGGTAGGTTCGCTGGTGGGGCTGTGGGCCGAGGGCCGTGGGCCGAGCCGAGGGCTGAGGACGGCGAACACAAAGACCAACAAAGACCAGCGGCGGCGGCGGCGGCGGCGGCGGCGGCGGCGGCGGCGGCGGCGGCGGCGGCGGCGGCGCGTTCCTCTGGAGCTGCATTCATGTGGAGAGGGTGCGCCAGCAGAGGGGGAGAAGCGGCTCTGCACAGAGGTGAGGACGGCGTTAGCCAGTCCTGCGCTTATCAGGAGAATGCTAGGCTAGATGATGCTAGATGACGTTCTGTCACAAGAAATCCGTCGTGGCAACCCGTTGGGTAAAGCTTCTGAAAGGCGATTGGCGTGTAGCTCACGCGGGAGGATGGATGTGTTCCGGAGTGTGGATGACGAGGGCGTGGTCCTGGTCAGCTCTCGGGCAGGACAGAGGTGCCCCCGGTCCCGGTGGTGTCGCGGTCTGTCCCACCTTATCTCAGCCGCAGTCGCAGCGGAACGGTCCCGGTGGGTCCCGGTCTGGGCCGGTCCGGTCAGCCGGGTCCAGGTCAGCCACCCCGCAGCGCGGCGGCGGTGCCGACAGCTGGCCGCGGCAGCACGGGTTCGACCCCCCGCCGGCCCCCGCCGCCCTCCGCCGCCCCCCGTCGCAGGCCTCAGGCTATGGACGCCACCGTCCCAAGCGGGGGCGGCAAGGCAAGTAAGGCCCAGTGCCCCCAAGAAATTCCCATGACTGTGTGCGTCCCGGCTGCCGCACTGAAATTTAGGAGTGACCTTGTGAGCCAGCTCGTGCGGCCCGAGCTGGTGGAGGAGGAGGGCAAGGAGGGGAAGGGAGGGGGCGGGGCGGATCATGCCGGCCCTAGGATTGCCGACGAGGAAACTTCAATATTTCGAGGACCCCTGGGAGCGTTCGTCCCCATTACGGCAGGGGATATTGCCCCTTCCCCTTCCCGTCTTCTCCCCCACATCTCCACAAACCCGGCCGCTTTGTTACGGCGGTGAGTGTTGAATCATTAAGCGGTGTTTGAACACGCGGCCGGGGCGGGGAGGGGCCCGGTGGGGCGGGCCGGAGCCCCGAGCGCTGTTTAGAAGGCACCGCCGACACCGCCGAGCCCGGCTGGAGGCTCATACGTGTGGAGGGCGGTGGCTGGGCTGGGCTGGCCGGGCCGAGGAGCGTAGCGCGCAGCGTCAGCTGGCGTCAGCAGAGGAGCAAGCCTCACTCTCGGCGTTTTCTATTTATTGATTTCTTTGATTGTAAGAGAAGAAATCGTGATTGAAAATCGTGGCTCGGGAATAAAACAGGGGTTTTTAGCCGCCACCATGTCGCCGTTGGTTCGCGACCGTGGCAATGCGTTGCGTTGCGAAGGACACATCGAACGACCCGGGCGGCGGACGGGCAGCGGTGGCAGCGGTGGCGGCGGTGGTAGTGGCGGCGGCGGCAGTGGCGGCCGAACCGGACGTAACTTGGGAGCGGATTCCGGTCAATTCCTCGGGTCTGTCCAGGACCAGGCCCCTGGTAGGAGGAAGCCGCAAAATGAAGCAGCAGGATGACGACGGCAGCCCCCCCCCCCCCCCCTCCTCCTTTTCCCTTCTCCCTCCTTGGGCGGACGGCGCCATATACGATGTTGCTACGCGCACTATGGATGGTTATCGTTGGCTCCGGCTAAGCTGGGAGAGATTTTATTGTTATTCTGGGAGAGGCTTGTGGGAGAGGCCTCCCTGACTGCGGCCGTCCGGGCGTGTCCGAGTCCCCCCCCCCCTACTGCCATTGCTGGAACGATGGCACGATGACAGACGGACGGTGCTGGAGAAATTCCTGGAATTTAATTATCAAGGGGCTTTGGAATTCCCTTCCTATTGTAAGGTTTATTTATTTGACCAGGGGTAAAAGGGAGGAGGGAGGCTTAAATGTTTCCATTATTATTCACACTAGCTATAGTTTCGGGTCGCCTGAGGAAACTGTCGATACAGTCCAACTGCTGGTGGTGGCTTGGAAAAACGGGATAAAACCTCGAGCCAACCGCCACCGCGCTGACGTTCGCGCGTGGCGCGGGGCGCGGGGGGCCGGGAGGAGAGAGCGGGGGAGGGAGGAGGGGACGAGGGCGCACCGGGTCGGGCTCGAACTACAAGCACGCTGCCGCTGCCAGCGGACCCCAAGCGGGCCATATTACACTGGCAACACTTTTTTTTTCTCGCCTATCCGTCCTCGCCGCGTTTTCTAGATAAGAGAGGCAATCTTATCTATCCATACGCGCGCGCACACACACACACACACACACACACATCCACAGACCCCCCCCCCCACACACACACACACACTGAGTCGGCGCGCGATGTGGACGAAGTGTGTGAGAGTGAGTGAGTGAGTGTTGATCCTGCCGAGTATGAAGTGCCCTGAGGAATCCAATATCATTTCGTGCCATCCGCCCAGCGGCCCCCGGCGGTCCCGGCAGGCTGTGCCTGGCTGTCCGTGCGGCTCCGGTGGCTCCATCGCACCTCGCCGCGGCCCGGGCATTCCATTCCAGAGCAACCGGGACCACTGAGGAACAACGGAGCCGAACTGGACGGGACGGCAAGATGGTGGCTTGTGCGGAGATGGAATGGAGTGGCATTCTCTGAAATACGGGCCGCGAGCAGAGCCGGAGCCGCCGCCGCAGAAACGGATCAAAACGATTCGAAGAGAGCGAAAAGAGGGAAGGCGATGAAGGAGGCCAGGCGGAGGGCCAGGCGGAGGGCCAGGCGGAGGGCCAGCACAGGCAGGCGCTCTCGGAGTCCCCTCCCCGGGGCTGCAGATAGAATAAGTCTTCCCGTAACGATTCCTCCTCGAGCGCATTTTTCAGCCTCCTTATCTCCTCCTCTCTTCCCCCGTTTTGAAGGAGTTCGCAGCGCTTTTGTCATCGGCCAGAGTGCTTCTTGGCAGATAACGCAGCACGCATCGGGAGTCGGCATTTAAGCCCACGGTTCTCGTTTTCAAGAGCACAGCTAGCTCCAGTCGAAGTTGGACCAAACTGGCCAGGACTGCCAAAACGGATTGTCGCGGCAAGCAAATCGGTCACACTTCTACCCGCACCTGCAGCTGCACGCAGCTCCCCATGCCTTACTGCTCCTGTCAGGCGTTTCGGCGTGGATGCAACAAGCCGCCCGCCGTGTATCCAGATGTCCAGTCGAGAACAGAACGCCAGCGGGATACACAGCGGGCGGAGCGCCTGCGAACCGGGAGGTAGGCAACACCAACCCAGCGGTGCGTGACGGGACGGCCTGCCGTCCAGGCGCCTGACTGAGAAAGAGAGGGGGTTGAGGGGGGGGGCACTGTATTTAAAGTTGCAATGCAGATTGTTACACCCTTCATAAGACGTAATGGGCCTGTTGTCACAAACTGTTTGCAATACATTCTCAGAAATAGTGTTCTGGTTATCTTACCTAGGGTCCCAAATGGCCAAAACCTGACAAATTCTTCTCAAACTTATAAATATTCCGAAGAACATCGTGAAGTATTCCTGAAGAATTTTCCAAAACAAATTATTCATTGTACAGAAAAATTATGAGTTGCAGACCCTTGCTCGGCAACGCCCCAGAGTGCATGTGCAGCGCTGGCCGACGGCAGCCGCGTCCTCTGTGCGCGTCAGTATGATTTCCTTGCGCTCTCGTCAGAACATCACCGTGGTGGGTTCAAATACCGGTTGCTGCCGCGTGTTTTCCTCCGATCGGACGGGGGGCGCGGCTGGGCTCGGCTCGGTGCGGCTAGCAGCAGCCGCCACCGCCACTGCCGACAGACGTGCCGACACCTCACCACCGCGGCAGAGATGGATGTCTCCTTGAAGTCTGGGGCCCCGCGGCCCCCGCGGCCCCCGCGGCCCCCGCGGCCCCCGCAGCCCCCGCGGCCCCCGCGCCCCCGCGGCCCCCGCAGCCCCCGCGGCCCCCGCAGCCCCCGCAGCCCCCGCAGCCTCCGCGGCCCCCGCAGCCCCCTGGCCCTTCAGATGTCTTCACCCGCCGCTGTGACATCTGGCAGCCGCCGCGGCAGCCGACTTATACGACCTGTACGTATCCATCAGGAAACGTTCCGCAGGTCCTCCAGGTCGGGTGTGTGGGGCGGGTGCCCGACGCGGCTGTTGGGGAGGGGCCGGGGCTGGGGCCGGGGCCGGGGCCGGGGGCGGACGGGGCTGGGGCCGGGGGCGGACGGGGCTGGGGCCGGGGGCGGACGGGGCTGGGGTGGCCGACGGCCCTCGTTGGCAGCCCAAGACGTCCACGCCACACGTCACACCTGGATGACGGCCGCCGACGTCGTCCTGTGGTTTGGCTAGTGACAACCGCGAGACCCTGATGTAAACACGACGCACCTGTACTGAGGAGGAGACCGGCCTGGACGATGGTCGCTGTCGCTGGAGGGGCCGGGGCAGCCGATGCATCGACATGTCTGGTCAGCAGCACCAGAGGCGAGGCACGGCACTGCACTGCACCACACCGCACGGCAGGGCACGGCACGGCACGGCAAGGCACGGCACGGCACGCACGGCACGCACGGCACGGCACGACACGCACGGCACGGCACGGCACGGCACGGCACGGCACGGCACGGCACGGCACGGCACGGCACGGCACGGCACGGCACGGCACGGCACGGCACGCACGGCACGGCGCAGCCCCGGGAGGGCGGGGTTGTGCGGGGTGTGGCGGACGCGCGGGCGGGTGGGGTTGCGCTGGGCGGTTGGGTCGCGGCTTCGGCACCAACACGACGCCTACACGAGGCCTGCTCTCCCTCTCAGCCTCACAGCCTCTCGCGGGGACGGCTCCGGCCAGACTGGCACGGACCCGGCCCGGCACGGCCCCGCTGGCCCCGCACCGCACCCACCCCCCGTGAGGGCTGCTGAGCTACGCGAGGGGGTTGGGAGGGAGGGGAGGGACGTGGACCAACCGGCCCCGCCCCTCCGCCCCTCCCAGCCCGGCCACGCCCGGCCACACCCAGCAGCCACCGCTCCCCGCGCCGCCACCGGCCGCCACCGGCCGCCACGCCCCACCGGACCGGCCCACAAGCTCAAACCCAGACCCTGAACCCTGCGCACCCTAAGCTCCCTGAGCTGAACACCGCCCTAGGGGCGGGGAGCAGGGGGGGGGGGGGGGGCGTACTGGGCGGACAGCGCTGGCGCGGCCGGAGTGCCTCTTTCGCCACTCGAAAGCGAAAGTACAGCGACACTTGATGCCGCATCTTTGTAATTATCCTGCCCCACCCCCCGCTGTGCCCCGCTGTGCCCCGCCGTGCCCCGCCGCCACTCCCTCCCCTAATGTCGTCTCAGGGCCGAGGAGCCGAGGAGACCAAGGCCCCAGTACGGGCCTCGGGCATGGTCGGGCTGGGCTGGGCTGGCAACACGGCACCGCCACTACCGGCCACCACCGGCCACCCCGGGAAAGGCACACCAGGGCACGCCCATCCGCACCAACAAAAGGGCAAACGTTCTTGAGGGAACCTAACCTGGAGATTCGTCAGTCCTGCCCTGCGGGGCACAGCGGTGGGGTGGGGTGGGCTCGGTCCGGCCCACTGGACCACCCGGCACCGGCGCACCGCCCGGCACTGAGGCTCCGGCACACCGCGCCCCCCCTTGCCTCATGCACCCACCAGGAAAACCGAGAAGCGACCGTAGCCACAAAAAAAAGGGGGGAAACACTCGAACACTCGCTCCGACTCGCTCACTGGTTCAAGCGGCGCGGTCTTGAACTGCGGAGCATGCGGTGTGTGGATCGGGCCGACCGGCATCCTTCAGACACGTAAATATTTAAAGTAAGCAAAGTCACATCTCCACCCTTGACTCCATCATCATGGTCCTCAGACAGCGCTCGACGTGTCTTATCGCTCTATAACAATTTAGTTAAAGTTTGGAGCACAAGTTTTTCCTCGCGCGCAAAAACACGAGTAAGAGCTACCAATTTTTCAAAATTTTGACGAAAAATTAAATAGAGTTTTATCGAGGACAGCATGTTTTGGACACCGTCTTCATGAAAACAGTGTCTCATGATGCTCATGACATGAGCCGGAAAATCTAACGCCGAGCAGGTGAGCACTGCAAACCAAACCTCCCCCTACTGAACCTAACCAATTTTCCAACTTTTGACGAAAGCTAAAACGAAGCTGGCAAAGTGGCAAAGTCCCTAGTCGAACCGAGGCGCCGACTGGAGAGCAGCGCGAAGTGTGCAGTCTGACAGAGGGACGGGCCGGGCCGGGCAGCCGCCCCGCCGCCCGCCGCCAGCCTGCAGCCTGAAGCGTAGGCAGACCCGTCGGACACACTCGTGTGCGTGCTGCCTAGCCCGCGGTCCACAGGCGTGCCCGGTGCCCACCCGGGCCGAGAGCCGCGCCCACGACCGGACCCAGGCCCGCCCCTCGAGCGTATTCGGCATAATCTGTATTCATTGACCCTCCGCAACCCCCCACGTGCGTGCACGCCTGGCCTAGCCGGGCCTAGCCGGGCCTAGCCGGGCGAACCCAACACCTTCCCTTCACCTAGCCGGGCGAGGAGAGGCGTATGTTTCAGCGCAAATAAAAGGAATGGCTCTGGATGAGGGGTGGAAGGAAAGAGGTGTGTTGTGTGTGTGTGTGTGGGGGGGGGGCGAGGGGCTCTTAGCCGCTTTCAGCCACTTGAGGCCTCTCTTTTCTCCTCTCTCCCGGTCCCGGAGAAGGGCGTTTGTGTTCCGAGCGTGGCGTGGCAGGCTGTATGGATGATAGGGAACTACATCAGACGACGACCCCGCTGCTACAACCCTCCCACTCCTGAACCCCTCTTCTCGCTCTCTCCCCCTCCCTCCTCTTCCTGCCTCTCCTGTCCCCGTCCTTGTCTCGCGTGCGTGTAGCCCCCCGCTCTCGAAGCATTTCTCATATGTCACGCTGGTACTCGGTCGCACATCGGCCACGTCATGTTTGCAGACGAGTCCCGCTGGCCCCGCCCTGCACGGCTGCACCGAAGGCTCTCCCACTCCCAGACCAGAATCCTGCCTACTCCACAGACGCACCACACCGGCATACACTAGAATTTCAGGATCGCGGCGGGGACGGGACGCGGCCGAGGACGCGGCCTATGTGCAGGCTGCCGGGGGTTGCCGGGGGCTGCCGGGGGCTGCCGGGGGCTGCCGGGGGCTGCCGGGGGCTGCCCAGTCGGGGTGCCCCCTTGCCCTGCCCTGTCCCGTGTTACATGACGGCGGAGGCCGGGCTGGACGGTCGGATCTGGCGGCTCAGGTGGACGTCTGCGGGCGCTGCTGGCCGGAGCTGGGCTAGGACCCGATTTCCCTATCCCCGTCCCTCAGGTCGGGCCCGGCGGCAGCGGCGGCAGCAGAGGCGGCACTTTAGCACCTGCTAGGCCGTGTCGAGGCCGCGCCGCCGCGTCAATGGGATTCGGCATGTCATCGTCACTACGCCATCATTGACGTCGTCGTCATCAATCATCATCGCCGTTGTCGTCATCCCCTCACCTGCAGTGTGTTGTTCTCAGAGTACTTCGCCATGCTGCGCTGAGCGCGCTGTGCTCTGCCATTCTCGGGGCTGCCCCCCCTCCCCTCCTTCCACTCCCTGCGGCCCCCGCGCCCCCACAGCCCCCTCCAGGCCCTGACATGGTCGTCTCGCTCCCCCTGTAGCCCCGGCGGGGCCCCGGCCGGAGACATAGACGTGGCCTGGCACAGCCTGGCATGGCACCACCGCCTTCTTCCTCCTTATACTTCCTCTTTATTTCCTTCCCTGGTTCCACCTTTTCCGGCATCCTCCCTTCGAGGAGCCTCCTCGAGCTTTGCTCCAGCGGCTCCAGCCCCTCCACCTGGGTCCAGCAGCAGCAGCGAGCAGCAGCTGGTCTGGCCGTACCTGCGGCCGTGCCGTAGCTGTGCAGATCAACATGCCATCATTGAACTCCCTGCGCACTGAGCTCACAGGAAAGAGATTTCCACGACGGTCCCCCCCCCCCCTCCCCCTTTCTCCTGTCACTTTTCTTACAGGATTCTTACTGTAACGCATACAATGGCCACGATATTCGAAGAGAATGCTTCTCTAGACTCACATAGCAGAGTGAGCTTTGGTTCGCTTTGTTCTTCTCTCTGCACAGAGGTACTTTGCTTGGAACAACGGAGATCGGAGTTGAAAGGGCAAACGGCAAACGCACCGCGCGCTGTGCCCCCCCCCCCCACACACACACACACTCACACACTGAGGCTCCAGTTCTACGCTCCAGCGGCTCGTCAAGGGCTCGTGCTGTGACACCCAGGCCAGTGGCGGATCCAGGACCGTCTCTTGGTGGAGGCGATGTACCACTTTTAGCCTACTTATAGGAGGAAGGTTTCGCAGGTTGCGTACCTTTCAGGCACCCTTCGGGTGGCTTCCGTGGGCCCCGGGGGGGGGGGGGGGGAATCGCCGCTCCCTTCCCCCTGGATCCGCGCCTGCAGGCACCTTCCCCTCCAACTAGCGATATCTCGTCTGCTCAGAACTAGCGGATATTGTCTTCATTTTCACAGGTTTCCCAATCTTTTAAGTCCGTGGCGTGTAGGTTTGTGTGACATTGGTGTGGAGGATAACAGAATGTGGTTCAGTCGTGATCACGTCCCCAGCTCTCTCTCTCTCTCTCTCTCTCTCTCTCTCTCTCTCTCTCTCTCTCTCTCTCTCTCTCTCTCTCTGTCTATCCTCTCCCTCTCCTCCCTATCCCCGTCTCTTTTTGCGCTCAGCTCCGCTCTTTCGCCGCCTGGGAGAGTGGGGAGAAAGGGTTTTCTTTTGCTGTGTTTCTCTCGCCATCAGGCTCATGATTTACTCAGCGTGAGCGCACCACGCCTATAGTCAATACTGAACAGCGACCGGACGGGACGAGCCTGGACGAGACTTCTCTAAGTCCCCCTTCACCTCTGCTCCATTTCTCTCGAGCTGGCGATCCTTTACGGCACTCCCTCCGCCGATCGCCCCCTCCCCCTTCTTCCCTTGAGTTCTACTTTCCTAGGAAGGGGCAACACAAAGCTTCATTAAGGAAACCTAGGAGTACCAGAGCGATCGCCAGTATAACTAACCGCAGACTGTAGGGAGGATTTTTTTTTCCTATTTTACTCGGTTTCACTCGTCTAGACCGACTCCAGCATGGGGCGGGCGCGGGGCGCGGCGCCTGTTACAACTTTTAGTATTCCAATTTAGGAGAGAAATTTAAAAAAGGTGAAGAAACAAAAATTAATTTCAGTATGTTTATTATCATTCAATTACTGATTAAACAGTCTATGGCAGATTACTTAACAAAATGTGGTCAATGACAGAAGACTTTTTTCCTTTCTTTTTACAATAATAATCAAATAATAATAATAATAATCAAATAATCACACTTGAAGGTAAAAGTTGAGCACAGATGACATACATTCCTGCTAAGTGATAATATTGCTTGGCCCCAATATGGTCCCTGTCAGGCTAGACAGTTTATTCTCACCTGAACATATGTATTGTTGCACAAGTTACTTTCAGAACACATAAAAAGTAAAACATCTTCCAAACCAAGTAAAACAAATATTTAAAATAAACAATAATGTCTGGAGTGTCAAAACTTGTAACATGCTTGCCACAACTCAAAACATGCTTCCCAAAATTCACTCTGGGTACAGAAATTGAGTTAACCAAGCAAAAGTATAATTCCTCAAGTAACTTTAATGAATCTATTTTATTGGCTGCACAGTGGTAGTGATAGTTAATACTGAGGACAAGATAGTTCTAAAATGATTGTGATAAAATTCTGAAAATACAAACTTCATTCCAGTTTTAAAACGTATGTGACAAATTTCTTTCTTAAAAACATTCAGACTTTCGGGCGACAGTTAAAATAAAACCCAACATGCAAAACAGTTAAACTGCAGAACAATATTTCATATCACAGGCAAACCACCACGTATCTTTGAGACACAAGACCGCATCATAGCATAGCTAATCAGAGCTACTAAACTAAAACATCAAGGACATGTAGCTTACAAATAGAGTTCAAGTTCTGGAAGACTCTACTCACTTTTGAGCAAAACAAGTAGGTATTGCATTAGTAACAGCCAGCATTTGAAACCTTAACCTGATAACATGGCAAAAAGAAGGTCAGGATGAAGTCAGGGTGGGACAAGATGAGCAAGATGAAAAGTGAGTTAATTCATTCTAGATAAAGAATGGATGTGATTTCTATAAAACAATGAAATGAAAGATATAATGTTCACATTAGCAGATAAGAACAAATGAGCTGGTGTGATTACTCTACGAGTAGATAAAATTTACAAAACAAGATAAAATATGACACTGATCATAATCTTCCAAACATAATGAAAATTGAACCACTTCTAGAATGGTTAGTGAAGAACACTATACATACAATCTCACTTTTTACTTCACAATAACTAACTGTTCAAAAATAAGAACACAGCATTAAATTTAATACTTACATCAGGCAGATAATAAAGCTTTGGTGCTGGCCTGACATAGTACAACATATCACATCATTAAAAAGTAAAAAAAAAAAAAAAAAAAGAAAATAGCCTATAAGTATCAATTTTCCTAACGTCAAGAATGCATGGGCAGGTTGGAAGGCACATTATCTACAAAAGTAGAAGGAAACTGCCCACGCTTTCCATTGCACTCTCCATACAGCCAATCATTGTTAATTCTTGAAAGCAAGCGCACTTTAGCCCCTTCCTGACAACAAAATAAAAGGAACGTGAAACAACCACAAACTACATAAAACTACTATAAAATATAACATTGAAGATTAATATGCATACTAACCTGCAGCTCTAGATCCTCCCATGTCTCTGGAGCAAAGCTATAAAGAGCGGTGGCCAAAACTCCACCAGAGTTGGTTACAGGAACTACAACATTAACAAATGACATAGGAAATATACCCTGCTTGCTTCCAATGCGACCACGTAGCCACTCGCCCATTTCGTCTACTAACTCTATAACATCACCTTCCTGTAGAAAAACAAAGAGCATTTGATAATATAAGATATGCTACATACTTTTAAATGGTGCATACATAAGTCAAATCAATTTTCAACACTGACCTTAAATGGTAAATCATCTGAATGGGAACTTTCATAATCATACAATGCTATACAGTGTGGGCCTTGAGTTTTACCGCCGTCCAGATTCATTACCTCCATGCCTGATGACAGTGTGTCTCTCAGCTCTGCAAGCAATTCTGGCGGAGGAGCAGGTGGAGGGATACAGGGCATGGGAGGAGATTCTGAACGACCTTCTCCAACATATCCTAGATTGGGCTGAAAATATTTTGAAAATAAACCAAGGTCTGAGAAACTGAAGCAGCAACTGGTATTGAGTTTAACCAATTTTTTCATCTAATAAAATACTAACCAATGGTGAGGCAGTTGATTTGGCTCGACTTATTGAAGGTGAGCTGTTGGGTTTCACTTTCGGCCGAATAATGGTAGGTTTAAAAGCCATTACACCTGGTGTTGGAGCAGAAACGGGTAAAGACAAGGAAAGAGCCGGAGTAGGAGAAGAATTAAATTTCCGTGGTGGTGAAAAAGGGTCTTGAGGAGTGGTTCCCCAAGTATTTTTAGTGGTAGATGCAGAGGTCATTGGAGAGAATACATCATTGGGAGTACAGGGAGATGATCCCCACGGATCTCTGTTGACAGGGCTTGGTGTTGCTGTGAATCCACTGAACAGATCAGAATCATCTTCAAATCCACTTTCAACCTGAAACAAAATGATGATTTCAAAACTGCACACTTCATATGGCTAATTTTAGAAAATTCTCTGAGTGTGTTTATACTACCAACCTGAGAGTGATGGTGGCTGTGTGATGTAGTGCCATCACTACCAAAGCTGTCCACACTCAATCCATCACTTGAAGATCTTGTAGTTGGTGTGGGAGAGCTAGGAGGAGAGCTAAGGTCGATGAGGGAGGCTGTAGCAACAGCTGCAGAGACAGGTGTTACAGTAGGGGTTATACTCCTGTTAGTCAAACCCAGTGGACCAGGTGGATTAGCAGAATCTGATTTCTGGCCCCGTCTAGTAAACAGGTTTGATAGTAGTTCACCAGGCCTAGATGGCTGTCAATCAGAAAAAATATTACTGTACTAATATGCAAAAACAAAAGGTAATACATAGTTGAATGAAGCATAATCTAGACATCCTGCTATACCTGTTTTGCATTTGATTTAGAGTGCTTCAAGACTGTTTTGCCAGAAGTTTTGGTAACAGCAACCTTGGGTGGCGGTGGTCTTGGTGGTGGCACCTTCTTTTTAAAATTCTGAAAATCTGGCCATGCAGATGAGTTATTGGACCCTTGCTTAGAGGGATCACCAAATGAATCATCAAAGCTGTAAGGAATAAATATAGTATCATTAACATGTCACAGTATGCTCATTAAATTTCATTTTGACAACCAGCACATAAATGCCATACGTATCTTACCTTTCCCAACTATCCATTAAACTTGATTGTTTGGAAATAGGCAGGCCAGCTGGGCGACCCGGGGGTGGTGCAGGAGCAGGTCTAACCGGCATTTTAGCACCTAAAAAAATCAGATTTATCTAAACAAGATACAACTTACAATCTGATATTGTTAAGGATTGGGTCTATTGAAGTACTGATTCTTTTCATGTACTGATTGGGGACAGAATAACATCTTGCTAAATTTAAGTAAATAAGATTGACCCTGTAGAATAATTGAAGACTCCTGTGTCGGTTCTTAATAAGCCTAGATCAGTACCCTAAGAGTGCATGAAAAGGGTCACTGTGCTGAGGGTTTGGTGGTGTGAGAGTAAACAAAGAAATTACAGGAAGTAGGTTGGCCAATGCCTTGGTGATTTGCACTTTCCTTCCAATTAGTGGTAAAATACATTTTGCTTTCCTTTGGACGGTGGAAAGTTACAGAAGTCTTCAATTGACCTTAAATCAATCACAGATGACATTCAGTTTCCAGATATCCATGACACTTCGAGGGAGGTTATTTTCGTTCCACATTCATCTCACATCGCTTCACCTTCCAAGTCGCGGTCGCGAGCAGCACGGAGTATACGTTGGAACGGTAGCAATTGACGACATTACGAACAGAAGTCTAAACTGATGTTGGAAATCGGAAATTGAACGCCCAGACGTACCTGAAGGATATCTACTGGCCATTTTCACGAAGTAATCAACATCAGCACAAATGCTGCCACTGTGCAGGTGCGGGAGACAGACAGGTGCCACCCGAGGCGGACCCCAGCGATTGTCACTCGCCACTGACCACTACTTCACACACAGTGTATAATGGGTACGTACCATGGGGTACCATGGGGTTCCGCCTACGCCTACGGGGCGTCAACTCGTTCAGGGACTCTAGCGCACACCCTTATCAACACGCAGCTGTTGGCAGCAAGAGCAAGAGCCCCCGCAGCCTGGCCTGGCCCGTAGCCGCCCCGCCTGTTGGCGTTGTGTACGTTGTGCAACGGCAACCGCAGCAACACCAAATGTCAACTGTCTGGCTGGCATAGGATGTTTTCAGTTTCAGCTGCGACGGTTAGCGGGGTGGTGGTGGTCGTGGTGGCGGTGGCGGTTGTGATGTGGTAGTAGCAGCAGCGCAGCCGATGTGGAACTTGTGGCTGCCCGCCAGCTGCTGCTACTACTGCATCGACGACAACGACCGCCCGCCCCTCCGCTTACCGCCGCAGCCACACGCACGGGAGGGGGACGATGCGAGGCTATGTTGTACGTGTATGAAAAATTTCGTCAGCCGTTGTCGGATTGTCCACAATCGCATACGATAGCGGCTTTTTATTGCAGTGTGACAGTGAGTTTGAGACAGGTGTGTTGGCAGTCATTTGGCTAGCTGGACTTTCGGGCCTTTCACCTGGAAGATACACACAAACTAGCACAAACAGCTTCTGTGGAGCAGCAAAGTGTGTGTGTGTGTGGGGGGGGGGGGGGGGCGGCGGCGGCGGCGGTAGCGGCACCGGCGGTGCTCCCCTGGTGCTGCGGTAGCGGTCGCACTCCCACCACTCCCGCAGCCACCACCGCCGCACGGCCAGAAAGTTACGTATGCGTCTGCGGTTTCAGTCAGTTCAGCAAAGCAAGCAGCTGATCACCTGTACCATCCCGTCCGCTCAAAGTCCAAAATCCAATATCCTCATCATCTGAGGCAGAGTCTCTGCTTCTGCTGGGCAAAAGGCCAGTAGAGTCCTCTTCTTGCTTTGTGATCACACGCGAAGAAAATGTACGCGGTTCGGTTGGTGAACAAAATCAATTTGAAGCCCACCGAAGCTGTCAGGCTAAGGTTGGTCGACGTAGCGCCACGGTGAGTTTCTTCTTGTTTGTGTTTGCCGGTGTTTTCCTTTCTCACCCGCTTGCATGCTCTAAGCATGAGGGTACATGACCACTCCAGCATCTACCAGTAGTTATTCCTTGTCATGTAATCTCTTCAATTACTTTTCAGATGCATCTCCACTACTACACCTTGTGGGACAAGCAAGGGCGACAAGCTCAACAAGCCCGCCCCCAAATCCCAGTCTTTTGTAATGAACATGTTCCGCGGTCATGTCCAGGCCAGTCAAGTTTTTCCATATCCAAAAGTGTTGAATGAAGAACAGGTGGACACACTGCAAATGCTGGTTGACCCCACAACTAAGTTCTTTGAGGTACAATAGTCGTTTCGTATTTGAAGGCCGCTGGTGTGTACTATCATGTCTTTACATTTTCTTTTTCTTTGTTTTCTTTTGCAGGAAGTGAACAACCCCCTTAAGAATGACCAATTGGAGAAGGTAGAAGAAGCCTCTCTTGCAGGTCTCTGGGAGCTGGGTGCCTTTGGACTGCAAGTTCCACAGGATCTAGGTGGTCTTGGTCTAAACAACACTCAGTATGCACGCCTCGTTGAGATTGTTGGTGCTAACGACCTTGGTGTGGGCATTACCCTTGGAGCCCATCAATCTATTGGATTCAAGGTATCTCATTTCATAATGTGACTGTCTGTTACCCTCAGTTGTTGAGCCATCTTGTAAAGTGTTTTTATCATGTTTTATTTTGTACTCTCAGGGTATTCTCTTGTTTGGAAGCCCAGAACAGAAAGCCAAGTACTTGCCCCGTGTCACATCAGAGAAACAGTTTGCTGCATTTTGTCTGACTGAACCATCTAGTGGCAGTGATGCTGGTTCAATCAAGAGTCGAGCTGTTCTTTCTCCTGATGGAAAGCATTATATTCTTAATGGTAGCAAGATTTGGATCAGTAATGGAGGCTTAGCAGAAATCATGACAGTGTTTGCTCAAACTCCAGTGAAAGATGAAAAAACTGGCGAAGTGAAGGATAAAGTCACAGCATTTATTGTGGAACGCTCATTTGGAGGTGTTACCAATGGACCGCCTGAGAAGAAGATGGGAATCAAGTGCTCTAACACTGCTGAAGTTTACTATGAAGATGTGAAAATCCCGATTGAAAATGTTCTTGGAGGGGTTGGAAACGGCTTCAAGGTTGCCATGAACATCCTGAATAATGGTCGGTTTGGTATGGCAGCTGCCATGTCTGGAACCATGAGATCAGTTACCAGGAAAGCTGTAGACTTTGCAACAAATCGACTACAATTTGGAAATAAAATTGACTCATATGGTGCCATTCAGGAAAAGATTGCTCGCATGTCCACCTTGCAGTATGTCACCGAAAGTGTTGCGTATATGATTAGTGGAAACATGGACAGTGGCTCTCAGGACTATCACCTTGAAGCAGCTATTTCCAAGGTATTAAGCTAGTGCAGCACTGTTCTGTTGGGACTTTTGACTTTCACAATGAAGGTTCCATAACTTAACACACAACGCCAAAATGTTTGAAAAAAATTTCTTTTGTCTTTTAGAAATTATATTATGTTAATTATTGTATAATAATGTCTGGAGTTGTTAATGTTAAAAACATTAACATATGCTTCCTAGTACGTTATAGATGTAGATAGACTTTGTAGATATAAGTATTTAAAGAAAAGCCTGGCTACTGGCTAGACCTCTAGCAATGCCCAGGCGAGTGTCCGGGCCTGTGGCTAGGTGTTACTCTGCAATTATTTTATACCGTTGTTATCACATTTTCCCTGTGTTGACACAAAATTACGTTAAAACCATGGTATTTGTTAAAGTTGTAAGTTTAGCTTATAACATTTGACGTATCAAAAATCCCTAGTGTTACGTTAAGTTATGGAACCCTGTTCTCAATCTTATCAGGGGGGTACACACACTAACTTCATCAAACTATTTTCAGGTGTTTGCTTCAGAATGTGCATGGTACGTGACGGATGAAGCTATTCAGATTATGGGAGGTATGGGTTTTATGAGAGATACTGGACTTGAAAGAGTTATGCGAGACCTCAGAATTTTTAGGATCTTTGAGGGCACCAATGACATTCTCCGTCTCTTTGTGGCTCTCACTGGTATGTCTTTCATAATTATTGTACATATTTTCATATTTCAGTCAAACCATCATGTTTTTTAAATCCTTATTTTTAGGAATTCAGTTTGCTGGAGCTCACCTGAAGGAACTGCAGCGCGCTTTCAAGAACCCAACTGCCAATTTGGGCCTTTTGCTTGGAGAGATAAGGAAGAGGGCCATCGCTTCAGTAGGACTGGACTCAGGACCAGACATGACACAGCATGTGCATCCTGAACTGAAGGGTTGTGCAGAGTCTGCATCAAAGGTATATTTTTATTTTTTTTCACTGTGCAAGGGTTCTATTATTGCTTATTACTTAATTTTACTTCATTGCCTTTTAATGTGTTTTTTTCAGTGTGTTGCTGACTTTGGAAGAGCCATTGAATCGGCTTTAATTAAATACAACAGGAAAATTGTAGAGGAGCAGTTTGTTTTGAATAGGATTGCCGATGCTTCAATTGACTTGTATACCATGGTGGTAGTTTTGTCACGTTGCACTGAATCTCTGAATAACAAATCTCCGACAGCAAATCATGAGAAGCTCATGACAGAATTATGGTGCAACGAAGTAAGTACATTTGTATCTTAAATTTTGCATTCTTGTAGACGTAGACTGTACAATACCATAACAAAAATTTGTTTGTGACAGGCTTCTGCCAGAATAGAGAAGAATTTGAAAGCACTCTCATCTAGTGTTGAACTTGGAAACTTCACTAAAATGTCTGCCATCTCCAAGAATGTTTGCCAGAATGGAGCACTTGTCCAACAAAATCCACTTGGATTTTAATCATTTTCAGGGAAGATATCATGACAGTTCCTTCCGCATGGCTCATACCTTACTAAATTGATTTTTGAAACAAATTTTTTAACTTTGAACTATGAAAGACTGTATATTTTTTCTTACCTTAAATCTTGTTATTTTTGTCTGACTTGAATGTATGTCACATGTGTACCTGCTTGAATTACTTCAAGCTAAGTAAGTTTTTTGTAAGTATTACTATTTTCTTACGATCTTAGATTTTGTTCTCTCTGTCTCTTATGTGAATATAAAATGTTTTGTATGTGATTTAAAACCAATGAGGCTCACTGTTATGAAACATCAATGTTCCAGCTGGCCTGGGTGTTCTGCTTGTTTGATTAATTTTTACCAGTCACTCATCAATTTTAGTCTCTTTGGGCCAAAAATTCATGATGCACCTAACTTTCTGTTCTTATTTAGATGTGTATTTGTTTATTAACTTTTGTATATTGCTTTGCATAAAACATCTTTGAATGCCTAGAATACCAGTTTGAAACTGGCCATAGTGCTTACCTATTTCCTAGACTTTCTTTGTTGTTTGTTTCTTGGATAATGACCTCCAAATGTTTTCAATTATGTAATTTTGGCTATGTAAATTTTAAAATATGAACCGAGTAAATCGAGCGCTAAATAAATAAATATCTAAAATATGTGTTTTTTACTTAACCATATCCTCTGCAGAACACTGAACACCCATTTCCATTTCCCTTCTAAACAACCCGACACGTTTACAAGACGGCATAACACTTCTTATTATTATTATTAGTGGCTGTAACAGACAATTTTCGTATTTAAGGCTTTCAGTTACTGTGCAGTCCGAGTGGTCCGAGCCGGGAGCCCTGCTGACTCTTGTCTACACCCTGCACCCTGCACTCCTCTCTAGTTTCGCGCCACCAGAACTTTCAATTGTCTAGTACGATTTAACCAACGTGAGATCAATACAGGTTACACACTTCGAGAATATTGAACAAGCATTTTCTGCCAGCAGGAGAAAAATATATAATAATTCCACTGACGTTTTTTCCCTCTGGCATTCAAGTGCTTGTTCAACATGGTTTCATATTCGCTACATTATTCTGCATTATTATCCTTGCATTATTGAACTGAACAATTGAAGGGTTCTGGTGGCGCGAACTGGGGAAGTAGTCAATGTTTTGTTCGTGTGCCCGTGATCAGGCCAGTATCCCTTAACTTAGAAGAGCGTCGTTTCTTCGAGTATTTGTTGCGGAGAAGCGATTTTTATTTTGTGAAATGGCTGTTCAACCAGTCCATCAGTTGTCGATGGGTGAGTACTTTTGTGTGACAATATTTTGGAAGATCAGACAAGAAATGCCAACAGTAGGTTAGGGATCTGCATGTCATTTTCTGAATTAGTTTTATATTTGAGAGCACGTTTCATTTTAATGTTTTATTTCACGATTCCGCCACATCCCTTTAGATAGTGACTTGGTTACGAGTTTACCCTACCTCGGGAAATTACTCTGTGTTCTTAAGGGGTTTGGTTCTACTCCTGTTCTCCACGAAGTTGTAGGTGTAATGAATATGTTTCTAACGTGTTTTGAAACAGTTTATTCTTAGATCTCTTTTCTGTTTCAGATACATCACAACAACAAGGCTTTGTGAGATATTTTAAATCGCTGTCTGAGGTGAGAGTTCATTGTTACATCGTTGTAGCAAACGTACAGTACATTAGCAGCTCAACAAGTTGCTGTTTAATCTAACACCAGATCTTTCTTACTCCTGACACATTCTGTCATTGACAAGTACTATTAGTACATTTATTAATGTTATTAACCCACCAATTTTATAAATGAACATTTTCTCCCCCAGTTTCAAACAACCCTACATATTTGTATCATTAATCATTTCAGAAAAATATCTGTGACTTGCCTTGTAAAATTGACTGTTCAGCTCACCTTTTTAATCCAATTATCATGCCAGCTCATTTGATTATTTTGAGAAAATTCTCATACACTTCATGTTCAAACTCACCCCATTACATCTTTTGCCCTATCTTTTGCACTTTCATAAGTATTTTTTATCTTTTTCTGCACTCTTCTCCAGAATGATGTTGGAGGTAAGGTGGTTTCCTCAGCACTTGTGAGCTGCTTGTTCCTTTCTTGCGCTTGTGCAATTAGTGTCTGATGAAGACGCTCTAGCTCTTGCTGGTTTCTTCCAAAACCTTGTTCCTGTTGATACTTGAGAATTTCTAAAAATTCTTGAATTTTTTCTTCGCACTTATCAATTGCTTGATGTCCTGGGATGCTTTCCAATTGAATAAGTTCTTCAATCAATGTGTCATAGTTAACTTGCTGTTTGTGAAGATTCTGGATGTAACCATTGCTGCTTGTGTGAGTTTCTACGTCGTGTATATTCTGTGACATATTTGTCGTAACGTTTTGATCTCTATCTAGCTGTTCATCTGGAAAGTGTTCTTCAGAATGTAACGACTGCTCACTGTGTACTGCATGGATAGCCTTTTCCTCTTGATTGGATTCCAATGCGTCATTGGTTTCCTCCAGAGATGCTTCTGGTCGTCCATGAACTTTGTGATGACTCTCTTCAACAGTTTGAATGTACTCATTACTGGCTTCTTTCCCCCCTTGTTCTGGTAAGCTATCATGGGGCTGTACTTCTTCCTTCTCCTCTGCGGAACTGCTTTGTCCAATTGGATTTCCTGTTCCCTGCTGAATGTGATGGTAATCAGAGCTAACTTCATGATGACTTGTCTGGTAACCATGAAGCACTTGATTTGAAGAATCTTGATGCTGGTCACTTATCTCTTGCCCATTGGATATTTCTGAATGAACCTGTGCTGCTTCTTCAGACGGGACTTGTGGCATTGGTCTGGTTTCCTGTTGAATATTACTCTGGAACTCATCCACACTTTCTGCATGTTTGTGTTCAAAGGGAATATACTCTGGTAGTTCTATCTCCAACTCCTTAAGATCATTACTGTTATCTGATGTAAATGGCGGTGTTGCTTTTGGATGCTCATGTTGATGGTCCATGATTTCTGGTCGTTGTGGAACCTCATATGGGATCACCGTGATGACCTCTGGCTCTACATGATTGGATAGTTCTTCTTGTGGATATAAGGGCTCTACTGGAACTTCCACACCTGCTCCTTTCCCCTGGTGTTCCTTCTCATATTCAGTAAATTCAGACACTCCCTGTGAATGAGTCATATCTTCTCCTCCTAGAGGTCTTGCTGTCACTTTAGTGAAGGGAGGTTCCTGCACTCCACCACTGGAGTCAGTGCTTTCCCTTGATTCATGTGTTAAAACTTGATGTAGGGTTTCTTCTTGCACCTGTTCGTTGATGAAGACACCACTTGCCTGTTTGCGTCTCAGTGCTCGAAGAAACTCTTTTATCTTCTCTTCACACCATGTGATGTTTACATGCCTTGGCGACTGCTCTAGCATCTGTAGCTGATCAATGAGCTCTGAGAGACTTATATCATCATTAGAGGAAGTTGACTGAATGTGACTTGGCTCTTTCCCCACATTTTGAACTGTTGTTTTCTTTGTGTGGGAAATTTTGTGGATTGTGTGATGAGATGCCTCGCCACTTCCATAGTCTCTTATTACATTATCAAAAGCTTGCTTGATGTTTGGGTGCAACCCATGATTCTGAGGTGATCCATCCAAAATAGATGCAAGGTCGTGACTAATTGTCTTGTGGACACTGGTATGTCCCAGTTGAGTGTGGTCCTGGTCAGTCTTGCTGCTGTGGTTTGCCTGTTGGAGATTTGTTACTTGCTGCGGATTAATGTGATTCTGACCTGATCCACTAGTTGAGTAGTGAGACGTCCATGTGTGCTTCGTCACCTTCTTGCCCCCATGGATTATACCATGTTCAGCAGCACCTTGTGATTGGGATGATGGGTGAAATGAAGATCCAGAAGATGAATCATAAGGATGTCTTCCTGCCCAAGGTTCGCTTGCTGCACCAGCAAACTGGAGGCCTGTTTTCCACTGAGCTGGTTGGTGTGGCAGGTATCCCTGAACTTGTCCAATGTAACCACTGTTGTAAGAAGTCTGCCCCCTGTGAGCTTCCACAGGAAAAACGGTTTCTTGAACCTCATGACCAACAGGTTCTTGAGGAACACCATCCTGTGACCATTCCATCACCTGTCTTCCATCTTGTCCCAATTGTTGAAACTGGAAATAAATGAAAAACAACAACATTCTAACTGTTAATTGCAAGACCATGGCAAAACAATAGGTGCTTCAAATAACATGACCTGCATAATAGCTTACCTGTGTTGATTGCAAGTTTGGTTGCAAACCATAATTTCTAGATTCTAGACCTTCATCTGGGTTTTCTCCCGGGAAGTATATTTTCTGTTCATCCAACGGGGCACTGCAGGCCACTCCAATGACCATAAGACTCACCCATTGTTTTAACCTGTATCATTAAATTTTTGATGAAAATAATATCCAGCCGTCTTTCAAAATGTCCTTGTAAAGTTGAAATCATAAATTTCAAATGTGCACTGTTTTATAACTTTTATTGATGTTCGTAGACTACTTTTAAAAGCTAAAATGTTATCATTACTTTTATCATAATTCAAAAATAACAGTTCCCTCTCACATCATGTTTTTTTCCTGTTGTTTTTACCATACAGGCTATATTTTGCTGTTGATTCTCCTTGGCACAATTCTGTCTCTAAATGTTATCTCTAATATCCACACTGGGTTGGGTTCACTTCATTCATCACCTACCTGTTTGAAGTCAGCATGTTGTATGATCCTGCTCTGTGGTTGCCGCTATACTGGACCAGGCTCCAGCCCTGCGGTCTACTTATTCACTCCCACCCAGACAGAATTCAGGCATCTTATCTTCAAGTGCAGATGTCTGCCCAGCAGCTTTTTCTTCAGATTTTCTCTTGCCTTTTTTTTTTTTTTTTTTTGGGGGGGGGGGGGGGGGGAGGCTCTATCAGCTTGTCTGCACCACTCTAGGGTATATTTCCAAGAAATTTATCATTCGGCTCTTTTCTTTGTCCTCCTGTTGTAGGACTGTAAAAACCCGAAAATGACCCCCCTTTTTCCTCTATAAATGTTTTAAAACCTTTATATTTTATTAAATTAAATTGGGGGGGGTTTACATGGTGTTTCCGGGGGGAAATCCAAGGTATTCTAACAAAAGTATTTTATCTAAAAGTATGTCCTCAGTTGTAACAACTGGGTTTGGGGATGGGAGTAGCTCATTCCTATCTCTCTGACCTGATTTGGATTTCCTGGAAGAGTTATATCTTGGTTATATTGTAGCAAGCAGCTGAACTGCTCCAGCCTCCAGCTCTGGGCTTGAGTGATAAGAGCTTCCTTTGCTCCCTTGCCGCCGCCCCCCATTCTCTCTTCTTTCTTTATATTTGTGTATTTTCTTCCCTGTTTCTTTTCCATTTCTCTCATTTTTTTCCCTCTTTCCACTGGTGAATTAAAAATTTGTATAATCTGATGTAACAGGTATTTATTGTATTCTTTTTTAATGCTCATGCGATTTCTTATCTATTTTAATCATGTTTCAGAAACCAGCCACAACTATTCGCTTCTTTAACCGTGTTGATTATTACACTCTTCATGGAAGTGATGCAATTTTTGCAGCAAAGGAAGTCTTCAAAACATCCTCGGTTGTCAAGCAAATTGGAGCAGGTAAGAGCAAAAATGACAACTGGGTTTAGTAAACGTCACTAGACGTCAATGTGACTTATTGCTCTTGATTCCTTTTTTAATTTCAAAGGTGATAACAAATTGGAATCCGTTGTGCTAAGTAAAGCAAATTTTGAATCTTTTGTGAGAGATCTTCTGCTTGTAAAGCAGTATCGGGTGGAAGTCTTCACTAGCAAGAGTGGGACTCGCAATGCAAGTGATTGGTCTTTGGAGTATAAGGTAACTATGCCGTAGCTTTAGGTACCTTTTAAAAACAGCAGTAATTATATCTCTTCGGAATCTTTCTTTTCAGGGTTCTCCTGGCAATCTTGTCCAATTTGAAGATGTACTGTTTAGTTCTCAAGACCAGGTTGTGGGCTCGGCAGTAATTGCTGTTAAACTGAGTAAAGATGAGAAGAACAAGGCAAGACTACATTTTGCTTACCAGTCATGTGTGACTCCTTTTTGGTCTCCTTGGTCTTATTATTACCTCATCTTTTCAGTTTGTTGGAGTGGGATTTGTGGAAACTGCAGATCATAAATTTTGCGTTTGTGAATTCCCAGATGATGACCACTTTACAAATTTAGAGGCATTAATCGTTCAGCTAGGTCCAAAAGAATGCCTGATTCCACAGGGTGATGGGTCACCTGAGCAAGCTGCCTTAAAAAAGGTACACATAAATAAATAAGCGTCTATTTTGCTGCACCAAGTTAAAGGAATCATTATTTTGCGTTTGGTTTTATTGAATTTTCAAACAATACATTTCAGGTTTTGGATAGAAGTAACATTCTTGTCACTGGACGCAAAAAGGCAGAATTTTCAACTTCAAACCTAGCCAGTGATTTGAACCGTCTACTGCACTTCAAGAGTGGGCAGCAGCAAAATTCATTGGCTCTTCCTGAAATGAATTTATCTACAGCAACCATGGCTCTAGCAGCTGTCATAAAATATCTTGAAGTTAGTGCACCATTTGTTTTCTTCCTTATCTGTTGAGCAATGTTCTACCCTAATCTTTTGCTTTTTAGCTAGGAAATGATGAAGGCAACAGTGCTCAGTTCACACTCTCATCAATAGATATCAAACGTTATGTTCATATGGACTCTGCCGCTGTTAGAGCACTGAACCTTCTACCTGGACCTGGCTCAAATTCTTTGACAAGACATCACAGTGTGCTGGGCCTTCTTGATCGATGCCGAACTCCTCAAGGTCACCGTCTCTTGGCTCAGTGGGTCAAACAACCCCTCCGAGATCTGAATGCAGTCAATGAGAGACATGATATAGTGCAGGTTTCGTAGTTAATGTGTTATTGAATTCATTATTTCTTTTTTCAATTTTTTTTTCTTATATCATATAAAATTACAGGTACTTTTTGAAAGTGAAGAATTACGTCAAACCTTAACAGAGGAACACCTTCGAAGAATTCCAGATTTACAGGCCCTAGCTAAAAAGCTTCAGAGGAAAAAAGGAACCATGCAGGATTGCTATAAGTAATTTGTTTTGAGAATCAATCTCTGCTGTTTTTTAATCTACTAGCTTAACATCTTTGACTTTTGTTGCGTTCAAGTTCTAATGGATTTTTCTTCTTTTTCTTGATATTTAGGATTTATCAGGCTGTTTCTCGCCTTCCAGTCATGTTAGATGCCCTTAACAACCAAAATGAAGGAGCACCCCACCCAACTTTTAGAGCCGCCATTATTGATCCACTTCATGATTATATTGGAGAAATGGAGAAATTTCAGGATATGATTGAATCTACTCTTGATATGGATGTTGTGGACCGAGGGGAGTTCCTAGTCAAACCTTCATTTGATGAAAACTTCCAAGGTAGTTTAATAGTGACTCATTACTTATTCCATTGATTGGTATTAATTTGTATTTATTAATTGTTGTAAATCACCTGTATACAGAATTGCGAAATCAAATGGATGAATTGGAGGAAAAATTAAAATCTCATCTCAACAAGGCAGCTAGAGACTTGAGCTTGGAACCTGGAAAATCTGTAAAACTTGAATCCAACTCTCAACTGGGCTATTATTTCCGTGTCACTCTAAAGGTTGGTCATCAATTCTAGTCACACTGGGGTTCTTGTTTTAAGAAATGCATCTAATACCCCTGCACACTGGATGCATACAGGATGAAAAAGTTCTCAGGAACAACAAGAACTTCACTACAATTGACACCAATAAAAATGGTGTCAGATTCCGTGATTCCAAACTGGAGCAATTGAATTCTGATTACATATCTACTAGGGATCAGTACCAAGAGCACCAAAAAGCAGTTGTAGATGAAATAATGAATATTGCTTGTAAGTTGGTAACTAGTAAATTATTCTGGAGTACATATTTAGTTGTTTGGAGATTGACAATATTCCTGGTGTTTGCAGCTGGATATTCTGGATCGCTGAACAATCTCAGTGGGATTGTGGCTCATTTAGATGTTTTGACAAGCTTTGCTGTTGTGGTGGCAACAGCCCCCCGACCTTATACGAGACCAAAAATGCACGCAGAGGGTTCTGGTGTACTAAGTCTCACTCAAGCAAGGCACCCATGTCTGGAGCGTCAAGACGGCGTAGATTATATACCTAATGATGCTTATTTCAAACATGGTTTGTGACTTCATCTTTTCCTGAGAATTTAAAATTCAAGAACTTGTGAGCTATCTAGATGTTTTTGTTCTTCAGGAGAAAGCACTTTTCACATTATTACTGGCCCTAATATGGGAGGAAAAAGTACCTACATCCGCTCCATTGGTGTTTGTGTTTTGCTTGCCCAGCTGGGTTCTTATGTACCCTGTGATGAAGCTGAAATATCATTGGTAGATGCAATTCTGGCTAGGGTGGGAGCTGATGATTGTCAGCTGAAAGGAATGTCTACCTTCATGACAGAAATGGTGGAAACTGCTGGCATCTTGGGAGTGAGTACAGATCTGATACAAATAAAAATAACAATTCTGCATCCAGGCAGGGAATTTGAACATTTCTGTTAACCATTTCTTTTTTTGCAGACTGCCACCAAAAATTCTCTTGTGATAATTGATGAACTGGGCCGTGGGACGTCTACCTACGAGGGATGTGGAATTGCATGGGCTATTGCGGAGTAGGTTCTTGTCCCTTTTAGTGATACCTTACCCAGTTAGGGGCTGTACAGGAACCACGTGACGCGTAATCGAGGTACTTTGGTAATTTGGACGCGAAAAATCAGCGCGGGGAAGTGCGTGGAACCGTCTGTGAGAATCGAACTCACCAGGCCTTTAGTCTCCAGGAGACTCAAGCCCGCGCCAGCGACAGTTTGCTCCAGCACTACTCTCACGCACCTTGCAAGGATTCCAAAAAAAAATGGTCACGTGGTTTGTGAACGTCCCCTTACCTTCTTGTTTAACTTACACCTCCATCTGTCATGGTTTTCAGACACTTGGCAAAAGATGTCCAAGCATTTTGCTTGTTTGCTACCCACTTCCATGAACTTACTCGCTTGGCACGAAGCCTCTCAAATATTCGAAACAGTCATGTGACTGCTATCACCACTGATGATTCTCTCACCCTTATGTATCAAGTTAAAGAAGGAGTCTGTGATCAAAGTTTTGGAATTCATGTAGCCAAAATGGCAAAGTTTCCACCACATGTGATTGAGGTGGGTAAAAGCAACAGCTAAGTAGGCTAATATTTCTTGCAATTATTCACTTCATTGAAAATTGTGAAATCCTTTTACAGTATGCCAAGCGTAGGCAGGCAGAGCTGGAAGATTATCAAGGACTTGACTTTGCTTCTGATGACACCACAAAATCAAAAATTATTGAGGTCAGTATTTGCCACTTTATGTTCCTATTTCTTTATTTCATTCTCTCAATGTTTGAAATTCAATTTATTTTGGAAACTTTCATATAGGAAGCAGAGGAGATTATGGAAGATTTTCTTCAAAAGTGTAAGAAGATCTGCACAGGAGGAGCCAATGAAAATGATACAGCCAAGTCTTTAGAAAAACTCAGAGAAGAAGTATTGATCAAGAAAAATGCATATATTCAGACACTTTTATCCCAGTAATTACTTCTTGTCTGCTCAGCGCTCCTCCCGCCAAGTTTTAAACCCGTATTCATTTTACTGTAATCCTCCTAATTTTACCAAAATATGTTAGGGTATCATGAATAACTCATCATGGAAACAAGCAGAGTTTTATCTGTGTGTAAAGTGCAGTGTTTGATAAGGGAAAGTATTGCATGCCATTCACTTAACAACTTTCTCATATATTTTATTATTTACACTATCTTTGGTATTATCACAATTAATGAAGACCGAACTGTCTTCCATTTCCGTCAATTTTGTACTGAATAGTATAACAGACTTAAAGCAAAATGTCATCCAAATGAAAACAAAATTGTTGATTAATGGAATAAAAAACGGTTGAGAACATTGTACGTACTTATGCTATGCTACTTATACTATAACCCATAGCAATTTCCGTTTTCCACATCTGCTAATAGTGCAATCAACCTTTGGTTCATATATATGAATATATGAAGGTTTCTTACACTTACTGCAAACGGCTACCAAACATAAATGATTTTACAAAGATATAATGAGAAAAGCGTGGGTCTCTAGAAACATTGATAGAAAGATTTCCACATTTCCACATATAAATCAATGATATTAAATTACACCGTCATAACAGAATGGCAATCATTTCTTTTCTTTTTGTTTCAAACAAATTGCGACTTCAATTTTTTCTTTTACTGGATGACCAATTTTCTTTTGCTTTTCCTTTTGACTTTCGAGCTACCTTATTTCCAGCATTCGCATTATTTATATGGTTTGCGGTTTGCCGTGGGAGGTCCAGAGCTTCTGCGAACCAACCTGCGGGCCGACCTGTGAGGCGGGCATTATGTTGGTGCGGTGAGACTCTCTTAGCGGCGTAGCTAGGTCTCTCACTCATGCTCATAAAAGAGGAAAGAGGAGGCAAGCAGTAGCAAGGCAAAGCGACAGTCCAACTTAACTAACACACCTTAGCAGGCATTTGGTAACTGGTATCGCGACCTCTCCGAACAGTCAGAGTGCCAGGCACGTAGCTGGCCGGAGTTTTCGTACGGGGTCGGGCCGCGCTTTTAGCCTACTTATACGCGGTATGTCGCGGTGGTTGCCTACCTCCAAGGCGGTGCCCTTAGGGCACAGCTACGTGCCTGCAGAGTGCGATACCATCTTTCAGGGTGGCGACGAGAAAGTAGCCTGCCTGGGAAGGATTACAAGCATAGGAGCAAGCATGCAGATTCAGACGAACCTGCGCCATCCCCCCTCACCCCATTTTAGTTAAGCCAGACAGCTAAGGCCCACCCTCGCAAGGAGGGATACTGCCCCGGAGCAGGGTCATATGCTGACCCGAAGCCAGATATGCACCCAAGAGGGCCATCTCAGGCACTCGAAAGAGGAAAGAGGAGCATGTAGATTCAGACGATAGAGAGGCTAGGCATAGCAGGCAGAAAAAATAGGACAGGGAAAAAGGAAATTAAGCCCCGCTGACCGCCCTATTGAAGCCCTTTCAGGTCTAACCTGCGCCCTTCCCCCTCACCCCAAATAACAGAAATGAAAAAAGAAATGATTGCCAAACAGATTACTATTTAAATTTAATTGCGTCGAAATGTTACGACATAAACACTCTGACAGTAGCTGAAAAGGGTTTTCTACACACTGCACAAGTGGTGAGGGATGACACACAATTTACACAAGAGACCAGATGACCACAGGGCAGAAAGGCAACACCAATTTCTTCCGAAAAACATATTTTGCAAGCTCTTGCATCATCTGGGGAAGCGGGAGGCGCTGGAGAAGTCGCTGGTGTCGTCGTGGCTTCTGAGCTGTTAACATAAAAATGATACAGATATATAACTACTTTGCGCCAGATAGAATTATATAACACATAAGTTGAATTCCAGAGATGGAATGAGGTTGAAATCTTGTCAGTATTACACACCTTGAGGATGCTGTTGATTCTGTGCGTTGAACAACATTAGAATATTCCTTAGGTATTGCCAGAGCTTGTATTTCCTGCAAAATTAAAATGCATGTTTAAATAAAATTGAAAACACAAAAAAAGAATGCAAAGGTCAGATATTCTCTAGGTTACCTCAGGTGTCAGTGTAGCAGGTTTCTTGCCTAATACTTCGGCAATAAATTCTCGACCTTTGGTTTGAACAACAAAGCTGCATTTTGAGAAATACAAAGCATGCTCCCTCCAAGGCTGGTCGGTTTCAGCCCAGTCCTTCAGGCCTCCACCACATTGGAAGCATATCGTCTTGTCACCTAATCCTGTAAAATAATTTATTTTTTTTACAATGTTAACGTTCTAAACTTGTATTTACAACATAAAATGCAAATAGAATAACTGCTTTACTAACCTGTATAAAAGAAGCCAGCTTCTGCCAGTTCCTGTGGCCTATGTTTCAGTCCAATTGGCCAACAGTTAAAGGATTCTAATCTTGCTTCCAAATTTGCATACATTGGGTGTGCAGGAGTATATCTCTTCTGAATGCCCAATTTTTCCAATGATGGTATAACTGGACAGTTGTCAGATTTCTTGATATTGAATATTCCACATTCATCCTGCCCGACAGATTCCAGCGGAGGAAGTGGAGGAGGGTTTGAGGGATCCACAGGGACATTTCCCACATCCATATGCTTTAAGAAGCTACAATTCTTCGACCATTTCTGGTGTTCCTCCATAGGATTGTCACCATCTTCCCAGCGGCCAACTTCCACGCTGCAGAATGCACAGCGAACTATATCGTCACTCTTGGTATACCAGAACCCTGCAGCTGCTAGTTGTCGCACATCAACAGTTCCTGATGGGAAATTAGCAAATGACTGCAGTCGTTGCTCCTCGAGTTTGTAATTGTGGGTCCTTGTAGGAAGAACCGACTCCGGTTCTGGACGGGGACGATGGTGTGTTAGATGTGTGCTCCATCCTGGTGTCCGGATCGCAAGATCTCCCGATTTCCTAGGTGCCATCTGAAACATAAGCAATAAATACCGTAACAATTAGTCATCGACAGAAGTGTAAAAGGCAGAACACGTTGAGTGCGCAGACAATCACGAGGACAACACCACCCCTCTCCCATCCTCCCTTCCCTGGCCCTGGTAGATTCAGGTCAAATCGATAAATGGACCAAAAAGGCGAATTGCTCGAAAAGAGAGGAGAAAATGAAGCAACATGGAATAAGTTCATCACACTCCACACACAAGGCGGCTCTACTTTTTAGGACATGTTGTAGGAGCAATTGGGCTATCTTAACGCTTTTCATGGGCAGACGTTACCAGCGGCAACGAAGAAGAGTTGTCTTCATCGTCCGTCTCGGCCTCCATTGTTCTTTGCGTCCACTAATAAAACCTACAATACTTAGTTTGACAACTAAAATTATTCCGTTTCCATTTGCATCATGATTAAATTAATTATTGAAGTGACTAGCAATGACTAGGACTCTGGGACAAGCGCAACCATGTGCAAGCACCAAAACAAAATCAAAACAACACAAGACGCCAGGCCCAGGCTTCCGAACCTAACCCTTGCGGCGACTCAAACAAAGCCAGGAATTCAGGGCAACCGAAGGGAAAGAAAGTTGACAAACGTCCAGGGAAGCACGCAAGAGAGAAGATAGAAGAAATGCATCCAACGCGGGATTTCGCAGCGTGCTTGTGATTCAGTCGAAGTACTCGGAACGCGGGTTTGTTGGCAACCGCTGTAAACAAGTGAGTTACCTAGAGAGACACCGCCAAGATGAGGGAATGACCCGCGCTGGAGCACTACAACATTCGAGTTGAGCGTACACGATATAGTACTGCACAGTGCACAGTACACGCGTCTCGTCTCACGTGACAGAGCTTTGGTGACAACACTCCGCGACGCGGTGGTTGCGACATGAGACAAAGGCCCTTTACGTCCTCCAAACGTAAGCACGTCCTTAACGACCTCTCCGATTTACTTTTACGCTTGCTTAAGTTAAAGACCAATTCAGCCGCCGAGAGTATATCGGTCCCTGTCTAGCATTTCCAGTCCGGTTTCTGGCAGCCCGAGCGTACAGTCATGGTCATGGCCCGAAATTATTGCTTTGTCCAGACTACGAATCAGCGACGCTGACGCTAGCTGCGTCATCGCCACACAGCTGCCAAGGTCCTTTCCGCCAAGGTTAGGCCCGGCCTGGCCCGGCCGCCAGCCCATGCCAGGCCCTGGTCGGGCCGGGGCCCAATTTGGGAGTTGGCCTACCAGCAAGCACCAGCGGGCGACTCTGACTCCGTTCATGTGGCACCTGACGGCAGACAGGCGGTAGGCTAGCTAGTAATTCCAGGAAAATTTATTAGATAATAAATGAATCCCCCTTATAATGCCCTTATGATCATTCATAGGACACGGTAATCCCAATAATGTCCTCTACTTTTGGCAATCTGATTCTGGTATGTAAACAAACCCAAACAATCTTTGCAATACCAAATAATATAAAAAGAGGCACAATCCTCGTACCCAAAAATACAAATCGGACGTGTTCAACCCTTGGTTCCCAATGGCGAGAGGGGTGGTCGAGCACGAGCCCGCGGAGTGACGAGGCCAGCGTGGCCGATAAGGGGGAGTGGAGCATACTTGAGGTATTAGTCCAGTCCACGTCACGTCTCGCCTCGTCAACAAGACGATAGCAGACGATAGACAGGCCCGACCGCACGTTCCCCGCCACTGCGGTGCCGCTGCCACCCATAGAGTAAGTAGGCTTCGCAGTATACTACTGATCACCGTCCGACCCACAGAGTGCTGCCACCAGCACTGCAGGCGCGGATCCAGGAGCGGCCCAAGGGAGGGGCAGGCAAAGTACCACTTTTTGCCAACTTACAGGCAGAAAGGCTTCGCAGGTTGCGCACCTTTCAGGCGCCATTCAGGCGATGGTGCAACTTTTCCCGTGCCCCCCCCCCCCCTCTCGGATCCGCGCCTGCAGCACTGCCACACCTGGCCTGGCATCGCCTCACATCAGCCATCAACGCCACGACGGGCATCTGCTGCTCGCAGGCCAACTTGCAGCTTGCAGTGCCTTGTGGGTGAGGGGCAGTGCGGGGCGGGGCCTCTGAGGAGAGGGAGGGCACGATCGATCTCATCCCTAGGGAAGGAGAAGAGGCGACAGAGTTTCGGACGCATCCGGGCGAGGGCAGATGTTGACGGCACCTGGCCCCCAACAGAGTAACAGAGCCCGAGCCCGAAGGCCCTACCCGGGCCCGACACCTGGCGACGCCGGCATGCCGGAACGCGCACGAGAAAGAGACAAACGCCAGTTTTTGAACCCACGGCGGCAATGTCGTAGGCTGGCCGGTATTTTGGATTTCAATATCAATACCAGTATTTTCTAAAATACAATACAGGACCAATATCAATATCCGTCATTTTAGAGGAAACCAATATTCCAATATCGGTATTGGAATATTGGCAAAAAATATCAAATAAGTTTTTGCAGCGCAGAATGCAATCGTGCTGTTGGTTTTAGTACAATTTTCAAACTTTTCATACAGAATTTAATTTTCAAATAAAAACTGTGATTATGGTGACAGGGAAAGCACTCAAAAATACAAAATGGCATTTCGATAGTGTATTGGAATTGGCATACATGGAATGCTTGTAGCAGCGATGATGATATATTTCTTAGTTTTAGAATGGATTTGGCTCACCGGAATAGGTATCAAAACAGAAAATAGTCCTGGATATTGGGGTCGATACTCAGTATTAGAAATGGTATCAATATTCAGTATAGGATATTGAAATTCAATATCCAAAATTAATATTGGAAATCAGTATCCACTATCAAATATTGATATTGAAAATTACAATATGCCCATATTGAACTTCCAATTAATTTCAAAATATTGAAATTGAAACCACTATATTGAAATATCGCCCTGACCTCAGCCTCAGCCGTCTAGTCGGTAGGACTTGGTGTATTCCCGGGCAAGGAGTGGGGGAGGGGCGCCACGCATGCGCAGACTGTGTAGACCAGACTCAGCCAGTCCAGGTGGCGGGGAGGGGGTGTCCGCTCGAGCTTACAGCACAGCAGACGCGTACGCTGGGCGGCCGAGACTTCAGGCTGACAGCGCAGGTGCGTAGTACATTTTAAGGAAATGCCGCGTTTTTGTGTGTTTTATTTTTTTTCAAGTTTGAAAACATTCACAAGAAGCCCGTGCACAGTTACCCTGACCTCGTCGCAATGCCCTGGGAATACTTACAAGCAAGTTCGGGCGAACCGTGGTCATTATGAAGTCTCAAGATAGATCGCCGCTGACGGGTTGTGTTGTCAGTTAGACATCCAAACCTACGCGATATGCCATCTTCAGAATCCACAATGCACCGAACCACACGTAGTCGGCACTAAGTCGAAGTCCGAAGATAACTACAGCGTTTCCTTCTTATATGTAACACGTGTACAGTAGTACACTAGTGCCAGAGTCATCAATAAGATAAGATACTCCTGAGCCCCATGGCTGGTTGGAGACCTTTCAAGTAATTCTGTCACTAATCTAGCCACGAGGTTTCCCTCTAGTTCACCTCTACGCCCCTGGAAGATTCAGTTTGCCAACCCCTTTCAGCGCAAACTCGCTAGCGGCGATGGTAAAATGGTCCATGATCGGTTCAGTGGTCATCTGACTCACATATCGGCCATGTCTTATCTCGGCGGCTGAAGTCCAAAGCTGGCTCCACACATGCACTGAACAGCAGTCCAGCGAAGTCCAGGCACAGGCGGGCACTCACGGCCCGAGTCTGAGTCAGGCTAGTGACTGTGAGACTGAGAAACGTCGTCACGTGACCGATAAAGAACAAAAAGGAAGTAAGAAACTTTATCTTCACTGGTTGCTAGATTTGAAAATGCAAAAAAATGCGGTCCTGTAGCGGCGGCGTTGCCAGAGTGAGGCGCGGGAGGCCTGGCGGTCTCAAAGGGGCGTGCTGGGCGGTCGGAGGGGAGTAGGGGGAGGCACAGGCACACCCCAGTGTGCTGACGACCCATTCCATCCGGGGACCGTCCGGAAAGCTTCACCCGCACCACCAACAAGAAAACGCAGGTTCGAAGCTCCGGTCCTCTGGAGTCCTCCCGAGCCCTGTTCTCGAGACACTAAAACGTATCGGAGCCTTCACTGTGTCACCGTATTGCGCCACATTTTTGCGTCCGTGTAAACAATAACTGTTGTAACGCCACTTGTTTATACAAAGAAGCTGGAGTTCTTGGAAAGGAATGACACAGGCAAACGCTGCGCCGCTCCCCGCCTCACCACGCCAGGCCACACTGTCAGAAATGTATGATTCGTACTTATTGTTGTGCTTGGCGGAGCTTGATAAATCAAGCATTCGCATTAGGCCGTATGCTTGAATCAAGCATACGATCAAGCATGCGGACAAAGAACGTTTTTCAGAGGGAACGTTGCTTTGCTAGGGCAGAGTTCAGTTCTGATTCGTACTCGGCAGATTACACAACAGTAGAAACAGAGAGTGTGCCGTACAGTAGATACAACCTTAAAAACAAAGCAATTGTTTTTGAGAGTACGATGGCACAAGCACTTTTCGAACTGTGTACGTGTGCCCCCCCCCCCCTCCCATACACATACACCCGTCCTCGGCAGTGGCGGGGCGGGGTATTTCCGTCGACGAGCGGCCGCCGCTGAGTCTCTGCCACATACCACCAGATGGCTCTGGGCTCTGGAGAGCGCGGCATGGGGCCCATGGCCGGGGCCGGGGAGTTTGCTGTGAGTTGAGGGAGTTTCGTTCGCCGTTCGGCCGCCTCGTCATCGTTCCTCCCCCCCCCCCCTCCCCTCCCCGCGCCTCGTCAGTTCAGATTCAGATGTTAAATGTTCAGTGAGTACAGTCAGTGGTTGTGTGCTGCACGTCATCGCCTGCCGCTCTGATAGGGGTAATACCCTGTTTACCTCTCGGAGCCCCGATAAGATTACAGTACACCGTATGTCCACTCCCTAAACCATTGATGGCAGAACCACCCCCGGGACCCCGGACTGTAACTCCGGGGAGGTCACTGGAGGTCACTGGAGCCCACTGGAGCCAACTGGAGCTGGAGAGGTACACGCCGCGACCATATGGTTCCGGCTCGGCAGCGAAGTCCCTGGCGGTGCGACAGGGAAAGTCAGTCCAGTCTGCCGAGGAGAAACCCTGAGGGACTCGCCCGCGAAAAGACTCCGCCCCCTCTCCTCCCCACCCTCTGCCTGGAAACGCCCCTGATTATACAACCCATCGCGCGGCTGCGCTCGGTGGCTCGCGGCTGGCAAAGGCCTCTCTGGTCTGTCGAAACCGACCCGCCAAACATGTTGACAGCACGCTAAAAGGAAAAAGGAGGCGTGTACAGGACGTTAGGCCGCTGGCATATCCCTCCAAACAAAAAATCCACCCAGTGAGTTAAGCCGGAAGGTTGGTACTATAGTCAGCAGGCGCCGCCAAATTCAAACTCCGACGGGTACTAAAAATGATGGAGAGATTAATGTGTAAAGGCCGTGAAACTTACGGTGCCAAACAAAAGTTGGGCCAGTCGCGTTTGTACTCCCACAGGGGTGCCGTGGGTCAGGCGTTCACAAAGGTATCACAGATGGTGGCGTAAAGATCCAAGGTAGGCAGCAGTAATCCTTTGGCGGTCACACACGGCGAGTATTGAGGACGGCGGGAGTCCCATCGATACTCTACGCGGAGAGGGGAGTCAAGCAACTTGCGTTCAGAACGCGCCAAGTTACTTGAGCTCAATCATCGGAGGTTGACAAAATAACGCGGATTTCTCGAGGTCAGGCGGAGCGCCGAGAGACTCTGAGCTCGACTCGAGAGAGGAGAACCGACAAACTCAAACTGTGCAGGCCTGCTGGTGTGGTGAGTGTTGCTGCGGGCTAGCCGGGCTCCGACAGCGAAGCGGGGAAGTGGGAGGGGAGCGCGGTCACGGCACGAACAACCCGATGTGGGGTGTAGGGGGGAGGCGCGGCAACGGTGTCTCCCCCCCCCTCTCTCTCTCTCTCTCTCTCCCTCCCTCCCTCCCTCCCTCTCCTCTCCTCCCTCTCCCCCCCCCCTTTCCCCTTCTGTCCGTACTACAAGAGGCCATTCAACATCAGGCTGTCCGGAATGTACTCTGCGCTGGCACCGCAGTCCCTCCACAAAACCCGGAGAAAATTGGAATCTGCGCGGAGCTTTCCAGGGCAAATCGCGTGGGGCCGTGATAGTCTGGCGTCCTAGAGACCACTAGACCACACCGAAGAGGCCACGCAAGGGTCGATGGTAGCTGCCGGCGAAAAGTCTGACGGGTTAGAGCGCGGCCGCCGCCAGGCGTGGATCCAGGAGCGGCCCAAGGGAGGGGCAAAGTGCCACCTATAGCCTATCTACAGGCGGGAAAGCTTCGCAGGTTGCCTACCTTTCAGGCGCCCTTAGGCCGGGCACGGGAAATGTGTGCCCCCCCCCCCCCAACCCTGGATCCGCTCATGCCATGCGCTGGGGCTGCACGGCTGCACCGCACCGCCTGCACCGCCTGCACCGCCTGCACCACACCACGGCTGACCGGCGGCAGCGTTGTCGCACTTCTCCCGGCCTCCGGGCCTCCGGGGCCGGGGCCTCTCCAGCTGCATTCCTCTGAACACGGAGGCGGAGGCGCCGTGTTCAGCCCGGGCTCATCCCACATCCGGGCCTCCGGCAGCCCCCCGGCAGCCCCCCGGCAGCCCCCCGGCAGCCCCCCGGCAGCCCCCGGCAGCCCCCGGCAGCCCCCGGCAGCCCCCCGGCAGCCCCCCGGCAGCCCCCCGGCAGCCCCCCGGCATCGATTGGAGCTAGGGCAGGACGACGGACCGCATGGTCACCGTACCGCGACCGGAAATTGACAGCAGATCATTGGACCAAGAACTTGTCTGAGTATGAGGAACCGGTGCGGAAGTGGAGGACGCTAACGCTCGAGAAGCCCTATTTTGAAGCACACCTGGCATAGTAGCGCCGGGGGCATGACTGCAGACACCTGCAGATCCCGGAGAAGGCACAACCCAACCCCTTCTTGAGGGTTGGTCAGTGTCGTAGCTACGTGTGCCGAAAGGGTTAGAGTCCGCGCCTGGTGCCACATAGTTCTCTACGGACGACCGTGCTCATCATTTTGGTACCAAGGTCCGGTTACTACCTATCCGCAGCAACACTCGGCCCATATACAAAGCCTCGGCTAGGCCTTTGGACTGGGTACCTCGTGACTCATGTGCCATTCTCCATCCCCCTCCAGATCTCTAGCCATCCATCCCCACTCCATCCTTACGTCACGGCACGGGAGCCAGCCGAGAGTCGCTGGAATAGAATAACAGGAAACGCTGCCGGCCCTGCCCTGCGAAGCCTGCGAAAGCCTATAACCAATCTGCAGTTCTGCCATTTACTGTCCGGCCGGGCACTTGAGCCTCCGCCAGGCGCCAGGGGCATGAAAAGGAACCAAGAATTAAGGGAGGGACGATGCTTTCCGGGTTACCTACCTGCAGAAGCAAAGCTTTACGGGTTGCCTACCTTCAGGAGCAAAAGGGGGGCCATCGCCGCCCCCTCCCCCGCCCCTAATTACGCCCCTGGCCTCCGCACGCCTCCGCCGTGCGTGACACTCTCCGCCGTTCGATGCTCTCCGCACTCCGTGTCGCCGGCTGTGATTGATTTACCAGCGCTAGAATGGCGCCGCATGTGACGTCCACTGTATCGACGGACTTCGATTTCCCGTCCGCGGGGAGGCCGGACTAGGGGCGAGGCTAAACTATACCCAACCCTCTACCCCCGCCGAGAGGCGCTCCCTTGTCCTCCCTCCCGCCGTCCCCCTATGCCGGCAAGCCTCGACAACCCGACAACCCTGGATCTTGAATTTTCTCCGGCCAATTTAGAGCTGCGAACTAAGTAGGGCCTGTAAAAAAGAGGAGGTTAACATTTCCGTTAGGCCCCTAACGTTGACTCGATGCGTTTAAGGGTTTAAGGGCTTCCCGCACCAACGTAACGTTATCACGCCAATTTTTTTTTTTTGCAAACTTTAGGAACCCTGCCACGGGCATGGAAAAGACGAGTGTACGGCGATTATACAACGTTCAAGTCGAACGCCACGCTCCCTCTGTTTCCGCTCGTAAAGGCTGAAGTCGTATGGGTGGAGTCGAACCCCTGCCCACTGTTTCCTGGCAGAGGAAGGGGCGTTGGCGTCGTCGCGGCGGACGTGGTCTCGTCTGCTCCAGCCCGGCCCGGCCAGCCCACACCACACCAATGCCATGGCGGCGCCTACGCGCGGCGCGGCACGGCGCTGCACGGCGGCTGCATGCCCAAGCGCACGCCGCGCTGCATGCTGCATAGCCATGCATAGCTCGGATCACGACCACTTCTGGTGGGTGCACTCCACTGCAAAGAGGAGTGCCGAGCCAGGGCTGGCCAGGGTCACCTTCATGTCCTGGGGAAACGCCTCATCTCATCTAAACAGCGCAACGCTCGGCGGAGGCGGCGCGACGGCCCCGCTGCCTCGCTGTCATCAAACCAATTGAGCTCGATTGAGTTATCGAGCGGGGGCCGACCTCTCCGTGGACGGGTGGGTGCGCTTGGCGCGGGGCTGGGCAAGGCACTGTGCCCTCAGACCACCTCGCACCTCCCACGCGGGCGGAAGACGGAAAAATAAACCCGGCGGTCCAAATATATACGAGTACGCTTCTGGACCGGAAGGGGGAGCAAACGCATTGAAGGTCAGCTGCTGTACATCTTTGAAGCAGCAGCAGAGACGAGCAGAGAGCGTCGACGGGCGCTGCGGGTGCTGCTCACTGTGGCACGACTCTTGCACCCCACTGATCACTGCGAAAAATCGCCGCGAATCACGAACTGTGGACCGCCTCTTCAATTGTCAGATGAAATAAGTGACACACCTCCCTGTGTGTGTACTGCCTTCTAATGCCTTTTCTCTGGTTTGTTTGACGACGGGTTCACAAACAAAGTTTGTTTTCCGACCTGGGTGACGCGGGCGACGTCCGATAACAGGCGATTCCCCCGGCAATTCCACCCGACTGAGCAAACCTGCGCGTCACCAACACGCTAAATCCTTATTGTATTGCACACGATTTTGTGCACAGTTACGCAGTGTGTCGCAGATAATTGTTTGTCAGCTTCCAAAGAATACGTTTGAATTGTCGCATAGAAAAGTTTGAAATATGAACAGTTTCTTCGCAAAGGCAGCAAGCGTACATTTTTTTCGCGTGCATGCCGACCTACATGCACACTATCATAAGTGCGCACTTATCTCATGGCACCATTGTGCGTAGGGATTTAGCGGGAATGCAGGTCTCAGAAGAATGCGGTCTCATCTCCACCATCTTCGGATAGGAAGTGTCGACTTCACTGTATGATTGCGCTCCTGACTCAATGTCAGGAATGAATGGCCACGAATGAATGAACGAATGACTGGAATAAACCTTCCGTGTTACATAAATGACCTCTCTGCCGCTCGCGCGGCCGCCTCCTGCCGCATTATCACGCACTGCATTTTGCTGTTGCGCAACCTCGGCACAAAATGGCATGCGAAAATAGACGGTAAGACGACGGCTCTCCGCGGGCCGGGCCGACATTCGTGACGTGAATCATAGTGCATTAAACACACACATGTGCAGGCCAGCTGTCACGATTCTGACACATCGCAGTTTGCGGAGCGCTCCGTCAGAGGCCAGAGCTTGCTCCCGCCCACTCCAAAGTTAGTATAGGCGTACCCGCAGGCCAAAGGGACACCTCGCGGTTAAAAGATAAGCAAGGTCACGGCTTGCGATGAGAATTAAGACATTTACGCGGAACCAGTGATTGCTCTTCATAAAAGCGAATGCTGGAAAATTCGGCATTGTTAAATATACATAATGACGGCGAGACGCATTCGGGCGATTTTCTTATGCGAGAGAGGACGCTGCACGTAGCGATGCCGATCATATACGTACCATCGAACCTTTGACCAGTCAAAGTCTAACCCCGACCCGAGACAGTGCAGCAGACGAACAGCAGCCCGATTGCACGTGCTCCACCTGCACTGCCAATGGGCTGGAGTGTCTCTGAGTTGTGAAGACACCACGAAAAACTCCTGCTGGCCGGACTGTGGGTTGTTATTGTAGGAGTACTTCCCCCAGTTCGGGGAATCCCCCTCAGTCCAGTCCAGCCCTCCTTCTCCACCGCGCTGGCTCTGGCTCCAGCACGATGGAGTTCCACCGCGTAGGCTCCAGGCACTGTCTGCGTCATACACCCCCCTCCCCCTCTTTCCTTCCCTCCCCGTCTATTCCAGGAGCACGATGGCGGATTCAGGTAATGCTACTCACGGCGCTACTGGTACCGGCGCCGCCCCCGCCCCCGCCGCCGCTGCTAGTGCCCGGCACGGGCTCGCCCGGGTCCGCCGGGGGTGGCGGCCTGGGCAGGAACCTCGGCGCCACTCTGCTGCGGTAGTCGCCCTCCGACGAGGACGTGGACGCGGCGTCGTCGTCGGCATCAGCGTCCATCCAGGAGCAGGGACTGCAGGGCGGGCGCCGTCGCGTTGACAATCGTGGCGGCGTAACCAAGGAGAGCTGCGAGCTGCCCGGCCCGGCGGAGGCACCACTGGTTCCTGCTGCGCTACGCCGCACCGCACGTCGTCTGCTGCAAACAGCCACAGTGCGCTAGGCTAGGCTAGGCTAGGCCTACGACGGGGGCGTGCCGCCACTTAGACCGTGCACATGCGACGGCGCCACGGGCTGCCACGGCCGTACAGCACGGCGCCCCACATCCGCGGTCGATGGGGCGACCGGCGAGACTAAAAGAGGAGGAAGGACCTCTCGCTCGCCGCTGCTATAACACACTAACGCTCTTGATGTGCACTTCCCCGCGGGACCCCTCGGGCGAACCCCTGCGGGATCCCCCGGGGGCCTGAAGGGGGAGCGAGCAGGACTCTGATGTCACAGGGGGGCACCGGGGGGCACCCAGTGCGCGTGCTGCGCTGCACCGGAGGGGCATTGTGTGCGGCTGGTATCACGTATCACGTGGCTGCCGGTAGCGATTGCAAGCGGAAGCGGGGGGCGGTGGCAGCGGAAGGAGCGGCAGGACCAACGGCTCCGTGCAGCACCCGTGCAGCACCCACCAACCGAGCTTTCAGAATGAACATCACTCTGATATGATGAGACTTTTCGAAGCTCTTGCAGCATCTTCTGAAATAATAATTGCAAATAATAATTGCAAACTACATGAGTTGCAGCAGCTAGCGCACCGACGCACTAAGGTGCGGCCAGAAGTGTGGGCTAGGCTAGGCCGGCGTTGTTACATGCCGTCAGCAGTGCAGTAGTAGCAGCAGCGGCAGCAGCAGCTGTGTTGGTGGGTGGGCCACACCAAGGTCGCCGTGAGGATGCCCCCCCCCCCCCCCCCTCCCAATCCGCAGCATGCCGGGCGGCACGGACATGATGCAGTCTGGCAGCGGTCTGCTTTGCTCTGCATCGCGGTCGCATCGCGGGCGGGGCGGGTGGGAGCCCGCCGGGCCCGCCTCCCCTCCCCTCCCCGCCAGGCACCAGGAACGCGCGGTCATGTCCCGAAAAAGAAGCCATACAGGGGGCGGTGGCGACAGCACCTGGGACATCCCTCCCCCGGGGACCTACGGGCCCAGGACAGGGATGAGTGGAGGGGGCCACGGGCTAGTTCGCCCGCCCCCGCCCGCCCCCTCCACGGACCAGCGGCTGCCAACGGCCTATCCCGGGCAGGAGGGGCGCCATGACTCGCGGACGCCATGGCACTCGCCATGAGCACGTGCGTCGCGGGGTAATCATTCCATTTGCAAACAATCCGGCGGCACAGCACGCGTCCACGCGTCCCCCTCCTTTGGCGGGCCACAAGACAAGACCCCTCGGTCTGAACTCCCCTCGCGACTCATTGGCTGGTTTTGAACGGGGGGGGGGGGGGTGTTCCCTGGGCCACCGTCAATCGGCACTGCTAACACCCTACGCGTTCCGCTAGCCCAGCCGCTCCACCCACATGCGCGACAACCTGACACCCGAGTCCCAGTGGGAAACTGAACACCCAATGACGAGGTCGAAATACGGTCTCGGCTGAACGCTGCGAAATATAGGCAAGAAGACGAGACCCAGCGGCGCCACTCCGCTGCTCATGCTTCGGACTGTCCGACCACTTGAGCCACGTGCCGAGGAAAGAAGCGGAGGCCGCCGTCAACACAGCACGTTGAAAAGCTTGCTAAGAATTGGGGTTGCTGGTTGTTTGTGTTGCAAAGAATTTGTCATGTGTCAAGCTTGCAAAGCTCTTGCAAAGGAATTCTTTGTATTCGAAGTCATTCTTCGCAAGCTTGCAAAAGAACTAGTTTTGTATTACAATGCCGCAATTCGGAAGCCTCGAAGAAAATATTTTGTAACACGAACAGTTTTTTTCGCAAGGTTTTGACAGCGTGCAGACATGGCAACAGCGGCAGCTCACGCCGCTCAGGAACGACGGACGCCCGTAAAATTTACTTGTGGTGCTGTGACGCTTCGAAACGATCTAGAGGATTGGTAGCTAGTGCTCTGACGCCTGAAGGCAAGGCAAGCTTGCAGAGCATCGGGTAGCCCGTGAGTTTTTTTTAACGCCAGCTTTAGCCTCTAGGAGCCAAAAAAACTCTGAGATTCTCCTCGACGGCAAAGCATTGCGAGGCGATGCACCAACAAACCACCATGCACTTTTGTGCAGCCCTCTCCTACTGACTGCGTTGCCTACGGTGCCGGAACTTCAGTAGTTTATTCTATGGAGAGTGACATACGAAACACGAGCCAGCATTCATTTGTGGAATCAGTAGTCTTGCAGTCCGATGTCATCCGTGGTGCGTAAGTATTCGTTTGGTCCAGGAAATTCCCGTCACCCTGGTTGGGCCGCGAGAGTCAAGCGTAGTTACGTGGAAACAAGACAAAGACTTTGTCAAGTACGTGGACGATGGTTGATGAAGAACAGACGACTGGCCGGCAAACAATCAGCCTGTGCTTTATATAGTATGGTTATCTGTCTGATTAAATTACGTACTTGTGGGTAGATCTGACGGATCTGACAAAAGTAGGTATAAATTGCTTCGAATCCTCGGTGGAGGACGCCACATCCTGCATATTGTAAGAACGGAAAATTTCGTCTTATCCCAAAGTTCTTATTATGTTGCATATGAGCTGAAACCCCAAAGTACATAACATATTCTAGAATTTGGGCAAAATGGTTGAATTGAGGAGACACCGGAAGAACAAGTGTTAGAAGGATGAGAAGTGGCACCAAATTTTCCGTCAAGAACCCGTTTCAAAGAAATTTACTGTGGGCCTTTCCCGCATTTATCGCTTATAGCGGAGACGATGGCTTTGTTTTCATGGTATTATCTCCAGCTATCTCATGGCGAAGTGCAATGCACCCTGGTGCAACGCAATGCACATAGCCCTAGACAGCGCTGATGGTGCCAAGAAAAAAACACTTACGTCGAATTTTGTAGGAGTCCGGTGTGTATATACAGGGTGCGTCTCGTAATTCGGGACAAACTTTGAGGGTAGGCAGGGGGCCCGATGGTGATCAATTTGAAATAGGTCACTTGGGTTGTGCATCGGCGGAACTGCCGTTGGGGTTCTCTACGGCAGCCAACGATTCGAACACAGAGGCGAACGCATCCGCTGTTTGGTGCCGACTGGTGGCGCTCCAGCGGCGCTCCAACGGCGCTCCAACGGCGCCCCAGCGGCGCTCCAGCGGCGCCCCAGCGGCGCTCGCTTCTGCATTTTGTCAAACGCTGTCTCGTGTTGTCAACTTGTTGTGAGCTTAGCTTTCTGTCACATCGGTTGGCGCCCAAGTGGCGTCCGGTAATTTCCCAATCGGGTTCGTTCGAACTGCCTTGTCAATACCGCTCGCGAATGATGTTTAAATTTAGTGCGAAGTGATTGCTTCTGCTCGCAAATTGGCGCTTAAAAACGGTTAAGTACTTTACATATTCGAAAGAGGTTCGACCAGAAAAACGTTTAAGGGCGGTCCCCACAAGGCCGCAGGCCCGCAGGGCATACTTTATGTACTCAGGCCTTATCACCGCTGTGCTAACAGGAACGCAGGTGTGCACAGATGCCCCGGCTGGCACGTTCGCCCGTCACCCAGCACACACGGCGTTCTGTGCGCCTACGCGCCTCGGGCTCATCTTTTGAAGCTTATGTGAAGTACTTCTATCTTCTAGATATATCTATCTTTGAGATCAAGCCTAAGGCTGAAATCCTGTTGTGCAACGATGCAAGTGCAGACTTTAGCCGAAGTCATGGTGTATGGTGTCAATGGCGCGACTGGGCTCGTCCTCTCAAACAGGTGAGGCGTCACGATGGCAGCCCCCACTCCGTAGACAAACCAAACCGTCAGCCATTTGAGCGGGGTCTACAGTCTGAAATATATCTGACGTTTGGTTCTTTAAGTATTCCTGATTTCATACTACGTTCATAGTGTCTCTATAGACCAACTGAATCTTTATCAAGCAGAGAAGTACGGATACTAGTTTGAGCGCTCTCCGTCTTTCCGTATTAAAATGACCAAATTGAAGGAATTTGGCTGTTCCCCGAGGTACTCCATACTCGGAGAACGAGAGTAACTTGACTGCACCTAGTGGTATTTGAACCCTGGACCTCGGACTCCTGAGGCCACTTCTCTAACCGTTAGACATGACGGCTGCAGAATGGGGAGTACGGGAGTACTCATTTCTCCTCGGAGGAACGCTGACTGCCGACGCCACCAACAGTTCGAATTTTAGTTTAGAATACAGTTTTAAATTGCATTGTAGACTTCAATTTCAATTCCACTTCTTTTGCAAGAATACTGCATTTGCATTGCAGATGCGGGTTCTATACTCGACCGCTTTCCAAAACTACTGTTTCCATGAAGTCAGAAGGTAGTATTGTTTACTGTATACGCTGCTATTGGAAACCCTTATCAAGACTGCAGTTAAAAATAAAGTTTTATCTATACAGTCATTCGACTGTTGGCACTAACAACTACAATTGTAAAAGGGACATTCTAAGCACTTTTCTCAGGTTCAAATCGTATGCACGAAACGTAAAATCGACTTCTTTTTAACTCTGTGTTTTCCATGCTTTCAGTTTCCTTCCACCCGGGCTCGACCATCTCTGTACAGACCCACGCCGTCCATACCCAAGCATCATCTCTTTGCGTGGGGTATCAGAGGTGTGACGAGTGTGGCGCGTGAGGACACTTACACGTCGCCATCCAGGAAGGTGACCACGCCTAGCGCTGCGGTACCTAACTCGTTCACGTACCGCCTTTCGACTCGGAAAGACGAAGGTTCAAATCCCTGCTCCGGGCCCGCGATACGAGTGAGTCATCGCGACGAGGTCGGATCCGGTGCACACATGGTCGAGACACGCGGCCCTAAGAGCTGTTAGGCCGAAGGCGTGCAGCGGCAGCGCACCAATAAGTACAGGCCAGCCCAATCCAATCCAATCGCATACCATCACGAAAGGCGCTGGGCTGGCCCATTCAGGCCATTCGGCACTGGAATGCGGCAGGGCTGGCCTGGCAGGGCTGGCAGGGCTGGCAGGGCTGGCAGGGGGCCTGCACTCGCTCCAGCGCAGCCGGCCAGCCTGGCTCCAGGTTCCAGGTGGGCCCCGCTCGCTGGCATGAGGGGGCGGAGGCAGCACTACCACTAAGCACCTGGAGAAATGCTACGCTGGCATGGAACTCCGTGCATTTCCTGAATATTTTTTTCAGTCGGTTCCTCCTAACCCCTCCTTTAACAAATGTCGTCGGAGGACTCTGGCCGCCCACGAAGGGGTGATGTTCCAGCGACGTGCACACGGCGACAGCGTCGTCCGCCCGGAGGTCCGGGGGTCCGGGTGGGCGGAGGGCGGGGCAGGGGAGGGGGGGATGGAGGCTGCGCGGGGGCCGCGGGGGCCGCGGGGGCCGCGGGCCGGGCACGGGCACGGGCACGCCAATGGACGCCACGCCACGCCACACAGAGATGAGACCGACGCCCGTCCCGTCACGCCGCTCTCGCTAAATTGGCTCCGCGTCGCAAGCAGCAGCGGCGCTGCAGTGCGCGTCTCAACTTGCTCGACGCTGTGCAGCCATTCACCAGCACTAGCCCCGAGCCCAGGACCGGCCTGGACAAGAGCGTGGGAGAGAGAAGGGTGGGCATGCGCAGCAGTGCGCAGCGAGTGGGGGTGGGACAGACAGACATAAGGTGGAGAACGGGTTGGCATGTTGGACACCCCTTGCTACTGCTGTTGATGCTGCCACTGCTAAGGGTGGATGGACTGCGGGTGCCTTGCGAACCACGTCGCCAAATTTTAGCGTCAACCGGTTTTTCTTTCCCTTCGGTTGGCGGCGCCATCGCTGAGAGCTGCTTTGGCGCAGCTCGCCGCGTCCCGGCCCCGGCACGGCTGTACTGTACACTGTGTGCTAGTGCTGTGCTTGTGGCTGTGGCGTCGCGCCCCGACTCCGTTCTGCTTCTCTGCGTCGCAGCCGCCGCCGACACGACCAAGGTCCTTGACGCCGCCGACTACGCTGCCAAAATATCGTAATGTGGAACTGAAACCCTTCCGTAGCGCTGCCAACACAGCAGTAGAATGCGGGCGCGGTGCAGTCGAGCAAAGCTGAGGGGGGTCAGGACCACCAGCAGCACTAGCAGCAGGACCCGCGGCCAGCAGACGGCCCCCGCGCTCGCGCCGCTGCGTCCTGCCCACGTGACTTTTGTTTTTGTTTCTTTTTGGTGGGAACGGATTTGACGGCGGTTTTGGAGGTTGGCCCCCCCTCGCCGAGACGGTTGAGTCAGCGGAGTGAGTGGGCATGCGACCGGGCAGGGCGGGGCCGCCTGGTGAAGGGTGGCGGCCGGTGGCAGTGCTGGAGGGGCACCTCGCGGGTATACAGCACTGCGCACGGACCGCACGCGCGTGGCTGTTTTTGTTTGGCAAACTACAATGTAGGGGCGAAGCAGGCGAAACAGGCGAAGCAGGCGGAGCAGCACGCCTTCTATTCCAGCTAGGCAGCGTCACGTACAGCGCGGCCGCAGTACCGAGAACACGGGCCGTCCTGCCGCCGTCCTGGAGTAGGGCATGGAGAGTCCAACGGGGAGGTAAACAAGGGGAATGCGAGCTCGGAGAAACGTGCACTGCAGCGCGCAGTCATTGCCACCGCCACATGCAAAGCCATCGTATGCAGAGCAGGCGAGCCGAGCCGCCGAGTCCAGCCGAGCCGATAGGGGGAGCCGAGCCGGCCCGCCCACCAGGACACACTCAGCACATGAACGGGCCCCAGTCGACTAATTTGACTTCCGGTGTCGCTTCCTGGCTGTCCTTGTGCCCTGCCTGCCCTGCCCTCGCTGACCTCGTATGAGCCCCGCAGTATCCGACCCGGTTTACCACTCATTCGGAACAGGGGGCACCGCACTGCTATCGCAAGAGGAAAAGAGAAACGAGAGCAGGGTTGTGTCAGGATAAGGGAAAAACGATAAATAAAATCTAACATCAACATAAGCGTAAACACCACAACGCAGTCACGCATATGCGTCGTTTTCGACATCAAAGAGATGAGATCGGTTCTATTTTATGACGGCGCACACATTTTTTATTGCGGCATCCTGGGTCCTCCTCATTATACTATGTTCACACAGGTCGATTGAAAACCAAATTTTAATGGAACAGCTCCATTCACTGATATCAGCCGGCTGACTCTATCCTGCACGCGAGGGGAGGGCCACCACCCCTCGGCTACCCTCCCCCTTTTGTCTAAATCTGGGATTGCACAAACTTGTTCCGACTTGCGTCAGCAGAGGGCGCAGCCTGCGGGACTCGAAGGACACGCTCGAGGGCTCCCGAAGGGTGCTCTCCTTCAGTTCCGGTGCGGCGGCCACGACGGGATATGGGCAGCGGCGCAGCCGGGCGCCGGTCGGCTCCATAGTCGGTTCTGTCCTACCTTTGGCCGAGCGGTCCCCCTCATGTAATATCCACGTGTCCGGTGTTCGTGTAGGGGGTGAAGGCGAACTATAAAGACAAACGACGACTCTATTTCAGACATTGACAGATTTACGACTGTAGCTGAGGGCAATAGTACACGAGTGTCAATAGTGACTGCATTGGAGTCAATACATGGCATCCTCCCGCAGATTTGATTTGCAAATTTGAACATATCGTTCACCGCGACCATTGCTGGGTGCGTGATGGGGCGGAGAATACAACTCCATGTTCAATGAGGTAGCGAAGTAACGGAACAATGGGGATGTCAAAAGGGGATTCATTTGTGGACCCCACTTTACAAAAATTGACATAGGTACACTCAGTAACTGCTTTACAGGATGGGATTTACTACTTTCATATCAATCCATTTATCACACAATATTAGGAATTTTACCTTATCTTTTTCAAAATAGTCAATATGGACCCTTTGAAATGGAAATGTGCACACAGGCCACATGGTACGTATTCATTTATAGGCTTAAGATTGACAGAACAAGCATTACAATTTTGGCAAATAGTCTATTTGGACAACGAGGGCCACCGCAACCAGAAATGAGAGTGGGAAAGCATTTTAGATCTACGATTTACACCGGACCCCGAAGTCTTGTGATTTCGGTCGGATTTCAAACGGATATCGCAAAATTTGTCCACATGATTTCACGAGTAATCAGCACCTCGGACCTCGGGCGCAACTGCGAAACGCATGCCTTTGTGGCGACGTTATCCTTTTCTCATTGATGCGTGCTCCTGTTGAGGTGTTCCCGGGTATTCCCCACGTTGTAGAGGAACATTCCTTTCTGGCGCCACGATAACACCATACAGCGCCTTATCACCTCGTCTCGTCGGCACATTGGAGTGTCGAGCTCACTCTGAAATAGTAAAAGTAAAATAACGTTACAGTCGTTGTAAACTTTGAAGATTATGAGTACCCCTTACACAATCACCGTAACCTGTTGCCGTACTATGTTATTCTCACTTCCAGAAATCCTGAGTTGCGAACTGTTACATAATTCTTAGCATTGTCCTATAGGCGCTCGCAGTGGACTCTCCCCACCACCTTCCCCACCCTTCTCTATGCACCCTTCCGCATCGAGTGCCCCCCCCCCCCCCCCCCCCCCCGCGAGGGGTATGTCTACCTCGCGCCACTAGGAGTTTGAATGCTGGAGCTGGCGTTGAGGCTGCGTCAATTGTCGCGCACCCTGCGCGAGGCTAGAAGCAGACGTCTTGTCCATCCGATAACCCTATTTTCGAGAATTACACTTAGTTATTTTCGTCTCACATTGCGTTGTAGATATGCTCACTACTCTTTCACATTTCGGACCGGCACGCATCAATTTATTTTTATACCTATGTTAAGATTGTACTCATATTTTGTACATACCCCTCGCGGGGGGGGGGGGGGGGGTCGAGGGAGCCGATCTGGCTTGGGGGGGGCTGGTGAGGTAGAGGTGGAGGGGAGAGTCCACTGCGAGCGCCTATGGCAGCCAAGGCAGCCATGGACATGGACAGGTCTGGCACGGCACGCAATGTTTACCAGGCCCCCGCGCCGAAGATGCCAGAAGGGGGTGGAGGCGCCTGCCGCTCGCCGAAGAAAAACTTTCCCATGGGTTCTTTCCCAGGGATTAAAACGGACGCGGGGGCGGGTGGGGACGGCCGAGAAAGCCCTGGTAAACAACGGCAGGGCTGCTTTCATCGCCATGTGATTGTGCTGCATGTATGCATGAGATGTCTGGCCACATGTCGCAGTTGCAGTGAGTAACGCGTACCGAGAGGTCAGTCAGTCGTCATCGACCGGGGCGGCCCGCCCGGGGGACCGCGAGTTCATTGATCAGACACAGTCGAGACAGCAGTCGCCTAGCGCACGGTGGCGAGGCATCCGGTTTGAGTTTGCTGGATAGCGATTCTGATTTCATACATGTCTGTTGTTTATTCCAGAAGATATGGAATTGTAATGAAAAAAAAACGACGATTCAAAAACCGTAATGAAAGCAGATGATACTTTGGTATTATTCCTAGCTTCGTTCATGTTGCGACGTTGTGTCTTTGCCTATACCCCTCCTGCCCCTCGCTCCCTTCTCCCTTGCCCGTGGGTAACGTTAAACTTGTAATTGCTATTGAGTATGTTAAAATACTACCATTGTGCTGCCGCAAGTAAGTGTTGCTCAATAAAGAGGAGTGTCACAAAAATGAAGTATTGAATGCCTCTTTTGCAGCGCTTCGCTACAGCAAGGTCGCGCCGGGCTGATAGGCAACGGACGGACGGCGACGGCGGAACGCCCCCCCCCCCCCCCGTGCGGTATATAATACTTCTGCGTGCTCGCCTGCCTCTGCATGAGAGTACAAGCCGCTGATACATTATCTTTATATTATTGTTTCTGCTGAGGCTATAGGTGATGATATATGTATCATCTGCTAAAAATGAGCGACGCTTATTTAGGGCGTCCTTAAAAGTCGCATCCCGTTGTCAACAAATGTCACCTGTGGCGCGGTCGTCCACCTGCGGCCTGGATGCGGTATCACACCTGCCCTTGTCACCAGACCGACTGCCGCTCTGCTTTCGTCCCGAGGCCAGCTGGTCAAACGGCAGACGACACAGCAGGACAGCGCTCTTACCAGGGGGCTCAGGGTGCAGCATATAGGTGCGGAAATACCGTTGGCCTTGCTCAGCCCTCAGGGGCCGGACTGGCTCTGGTTCGGGCGGCCTGACCTCTGTCGGGGCGAGCTGTAACCTGCAGGCAGACGAGTGCCAGCCCACGGAACCCCCAGGAGGGGGTAGCTGGGTACTTTTCGCGCAGCAGTTACGTGGGTTCGTCATCTCCGAGCCGAGCGTCTGCCTTTGGGGCCGCCGGTGGGGCCGCCGACTGCGAGAGAGCCGAAATAACCCCCTTGTCATTCGTTCGGGGTGGGCAGGTCAGGTCTGCATGGCGGAGCAGACCCTGCTGACATTCATCACCTGGCGTCGTATGCAAAACGAAATTAAGTCAGGACCTTACAAACAAAACAAACAAAATCAGCATTATAATTCGGGACGAAGAGGAAGGCGTGGATGGCAAGGACCTCACCTCCTCATCTACCCCTCATTCACTACCCCAAGAAGGGCCTGAAACTGAAAATTGTCGCCCGCCAGGACTCGACAGACATTTTAATATTTTACGACATTGCACTCATGAAAACTCGCACACTTTCACCCCAAACTCAACGTCCTGTGTCCTTTTCAAGGGAGTGAGAGGTCGATACGCAGACAAAGCAACGCTTTGACGGACACGAGAGGGTAGTGCCCCCGGCCGCCGCAGGCACCGCACAGGAAGCTCGGCCTCCGGGATACCCGCAGGCCGCAGGGCAGGACGAGTGCATGCAGTGCCGTGCGCTGCGGATGTTGCCCCCCGGAAACCGGCGATACCCGCTTCCTCTGTGCGAAAGAAACAGCTCGGCCTGTCGGGCGGCGGGGCGGCGGGGCGGCGGAACGGGCGCACAATCACACGGCCCCTGCAGCGCCCCGGCTGTCTAGCCGCGGCCCCAGCCTGAAAATACCGTAACCTGAATTTTATGCAGGGGCAGGCCCTGGGGCCGTGAGGGGGCTTCGGGGCTTCGTCTCTCGACCAATCGCCAAAATTTTCCTTGAGGAAGGGCTGGGCTCCGCTAGGCTGCGCTGGGCTGCGAAAACACGCCGTGGGAATAGAACCGAATGGAAAGCGAACATGCCTGCATGTCGGAAGTATACCTTGCGGGGCGGGCGGCGGGCCGACGCCAGGACACAAGACGGACGAATCGGGGCAGCGGCGTACATTTCCCTTCAGTGAACGACCCCGCGACCCGCCCCTCTTACACATTCATGAGGGGTCGAAGGGAGAAGTAAGGTGCGACGCCGGCCGATCGAATCTCCGAGGTGAGCGGAGGCGGCAGGGCAGGCGGCGGCGGAGATTTGAATAAGAAGAGTGTGGAACTGTGCGGAGTTGTAGATGTCTGCGAGTGCGGCTGGCGGCGGCCAGGACTGTCAGTTCGCCTGCGGGAAGCCGGTAGGCAACCACCCCGACGCCCGTGTGCTGCGGACCGCTGCCGGTGGCTCCCGGGCTGACAGGTGGAGGTAGCTGGGAGCCGAGCTGAGCCGAGCCTTGGGGCACCTCCGCTCCTGTGCGGTGCAGTATGCAGTGCGGCGTGCAGTGTGCGCTGAGCCGGCTGGCGCTCATGATGGACCCTTCGTAAACGTCCTCGTGGCTGTAGTTTGGTTCCCGTTTGGGAGCCTGCGGCGGAGATGTGTATGTGGGAATAGCACCAACCCGGTCTGCGAAGTCACGAGGGCTGGAACTGCATTTTATAGCGTCTGCATTCTCCCTCTCTCCTCTTTGGATACTGCAACCTACACCCCCCCCCCCTCCCGTTCATCCAATCCCTCCGCCTTCTCCCTTCCACAGCTGGTTAGCTAACGCCCCCACCCCCACCCGTGCCTGCGGTGAAATGATCCTGATTTCTGGACGATCCCCAGCGATACCCCGTGCTGAGTGCGCCACCGAACACACGGGGTACCGACCGGCACGCATTCCGCGAGGCGTAGTAGGGTGTATGTGGACGACGACTGAGGGCACGCGGCCGCCACACGCACCGCACGGTCGGGTAAAGGGGGAGGAGGGGAGGGGGGCGTCAGCCAACCATTTGGCAAGCAGAGCACGCTGTGGGAGGGAGAAGCCGGGGGTGCCAGCATCCAGCATCCAAAGAGGAGAGAGGGAGACAGCGGACGCTATAAAATGCACCCGACCGCCGATGTCGGCCCCCGCTCTCGCCGCTCTCTCTCTCTCCCCCTCCCTCTCTCTCCCGCTGCTGCCGCTCCCCTCCCCTCCCTCGCGCGAGACGCCGCGCCACCGCCGCCCGCCCCTCGGCCAGCCCTACCCCGAAGATTGCAACGCAGATATGCCCCCCAGAAACCGCGTATCTGGCGCGTCCTGGCGGCCGAGTTGTCTCGCCGACATCTGCCGTCCTGGGCACTGGGGGAGATGAGGTCGGGCCGGAGTCCGCCAAGTTGCAGTGATGCACTCTGCTGGGCTGCGAGAGACGGCCGGGACGGCAGCAGGGCCCAGCCCAGACAGCCACAGGGCCCACAGGCCACAGGGCCTGCTTTCGCAACACCCCCCGTCCCTGTGCTACACTGTTGCGGACCACACTATACTCCGTCGACGCGTTCCGCATGTTGCATCTCAACGGCCACTACTCACATGGCCCCCCTCAGCGAGAATGGTCTTTGGTCTTCGGCTCGCCTTCATCCGCTTGGGCCGACTAGAAAAAGCTGATAACAGAGAGGCCTTACGGAGGGGCGGGCCGGATCAATGTCTGCTGGTATGCGGCACGGCCGGCCACCGCGGCACCGCTAGAAATAGCAGTGCCCGCGAGCACGCGCGCATGCCTGCTGCCGCCGCTGCTGCTGCTGCCAGTACCGCGGCCGTGCAATGGCCAGTACCGCGTGATTCAACATTCAATGCAGGCTTTTACAAGATTCCTTGAGCTTCCCCCAGCGTACTTTCAGCGGGAGGCACTCTAGAAAGCAAATGCTTGACTCAAATTTTGACTTGTTTGATAGTGTGACGGGATGGGGTAGCGACCGGGTGACGCGCCGGCAGGAATGCGTCCAGTTAGCGAAACTCAAACCCCAGCCCTCCGTCTCATTCGCATCGCGTCCACTCGTGTCGTCGCCGGCCTCGTCTCGCCGGCTGGGCCGTGCTACAGGGCTCGGGGGCAGTGGCCGCGGTGCCCTCTCCTTTCACTCAGGAGCTCTGCTTGATCTGCTGTGAGTCAACGCGTACCGAGCCGGGGGGCCGGTCGGCCCGTGTGTCTGCTCGGGATATTGGGTTCACCCAGCGACACGCACCCGCCACGATCTGAGCGACACGACCAAGCCGCGGGTTCGAATATCGACCGAGTGGCGACCCAAGGTGGCAGAAAGTGGCAGAAAGCTGCCGAGGTGTTCGCTCGCCCCGCTCTCTCCCGGCCCACTCGTTGCACTGTTGGCTGCACTGAGCGCGCAGCGCTGTAGCCTCGCTGGCCGGGCTGCATTTATGGCGCCGAGTCGCGATTCGACTTTCACAACCCGGGGGCTGAGCTGCGCTCTGCAGCTCTGCCTGTGCGCTGCCGCCTCGCCGAAGTAGCACAAGCAGCCAGGCGAGAGGCTTGAGCGTGACTCCCGTCTCGGCCCGTCCCGGCCGGCCGGCCGCACCGCACATCGCGAATTCTCATCTCGGCGGAGCGGAGCGCGGAACAGCGCCACAGGGCCACAGCATGGCCGTAGCGCGCACAGCGGGGCTCGGCAGCGATTCATAACGGGATTGAGAGGGATGCTCATACTGATGTCGTCCTCGGCAGAGCAGACTTTCGGGCCCCAAACTCAACGGTGTGCGGCGCGGCGCGGCCTGTGGCAATCTCATGGCTCCTGTCTGTCTCTGCCGTTCCGTTGAGACAGAAGGGTACAGAAAGTATTCGGACGCGTCCTGGTATCCGCTGCCCGCCCGGTTCTCGGCTCTGGGCTGCCGCCCCTGCCGCCATGACTGTAGTCGTAGTCCTCCCGGTAAGGCGCGGTGGACGTACATGGCGCGCTGCTCGCTGGCTCAGCCCATGGCAGCCCATGGCTGTGTGGGCAGTGCAGCAGGCCGCCATGGGGAGGGGAGCATCCGCATCGCCATCAGCGAAATGCCACGGTGTTGTTTTGCAAACACCCACGAGCCCAGCCATTGGCCGGCATGTCCGCGGCGCAGTTGGTGTGGTGGGCTGGCCTCCCGGCCCGGGTAGGGGTCTTCCAACTCGAACGCCCCCCGTGTATGAGGCTCGACGGCCTCCGGCTGCACGGTAGGCAGATGGCACCGCTGGAGGACCCGAACAGCGAGACAAAGCACGCGCTGCCTGGAGGACCCGAAATATTATATATAATAGGACGAGGATCAAGGGTCTTGGAGGTCCCGGAGATGCGCGCGTGCGGCCATCTGGCCCCGGCGCAGCACGGCGAGGCGCACGTGTTCCATCCTGCCGCTTTGATGTGGATGCCCCCCCCCCCTACCCGGCCCTTTGGGCCCCACAACCCTTCCTGGGCAGGTGTGAGCCGCGGCCCTGCAGCGGCCCTCACGTGGAGGACCCGACCCCGGCACGGCCTGGACGGCCTCCTCTACCGCCAGGTGGAAACAGGAAAGGAGCGAAGCCGTCGCCGGTTGATATGTCGTCCGCGCCGTGCCGGCCGTGCCGCGCGACCGGACCCGCTGTCCCTGGCCGCGCGCGACGACCCCATCCCATATCCCGGCTAGCTGCGGCCCCGGAGGTGCCCGGAGGTGCCCGGAGGCTCAGCCAGGCTCAGCCCAGAGGCCGGACGGCCTGCATCATGCCTGCATCCGCTGCACTTTGCTCCCCGACTTTTTCAGCAGGTCGAGGCCCGAAGAGGAAAAGAAGTAGATATAATAGTAATGAGATGGGCACCCGGCAGCTGGCGTGGCAGGCAGGACTGGGCTGGACAGGAAGCCCGAGCCTCTGACCCCCGGCTGCCCCCGGCCCATCCAGCCGTCAGACGTAGGCTGGCAGCTGCGGCCGAGTGCAGCTGCGACACACAAACACAGGTGCACGTGCCGAGAACCGATCGTCCTCTGGTGCACAGAGTGTACAGAGCTAAGCTGTCCCATGACCCGGACCCCGCCGGCCTGCTCTGACTGCCCCGTCCACTCGCAGAGAAAGCTGCCGGGCCCTGGGCCTTCCCTCTCTCCACTTACCCGGTAGCTGTCGCCGCTGTCGTCAGACGACTAAACAAGTTAATGGTCTGATTATCGACTGCCACTCAAAAATGAAACGGGACGCATTAAGCATGACATTCAGTTCGTGAGTTTTTAAAATACATAGTTTCCGCAGATGGAGGTTATATCTGCAGCTCTGCGGAGTACTGCACAATGACCACAAATACCTTAAACCACTCTCCCGTCATAAAATTAAAAGCCGACTCCGACGCAGGCGCCTGCGAATGGTGAGAGTAGGCCAGCCCGCAAGGCATGCGTGCATACTGGAGTCGAGATTGCCCACCCATCAGGCGCTAGTCCTGACTGCCAGTCTCTGGAACGACTGACTGAACTGGCAAAGGGAGGATATGGAGCGTTTGTAAACAACGTGACCTTGTTAAGGCATGAGAGAGTTGCGGTGGAGCAAACTACTTGTCGTTGGCGCGGGCTCGAGTCTCCTTGTGACAGCAAGCTTGGTGGGTTCGATTCCCATAGACGAAACACACCTCCCCGCGTCCAAACGCAGACCAAAGTCACCTGCTGGATGGGCGTGGCACGTGGTTTATACCGTTATCTCCGGGGCGGATCAAACACCTAATGCCAGTAGATCCGCGAGTGGTGTCGTGATGAGTCCCAACGCAGTTTCTTTCCTGTCTTTCTTTCGAGGTCATTTTGCGGCGATTTCTTTCCACTGCGTATCGGATCGGCTCGGCCGCGTATCTGCGTGAGATCGCGAAACGCACTCGCATCCGCACGCTCACACGCTCGCCGCGCCTCGCCGCTGGCAACCGACCACCGACTTTGTTTGTCGTGGGAACTACATAAAAGGGGAAGCAGCAAAGCTGTGTAGTACCGCTGTTCGGCCTTCGCGATCAGGGTCGAAAAGGTGGGTCTTCCTGCGCTCCGGAGACCTCCGCGCTGGTTGGGTTCGGCTCGGCCCCCCGTCTCCGCGCTTGGGGTATGGACACTGAGGATCAGGGTGCCGTATGGTTGCTGTCGACGTCCGTCTACCGCTCGCTGTGGACATCCGCGACGCCGATCAAAGCGGACGTCCGATTTTCTTTATCAACAAGCAATGAGTCACACAGAGAGGGGGGGGGGGGGTCAGGGATTATCAAGCGATGAGGTGTTATTTTCAGAAAACGTGAATGAGATTGTGCCGCCCACGCCGCGGAAGTTCTGTCGTATTTACACTTCGCAGAAGTCCGGCAGGAGTCGTGAGCCATCTGGCTCACAATCGCCCCCGTAAGAATCTATTTCTGGACGAGTTTGTCACGCGTGCCACAATCGCGTTTTCATCAAATGACATATAACAAGTTGGTATCAGAAATCAAATTCAAATTCTGCATACCAGAAAACGAGACGTCTTGAGCGAGGATGCTCCTTTCTTGTGATTTTCCCGGTGGTGGTTTCTGCAGCTCGGCAGCTCCTGTCAGTTTTCAACTTCTCATTACACGTACATCCTGATTCTGAATGAACCCAGCAAAATCTTCATTTTCACTTGCACATGTTCCCTTTGTCCCGGAGCCTGTCTCAGCGGCGCGCTTCAGCAGCTTGTGCTTCAGGAAGGCTGCGCCGGGCTGAGCCAGCAGCGATCGCTATGCGGAACGATGACACAAGCGGTGACTGGGCGGCCGGCGGCACGGCAACAAGAGGGAAGAGGCCGTCGTGTTCACTGCAAGGGCATTTCTGACCACAAGATAGCAACAGAATGCGATCCAAATCTGACAAAGAGGCTTGGACTTCCCTGCGTCTCTCCCTGGGCCTGGGCCCGGCCTGGGCCCTGCCTGACCTGCCTGGGCCGCCCCCAGGTCTGAGTGTATGGTGGGTGGCCTACCCAGCGGTCCGCGGGCGCTAGCTCGGTCCCGCTCTGCTCGGGCGGCCCCGGCTCCCGGCCCGCTGGCCTCTGTTTCTGTTTCCCAGAGATAGCGGAGGACGACAAACGCCGTTGCTGGAATCCAAGAAAAGAAACTGGGCGGACCATTGCACTGCACGCATCCCACCACTCTTTTCTGCTCAACCTCTGCAAAAACTGGGAACACATCCGCAGCAGTATGGCTCGTTTGTTTGCTCGGACCGCGCTTTGTCTCGATATTGAACACCGCGTACGGAGTTAGCAAGAGTGTGTGATGCTGGAGTGCTAAGAGCACTGCTGCTGCTGCTGGATATTGAGGACGTTCGCTGGATCTGCTGACTTGGACGACGTCGGCGCGGGCAGGAGCAGTCGCAGGGCTGGGCTAGCGGGCGGATGCGCCGTGGTGTGCAGTAGCAGCAAGTGCAGCCTTCGGCCGTGGGGACGCCGCGTCAGCACCGGCGCACGACGGCCAGGCCAAGCTCTAGGGACACCCACCGGGACACCCACCGGGACACCCACCGGGACACCCACTGGGACAACCACGCACAACGCCAGCGGACACTTGATCACACCTGTGGGCTACTGGTGGCACTGGTGGACAGCCCGGCCCAGCGAGGTCACACCGCGGACAGCTGGGACAGCCCAGCGGGCTCCTGCCGGCTCCTGCTCAACACACCATCGCAGTGCGACGTGTTGCCCGCATTCCGTGTTCCATGACCGTGGACAGCAAACGAGGGCAATGCGGGAGTGGAGCGGGAGGTGGCCGCAGATACCTCTCTATCCGCACCGCACCGATACCTACGCCTCTGGACGCTCCAGCGACGGGGTCACCCTATCTACCGCTGCCTTGCGGCTGTCGCGCGGCGGCGGTAGCGGCGGCCCGGAAAATCTAAAGGCTAAAGGTTCGAGATGTGGGCTGGTAGCAGCACGAGCAAGTGAAAGGAAAATAAAATAAAATAAAATGAGGACACCATCCAACGTTTACGCGCACAACAAAGCGCGAAGGCCGCGGTCAGAACCGAGTATCGCGTTTTGCCTGTCTGCCGGGGGTACCAGCCAGTTGGGGGCGAGGGTAGCTGCCCGGAGGATACGAAACGGGTACCCCCGGACCGGACCAGGCACCAAGGGGACATCGGGTACCGCGGGACTGGAACCCGGCCGGCTGCTGGCACTGGCAACCACTGGCAACGCTGGCCTGGCCAACTCGCAAAGCTTGGCAGAACCAAGAACGTGCACTGGCGGCCTGGCGCGGCGTACCTTGGCATCTCGGTCCGTTACCTCGTTTCTCTCTCTCTCTCTCTCTCTCTCTCTCTCTCTCTCTCACACACACACACACACACACACACACACACACACACTACCGACAACCCGTGACTCCGCTCTGGCCGCGCGAGAAAAGCAAACCACTGCAAAATAAGACCGATCGAGAGTTGCCAAGTCGGGCGAAAATGGCGGTTTTGATGTCAAAGAGCAGCGCTATTGTGCTGAGACATCCATGAGTGCTATTTCTCAGTACAGAGTCGAACCTCCTGGCCCGAACTTGGCAACAGTCCGGGGGTCTCGCGGCAACCGAGCCCTCGCCTTGTCTTGAAGCGCACTAAGGGCCGAAAACAGTTCAGGAATCGCACTGGAGGCAGTGCACAAGCAGTGTGGCTGGAACGGAACGCGCCTCGTCATCATCTTCTCCAGGTCCAGGCCCCAGCGGCCCCAGCAGCCCAGCTAGCTCCACACTTTTTATTCAGCGAATAAAGGTTGAATGGAGAGAAAGGAATGCGGGCCTGAGGAGCGCTGAGGAGACGGAGACGCCGAGGAGTACAGCGGGGGATGTGGGGGGAGGGGGGAGCAAGGTGGGCAAGGTAAGAGGACAAGGAGAAGGGGAGGAGGCGTGCGGGACGGGACGTCGGGACGTGCCTGTGGCTGTGGCGTAGCTGGCGTAGCTACCACCATCAAGCCGGTCTGGTCTCGAGGCGAGCCTGGGCCTGGGAACCACGTCCTGGAATGACGCCCCGCCTCGCTCCGCACCTCCTCTCTGCCTTGAGAGCGCCAGGCGGCCAGGCCAAGCGTTCCAGCGCGTTCCAGCACCCGCTCCGTGCTCCGCTCCAGCGTTCAGGTTCCCGCCCCGAGCAGCGGTTGCTGCGGCGGTAGCGGACGCGGCCTGGCTGCTTTAGCTGCCACTGGCCCCCGGAGCCTCTGGCCGTGCTGCAGCTGCATCGGAATGCAGTCGTAGGGCCCTGCAGAGCTCGGCCGGGGCCCGGCGGGGCCTGGAAGGGCTGGCAGGGCCCTGTAAACTCCTGCGGTGCCCTGTCGGCGTCTCGGCGTGCCGGCCCTCGTTGGGTCCCACGAGAAGGGCAGGCAGGGGAAGGGAAGGAAAGGGACCCAGGCCCTTTCCCGAGACAAAGGTGTGCGGGTCTCGTCTGCGCTCCGCGCCGCATAGCGCTGTGCCACAGCAAAAACACGCTACAGGAAACAGAATACCCGAGTCATATGTAAACTGTTTATTACATACAAAACTTTGGTATCTGAAGAATAAATAGAAAAAGAAATGAGCATGTTAAAACAGTAAACGGTGGGCCATAGGGTCCAAACGAGTCACACAAATAAAAAGCAAACAAAGAGAAAGACCACCCACCCACACACAGGTAAGACTGACCTCTGGTTTCCGGACAATTTCACAGAACATAATTCACAAATTAGTCCAAAATTTGAATGTGAACAACTCACATGTTCCTTTCTGCCAATTGTAAGGATTGCGATAAACATGAAACTAGGTGGCAAAATTAAATATTGCATTCATTCAGCTTCTTTCTTTGGTCTAACAAGGGGAGGATATCAGGTTCATCTTAACAATTAGAAAAGGCAGATAGGACCCATGTGGATAACAAATCAAATGACAATATCCTAAAGAGTAACATGTCAAAATTACACAGGTCCATTTGAAGTCTAAAGAGAAAGTATGTTCACAGAAATGTTAATTACCAAAATCAGTCTTACAGTTATTCGAAAAGACAGTACAAACATTTTCTTTAAATCATAGGAATCAACAACAGTATGTCTTGACAAATAGTACAAGTCATCACTAGAAATATAACACTTACGACAAAAAAGAAAGAAAAAGCCCTCAAAGTATTAAAACTTAGATAAGTTTGTATGAAAAAGAGCAGTAACTAAGCTGCTGGATTATATAAGTGGATGCTTGTTACTCACAGGTACATCTCATGAAATATATGATAACTAAAAGGCTTCTGTGTCCTAAGTACATCCTTTCCAGATACAGAAACTCGTAATAAATGTTGCAAAAGTAAAAGAAGATTTCGTTCTAGCTCTATTGAAAGGCCCACTTCACAGTATCACAAGGTAGAAAACAATACCTCTTGACAGTCAAGAAAAGTAATTTGGTAAAGCTCATGGGATACATGAAATTAATTAGCAATCAGCATAGGTAGATAATAGTGGGAAAAGTTACTACGCAGAGTAAAAGAATAGGAAAAGGCACAGAGTGACGTGATCACATTCAACAATTGTTAAATGAGATTCTTTTGATGACCAAAAATTAAAAGAATCGTCACCTAGTCAAATCTTTAGACTACTTGAATGGCATTTTCAGAAAATAGTGTGTAAACATGAAAGTATCATTAACAGAAAAACGTTTTTGACTCCATTTTAAAACAAAAATTACAAATAAAACGTAGGGAAAAATGTTCAGACTAAACCTCTAACCCAATTTTAAAATTGCCTACTTGAGTTATATAATGAAACAGAATACTGCAAAACACAGATACAAAACAAACTTGAAAAACAAAGGAAGGAAACTGTCGAAGGACAATCATTTCATTTACTATGAAAAAAGAGATAAGTTAAATGAAACGGTAATGGTTCCAATAAGCTGACCCTCAAAATATATTAAACTAAAGTCTACATATAAATAAGAAATATATTATGCTTGTATATATTATGCTTTGAATAGTCATGAGTGCTAATAAATAAACTGCACCTATCAAAATAATTCAGTCAAATTCTCTCTTAGCCTTTGAGTACAGAGCTTAGAAGAGACTGCTTGGAAGCTTGGGGTCATAAGGCTTACACAGAAACGCTGCTCTCTGCTTTGTGAAAAACTACACAATTATAACATGGCTCACCACTCAATTTTAAGGCAACTGAAACATCCAGCCACATACAGAAAAGAATGGGCTACTCCACTTTTATACTTAATCTACAACGTATTGTCAGTTTATATCTTGATATGTTGTTTTAAAGCTGCACTTTAAAAAAGAAGGGGGGGGGGGGGGCAGAATTTGAAGAACAGATAATGTGTACATGATAAATACTTCATCATATATTGTGTCTGACAAATGTTCTACTTCTGCTAAAATGTAGGATCATGAGAATTATCTCTTAAAATGTTCCCACAAGAATTATACCCTTTTATTTTTGTCACCAACACCAGTGACAATACTGTACAGAAAAAAATACCAACAAAAAACTACAAATCAATGATCACCTGTTAAAACATCTCCAGTTAAAGCATTAAAAACATGGAAAGTCACAAAATAAAGCAGATTCTAAAAAGTTGGAAGACTAAATGCAACACTATGATTTACACTCTACATAAAGGAGGTAACTAAAATGTTTGTTGCCTAATGTAGCACATTGTTGACATCTACTTCTATTTTTCCTTCTTCAGCGTCATACAGTGCATATGCAACTACACAAAGTAGATACAAGATAAGACTAGAAATCAAGGTAGTTCTCCATCACTTGAAAAGTAATCCAGTAGAGAAAATAAATATTGTCACCCTGTACAGTACACTAACACTCCTGAATATTTTCTTTCTTCACAGATCCTTCAAACTTTACACATTAACCAATCTGTAAGCTCAAGACAGGAAAGTTCGAACAGTGGCTTTGATGGGTTGACGGCAAATAGGACAATCACTGAGCGAAGGAGCACAGTTAACACAAGTCACTAAATGACCACATGGAAGAAATACAACACAAGCCTCAGAATCCATGCAAATCTTACACTGCCTTGCTTCTTTCAAGCGCCTATTTTCTTCTTCTAAAGAGACTGTAACAGAGAAATGATGAATGAGAATTGCAAGTAAGAGAAACACAATTTCAAATTAAAATTGGGACTCGAACCACTGGAACTCACCTTTCTTTTCAAGACTTAACAAATCTTCTTCCATGGATGGAAGAAGTGGTAAGCTCTGTCTACATGAACCATTTTTATCAGATGTTTTATCTGGAGATGCAGCCAAACTTGGCATAGACTGAGACATGGTACCGCCCACAGTACTTCCAGATCTGTTATTTCAAAAACAACAATAAAGAGAGATAAATAATAAGTCTAATAAATATTAAAATTAAAATAATCTATCCGTGGCTGATCTCCAAACATAATATTCATTAACAAATGCAAAAAATCAAAAAATTACCCTTGCATAGAGCTGACTTGATCGGTTCTTGAAGTGGTATCTTCAACACCTAGGCTGGAATCTTGGTTCAATACTTGTTCTGTGTTATTCTGTTGATGGATCTGTTGAGGGTGCAGATTTCTCTCTGGTTCGGAATCTATATCTTCTGCTTCCTCTTCTGTTTCAGTTTCCCACTGATGGTCATCTTCGGCTTCCAAATCATTAGTAACACTTTGGCGCCACTGAGATGACAGAAGTGATGACTGATGAGGTGACCGATGCGGTGACCGATGCGGTGACATTGATAAATCCGTTCTGAAACAGTTTGCCCTTACAGTCATGGTCTACCTACCACAGCTAAAAAACAACAAACCAAAAACAAAAAACAATCTGTAAAAATTCAAAACCTTAAATCTTGCTCAGCAAACTCCTCAAGCTGTACATCAAATGCAGCACCAATAAGGGCATCAGCAGTAGAAAACGGTAAGCCTGTCTGTTCTAGCCTCTGCTTCAAGGCCATTTTAATGCGAGATATATCAAGTCCTGTCCCTAAAGCAGCCTGAGGACAAAAATCAAAATTATTAAGATGCATATAGCTTCAGATAAGACCAAAATTATTTTCAATTTCACTATAGCTTTTAAGGAAATCTTACCACAACTAAATCTGATCCCATCAATGCTTGTAAATCTCTCTCTGTAACCTTATGCTTTTGTGGTTGATGTCTGCGTTGTGGAGTTGTTGGAAGGCTTGAATCCAGCATCTATATTGTAACCATATCAAAAAAACGATTAAACAAATACTAATAGAAAAATACAATATCTGCTAATAGGTCACTTGCAAAATACTACCGTTGGATTTAGCGACGTAGGACTGTGCTGAACAATTGCTTGCTTTACAAATTGTTCTCCCTTCACAAGTGTGACATAGCCACAAGTGTTAAACCATCTTGCATGTTCCATCCAAGGGTCATCAGAGGGGTCCCACAACCTCAGCCCACCATCACAATGGAAACATCTTACTTGATCACCATTGCCTAAAAGGCATGGGGTGGAAAATAGTTAGACCAATTTTATGGCAAGCCATATAATATTGAGATGAATATTGGTGCGGTACCTGTATAATAAAATCCAGCAGCGGATAGTTCATCAGGCTTCTGAGTTACATCTGATGGCCAATTCTCAAATGTTCTTAATCGAGATTCTACAGTTGCATACATAGGATTGCGTGGACCATGGTGACTTTGTATTCCCAGCTCTTTCATAGCCAGCTTAGGATCAGCTACAGAATATAAACAGTCATTATAGATAATGTCAAAATCAATCAATAAGTAGCCTCTTAGTCACCTCTAAGTCACTCACTAGCATCAGTGTTTAGGTCTCGAACTCCAAGTTCAGAACATGCATCACCTGCTTCAGAGCTCATAGGAATATTGCCGACTGGAATATCATAAAGGAAAGGGCACGATGGAAAATGCCTCCGGTGTTCTCTTTCTGGATCATCACCAGGTTCCCAGAAGCCCACAATACCAGAGCAAAAGGCACACTTCACCTATGTTGTAAATAAAAACAAGAGAAGTTTTAATTAAAATCCGTATTGCAGAAAGACAAGAAATTCAGAAATTCATCAACTACAGGCATAATGATTAAAATAATAACCTTATCTCCAGCTCCCTGGTAGAAGAAACCTGCTTTCGCTAGTTGCTGCGGTGTCACTATGTCAGATGGCCAGTTATCAAAAGTTTCAAGTCTTGCAGCTTCACTTCTAAACATAGTTGCCTGATCATAAATTCCAAGATGAGCTGTGCTTGTACGTGAATTGGATCCACTTGATCTAGTTTGTGATGTGGGTGAAGGAAAAGAATGTGTCGTTGCATCACGTGGAACACCACAAAGTGGTACGTTCCCTGAAGAGGAAGGATTGCTAACAAAAGGACATCCTGGAGTAAGACGGCGATGTCTTGCCATGACCTGACAAAGATAATGAGTATAAGTATAAGTATGACTAGAATGAATATTTAAAAGTATTTGATAGACAATAAAATTATACTTGTTCATACCTGATCGCCATAATTCCAATCTTCTAGACGACCACCACAACAGAAACATTGTACTTCTAAGCCACGACCAGTATAGTAGAAGCCAGCTTTGGCAATACGCTGTGGATCAACAGCAGCATTAGCAGGCCAGTTCTGGAATGTACGTAGCCTGCTCTCTTCCACATTCATGTTAAAAGTTTCTATAATGTTACAAACAAGGAGACTTAATAAAATCTGTAAAAACAAAATGTAATTAGATATAAAGCACGTAGCTAGATATTGACAAACCACAATAACATTATTCACAACTGCTGGGTATATCACACAAAGATTGGAATGTTCCTCAATGAGAAGGGGGGGGGGGGGGTAAAAAAGGACCGTGGGAACTTGTGGGAAGCTTAGAGGAGGCTGGCCCTAAGGCCATCTAGTTGCTCAGTTTGACTATCAATAGATTAAGATCACTGTGTTAACGATAATAGCACAAGAAACTTACACAAGGTACCGTCAGCCTGGGGTTCGAAGCGCATTTTGTGGATTCACTCCATTGAATGTCAAATTCTCCTGCCTTGACCCAAACCCAACCTACCTAAATAATAACAAAAAAAACAGAACGCAACTTCATTCATTGAAGTGTGGAATGTAACATTTTTGTTGGCCTGGAGATTTCGCGTCCCGAACCTGTCCACGTCCAGGGTTTTCAAACCGTCAACATATACAACCATCGGTAATTTGCCCCAACATTTAAGCTCTCGACAAATTGCTTGACTGAATTACGACCAGGCCGAGAAAAAGACACGGGGAAGGACTTGAAAAATTTTCACGTTCACAGCGTTTACGACCCAACAAAGCTGGAGCTCGAACAGCAATGTGTATTTACTCTACTTCGAGTCTTGGGAGGCGTGTGGCCGCTTCATTCATTCTCTGCCGGAGGAATGAAATTTGCTTTGTTAGCATAAGCAGGGCAAACTCAGTGACAATGGCAGATCCTATTGTTGACACAAACTTTCCTACTTGGGCCCTTTTACCAAAAAAGGAAACGGGCGTTACTCCGTTTTTAAGCAAGTACCCTGAATATGACGGCCGTGGTATTACCATCGCTATTCTGGACTCTGGAATCGACCCGGGTGCTCCTGGGTTGCAGGTAGGGTTATGGATTGCTCAACTCATCTTTGACAATTACTGCTAGTATTATTGTAACGGATTCTCTACCTCCCTCCCTCCCCCTGTCTCACTTTCTTTCTCTCATTAATGTAATTGAACGTAAAGCTGAAAGAGTTGGAGTGCATACTAAAACCATCATGTTAGACCTGATTAAATCGCGTACATCTGGTATTTCGAATTTTGTTGTGTGTATAAACTGGAATAGTTTTGTTTTTCGAGTCTTAATATTTTTTATGAGTTATACTCATAGTTCGTACTTCGATCCCGTCTTAAAACCGGCACCTAACCGGTTGACATCTAACCTCTAAAGTTCAATGACTTTTAATTATGTGAAACTTTCACTGTTGCTGTATTCTGTAACAATGTTATCATATACATTTCTTCTAGGTAACCACTACTGGTGAGAAGAAGTTGGTAGAGGTATACGATTGCAGTGGAGCTGGTGATGTTGACATCTCCACTGTTGTTAAACCTGATAAGGAAGGGTACATTGTGGGACTTACAGGAAGAAAATTGAAGGTAGTAACATTCTTTGCAATGGAATATTTTGTCTTTGTTTAATATAGATTTTAAAATTTATTGCCTGTATTATTCCAGATTCCGTCAAACTGGAAAAATCCATCTGGTAGCTACCATATTGGAGCTAAAAATGCATATGAGTTATATACATCTTGGGTCAAAGACCGTGTTGACAAGAGCAAGAAAGAAAAAGTATGGGAGCCGGCTCACAAAGTTGCTGCTGCTGAAGTCACTAGGAAATGCAGGGTAATAATGCATTATAAAATCAAAACTGAATAGTCTTCAAATACAGTTGATCAATCTTGATAAACGATCGGATATATGTCTCTTTTTCTCTAGGAATTTGAGAAAGAGCATCCTGCAGAGAATTTAAAGGGCAGTGATAAAATGACACTTGAAGATCTTGAAACTCAAGCTGAATTACTAAATGAAGCAGAGAAGAAATACCAAGGCCAAGGTCCTACCTATGACTGTGTTGTTTTTAATGATGGAGAAGTCTGGAGGTACCATACTGTGATGTTCATTACATTTTTGATGCTTTATGTTTGTCGTTTCTGACTGCCGTTGTCATTTTCTAGGGCATGTATTGACACCTCAGCTAGTGGCGAGTTGGCTTCTTGCAAGACACTTGGAGAATACAGCAAGACCTATGATTATGCTCAACTTACTCCAACTGATCAATTCAACTATGCTGTCAATGTGTGGGACGATGGAAAAGTCTTGGAAATTGTGGGGATGTGCTGTAAGTTACACCTTCCTGATTAAAAGTCACCACCAACCATTTCATTTTCCTCTGTGCAGTTTTTGCATTAAATTTATTTAATTTACTATATGTTGCAGCAAGTCATGGGACCCATGTGGCAGCCATTGCAGCAGCTCATTTCCCAGATGAACCTGAAAAGAATGGTGTTGCACCAGGTGCTCAAGTCATCTCATTGTGTATTGGAGACTTGCGCCTGTCTTCAATGGAGACTGGCACTGCAGTGACGAGAGCCATGATACGTGTTATGTCTAACAGCAAGCGCAAAGTTCATGTCATGAACATGAGCTATGGGGAACACCCACATTATTCCATATCTGGGTCAGTTTGATTTTCTGCCTTACTATAATAGAGGTGTGATAAGACTTTTCAGAACTTCTTACATTATTTTCAGGCGAGTCATAGATATGATTAGTGAAGTTGTTGATAAGTATGGTCCTGTATGGGTTTGCTCTGCGGGTAATGAAGGACCTGCGCTTAGTACAATCAGCACCCCGCCTAATGTCAATTCTAATGCTCTCATTGGTAAGTCAACAGTTCCTTTACTTGCAGCTGTAATTCATGTGAAAGAAAATGGCCTATTCATTGGACATACATTTACAGGTGTTGGTGCATATGTTTCACCTGAGATGATGCAGACTGCGTATTCAATGCGTGAGAAGCTTCCAGGAACCTCCACAACATGGTCTTCAAGAGGACCCACCCCAACAGGGGATCCGGGTGTGAATGTCTGTGCTCCTGGAGCTGCTTTAACATCGGTCCCTCAGTTTATGTTGAGAAATAGTATGCTTATGAATGGAACAAGTATGGCATCACCCCATGTTTGCGGTGTGGTGGCTTTGCTCCTTTCTGGTATGACTCAGCGGGATTTGCCATATACTCCATACTCCGTCAAACGTGCTTTGGAAAATACTGCTCAGTTCCTTACCACACAAGATGCCTTTGGACAAGGAGAGGGCTTGGTGCAGGTAAATGGTGGTTTGTAACTTCTCTTATCACATGATTTTGGTCAGGAAAGTCTGACCTGTGTTGACTTCTTCTGTCATATAGGTGGAAAGAGCTTTTGAGCACCTGGCAACTTACTACAACCAACCGGAAAGGAATTACCGTTTTCAATTGGCATGTGGCAATCAAATGTCAAGAGGCATTTATATACGTGATACTTTCAGAAATAAGCCTGAGGCTATTTTAGTAAGGGTGGATCCCATATTTTTCAGGAGTTCTAACATTGGTAATTTCTTTTTTTATCAAAATTTGCATGTTTTACTATTATAGGAAATTTTATTATTTTAGTACTACAGTTAATAGTGTTATGTTTATGTGGGAACAGGAGTTACCTATTTTTCTTAAATAATTTCTTATTTGTTCAGAGACCTATCCTGAGAGGACAGACTTTACTATGAACCTTGTCCTTACTTGTGATAAAACATGGGTTTCTCATCCAAGCCACCTTGTTCTCACAAACATGTCTCGTAGTCTTTCTATTCGGATTGACCCAACCAGTCTTCCTACTGGAGTGCACACAACATGGTAATTTATAGCTTACAAATCAAATCTTCAATTATTGAAAATTTTTAATCACTTAAAGCTAAATTCAAATTAATATTTTTACAGTGTGAAGGCATATGACTCGTCCTGTGTTGAGAAGGGGCCAGTGTTCCGGGTTCCCATCACCTTGGTTCAACCTTATGTTTTCCCTGAACACCAAAAGCCAGAATTGGTATTTAAAGATGTTGTATTCAAGCCTTCACAGATGCATCGCCATTATGTTCTAGTTCCAGAGAATGCTACCTGGGCTGGTTAGTGATTATTATTATTTATGTATTTGTATTGTGTTGTAATGTTTACTTTAAGTATGATTTTGATTGTGTTATAATGCTGACAAATAGTAACGTCTTTCCAGTCATTCGTTTGCTGGCAAATGAGAAGAGCAACATTAGGCTGCACACTCTTCAACTAAGACCTAGGAAAACCAGTAAGACTAATCAGTATTTAAGGTCTCTCCAACTCTCATCTAATATTGAGCAAACTCATTGTGTTGCTGTTAGGGTACGTGGACATTTTTAACCTCATCTTGTTTATGTGTTCAATTTATCATTGTAAAGCATATTCTTAACATGCTTCTGTGTACATTTGTATAGGGTGGTATCATCATGGAAATTGTGGTTGCCAAGTTTTGGACTGATGTGACTGAAAGTACTTTAACTTACTCTGTGGCCTTCCATGGTATTAAACCAGACAAATCTGATATTGTAATGCAACCATCAGATGGAATATATGCTATGGATTTGTACAGTGGACCATCCTCAGAAGATGTAGCACCTAGTGCCAGCCTAAAAAATGTCGTGAATGTGTGCAGGTTTGTATAGATCAATCCACTGATTCAACTATTTGGCTTCATTTGAGGCATACCCATTAAGTTTTATCCGATTATATCTGCAGGCCTTCTGAAGCTAAAGTCGTGGTTCTATCACCAATGCGTGACATGATTCCTGATGGTCGTCAGGTGTATGAGCTCCAGCTTACTTACACATTCCAAGTTAGGCATGACACTGAAGTAACTCCTTACTGTCCGTTCTTATCGCACCTTTTGTATGAATCAGAATTTGAGAGCCAACTTTGGATGCTGTTTTCATCCACAAAGAGATATATATGTAGTGGAGATGCATATGCTGACTCTGTAAGTGAAAATTCAACTACACCAGGATTCACAGAAAAATAAGCTCGTGACCATTCTTTTTATTTGTCCTTCATTGTAATTATCTTTTTTTCCAGGTTTCAATAAAACTGGAAAAGGGAGAGTACACGCTCCGAATGCATGTTCGTCATGAGCGTAAGGATCTTCTTGAGAAGTTGGTCGACAAACCTATGCTGATCTCACAGAAACTTTCCTCTGCTCTGCAACTTGATGTGTTTGGGTCAGAAAAATCGGCTATTACTGGGAGTCGGCCACTTTCTTGTGAAACCTTACACGAGAATCAGATAAGACCCATATACATTGCTCCTCTGGGAAATGACAAGTCAGTGGCACATTTTCTCCTTGCGTTATTCATTTGCGTTGACCATATCTTATATCCATCTAAATCTCTATCATATCTTTGATTTTTAAAAGAATTTTGATCATTTCAGGAAAGACAAAGTAGCGAAAGCTGTTGCAATGGGGCAGTATCTGACGGGCACAATTACTTACGCTAAAGAAGAACTTCCTAAAAAAACATGCACTTACCATATCCGCTACATATTACCAGAAACTACTAAAAGTAGTAGTTCTTCCAGTAAGAATGCTGCTCAGTCAGATACTAACTCTAAGGATGGCTCCGGTGCCACCACTGTTAGTGCGACGTCAAATGGCACCAGTGAAGTCAGCACAACTTCTCCTTCAAAAGAAACCAAAGAGAGATCAAAGATGAAAGCTGATGATTTCAGTGAGGCATTGGCCGACTTTAAAATCAGTACTCTTGAAAAGCTGGGTGAGAATTGTTGTGGAGAGTAAATATGAATTTTGTTAGTCAATGTGCTTACACAGCAGCTTATTTTGACATTATTTGCAGAGAGAGGTGAACATGCTGATGCGCTGTATGACGAACTCCGTGCAGCTCATCCTGACAAATTGTCGGTTCATCTTGCCATGCTGAAACACTTGAGAAGTGGGTGGGACAAAGGTTCCTACCCTGTAATTGGAGACCTAAAACCACCAAATACAGATGCAGCTCTCCTGAAGCGGACATTAACTGTAGTGAACACCATTATTGAACAAATTGATCAAAATGCTCTTCTTGCCTACTATGGTATGAAGACTGATCTAAACCCTGACTCCGGAAAAGTAAAAACGTAAGACCACAAGCCACCCTTGTCCTATACTCTTATGGAAATGTATCATGCATCGTTCTTTGAACTTAATCCTTTAACACATGTTCCTTTTCTGTAGTCAAATGGATCGACAAAAGACTGCTATAATTGATGCACTGACTGCCAAGGGTATTGTTCTTTGTCATCAATACCTTCTAAAGCTTGATTTGGAAAAAGACTCTAAAGACAAGGCAGTTGAGTCTGTCAGTCTAGATGATATTGATACAGTGAGGCGTGATCTCATGAAATTTGTTGACCAAAAAGAATCCAGTGTAAGTAAACTTCACTTTCATGACAGCTGTTGTGTTAATTATTTGCTACTTTGACAGAAAGTGTTGTATTTATTAAAAGTCTACTCACTTGTTTTTTCCATCATTACAGATTCAGTACCTCCTAATGTGGCATGCAGCTCTTCATGGCCACTTAGGCCGCCTCCTTAAGGTCATGTTGAACATTTTAAATGAGAAGCCATCGAAGGATTTGGAAAATGCCTTCATAGCAGCTTTGCGAGCGAATGGTTGGGACTTTTGGGCTAATCACATTGAGCAAAGTGTTCATGTCCGCCACCCTCATTCATATCGGTTATTTTAAACAAGAGATTTATGATTTGTCAACTTATTGTAAATTTTCAATTAATTTCTAGTGATATGGTATCTACATTTACTTGAGTATCGGTTATGACTTTCGTTCATGTGGTGAGGTATAAATTTTTCAATTGGTGCTTGCTACATTATCCACAAAATGTGTTGAAATGTGTCATGTAGTGTGTGGAATCAATATAAAATCTATATAAAATTTTATCATGAGCAAAGGAGGATTGTAAATTTCAGTTGTTCTTTTCTTTTTTTCCCCCCTTTAAAAACACTCTTGTAACATGTGGTTTCAACTATTGTCACCAAAGAGTTGTGAAGTTGCTTCTTTTCTTCTATTTATGTATCGTGTTTTAAGAGGCCTCTGCCTCAGAGTATTTGTTTTTGTTAACTGGGACCAGAGAGCAAAATAGACTGTTCACGAAATTATGTGGGTCAGAATCAACCTATGGTGCCACCATTGTGTTATACAAATACTCGCCATCAGATGAGTAGTGACTGTTACAGAGTTTATATATTGTACCTTAAGAAATGTGTGACGTTGATACATTGCTTGTATTCCTTGTGTTCCTGTGTTCCAGAGGATCATGGCACCATGGTTATCATCATGTTAGCCTCAATACTCTACTTATGCTTGCTATCTGCTGTGAAGAAAATCCTAGTTAAGGGCTAAGTGATTATTTCTTGGTGGTATCGATTTCCATCAAAATGCACAACTTGGATACTGTAATAATGTTTGAAGGATCTTCATACTGACTTTTTCCTCAGTATCCTTCTATTTTTGTTGTCAGAATTTTTCATTTTTTTTTTTTTTTTTGGGGGGGGGGGAGGGGGTGAAAGAACAACTGATTTTTTGTTGTACTACTATTCTGCTCGTTTTTTTGCCCCCAACTTGTCCTAGTACCTATGTGAAATTGTGTTATAATTTATGTGATTGGAGAACTTTATTAGTGTAATTTTTCTTTTGTTTTTATTTTTTGTGTAAAAAATGTGAAAGACAGTGGCCCTATATCTTTGTGTATGTAATGAATTTTCAAAGAGTTCGTACTGTGCTTTTGAGGATATATTTCTTCACTCATTCGTTTCTGTGTACTGCCAGCATAAGAGATTCCAGTTTTCTGTGTCCAAACTGACAGGTTTTTTCATCATTTAGGCATTTTGGGGTTTGGTTTCTCAAATTCTGATTGGAAATCTTAATATCCCCCCAGATTATATGTATCCAAATATATCTATATCTAGCCTGTAAAATGGTGTGAGGCTGTTAAATCAAATACAGCTCTTATCTGTTGTAATTGTGGAATGTCTTATTTCCCCCAAAGTTCCCTCGCTTGCCAGCTGTTGTAGTCCGAGCGTACGGTCAGTCGTTGTAGTCCAAAGGGAAGTCCACCACTCACCAAGAACTTGGCCTCGGGCCAACATGTCCTGGCGGTCCTGGCCCCGTCCCTTGTGGTGCCAGCCGCCAGCGCCTTCACAATTATTGTCGAATCAGTGAGTGCCAGACTGGATCGCCGATCGGGCGCCTGAACCAGAGCTCTGCTCGAGGGACGGTCAGAACCGACGGCAAACGGCCCGGGCCCAGGCCAGCTGTGTGGTGCCTGGGCCGACGCGGCTACGCCTGCCCCCGCCTACTGCTCGCCTGCCCGAAATAAACTCGGCGGCCACCCCTTGCCTGGGACAGCCTGGGGCTGGGCCGGGGCCACCTCTTAGTTTTCGTTGTCACAGCCCCCGCGGAAGTGCTTTCCCCAGTACCAGTACCGTACCGCCGCCGGCTCCAAGATGCAGGCCCAGGACAGCCAGCACGCGGCCAGCGCGGCGGACTCGATGAAGAAGAAATACAAGACGCTTCGGCGCAAGCTGTGCGTAACCCAGGGCCCGCCATGGCCACGGGGCGACCGTAAATTACGTCACGCGCAAGTCCAGGGCGCGCGGGCACGGCTCTGGGCACGGCCGGAAGCCTCTTGAGCCGCCACCCACACGGCGCAGCCCGGCGCGGGCAACAAGTGATGCGTAATTTATAGACTGTTCCCGACTAAGCATGGCGGCGTTTTGGGGCTGGAGCAGGACAACTCGACTTATTCGTGCGCGTGCCAACCACTCATGTAGGGCAATTTGTGCGGGTTGCGTAGCGTGTTGATTCAATCAAGCGAACCGGATGGCACTGGACGGCATGCATCTTCGGCCATGCATGGTCGGCGCGTCTAATCCGAATCGATTCCCCCTCTCCTCCGTCTGCTCTGGTTAAGAACAGAGGAGAGGAGCAGAGCAGAGAGGCCGACTGACTGCAGTGATGCAAAAGTGCCTTAATGCATATCCGTCCTGAAGGGGAGGGGGCCGCTATGGCACCGATATGGCCTTCCTGCTCCCGACCCGAAGGACCTCTACCGGTACCCGTCGATGGGAAGAGGAAGGCATTTTAACACAAGGTGTTTCCTGCGCTCGTCCAGGCCAACAAAAACTATTACGGGTGGTGTAGGAGGAAATGGGGGGGGGGGGGGGGGGGCATCTGAGGATCTGAGGACACTGGTGTTGGAATGGAGGGGGGCGGGGGGCAAGTGGCGGCGCCTAATTCGCTCACAGCGCTTTGTTAATTCTTCCGACAACAAGGGGAGAACTGTGCAGTGCAGTTCTGGCCTTGAATATGGAACTGTGGCTGGGTGGGGCTTCCCTGGCTGACCTCGACCGTCAACTGACTGCACTTACTTTGGATATGGATAGACTATTGGACTGCTTAGCGGCTCCGTTTGTCACACGCACTTATGTACTCTGCCACTGAGAAGAATGGTGAGGTAAATTGAAGGTTATCTCAAGGACTAGCTTCAATTCGAGTTTAATTGAAAGTACTTTCAGCCATTCATTTACGGGCGGAAATGCTCTTTAGTTAAACAACGAGCTTTACTTCGGCAGAAAAAAAGGAAAAGTATAGCGTTACTAAGTTGTTCTCATTACTCCCATCCTCAATAATAACCTATTGACACGTTCTAATACATTGGATTATTTATTCGATTATGAATTAAAATTTAAAGTGGAATGGGCTGTCAGAAAATTTCTCATACCGTGACGTAGGGAGGGACAGGAAGTAGGCTGCCCAACGGAAATGGTTGGTACGCCCTCCCAGCGGTCAGTAGTGAGAGTGAGTCAGGGAGGCGGTGGCGGCGGACAAGTCACGCAGCGCAGTTGAGCTCTGTTGGCGTCTGCGTCGAGTGGGTTGTTGTCAGTTGTCAGTTTCTTTGAGGCCTCAATTTGACTGCCAAGTTGTCATAATCTCGTCAAAATGTTCAGCTGGCTGGGAAGAGATGACAACAAGAAGACTCCCGATATCTTCGAGAGTGTGGTGGAGGGACTGCAGAGGATATACAAGAACAAGCTGCTGCCACTTGAAGAGCATTACCAGTTCCATGACTTCCACTCGCCTCAACTGGATGATCCCGATTTCACGGCCAAGCCCATGATTTTGCTTGTGGGCCAGTATTCCACTGGTAAAACAACTTTCATTAGGTATCTGTTGGAACGAGATTTTCCCGGCATTCGCATTGGCCCGGAACCCACCACTGACCGATTCATTGCTGTGATGTATGATGAGAAAGAGGGTGTCATACCTGGAAATGCCTTGGTTGTGGACCCAAAGAAGCAATACCGACCTCTGTCGAAGTTTGGCAACGCATTCCTGAACCGTTTCCAGTGCTCTTCAGTCAACTCACCAGTTCTGAAGGGAATTTCTATTGTTGACACGCCTGGTATCCTGTCTGGAGAGAAGCAGCGAACAGATAGAGGCTATGATTTCACTGGTGTACTGGAATGGTTTGCTGAGCGTGTGGACCGCATCATTCTCCTCTTTGATGCCCACAAACTGGACATTTCTGACGAATTTCGGAGGTCAATAGAAGCTCTCAGAGGCCACGATGATAAGATTCGTATTGTCTTGAACAAGGCGGACATGATCGATCATCAACAACTGATGAGAGTCTATGGAGCCCTTATGTGGTCTTTAGGCAAAGTCCTTGGCACACCTGAAGTGGCTAGAGTCTACATCGGATCATTCTGGGACCAACCTCTTCGTTACGATGTCAACAGAAGGTATGCCGCTTTTGTTTGCCACTGATTTTTTTAAAGCAATTTTTTTAAGATCTTTGCTTATGTTTCAATTTGTATTTGGGAGTGTGAATTTGGAAGTATTCTAATGATTTTGGTTTTGATGTCTTACAGGCTGTTTGAAGATGAAGAACAAGATCTTTTCAAAGATTTGCAGTCTCTACCAAGAAATGCTGCTTTACGCAAACTTAATGATTTGATCAAGAGAGCAAGGTTGGCGAAGGTCTGTCCAGAATTATCTTTAATCTTTATTGAAGTTCAATTGAAGTTCTAGTAGCAGTTGGAGAAGAATGTACATTTTCTTTACAGGTTCATGCTTACATCATAGCCGCCCTTCGCAAAGACATGCCATCGATGTTTGGTAAAGATAGCAAGAAAAAGGAACTTATCAAGAACCTTTCAACTGTATATGAACAAATTCAACGGGAGTATCAAATTTCACCTGGTGATTTCCCTGATATCAAAAAGATGCAGGTTTGTATCAATGTTTCTGAAGTTTTGTATCAACTCTAAGTGATCATTTGAACTATAGTAGTGGTTTTCTTAGGAACAACTTGCCCACCATGACTTCACGAAATTCCATCCCATAAAGCCTAAGTTATTGGAGACTGTGGACAAAATGTTGTCTGAAGATATTGCCCGTCTTATGGCTCAAATCCCCCAGGAAGAGGAAATTGCCAGCAATGATCAAGCAACAGTGAAAGGTAGGTTTCAAGTGCCTGTAAAATTTTGTGAGACTACCTTTTAATTGTTTCCAGCTCAAAATGATTTCCCCTCTCCCTTTACCTTGCTAACTTACCTGACATGTTTATTTTCATTAGGTGGTGCCTTCAAAAACATTGAGGATACTATCAGTCCATTTGGTTATAAGAGAGGTGAAGGCGTGGATGCTGGTGCTGGAGAGATTGAATGGGTTGTTAACAAAGACAGGTTGAAGTATGATACAATCTTCGATACTTTGGGACCGGTTGATGGAAAAGTTACTGGAGCATGTATGTGACATTTCATTATAATCTCTCATATTAAGTTTGTAGTTAATAGTTACAGGTTGATTTACTTTCTAAATGTTGTCATTGCAGGTGCCAAGGAAGAAATGGTCAAGTCAAAATTACCAAATGCTGTCTTGGGTAAGATCTGGAAACTGTCGGATTTAGACAAAGATGGCTTCTTGGATGCTGATGAATTTGCATTGGCAATGCATCTCATCAATGTCAAGCTAGATGGACATGACATTCCGACTGAGCTACCAGAACATCTTATTCCCCCAAAGAAGCGTGAAATATGTTCATTCAACTCTCATGGTGGGGGAGACTAAACTCATCAGTTACAGGTGCATATTAAGTACTTTATTTTTTCTACTGACAGTTTTCTGGCGTGTTTGTGTGAATGGAATGTACCAATATCAGGTGCAAGTGTTCAGTACTCTGTACATGATATTAGATGAGGCTAACACTGTCTTTCTCAACGGTATTTTATCTCACTGACCATGGCAATTGCTTCGTATGTTTCAGAGGACCAACTTACAAGAGTCATTTTCATGTGGACACATTATGGAACTGCTGGCAGTGTCTCTTTTGTTGTCCATATTTAGTATGCTATTATCAAAGCATCTTGCACCCATGTTTTGAAACTAATGTAATTCAAGCCATGTTTTCACTGGATTGTCAGCGATCTAAGCTTTAGACACATGACACGCTTATACATGAATGTTCACTGTCCAATGACCAAAGTCTTGATGTGAATCAGCAGGATTCTAAATGAGGTGCTTCTTTAAGTCTGAAGTGCTATTTTATTGTTATGTTTTAAATTATCTTAAAACTTGTGCATTATTGAAGTGATGGGGTATCACCTGCATTTATTGAACACTTCAAGAAATGAGCCTGGTTATTTTGTATAAGGAGCATGTACCAGTGTTATTTTAGTGATCGCTTAAATTTATTGATATATTATAATTGGTACATTTCCAAATAGATATTTTATTATGACCATGAATTTTGTTAATTTTGAAGTGATATGATTTTTCAGGGACGTACTGGCACAACATTTTATTGTTGTATACTATTATATGTTACAATTATTTTACAAAGTCATGAATGTGAAGAAAAAAATTAACCAAGTTACCTTACAAAAGCATTGACTTTACTCATGAGACCTCGCTATAACTTTTGTTTTATTGAGAAGGCTGTCATCAGCAACTCTGAGCATGGGGCACCATTGGGCTTTTGCAAGACTGATTCCCAGCCAAATATTGTGTTGGGTATGAAATTCTAATTAATTTTGTACTCTCTGTATTTTCATACAATTCTTTACAAACAAAAAATTGTACTTTTAACAGCATTCCCTGTAAGTACACTTAGTCAAGTCACTTTGAACAATGTTCTTCCATTTGAAGCCCTCTGTAAGTGATTTTTTTTATTACTATTAATTTTTGTATGTTTATGGAATGTTCTGTGCGGAGAGATTCATTTATTATGAAATGTGTAGTACTATGAACAGGAAAGTTACAAAAATATTGTCAAATATTTATTTTAATGTATATAGAGATGATACTTAATACTTCAATGTCGTGATATTACTGGAAATTTGAGGTTCTTATCGGCCCACCAATAAAATTGCAATTGTTTAATTGTCTATTATTCAGTATCCCAGTTCTCACTTAATAGAGCGTATGTACGACAGCGTTATACCAAATTTATACCAATGAGAGACGAGGAGAGAAAGGTAGAATAACAGTGCAGCAATGACTAAGCGGTTGGAATCTTTATTGACACTGCGGGTATACAACAGAACTGCTTCTTACTGGAAGTGACGAATACAGCTGGTGCGTGTTTCTAAAGGAAATATAAGTGAAGTTTCTGCAACCAACTAGCTAGCTACAGTTTGATGAAATAGGCCTCTTACTATCCTTTTCATGTTGAGTTTCTGGTACTCTACAAAACTCTAAAAATGAAGTCAGATGGAGCATAAAAATTTCCACATAATTTATAACTTTAGATGTGTCTTGAAAGTAAGCCCTTCAAAAGCCTCCCGGTTAAAAATCAACCATTTCTGGAAAAATAAATTGCAGCATACATCTTTGCTGCGGTAGCCTCCAGACAAAATCTACAGTTCAAATATGAAGTTCTGATCAAAATAAATATAATTTTAGTAAAAGTAAACTACGATTTCCGCCAATTCTTCTCTGTAATTCAATGGTCCTTCCCCGGCCATCAGCTAACAATTAGGAACCCCCTTTCGAAAGTCTGTCCTTCAGATTCCGTGTAGCGCCTTAGTTTTCTAGGAAACAAAAAGCAATCACAAAATTCTTGTAGGCCTAGATGTAGACGGGTGTCTTGGAGGCCGATGCTGCTGAAGAGGGTTCCGTAGCCACCCGCACTTCCCCTGCACTAGACTCATTACTTACAAACGAACTGGAAAGGGGGAACACAAACGAAAACCTCGAGAGAGGTATAATACAATAATACTAGGAGCCATTAAAACAATGTAAAAATGATCTATCTCCTAAACGTGGACGAGCCCAGACGTGCAGAAGCGAAAGTACCGCACTCTTCACCGACGGACTGTTTACCGCGTCGAGGCTGGTTGAGGCATGTGGCCTGGGAGGGGAGAGGAGGGGAGGAGAGAGGGCACGGCACAGAGAGTCCGAATACAGCAATGACCGAAGCCGAAGCCACAAGTGGAGCGTGGAGCCCTCCGCCATGCTCCGCCTCCGCCTCCGCCCCCGTCCCCGCCGCCGCTGCTCTCGGACTACGCTTGGATAGCTGGGATCCGCGCTCCGCCTGGCTCCGCCCCGACGCGGCCCCGCAGCCCGCGGCAAGCAGCTGCAAGGCACTAGGCATCGCTAGGCATTGGCCACTACCGTCTCATTGACTCAGAAATAAGGAGTTTCGAGAAAGGCTAGATTCGGGGGGGGGGGGGGGGGATGCATCCCAGCGCCTCCCCCAGCCACGTCTGCGGTGAAGCAGATGACAGGGGACGAAGGGGCAGGGAAACAGGGGAGGGGAAAAGGGGGGGGGGGGGTTCCCGCAACATGGTTTAAAATAAAACCGCGTCGACAGAGACAGCCTGCACTGGCTCTAAGAGTTCGGCTACTTGTGAAAATGAAAACAACGGATTGATGAGGCCCATGTCGTCGCCAGAACCAGAACGAACCAATTTATTTCCCGACCAGATCAAGAGCGCCCGCCCGTCGGGCCGCCGTACCGTCCGCCCAGTAACTTCGTCGCGCGGAGAGTGAACGAAAATCAAAGTGGTCTTCTTCCTTTCACACTCTTCGAAAATGTTATATTTTGCGACCTAAGAAAACGAGAGCTGAATTATGACTTTTGAATCCGTAAGTCTCAGCACACAGACGAGGGGACAGTAAGCCAGTGAAATTTCATTTTCCCAGTCCCCAGATAGTAGCGACACCGATTTATCATTCTTGAGCCAGGATGTTTCGAGTCCAGATGTAATTCCGCCACGGGAGTGGCAGGGGCGCTGCCCTGAGCTGGCTCGCTGCTGGCTGGCTGCTGGCTGATGGCTGGCTGCTGGTTGCTGGCTAGCTGCGGTCATGAGCTCGAAGCGTTGTCGGGAACCCGGTGTGCCATAGCGTTGGGCAGCGGAGCTACTGGGCCTGGGCCTGGGCCGGGGCGGCGGCCGCGGCGGGGGCGCTACGTCGCCTGCGGCCCGGACCCCCCGCAAAGTTGGCTGCGGCGAGACCCATCAGATGCTTGGCGGCGCCGGCGCCGGAGAAGCCGCGAGAAAGTCCAAAGTCCATGCCGCGTTTCCTGGAACAGACACAAAACAGAACGCGGGCCAAGCGTTAGTCTGGGAAGGAGACGACGACGAAGATGGACGGGGACCGAGACGGGACGTAGGAGGAGGAAAAATGAACGGTCGGGTCCAGTATTTGAACCCGCTTCCCGCGTGTCAATCCGTCCGTTGTCGTTGGCGCGGAATAATCGGCGATGCGACCATCAATGGACCCGCTCAAAATACTGTGTGACGTTTGGCCCTCGCCAATCACCGTAAACGGCAGCAGCTGAGGCGCGGCGTGGCGAGGCATAGCGAGGCGTGGCGCCCGCGTGTGCGGTGGCGCGTGCTGAAAGAGGGGTTGGGGGGCACTGGGTCGCGGTTAAACAAGCAGAGGGAGTCTATGGCCGGCGAAAAAAGAAGAGGAAGAACGAGTTTCCTTCCCTGCAGGAAATCCCGTTCTTGAAAATGAAGTGACTAAGAAGGGAAATAAATTTTAATTTGAAAAAGGAGATTGCCCTTGCCCGTCACGCTCCGCCCGCGTTACAAATTATTGCACAGACCCTTTGTCACCGTGACACGACACGAAATTTTTAAAATCCTGCGCAGTCATTTCCGAGTCTAAATGGCCGGCGCTTGTTCACGGAGGGAATTACGCCCCCCCCCCCCCCCCAATCCCCAGTGGACTTCTCTGACTTTGCAAACCGGGGACTGTCTCTGACCGCTTTCCCCAGCTCTCTCTCTCTCTCTCTCTCTCTCTCTCTCTCTCTCTCTCTCTCTCTCTCTCTCTCTCTCTCTCTCTCTCTCTCTCTCTCTCTCTCTCTCTCTCTCTCTCTCTCTCTCTCTCTCGCAGCATCTACAAACAAATCAGCTCATAACACTACCGGTTCAATGCCGAATAGAGCGCCCCGCTCACCCGCCAAGGAGCGGCCCATTCCCTTTCTTTTTGCATCCAATCTCAGCCCTACAATTACTGCACACTTGTCTGCTCCAGCTGGAGGGGGAGGGGACAGCTCAGGGACCAGGGCTGCCGGGACCCGGCCGGCGTCGGCAGACACACACCTTTTTCTCTCTCAGACGTGGAGAGCGGCACGGGGGTAAAATGTTATCACCTTTGCGGGTCTCGGCCCCCTCAGCGCGCGCCCTCTCCAAAAATCATGAAATCTGTAGCGAGGTCGAAAAGTGCTGACGATGTTTGCGAAACAGGGAAACGTCGACACGCAATTGCCTCCTGGATAAATCGCGGGGACGCGGTATTTGCACAGCCGGGATCAGCCGGGACGGGCGAAACATTCTGAATTATTTGCCTCACGAGGGCAGTGGAGAAGTGCGGCACGGCGCGGCACCGCGGGGGCAGAGCTGGAGCTATAGGCCGAGCGAACCGGGAATGATGATTGCTTGTCCACAGCCCGCCCTTTTCATTTTCATTTAATCTTCGACTTGAGAAACAGCGACGTTGTTCGGATCGGGTCGGGTCGGGCTGGGGATGCTGTAAGTTGGGCCATGGCACGGCATGCGCGTGGCACACGGGACCGCTGGCTGCTGTGCTGCTGCTTGGTTCCACGGTGATAAACAATTCATGCCTGAAAGCACCTGAAAGCACCTGAAAGCCCGGCCCAGTTGCCTGCTGCTGCGCTCCTTCTGCGTGCTGCGTCTGCCCAGACCCAGGCCAGTGCAGGCAGGGCAGGCAGGGCTCCTGCTGGCGGCGGTTGGCGGGTGGTGGCCGCAGACGGCGATGGCGCCGGGGGGGGGGGGGGGGGGTCTGCTCGCTGCTCGGCATAGACGGACCTGGACACTCTCCGACTTTGAAGTCTTTGGCCCGCTTATGCCCTCGTCTAATATGCCGGTTGAGGCGAGGCGAGCGCGGACCTATTCCCCGCGATAGGTCGCTGTTCGTGCTGCGATCATGTCATGGCCTGGGCCCGGCCGGCTGGCAATGGTCGGCCCTCCCCTCCCCGGACCCTGCCACCCCACCCCGCTGCTGGGCCCGCGTGCGCCGTGCGTGCGCCGCGTGTGCGCCGCGTGCCGACGTGCGTGCCGGCACCGTCGCCGTCGCCCACGCCTCCTCTTCCGCTTGGACGGAAGGCCGTGAGGGGCACGACACGGGGCCAAGGAGCCGTATGTTGGGGCACTGCAGGACAGCACCGCCGGCGCAGCCCGCAGCCGGCCGCGGCTTCAGACGTATGACAAAATATTCAGAAATAAAATGAATGGAGTGCGAAAGTGCGAAGAAAAAAATCTAAAACATTCGATAAAACGGAGAGTCAACAGAGAATCTAGTCTGTAAGGAAAGACTCTCGAGACCCAGCGAGACTCCCAATCTCAATCGTTTCACAGATGACGTCATGCCACGTGGTGTTTGAACGGTCCCAACGGCTCTCCCTGTCCCAGCCTCTAGAGCCGCTGCGGACTCTTTCTGACTCCGGCGCACGTTCGGGCCGGGGCTCGGGGCGCCGGGGGCGCCGGGGGCGCCAGGGGGCGCCGGGGGGCGCACGTCTGCTGCATTTAAACGCCTTGTTGCAATCTCCGGGCTGCCATCTTCTCGCGACACTTCCGCCGGCCCTGATGAGGTGGGTGGGTGGGGGCTGCCAGGGTTGCCAGGGCCTGCCTCATGCATGCTTGGTGGCACCAGATAGTGGGGATGGGGCTAGCAAGCTTTCAAGAGGGCTGAGCTGCAAAAGAAGCGGAGGAAGGGGGGTGGAGAAACGCTCTGGTACAGGAGCAGGAACCTTCCCGACGAGCACTTATCCATTCCGTTATGACTTTCCTGCAGGGCTCATCACTCGAGCCCCCCCCCCCCCAATTTCTCCCCAACGCCTCAACACACACACACACACACACACACCCACGTACACACACACACACGCACCCTCACGCACACACAATGGTCGGATGGCTCCTCCGCCAATTGGCATGCAGACACACAGACAGCCACAGCGAGGGTGCTGCCGTCTGGTTTGGACAATGGACACGCAGACGTAAACACTAATGACTGCTGACAGGGCGGGCGTCGTCAGCTGGGGGAGGGGGAGGGGGACGGGACAGGGGCTCTGCTGGGGGCGGCACGTACCCAGGACGCAGGCGCCCCCACCCCCACCGCACAGCTGGTCCCAGTGGACGGCCGTCCCATCTTCGGGAACCGCGACGGAAAGCTCTCCGCTCTCCGAACACTCTAGCGTAGGGTCCGGGCCGGCGCCCGGGCCCTGGGCTGGTTACACTCGGCTGGTTTGTCTCACCTCCCAGCCGCTGCCGCTGCGCTGCACACGGTCCGCCCCGCAGGTAATAACGCTTTTGTCCTGCGCAGCAAGTTCCTCGAGTGTGTCTCAATTAGGACCGCGGGCGAACGGCCGCCTTTACACACCCCGGGCTGCCGCCGCCGCCCCCGGCTCTGCCTGCCCCCGGCACACCCCCGGCTCTGCCCGTCCCCGGCACTCCCCCGCGCAGCCTCGGCCGGCAGTATAAGTCGTCCCATAAAATCATATTAGTCCCATAAATGGCATAGGCGTGACGCCGCCGTCCCCGCGCGTGCCGTGCTGCCCGGCCCGACCCCGCCCGGAGCCGTGGCCGATAAACGTCACGAGTCCTGTCCGCGCGGCGTCGGCTCTCGCACGGCTCTCGCAAAGCCCCGAGTTTTCTTTTTCCGAAGTCTTGCTTCTAATCTCTGCAATCTGTCGCACCGCACCGGGGAGGGAAAGGGGGGCCGTGTGAATCTCTGCGGGCTGCCGGCCGAGCTGCAGTGATTACATCGGGCGGAGGCCGTGGCGGAGGCCGTGGCGGAGGCCGTGGCGGAGGCCGTGGTGGAGGCCG